>CM024644.1:0-1205833 GCA_014182715.1 Eucalyptus cloeziana
AAACCCTAAACCCTAAACCCTAAACCCTAAACCCTAAACCCTAAACCCTAAACCCTAAACCCTAAACCCTAAACCCTAAACCCTAAACCCTAAACCCTAAACCCTAAAACCCTAAACCCTAAACCCTAAACCCTAAACCCTAAACCCTAAACCCTAAACCCTAAACCCTAAACCCTAAACCCTAAACCCTAAACCCTAAACCCTAAACCCTAAACCCTAAACCCTAAAACCCTAAACCCTAAACCCTAAACCCTAAACCCTAAACCCTAAACCCTAAACCCTAAACCCTAAACCCTAAACCCTAAACCCTAAACCCTAAACCCTAAACCCTAAACCCTAAACCCTAAACCCTAAACCCTAAACCCTAAACCCTAAACCCTAAACCCTAAACCCTAAACCCTAAACCCTAAACCCTAAACCCTAAACCCTAAACCCTAAACCCTAAACCCTAAACCCTAAACCCTAAACCCTAAACCCTAAACCCTAAACCCTAAACCCTAAACCCTAAACCCTAAACCCTAAACCCTAAACCCTAAACCCTAAACCCTAAACCCTAAACCCTAAACCCTAAACCCTAAACCCTAAACCCTAAACCCTAAACCCTAAACCCTAAACCCTAAACCCTAAACCCTAAACCCTAAACCCTAAACCCTAAACCCTAAACCCTAAACCCTAAACCCTAAACCCTAAACCCTAAACCCTAAACCCTAAACCCTAAACCCTAAACCCTAAACCCTAAACCCTAAACCCTAAACCCTAAACCCTAAACCCTAAACCCTAAACCCTAAACCCTAAACCCTAAACCCTAAACCCTAAACCCTAAACCCTAAACCCTAAACCCTAAACCCTAAACCCTAAACCCTAAACCCTAAACCCTAAACCCTAAACCCTAAACCCTAAACCCTAAACCCTAAACCCTAAACCCTAAACCCTAAACCCTAAACCCTAAACCCTAAACCCTAAACCCTAAACCCTAAACCCTAAACCCTAAACCCTAAACCCTAAACCCTAAACCCTAAACCCTAAACCCTAAACCCTAAACCCTAAACCCTAAACCCTAAACCCTAAACCCTAAACCCTAAACCCTAAACCCTAAACCCTAAACCCTAAACCCTAAACCCTAAACCCTAAACCCTAAACCCTAAACCCTAAACCCTAAACCCTAAACCCTAAACCCTAAACCCTAAACCCTAAACCCTAAACCCTAAACCCTAAACCCTAAACCCTAAACCCTAAACCCTAAACCCTAAACCCTAAACCCTAAACCCTAAACCCTAAACCCTAAACCCTAAACCCTAAACCCTAAACCCTAAACCCTAAACCCTAAACCCTAAACCCTAAACCCTAAACCCTAAACCCTAAACCCTAAACCCTAAACCCTAAACCCTAAACCCTAAACCCTAAACCCTAAACCCTAAACCCTAAACCCTAAACCCTAAACCCTAAACCCTAAACCCTAAACCCTAAACCCTAAACCCTAAACCCTAAACCCTAAACCCTAAACCCTAAACCCTAAACCCTAAACCCTAAACCCTAAACCCTAAACCCTAAACCCTAAACCCTAAACCCTAAACCCTAAACCCTAAACCCTAAACCCTAAACCCTAAACCCTAAACCCTAAACCCTAAACCCTAAACCCTAAACCCTAAACCCTAAACCCTAAACCCTAAACCCTAAACCCTAAACCCTAAACCCTAAACCCTAAACCCTAAACCCTAAACCCTAAACCCTAAACCCTAAACCCTAAACCCTAAACCCTAAACCCTAAACCCTAAACCCTAAACCCTAAACCCTAAACCCTAAACCCTAAACCCTAAACCCTAAACCCTAAACCCTAAACCCTAAACCCTAAACCCTAAACCCTAAACCCTAAACCCTAAACCCTAAACCCTAAACCCTAAACCCTAAACCCTAAACCCTAAACCCTAAACCCTAAACCCTAAACCCTAAACCCTAAACCCTAAACCCTAAACCCTAAACCCTAAACCCTAAACCCTAAACCCTAAACCCTAAACCCTAAACCCTAAACCCTAAACCCTAAACCCTAAACCCTAAACCCTAAACCCTAAACCCTAAACCCTAAACCCTAAACCCTAAACCCTAAACCCTAAACCCTAAACCCTAAACCCTAAACCCTAAACCCTAAACCCTAAACCCTAAACCCTAAACCCTAAACCCTAAACCCTAAACCCTAAACCCTAAACCCTAAACCCTAAACCCTAAACCCTAAACCCTAAACCCTAAACCCTAAACCCTAAACCCTAAACCCTAAACCCTAAACCCTAAACCCTAAACCCTAAACCCTAAACCCTAAACCCTAAACCCTAAACCCTAAACCCTAAACCCTAAACCCTAAACCCTAAACCCTAAACCCTAAACCCTAAACCCTAAACCCTAAACCCTAAACCCTAAACCCTAAACCCTAAACCCTAAACCCTAAACCCTAAACCCTAAACCCTAAACCCTAAACCCTAAACCCTAAACCCTAAACCCTAAACCCTAAACCCTAAACCCTAAACCCTAAACCCTAAACCCTAAACCCTAAACCCTAAACCCTAAACCCTAAACCCTAAACCCTAAACCCTAAACCCTAAACCCTAAACCCTAAACCCTAAACCCTAAACCCTAAACCCTAAACCCTAAACCCTAAACCCTAAACCCTAAACCCTAAACCCTAAACCCTAAACCCTAAACCCTAAACCCTAAACCCTAAACCCTAAACCCTAAACCCTAAACCCTAAACCCTAAACCCTAAACCCTAAACCCTAAACCCTAAACCCTAAACCCTAAACCCTAAACCCTAAACCCTAAACCCTAAACCCTAAACCCTAAACCCTAAACCCTAAACCCTAAACCCTAAACCCTAAACCCTAAACCCTAAACCCTAAACCCTAAACCCTAAACCCTAAACCCTAAACCCTAAACCCTAAACCCTAAACCCTAAACCCTAAAACCCTAAACCCTAAACCCTAAACCCTAAACCCTAAACCCTAAACCCTAAACCCTAAACCCTAAACCCTAAACCCTAAACCCTAAACCCTAAACCCTAAACCCTAAACCCTAAACCCTAAACCCTAAACCCTAAACCCTAAACCCTAAACCCTAAACCCTAAACCCTAAACCCTAAACCCTAAACCCTAAACCCTAAACCCTAAACCCTAAACCCTAAACCCTAAACCCTAAACCCTAAACCCTAAACCCTAAACCCTAAACCCTAAACCCTAAACCCTAAACCCTAAACCCTAAACCCTAAACCCTAAACCCTAAACCCTAAACCCTAAACCCTAAACCCTAAACCCTAAACCCTAAACCCTAAACCCTAAACCCTAAACCCTAAACCCTAAACCCTAAACCCTAAACCCTAAACCCTAAACCCTAAACCCTAAACCCTAAACCCTAAACCCTAAACCCTAAACCCTAAACCCTAAACCCTAAACCCTAAACCCTAAACCCTAAACCCTAAACCCTAAACCCTAAACCCTAAACCCTAAACCCTAAACCCTAAACCCTAAACCCTAAACCCTAAACCCTAAACCCTAAACCCTAAACCCTAAACCCTAAACCCTAAACCCTAAACCCTAAACCCTAAACCCTAAACCCTAAACCCTAAACCCTAAACCCTAAACCCTAAACCCTAAACCCTAAACCCTAAACCCTAAACCCTAAACCCTAAACCCTAAACCCTAAACCCTAAACCCTAAACCCTAAACCCTAAACCCTAAACCCTAAACCCTAAACCCTAAACCCTAAACCCTAAACCCTAAACCCTAAACCCTAAACCCTAAACCCTAAACCCTAAACCCTAAACCCTAAACCCTAAACCCTAAACCCTAAACCCTAAACCCTAAACCCTAAACCCTAAACCCTAAACCCTAAACCCTAAACCCTAAACCCTAAACCCTAAACCCTAAACCCTAAACCCTAAACCCTAAACCCTAAACCCTAAACCCTAAACCCTAAACCCTAAACCCTAAACCCTAAACCCTAAACCCTAAACCCTAAACCCTAAACCCTAAACCCTAAACCCTAAACCCTAAACCCTAAACCCTAAACCCTAAACCCTAAACCCTAAACCCTAAACCCTAAACCCTAAACCCTAAACCCTAAACCCTAAACCCTAAACCCTAAACCCTAAACCCTAAACCCTAAACCCTAAACCCTAAACCCTAAACCCTAAACCCTAAACCCTAAACCCTAAACCCTAAACCCTAAACCCTAAACCCTAAACCCTAAACCCT
Organism: Eucalyptus cloeziana; assembly: GCA_014182715.1. Classification (NCBI taxonomy): domain Eukaryota; kingdom Viridiplantae; phylum Streptophyta; class Magnoliopsida; order Myrtales; family Myrtaceae; genus Eucalyptus; species Eucalyptus cloeziana. Next base: position 4,239 of record CM024644.1, read on the forward strand.
AAACCCTAAACCCTAAACCCTAAACCCTAAACCCTAAACCCTAAACCCTAAACCCTAAACCCTAAACCCTAAACCCTAAACCCTAAACCCTAAACCCTAAACCCTAAACCCTAAACCCTAAACCCTAAACCCTAAACCCTAAACCCTAAACCCTAAACCCTAAACCCTAAACCCTAAACCCTAAACCCTAAACCCTAAACCCTAAACCCTAAACCCTAAACCCTAAACCCTAAACCCTAAACCCTAAACCCTAAACCCTAAACCCTAAACCCTAAACCCTAAACCCTAAACCCTAAACCCTAAACCCTAAACCCTAAACCCTAAACCCTAAACCCTAAACCCTAAACCCTAAACCCTAAACCCTAAACCCTAAACCCTAAACCCTAAACCCTAAACCCTAAACCCTAAACCCTAAACCCTAAACCCTAAACCCTAAACCCTAAACCCTAAACCCTAAACCCTAAACCCTAAACCCTAAACCCTAAACCCTAAACCCTAAACCCTAAACCCTAAACCCTAAACCCTAAACCCTAAACCCTAAACCCTAAACCCTAAACCCTAAACCCTAAACCCTAAACCCTAAACCCTAAACCCTAAACCCTAAACCCTAAACCCTAAACCCTAAACCCTAAACCCTAAACCCTAAACCCTAAACCCTAAACCCTAAACCCTAAACCCTAAACCCTAAACCCTAAACCCTAAACCCTAAACCCTAAACCCTAAACCCTAAACCCTAAACCCTAAACCCTAAACCCTAAACCCTAAACCCTAAACCCTAAACCCTAAACCCTAAACCCTAAACCCTAAACCCTAAACCCTAAACCCTAAACCCTAAACCCTAAACCCTAAACCCTAAACCCTAAACCCTAAACCCTAAACCCTAAACCCTAAACCCTAAACCCTAAACCCTAAACCCTAAACCCTAAACCCTAAACCCTAAACCCTAAACCCTAAACCCTAAACCCTAAACCCTAAACCCTAAACCCTAAACCCTAAACCCTAAACCCTAAACCCTAAACCCTAAACCCTAAACCCTAAACCCTAAACCCTAAACCCTAAACCCTAAACCCTAAACCCTAAACCCTAAACCCTAAACCCTAAACCCTAAACCCTAAACCCTAAACCCTAAACCCTAAACCCTAAACCCTAAACCCTAAACCCTAAACCCTAAAACCCTAAACCCTAAACCCTAAACCCTAAACCCTAAACCCTAAACCCTAAACCCTAAACCCTAAACCCTAAACCCTAAACCCTAAACCCTAAACCCTAAACCCTAAACCCTAAACCCTAAACCCTAAACCCTAAACCCTAAACCCTAAACCCTAAACCCTAAACCCTAAACCCTAAACCCTAAACCCTAAACCCTAAACCCTAAACCCTAAACCCTAAACCCTAAACCCTAAACCCTAAACCCTAAACCCTAAACCCTAAACCCTAAACCCTAAACCCTAAACCCTAAACCCTAAACCCTAAACCCTAAACCCTAAACCCTAAACCCTAAACCCTAAACCCTAAACCCTAAACCCTAAACCCTAAACCCTAAACCCTAAACCCTAAACCCTAAACCCTAAACCCTAAACCCTAAACCCTAAACCCTAAACCCTAAACCCTAAACCCTAAACCCTAAACCCTAAACCCTAAACCCTAAACCCTAAACCCTAAACCCTAAACCCTAAACCCTAAACCCTAAACCCTAAACCCTAAACCCTAAACCCTAAACCCTAAACCCTAAACCCTAAACCCTAAACCCTAAACCCTAAACCCTAAACCCTAAACCCTAAACCCTAAACCCTAAACCCTAAACCCTAAACCCTAAACCCTAAACCCTAAACCCTAAACCCTAAACCCTAAACCCTAAACCCTAAACCCTAAACCCTAAACCCTAAACCCTAAACCCTAAACCCTAAACCCTAAACCCTAAACCCTAAACCCTAAACCCTAAACCCTAAACCCTAAACCCTAAACCCTAAACCCTAAACCCTAAACCCTAAACCCTAAACCCTAAACCCTAAACCCTAAACCCTAAACCCTAAACCCTAAACCCTAAACCCTAAACCCTAAACCCTAAACCCTAAACCCTAAACCCTAAACCCTAAACCCTAAACCCTAAACCCTAAACCCTAAACCCTAAACCCTAAACCCTAAACCCTAAACCCTAAACCCTAAACCCTAAACCCTAAACCCTAAACCCTAAACCCTAAACCCTAAACCCTAAACCCTAAACCCTAAACCCTAAACCCTAAACCCTAAACCCTAAACCCTAAACCCTAAACCCTAAACCCTAAACCCTAAACCCTAAACCCTAAACCCTAAACCCTAAACCCTAAACCCTAAACCCTAAACCCTAAACCCTAAACCCTAAACCCTAAACCCTAAACCCTAAACCCTAAACCCTAAACCCTAAACCCTAAACCCTAAACCCTAAACCCTAAACCCTAAACCCTAAACCCTAAACCCTAAACCCTAAACCCTAAACCCTAAACCCTAAACCCTAAACCCTAAACCCTAAACCCTAAACCCTAAACCCTAAACCCTAAACCCTAAACCCTAAACCCTAAACCCTAAACCCTAAACCCTAAACCCTAAACCCTAAACCCTAAACCCTAAACCCTAAACCCTAAACCCTAAACCCTAAACCCTAAACCCTAAACCCTAAACCCTAAACCCTAAACCCTAAACCCTAAACCCTAAACCCTAAACCCTAAACCCTAAACCCTAAACCCTAAACCCTAAACCCTAAACCCTAAACCCTAAACCCTAAACCCTAAACCCTAAACCCTAAACCCTAAACCCTAAACCCTAAACCCTAAACCCTAAACCCTAAACCCTAAACCCTAAACCCTAAACCCTAAACCCTAAACCCTAAACCCTAAACCCTAAACCCTAAACCCTAAACCCTAAACCCTAAACCCTAAACCCTAAACCCTAAACCCTAAACCCTAAACCCTAAACCCTAAACCCTAAACCCTAAACCCTAAACCCTAAACCCTAAACCCTAAACCCTAAACCCTAAACCCTAAACCCTAAACCCTAAACCCTAAACCCTAAACCCTAAACCCTAAACCCTAAACCCTAAACCCTAAACCCTAAACCCTAAACCCTAAACCCTAAACCCTAAACCCTAAACCCTAAACCCTAAACCCTAAACCCTAAACCCTAAACCCTAAACCCTAAACCCTAAACCCTAAACCCTAAACCCTAAACCCTAAACCCTAAACCCTAAACCCTAAACCCTAAACCCTAAACCCTAAACCCTAAACCCTAAACCCTAAACCCTAAACCCTAAACCCTAAACCCTAAACCCTAAACCCTAAACCCTAAACCCTAAACCCTAAACCCTAAACCCTAAACCCTAAACCCTAAACCCTAAACCCTAAACCCTAAACCCTAAACCCTAAACCCTAAACCCTAAACCCTAAACCCTAAACCCTAAACCCTAAACCCTAAACCCTAAACCCTAAACCCTAAACCCTAAACCCTAAACCCTAAACCCTAAACCCTAAACCCTAAACCCTAAACCCTAAACCCTAAACCCTAAACCCTAAACCCTAAACCCTAAACCCTAAACCCTAAACCCTAAACCCTAAACCCTAAACCCTAAACCCTAAACCCTAAACCCTAAACCCTAAACCCTAAACCCTAAACCCTAAACCCTAAACCCTAAACCCTAAACCCTAAACCCTAAACCCTAAACCCTAAACCCTAAACCCTAAACCCTAAACCCTAAACCCTAAACCCTAAACCCTAAACCCTAAACCCTAAACCCTAAACCCTAAACCCTAAACCCTAAACCCTAAACCCTAAACCCTAAACCCTAAACCCTAAACCCTAAACCCTAAACCCTAAACCCTAAACCCTAAACCCTAAACCCTAAACCCTAAACCCTAAACCCTAAACCCTAAACCCTAAACCCTAAACCCTAAACCCTAAACCCTAAACCCTAAACCCTAAACCCTAAACCCTAAACCCTAAACCCTAAACCCTAAACCCTAAACCCTAAACCCTAAACCCTAAACCCTAAACCCTAAACCCTAAACCCTAAACCCTAAACCCTAAACCCTAAACCCTAAACCCTAAACCCTAAACCCTAAACCCTAAACCCTAAACCCTAAACCCTAAACCCTAAACCCTAAACCCTAAACCCTAAACCCTAAACCCTAAACCCTAAACCCTAAACCCTAAACCCTAAACCCTAAACCCTAAACCCTAAACCCTAAACCCTAAACCCTAAACCCTAAACCCTAAACCCTAAACCCTAAACCCTAAACCCTAAACCCTAAACCCTAAACCCTAAACCCTAAACCCTAAACCCTAAACCCTAAACCCTAAACCCTAAACCCTAAACCCTAAACCCTAAACCCTAAACCCTAAACCCTAAACCCTAAACCCTAAACCCTAAACCCTAAACCCTAAACCCTAAACCCTAAACCCTAAACCCTAAACCCTAAACCCTAAACCCTAAACCCTAAACCCTAAACCCTAAACCCTAAACCCTAAACCCTAAACCCTAAACCCTAAACCCTAAACCCTAAACCCTAAACCCTAAACCCTAAACCCTAAACCCTAAACCCTAAACCCTAAACCCTAAACCCTAAACCCTAAACCCTAAACCCTAAACCCTAAACCCTAAACCCTAAACCCTAAACCCTAAACCCTAAACCCTAAACCCTAAACCCTAAACCCTAAACCCTAAACCCTAAACCCTAAACCCTAAACCCTAAACCCTAAACCCTAAACCCTAAACCCTAAACCCTAAACCCTAAACCCTAAACCCTAAACCCTAAACCCTAAACCCTAAACCCTAAACCCTAAACCCTAAACCCTAAACCCTAAACCCTAAACCCTAAACCCTAAACCCTAAACCCTAAACCCTAAACCCTAAACCCTAAACCCTAAACCCTAAACCCTAAACCCTAAACCCTAAACCCTAAACCCTAAACCCTAAACCCTAAACCCTAAACCCTAAACCCTAAACCCTAAACCCTAAACCCTAAACCCTAAACCCTAAACCCTAAACCCTAAACCCTAAACCCTAAACCCTAAACCCTAAACCCTAAACCCTAAACCCTAAACCCTAAACCCTAAACCCTAAACCCTAAACCCTAAACCCTAAACCCTAAACCCTAAACCCTAAACCCTAAACCCTAAACCCTAAACCCTAAACCCTAAACCCTAAACCCTAAACCCTAAACCCTAAACCCTAAACCCTAAACCCTAAACCCTAAACCCTAAACCCTAAACCCTAAACCCTAAACCCTAAACCCTAAACCCTAAACCCTAAACCCTAAACCCTAAACCCTAAACCCTAAACCCTAAACCCTAAACCCTAAACCCTAAACCCTAAACCCTAAACCCTAAACCCTAAACCCTAAACCCTAAACCCTAAACCCTAAACCCTAAACCCTAAACCCTAAACCCTAAACCCTAAACCCTAAACCCTAAAAACCCTAAACCCTAAACCCTAAACCCTAAACCCTAAACCCTAAACCCTAAACCCTAAACCCCCTAAACCCTAAACCCTAAACCCTAAACCCTAAACCCTAAACCCTAAACCCTAAACCCTAAACCCTAAACCCTAAACCCTAAACCCTAAACCCTAAACCCTAAACCCTAAACCCTAAACCCTAAACCCTAAACCCTAAACCCTAAACCCTAAACCCTAAACCCTAAACCCTAAACCCTAAACCCTAAACCCTAAACCCTAAACCCTAAACCCTAAACCCTAAACCCTAAACCCTAAACCCTAAACCCTAAACCCTAAACCCTAAACCCTAAACCCTAAACCCTAAACCCTAAACCCTAAACCCTAAACCCTAAACCCTAAACCCTAAACCCTAAACCCTAAACCCTAAACCCTAAACCCTAAACCCTAAACCCTAAACCCTAAACCCTAAACCCTAAACCCTAAACCCTAAACCCTAAACCCTAAACCCTAAACCCTAAACCCTAAACCCTAAACCCTAAACCCTAAACCCTAAACCCTAAACCCTAAACCCTAAACCCTAAACCCTAAACCCTAAACCCTAAACCCTAAACCCTAAACCCAAACCCTAAACCCTAAACCCCAAACCCTAAACCCTAAACCCTAAACCCTAAACCCTAAACCCTAAACCCTAAACCCTAAACCCTAAACCCTAAACCCTAAACCCTAAACCCTAAACCCTTTAGATTTAATTCAATGTACCCATGATTTTAACTCGTTCTTTTTCATGATAATCATTCGATTAGATCAATAGGAGTCCCCTAAATTGCTTTCAAAAGGGTTGATTAGCTTAATTGTACCTTAGTTGAACAATTTGTTCTTAAATTTGGCAAGATTTATTTCCAATTTGGTCGTTTATGCACCAAATTGCTTAAATGTTGGACTCACAAGGGCCCCAGGTAGGCGAAATGAGAAGAACTAGGCCAAACTAGTCATGAATTGGTTAGAAACCATTCAAATCGGACCAAACCGGTCTAAGTAGTCATTGGTGAGGTCAAGCAATTCAACCCCTTAATGGCTAGTTCCTGACACCTAGTGATCAGTTCCAAGATCCTCTCATTGTTGATTTGACTTTTGCTTTTTCAATTTTCCTAAATTTTACAGATTAATCCTTAAATTTCATCTTATTGCAAATTAATCCATAATTGGGCATTTTGATTTTGACGCAATTCCCAGTTTTAGCTTGAGTTTTTGCAAATCAAACTCATTAGATCAATTACTCGACACCTCAATATCATGATGGAGCCTTCAAAATTCATTTGAAATCGTGTGCATTCTGTGAGGCTAATGTCGAAACCAAATATTACTGTACATGCATCTTGCCATGTTTGTTTGAGTCATTTAGATTCCAAATTTTTTGATAATGTCTTCTTGACACTTAAGTTTCATGTTACAAGGTTTGAGTACATGTTCATGTCATTGCATTTGAGTGTCATTTTGCCTAATTAATATGTGCTGTAAGAGCTCATGTTTACCTAGAAACCCTGAAGCATTTTATCATGAATCTTGAGTGATCTCGTATTGTCATTGAATTGTATGATATTTTCTCATGCCGATTTAAGGTTAGATGATCACCCCCAATTATTTGTCGCATCTAATTCTATGTCGCATGTGATTTTTTTTTTCATGTCATTTTTGTATTACTTGAATAGTTTTGAGATCTATTGATGTATGTTTATGTTTTGTGTTTTAGTTACTAACATGCTCATCATTAGAGATCCTGAACTTAGAGCACTTAATTGACCTAGTTTGGACTCAAGCCCTTCTAGGAAGTCATAAGGCACATTTCGAGGTTTCTAATGCTACTGATTTCACGCAAATCGCTCATCGTTTAGACCATTTTCCATTATTTTCAAAGCTAAATCATCTTATGAACATGGGATCAATAATCACACCATTCATTAGAAACATATTTGTTTGTGATTGGCGTATGACTTTGGTAATAAGTGATCCGTCAATGGTTCACTCATCTGTTTGATTGGTTGAGAAATAAGGTTCAAAAGACCTATCGCATGTTTAAATTTCTACAATGCATGTGACTTTTAAATGAATGGTAAGGTCGATGCATGATGTTGAGGAAAAACCTTGGGATCACATAAATCGCTTGATTAGGAGACTTATAAGCGTTATTGGCCATGCGAGAACATAATTGGTCAATAATTGCTATAAGTCACAAAAATGGATTAGATAAGTGTTTTAGTAGAACGCTCGCATGAAAGACAAAGGCCGACCCCGAGGCCCTAAAATCTAATTTTCGCATTGAACTTTCTTTAAATGATTGATCTTAACATGATGTGTTTTTTATTGTTCTAATGTGTATGCTTTTTTCTTTCTATTGTATGTACCTAGTTATAAGTTTCTAGATTAGGGTTAAATTAGGACCCCAAAGATGGAGAAAGCGTGAAGACAGTGGAGGTCAATGTCCATTCCAACCATTATCATGGATTATTTATTTCCCCAACATATGTCTCGGGTTCCATTTGTTGTATAAAGCCAGACGAGTTACGAGTTTTCTCTCTTCCTCTTATCTTTTTCAATTGTGTTTCTCTTTTATATTTTCTAGGATTGCACGGTAAATTTACTAATTTCCGTGATTGTTTACTTACTGTCTCGCAATTTCAATTCCATTAATTACTTTCTTTTATTGTTTTCTAGAACTAGAATTGTATAAAAATAACTAACCACGCATGATCGCTTAGTCTAGAACTAATGATCCCGAAAATGTACGAAGAAATGCATGGACATGTTAGGAAAACACAACATACCATTTAGGTACCGAAAATGCGTTAATAGAAATATTAGCGTAACCCAAGTTTCCAAACCCAGATATTTGATTACGTAGGAATCGAGGGAACACTCTCGACCCTCGATTAGGTTTCTAGCCGACCCAAACGAGGCTAGTGGCAATTCATGTCTTATTTTTAGGTTGTCGTAAACAACTAGGCTGTATAAATGATCCTGTCACACGAGGTACAAGTTTCGATGAAACTCACCATGATTTAGCATACTTGATGTGGCAATACCCCAAATGATAAAGTGATGCCATCCTTATGGACGAAGTATACTATCGAAAGAGTTATCATGGTAAAGGCACCCTTAAACCCGATATTCACATCAAACCTCCTCTTTTGAGGTGTGTCGCTCGTGTGGGTACGAGTTGTGGCACTCCGCTGTCATGTGGGGTACGAGTTTGGGAGAACTCGTGATCTCGTGGAGAGAACCCACAAGAGGCTTGACCCGAAAGGTGAGGTGATGATGTCTTTCGGAATATAAGCCATGAAAGAACTCTCGTGATCAAGTATCCCTAAATCTGACGTTTCCCCCTCCTTTCCTCATAGCAAAGGATCGAGGGCGGCGAGATCAGGTCACAACAAGTATTCACTCGCAGATTTCACCCATAAACTCTCCTAAGGTCCTGAATTGGGCGATCGGGGTCTTAGACTGCGGTGTCATGCTAAAGCTCGTAAACATGCATTTAAACTTAGACATCCAACACTTCAATATAAAACCTCATACATTCATACATCCTTACTCCACTTGCAAAACAAAGGGTTTACAATCACTTCACCCCTTATAACTCCCACCTACAAGACCATCAAACACATGGTTAGCAATTAACCTGATTTTCCACGCTACTTTGACATGTAAGCAATCCTACGCAAAACACGTTAGTTTAACACAACAACAATTTTTAAACGGCTTCAAATCCTCTTAATCTAGTAAACAATCCCTAATGGAGTCGCCAAGCCTGTCGTGACCCGATCTCGTCGTCCATCAATCCCTCTCGCGAGGAAAGGAAAGGGGGAAAGTCAGGTTTAGGGGTACTCGATCACGAAAGTTCATTCAATGCTTGCGTTCCAAAAGACATTATCACCTCGCCTTTTAGGTCAAGCCTCTCATGAGTTCCCTCCACAAGATCATGAGCTCTCCTAAGCTTGTACCCCACATGACAGTAGAGTGTTGCAATCCATACCCACATGGACGACACACCTCAAGAAAAGAGGTCAAGTGCCGATATCAAATTTAAGGGTACCTTTACCATGGTAGCCCTCTCAATAGTACATTTCGCCCATAAGGATGGCTTCACTTCATCCTTTGGGATACTCCCACATCGAGTATGCTAAACCATAATAAGTTTCATCGAAACTCATACCCCGTGCGACGGATTCATTTATATGATCTAGTTGTTTATGACAACCTAAAAATAAGACAAGAGTCGCCACTAGCTTCTTAGGGGGTTGGCTAGAAACCCAATCGAGGGTCAGAAGTGTTCCCTCAATTCCTACGCAACCAGATATCTAGGTCCAGAGACTTAGGTTATGCTAATATTCCTATTAACGCCCTTTCAATACCTAAATAGTATGTTGTGTTTACCTAACGTGTCCATGCATTTTTCTTACATTTTTGAAATCGTTAGTCCTAAACTAAGCGATCATGCGTGGTTGGTCGTTTTCATGATATTCTATTTCTAAAGAAAATGAAAATGAAACACCCAATTGAATTGAAAATAGCAAAGCAGTAAGTAAAAAATTAAGGAAAGTTGTAAATCTATTATGCAATCCTAGAAAATATAAAGTGATTGTATGCATGGGGGTACATGTGATGTTTCAAAGACATCTTTCGAAATCATCCACAAAATTTTGAGACAAAGTGTTGTTTCGGCTATGAAAGACATTCAATTACCAAGGCTAGCTTGAGACTCACATAAATGCACTCACAAGCATTGTAGGCATTTTGAATACAATTTAAACCGTGACTTTTCACAATGTCAAAGAGACTTTTAAAGAGGTTTGAAAATATTTAGGATTAAGGAACATCTAGATTATGGAACATATTCAATTGCCAAGGCTACCTCAAGGCTCGCATAAAATACACTCACAAGCGTCGCAGGCATTTTGAATATGGTCCAAATCATGACTTTTCCTAAGCCAAATTGAGTTTTGGAAAAGAATTTCTTAGATATTATTTTTGGGAAACATCACATGTACCAAAGTATTTTATGAAATATGCAATTTGGAAAGGCTAATTGTTTAACAATAAAGATCAAAGCATTTAGAACAACTTCCATGAAGATAACATGGCCTAATTTCATGCACAAAGTAACCTAAAAGGTGCAACTAAATAAACACAACCCAAGGTTCACATTAAGAAATTTCAGACCAAACATGTCAAGTTAACAAAATTGAGTAATGCCCATTGACAATCTAACTATAGAAAAATTCCCTAGTATGTACGATATGATAATGAACAACTCGTGAAGAAATTTTTCCTAAATAAGCCATTATTTTACAAAAATCATAAAACAAGCAACAGCAAGTCGGAAAATTGTTAAAACAGTAGGATACTTAGCCAATATTGCAAGATTTGTCCTATCAAAACAAGTCTAAAAATCACCAAATTTACACACAATATAGCCAACATGATGAACAACAAGTTTCATTGAGATGCCAAGTATAGAATCCTAATATAAAAATGGAACAAAAATGTCAAACGTCTGTCCAAACAAGGGTTGGAATGGGGGTCCGAATTTTATTTCATGTCAGATTTTGATCTAGTTTTAAAAAAAATGGAAAGTGGTCCAAAAAATTAGCAATCTATGTGAAATTAGCAGCATTGAAAACCTCTAAGTGTGCCTTTCGACTTCCTAGAATGGCTCAAATCCAAATTAGGTCAATTATGTACCCTAAGATTGAGATTTCTAAGAGTGTGCGTGTCAATAACTAAGAAAACGGAACACAAGCATACATTGGAAAACCTCAAAATCATTCAAATGGCATGAAGAAATCACAAGAGACTTGGGATCATATGCAACAGAAAGTTTGGATAATCATCTAATCCTAGGTCGACATAAAAAAATGTCATACAATTTAAATGACATCATGAAATAATTCAAGATTTCTAATGATATGCATAGGAATCCTAAGTGTAATGAATACATTTGTGACATAAACTTAATGTGCAAAATGATTTCCAAAAGATATGACCTAAACATATATGCGAACCTTATAACATGCGGTTTAATCGTCAAACAAACATAATCGCAAAATTTGGACTCTAAATGACTCAAACAAGCATGGTAAGATGCATATATAGTAAGCTTTTGTTTCAGCATCAACTTCACAAAATAGGCATGATTTCAGTCATTTCAAGACATGCAAAAATCCTACAAAAAATATTACATATAGAGCATTCAATGATGAATATTTCTTATTGAGAGCTCGAAACCTAAATATGATCGCACGAATCATAACAAAAATAGCAAAACAGAGATGCATATCTAAATTATGTATTGCTACAGCACATTTTGACCTTAATTCATGCAATTTATATTTTTTTACTCACTTGCCAACATCAAGACTTTGCAAAGCATGTATTAATTGAAGATATACACCATGTATTTCAATTTTCTTAAACAATTGGATACCAAACAAACTCATTTATGGACTCAATTTTAGCAATCACAATTCATAATAGTGTAGGGAGCTTGTCCTATGTTCAGATCTAGGCAATTTTGACCTAGTTAAAAAAATCCAAACATTACGAAAAAATTGCAACATGTTCTCCACATAATTACAAGCAACTTTTATGAAGGAAAGTTCCTTCATAACTCAACACCGCAATCAATATAAAAATGAAAAAATCAAGAATCAACATAGAGCAGATTGACCTAGGTTCAGATCTAAATAGTTTTGACCGAGCTAATCATATCTAAAAATTCCAAAAAAAAATAATAATAAAATTCTTAAGACGATAGCAAACAACTTTCATAAGGAAGGTTTCTCTAGAAATCAACACAATAAATTTTACAAAAAAAAAACAGAAGGCAAAACAAGAACAGAGTTGAAAACTAACCTAAACTACTGCAAAATCGCTCATCTTTGGAGGCATTTTTTGAAGGTCAAACAATGTTCGATCGGGGCATGCAACCTATCAATTTGAAGGTAGTGATGTGTACTATCAAAGTTTAGAAGGACTCAAACTCAAATAAGGTCATTTCGAACCTCGTTTTGGCCAAAACAGTAAGTCGGTTCAAGGAGACGAAAATACAAGTTTAAGACCAAATCAAGTCAATCATTCAAGATTAATCAAGAATACTCAAACACAAAAAATCAACATCCAAATCCTTCGATTTAACATCTAAACATAGTATATTTTCCTAAAATTAAACCATAGCCCCAACCGATTAATCCGATCTCACTTCATGAGGTTCGAGATCGAGATTGTTACCTTCTTATGTGTTTTTGTCGATTTTGATCGCAATCGATTAAAAGTTTCATTGGAACTTCGATCAAACTCCAAGGATCAAATCTGGACAGCAATAATCAACTTCGAACCGATTGAATCGCTGGCTTGGATCAATACCGAACCGATCCACATGGATCGATTTGTATCACCGAGGGAGCTTGGTTTAATTGGAAGAGTTCCAGACAAAACCGAGCTAATCATCAACTTGCAGTGGCTAGGACAGGAAGGTGTGGTCGCTCACTGAATCAACGACCGGTGGTTCATCGGCATGAGATCGACGGTGGTAGACGGTTTGGTGTAGAGAGAGAGAGAGAGAGAGAGAGAGAGAGAGAGAGAGAGAGAGAGAGAGATTTGGTAGAGAGAGTACAATTTCGTCTCAGTGAGGCCTCCCCTAAAATGGAGGGAAAATTGGACTTATATACTACCCTAAGTTAAGCAATTGCGGTCGTTGGTTCGATCCAACAGTCGAAATTTTGATCTAACGGTCAAAAATTGATTTCTAAAGCTCTAATATGATCTAGAGGTGTTGGTTAATTGATCTAGTGGATTTGATTTGCAAAAACCCAAGCCAAAATTGAGAATTGCATCAAAATGTCTAATTAGAGGTTAATTTGTAATTTGATGAAATTTGAGAGTCAATCTATAAAATTTTGGGAAATTGAAGATGCGGAAGTGAAATTGATATTAAGATGATCCCGAAACTGGTCATCGAAGGTTAGGAGCCGGCCAGCAAGGGGCAAGACCAGCCATTCCCACCGACGATCAGTCAGATCAGTTCCGTTTGGTTTGGTCAGTTTTTGACTGGTTTGATCCGATTCTTATCATTTTGCCCACTTGGGACCCCTATGGATCAAAAATTTATGCAATTTGGTCTCTAAAAGACCAAATTGGAAATGAATTATATCCTTTTTAAGAAGAAATTGATCAATTAAGATACAATTAAGCTAATCAAACCCTATGAATGTGATCTAGGTGTCTTTTATTGACCTAATTGAATGATTATCATGAAAAATAACGAGTCAAAACCATGGGTGCTTTGAATTGGGCCTAAAGTGCTAAAATGGTAAAATTTATAATTCAATGGGCAAAATTGCAAGTTAATTAAAATTGAATTTAATTGATGTCACAATTGTCCTATCTAATAAACTACTCTTGTGTAAGATCACTTGTTGCATTCAAATTGACATTGAATGGAAGGGCCCAAGCTTATGTCAAAAATAGATTTAGGCCTAACATTAAAATTGGACCTAAATTTATGAAATTAGTTAAGTGAAATTTTTTCAAGCTAGATAAAATCTTCAAATATTACCTTTTTTTACCTAATAATTTTTTCCAATTTTTTTCCGGACACGGTACCGTTAGATTTTCACAAGCAGAAGATGAAGGGAAAAAAAAAGATAAAAGAAAAGGAGATATTGCGCACCTAATCAGTAATTCATGGTTGTAATTGTGCACGGTTATCTCTCTCTCGCAGCTCCAACTAAGAAATCTATGTATTTCTCGTGACTAAAGCATTGCACAAATTTAGTTGGATTAGAGGGGATAATTAATGGGATCTTGACTTATCAGCGCAAAATTACTCTCATGAGATTCTGTGAATTATTATGATGTAGTAGGAGGAGATAATTGTACTTCATGGCAAAATAAGATGTGCATTGGAATTCGTCGTAGGCTAGGGGTTTATGTTTCCGTGGGGCAAAACAACTGAGAAACGACCCGTGAGGGTTAACAACCGTCGGATCCATTTACTTTTGCTCGTTCCCTTAACGGCGTGATTGGGTGTGTTGTAACTTGTACAACATATATTCATCTGAATGTCTGGCTTCTCATGAAGTTGGCTGGTCTAAAGGTGTGGCGTCACTCATTTTATGAGTCGGTTGTGTCGTAGGACACCGTTTAAGCATTGCTATTGATGTCCAGCAAATTCATTTTTTTTTTCATAATTTTTCTTAATATGAGTGGCTTTTTAAAAAAATAAAAATAAAAAATCGACAGCCTTTGCTTTAACGGGGCTTTTTTCTTACTGCTAGTGTTGTGCATCCTGAACTATATGAAACCCAAAAAAGAAAAAAAAAATAACTAAGAATTATTGTGGGTGGGGTCCATTCCAACCAGCTCAGCTCCAAGCTCCAGAAACCCAGAAGCCGAGCTCACTTAAGGCGCTTTAGTAACGATTATGTTCCCGGGAACAAATTCTGATCAAAAATGATTATTTTTTATTCTATTCCCAGAACTGATTCTGAATAAAAAAATGTGTTTGATAACTGTCCAAAATTTCTGATTCTAGAATAGAATTGCATTTGGTACCGTGCTCATTGATTCTATCCCAAATCAATTTCTTTTAGTTTTTAAATAATGTTTTTACTTTTTTCCTTTTTTCTTTTTTTCTTTTCTTTTTTCCTTTTTTTCTTTTTTTCTTTTTTTTCCCTTTTTCTTCCCTTTTTCTCCTATTCTTCTTCTTCTTCTTCTTCTTCTAGCCGATCTCCGAACCGGCGACCCGCCAGACGAGGGCCGGTGACCTCACCGAAGCGTCGCCGGCCCTCGACGAGGCCGGCCCTCGTCGGCTAAGCCTCGCCGGTGGCTAAGCCGGCCTCGCCGGGCCGGGCGAGGCCGCCAGCCACCGGCGGGGCTAGGCGAGCCTCGCCGAGGCCGGGCGAGGCCCGCCTAGCCACCGGCGGGGCTCGGCAAGCCTAGCTAGCCCGCCCCGGCGAGGCAAGCCTCGCCTGGCCACTAGTGGGGCTGGGCGAGCCTCACTGAGGCTAGGCAAGCCTCGCCCAGCCCCGATGAGGCCCGCTTGGCCACAGGCGAGCTAGGCCTCGCCGGTGGCGGGGCTTGTCTGTCTCCGGCGAGCTCGCCGGACCGACAGGCAGTGACCGGCAAGCGGCGGCGAACCGGTGGGCAGCGGCGGGCGTCAACGAGCGGTGGTGGACGACGGTCACAGGATGGCGGAAGGGAAGAAGAAGAATAGTTGATTTTGATTCTCAAATTTGTTCCCAAAACAAAAATCAACTTTTTTTATTTTTCATTCCATTCCAAATTTGTTCCTGGGAACAAAAATTTTACCAAACGCGATTCTATTCCCAAACTACTCTCGGGAACAAAGAATCAGAATTTGGCCCTATTTGGATGGTTACCAAATAGGGCCTTACCTGCTCCGTTTCAGAGACATATCAGGATGGGACGGCGTGGCATTTGAGTGCCCGCAGTCCTGGATGAAGTTCCCGATTCTTCTTCCAGCTCGCAAGCCCAAGGTTCAACTCCGTTTAGCAAGACGCCTGTCTGTTTTTCCCAGTTCTTTACTTTCCTTCGATCTGTGAATCTTGATTTCCCCGAGGAACCAAGATTATGTTAGAAAGGGCCCATCTGAAAGAGTTCCATTGAAACTCCTAGGAAAAAGATTAGGAAAAGAAAAGGGCTCGAGCCTGGGAAAAGACTGGGCGTCGTCGTGTTTGTTGGAAGATATGCAAGAGTGTGATTAGATCAATTAGAGATTAGATTGTATCAATTAGGGAAATTGATTAGATTGACCTACCACGAATGGGGCAAACTCAGCCGTCGGTTCAGAACAAATAAGCAGGACTGGTGAATCGGGTTTAGGGTCAAATCCCTACCCGAGCGTGGGTTTAGGGTCGAATCTCTACCCAACAGTTTCTAATGCGGGTCATGGATCCGGATTTAATGGATCGGGTGCAGGGGCGAACATTTACCCGAATTTTCCATCGGGTTTCCTTCCGTTTCCGATCACTGGCCGACCAGAATCAGGCGACCCTTTGTACGTATCAAACTCCGACGGTCCAGAACTGAAATTAATCAGTTTACAACTAACCGGATCGGAAAATTATTCCAAATGGTCGCAAGATTTCCGGCGGGCCCTCGTGACGAAGGACAAAGACGGATTTCTCGACGGAGCAATACCCACACCGTCGGACGAGCGGCTGGCCAGGCATTGGAGAAAATGCAACCACCTCATCCGAACGTGGATCGGCAATTGCATTTCTCCAGAGGTGGCCGCCGGACTCCCTCCGACGAAGACTCAAAAAGATGTGGGATAGCATCAAAGAGATGTACGGAAACTCGATCAAGCCAAAAAATTTTCTCTTGTGCGGGAATTAAGCGACTTAAAACAGGGAAATATGACCGTCACGGCTGCTACAACAAATTATCTTCCCTCCGGAATCAACTCGAAGCCACGGAGGAAAAGCTCGAGGGACCGAAGAAGACATGCTCCGGCGGTATAGATCGATGAGGGAGAGGGAGAAGACAACACGATTCCTCCTGATTTTGAATGAAAGTTATCTAACCTTTCGATCTCAGATCTTGGCGATGGATCCGGTGCCTTCCCTTGGCCGAATCTTTCAACTGGTTGTTCAAGAGGAAAACCAGAGACTCGCGGTTCCAGAGCAAACGCGAGGAAGCGACAGCATCGCCCTCGCGATGCGCGGCGTCCGGCGAGATTCAGGAAAAACCCTAGCCCGAGAGAGAGAGAATCGCGAAGGGGGGCTAGGGTTCCAAGGAGGGACCGATCGTTCCTTTAAGAGAGAAGGAACGAACAATCCAAATCATCTGCCAAGATCGGACGGTGCACAGGGGCTTTATCCGCACGGCGAATCGGACGGTGGACACTATCCCTTGATGAAGAGATCCGACGGTCAGATTTATTCCTCATTAAAAGGATCGGATGGCCAGGATTATTCCTCATCAAGAGGATCGGACGGTCAGGTTTTTCCGCATCTTTAAAGAATTTTGGTCAAAATTCAAAGGGCGGGGTAAATTATATTGTGAATATTGCAAGCGCCCACATCATACCATAGACAATTGTTGGAAATTGCACGGTAAGCCGGAGAAAAAGGAAAGAAAAAAAGAATTTGCTGCAGCTTATCGGATCACTTTGGACCAACCGGTCTGAATTATGATCACCTATTACAAATGGGCAATATCGGCGGCTGATGCGGGCTTTGCAAAAGATCAATATTGGAAATAAGGGAGCAAGTTTTTCAGGTATTTCTTATTGCCCGATAAATTCTATTTCAAGAAAAGCTTGGATAATTGATTCGGGGGCAAGCGATCATATTATTTGTGACACGGGATTTTTTTCCAATATGCACAAGAAATTAGATACACCTATTTCGTGCAATTACCAAACGGAATATTACTCATGTCACCATGACAAAGGACTGTCCAATTGAGTCATCAAATTGTCCTTCAAAATGTTCTTTATGTTCCAGAATTCCAATTCAATCTTATTTCTGTCTCCAAAGTCTGCCTAGAAAATTCATGTCAAATATTCTTCGATTCTGACACCTGTATTTTTCAGGCCCGTTCGACTGGCAAACTGATGGGCTTGGGTAGTCTTTCCGAAGGGCTTTATTTTTGGATTAGTTATCCTAGTCATTTTGATTTATCTTCCCGAATAAGAAATCGTTGTGTAATTTGTCTCGCCAATGATAAGAGTTTTCTTATGCATTCGCGAATGGGTCATAGTGCATTCTTTCCTTATTCTAAATGTGAAATATGCCCACTTGCAAAACAATCCCGAACTCCTTTTCCTTTCAGTACAACACGTTCTACTGAAATTTTTTCTCTAGTTCATATGGATGTTTGGGGACCATATCACACCCCACATAGGGATGGTTCACGCTATTTTCTCACAATTGTGGACGATTATTCTCGTGCTACATGGATATTCCTAATGCAATCAAAAGCGCAGGTTGTTTCTCATCTAAAGATGTTTTTGGTCCTAACCAAAAATCAATTTAGAAGGCCGATTCAGAAAATTCGGACTGATAATGGGACGGAATTTTTAATAATGATTGCCGTTCACTTTTTCTCGTCTCATGGCATTCTTCATGAAAGCTCCGTGTTTACACTCCACAACAGAATGGAGTAGTAGAGCGAAAACATCGGCATCTCTTGGAAGTCGCCAGAGCACTTAAATTTCAGGGATCTATCCCAGAAAACTATTGGGAGATCGTGTTCTCACGGCAGCTTATTTGATCAACCGAATGCCCACGAGGATACCGGATGGCAAATCGCCTTCGAATTGCTTTATGGAAAGAGGCCCACTTTAGATCATCTACGAGTTTTTGGCTGCCTAAGTTATGCTGCAATAATGGGGCCTCGGGATAAAATGGGTCCTCGCGCTAGAAGATGCATATTCATGGGATATCCAAATCTGCAAAAAGGATATCATGTTCTTGACATCAAAGACACGGAGATTTTTTTACCAATCGAGATGTTGTTTTTCATGAAAATATCTTTCCATTTCGTGAAAACTCATCTTCCCAAAGCAACTTGGATGCTCCAACGGGTTCCCTCCGAAATCTAGATGAAGAAGAAGCATCCCCCGTTTCTTTCTCACCACACAACCCGGCGATCATCTTTTCACCTTGTCCAGTTCTCCTCCAGACCGTTTCCGGATAATGCTTTGCTTGAAGACATCACCAATATGGACGACACCCATGAGATAAATACAGAGGACAATCTTCTTCTCAAGAATCACGCCTTCATCTCCAACACCAACAGCTCATCCACGTCGAAGAAAGACAGGTGGCTGGTCTAGAGCTTGGAGGGCTATTCTCAAATGATGCGCTAGAGAACGAACTGGTCACTTCGAAGTTTCGAGACTACAAAAGAAAAAGAAAGATTCAGAGAACTATGCAGTGAAAAAAATTTGGTGGGTATCCGGGAAAAGGTGATGCTAGATTGTGGTTTGTTTTTGGTGCCATGTAAATGCTGCAAAATTCCTTATCGAGTGAAATGAATTTGCATTTCACCTATCGCGTATATTGTTTCATGATGTAGCTCAATAGGAACAGACAAACCTGCAGTCCTGAGATGAAGATCATTCCCAGCGTAAACATGAATGTAATTGAAAAGGTTGCTCAAAACTCTTGATAGATTCAGATCTGATGTTTGAGTGCCCTGAGATGGAATAATTGTTGACGCTTTGAGTTTCACTATATGAATTTTCTCCTTCAGGCTTTTTCATGAATTTGCTCTATCTAAATGAAGTAGCTTGACTGATCCCTGGGTGTGTGAATAGCAAATCAATGGAAACAACAATTCCGGACTTAACTCAAGTGCTCCACCTGTGCCAAGTTGCAGAGAATCTTGAGTTCAATTTTGGGGTGTGTTTGTTTCACCGAAAACGTAACGTTTTTGGAAAATGTTTTCCGGGAAACCATTTTCCAGGAAAATGGTTTGTTTTCTTTTGTTTGGTGATACGTGACTGAAAGTCTTTTCTGGTGTTTGGATCACATTTGAAAAATGATCTAACAATTGACAATAGTGTGCCTCTTCCTTCCAAATTAATTTGTTGAGTCCATATTACTTTATAAACAAATCTTTTTCGATCAATTTAGTAAATTTAGAATTTGAACCTGCAAAATGAAAAGGAAACCTGAATTCATACACGTATTTTTTTTTCCTGAAAATGGACATGATTTCCGGTTACAAGAGCAAGTCAAAACGATCTCATTAATCGGTTCAATACATTTGGCTCTCTCTCTTCATATGGATTATCCTGAATTGCGCATGGACACCACGAAGGACTATACCCATAAATTATCAGAAACTTGAGGGATGATCAGATCAGTCATTCTCAATCTTGAAACATTGATAGATACATTCAAGGAGAACAACAAGGGCAAGCATCGTCCAACACACAGGCCCATCCACTACAGATGCAGTATTCTCATGCTCACGGGAAAAAATGGCTTGCTCCTCCATTGAGGGTACAAATAACATAGCCGAATTAATCTGGTTGGGCATTTCACCAAACACTTTACGTGCATTCGATTAAACGGCACAAGGAAACAACAAGATAGTGAGAATCGCAGCCCAATCAATATGAGATCATCAAGAATGAATCAAAAGTTACTAATATAATCTCAGGTGTGACCGATGTTCATGCTAACAACAACAAAGCTCTTGATTTCTCTTCCACATGCGTAATGGAAGAATGTACTGAACTTCCACGCTCAATGAAAACTGAAAGCTCCAAGGCTCCAAGTTGTCGAAGGTTTGAAGAATCTACTAGTTCAATAAACTTGAGTCCATTGATGGAGCACACGGATTCGAAGCTCAAGCGCACGAGAACATCGCGATCCGAAGAGCACCGGATGTGGCAAGGTGAGCAGCGGATTCCGGCGCCGATCAACAAGGCATAAGCTTCTGGAATACGCAGAGGATTGAGAGAGAGGCTTTGAGGGGCGTTTTACTTCAATTGCTTGAAGAAGATGAACGGAAACGTGAATCAAACAACTGAAACGCAGAGAATCAACATCAACTCAACGATGTAAAGCATCGATCAAAAAAATTCTGAGATTATTCTCAAATCGAGAGAGAGAGAGAACCTAGAACCGTGTTGAGCGTCGTTGAAGAAGAGCCAGACCTTCAATGGCGAAGAAGATGCGCGTCGTTGAAGAAGAGCTGAAGAAGAAAGACGAGCGAACGAAGCGAAGGGAGAGAGCGGCGTATGGAGAGGAAAAGTGAAAGGTCAGAGGGGAAAATGAAAAGGGAAAGCGTTTTCACCTTTTGAGGGAGAGGAATTCGTTTTCCTAAAATAAAACATAATATTTGTGTTGACTGGAAAGTGTTTTCCATTGACCAAACCTTTTTTAGCGAACCAAACGGCTGAAAATCCGAAAAACACTTTCTTGTAAAACACTTTCAGTGAAACAAACACACCCTTGATCTTCCCTCCCAATGCCTGCCTAGTTCAAGGAACCAAAAACAAAGAAAGAAAACCACCTTAATCCTTCTGTAGCATGAACCATTCCTGAAGCTTCATTGAGTGATTTGGTGCTAGATTTGCTTTTGTTCATTTCTTCTGCCTTCCATATCTCAAATCTAAATGAACATTGTAACAAAGATAGAAACAAAAAACTAGATATGTCTGCTCTCTTGTGAGTTTGTTTCTTCAGCAATGAAAATGTTGGTTTGCTGCTTTAACCTAGAAGACTTCGCTGTGAAGAAGACACCAAAGAAGCCTGTCTCATCTCGAACTGCGAATATTTATATTGTAAAGGCCGAGAGCAAGTGATAGATCCAAAATCGATATGCTAAATGTCAGAAATCGTCACAATGTTCTGATCCTTAGTGATGGAGAAGAGAGAAGGAAACCTAGATCTAAGAGGAGAGATGGTGCAGCAAACATCGGGCAGGAAGTGAACTTCACATCCATTCACCAATTTGGGATTTGATCCACCATCTAAAAGAATCCCATCCCCTCATGATATGTCTCGACTCCTCCTCGTATGCCATTTGTTTTTGCACCAATAACAAGGAACGGAGCTGTATTCGACACTAGTCAAGCTTAGTCAGAGAGAATTTCTGTACTTAGAGAAACTGTAAAGCCATCTACCTTGAATAGCTTTATAGAGAAGTGTCAATTCTCAAAAACGGAGAATTCTTTCGTTTGTGAGATCTATGTTTAGTTTTGGGGCGCGCACTAATCCTTTCGTTTTAATCTTGCATGATCTTAGAATCAGATACAAAGACCTTATATTTTATAGTTAATATCAGGATTTTCCAAAGAGCTAGCTGCTTTAACAAATATCCACTCTGATTGTCATCCTCCCCTTACCTCTGTTCTGACATTGATTGCTTAGGCCTGATTTACTTCATCTGTAGATGTATTCTATGGCAATCTTTAGCCAACAAGATGCGCTATCCATGGCAGTCACTCCTGCTACATCCTCACTAGAGAGATCAAGCTCCATTCCAACTCATTTACACAACTCTCTCGTCTCCTCTTATCCTCTTTGCTCTGAACCATTCCTTCTACTCATAATACTTCCTTCCTCTCATCCCCGTATTCAACATCAAGGTTATCAAAATAAAGCCCTTTGAATTGGCAGTGTTGCAATCATGTTATGAAACTTGTGGTGAGGGAGTAATACTGATTTTTTTTTTTACCCGTAAGTTGCTTCAATAATTGTGGAAACTAGGTTCTTTGACGCTTTCATGCTGAAATAATTGTAATACTCCTCTTTCACAACATTCACAGGGAGCCTATGAAATTCATCGGCTAGTTGATAAGCTAACTGCATCTTATCATTTTAGGGGGCCATCATCTAATTGGATTCTTCTTTTACATTCATCTTTGGCACCAAATGACCAAAAGAAAGCTTTTCCACAGCCTCCTGCAAATATACGCAAGGCGTGCTTCTGTTATAACTTCCCCATTCTCAAGTTTAAACACTCTTCAGACTGGTGCACCTCGATTCTGAGCAGAAAATCACTGTTCTTGTTTTTTGAATGGGCGATACACTTGATAATGGTTTGTGCAATAACAGATATAAATGGCTTGTTCAAGAAAATTTATTATGGACCATTATCCAATCAGCTTGGTAGTACAATAGGCCACACCGACCACAAAATACCCTCCGAGCAGCAACTACTTGCAGACTTGACCAGAGGCGAATTATTGAGCTTTGCACTCAGTGCGCCAAGGCCGACCAAGGCTATGCTGCTCACCACCACAACCTCCAGTCACCTCAGCTGGCGATCCTTAATAAATGTAGCTCCTAGAAGCGGCACCAGGGACCCCATGGTAGAGGACAGTGTAGATGTCCCTGCCGCCTGCCATGGCCTTGGATGGTTCTCTCTTGCAGTCCTCTCCTCAGTTCGTGTGGCTCCCTTCCAGTCCTCCCTTTGGATTTTGGCCTCCTCAGCATCGTATCGGGAGTAGACTAATACGAGCTCGACGATGGCCCTTGAGCAGGCCCCGGAAATTAGCCCCACTGCCCCGACTATGATCATCGTCCTCACATCCTTTTCAATGATGATGATGCACATCAGGAAGGACATTATGGCCACTACCTTGTAGTGAGCAAGGCAGGGCCAAGCCTCTGAGCTGGCTTTCATCGCTGGACAAGCTCGGTTTCGGAATCTTGTGGTTTAGTAGAGGGTGTCGCCATGGAAGTGGTAAGACAAGAGGGTGTGCGCAGAGAGGAACATGAGAGGGTGTGTGCAGAGAGGACACGCTCCCTAAGAGATGTCATTAATAGAAAAACGCTCATCTATATATGTTGAACTATTGTGTTCCAAAACATAAACTAGTTTGGAATAAAACTGTTCTGGAACATCCACTAGCTATTTTTATTAAACAATGGAAGTTTGGAACACAATAGGAGGATAGAAACTATTCGAACAGAACTGCTCCAGAACATCCACTAGCTATTTTTATTTGGGAGTTTGAAATAGAACAGCAGAACAGAAACTAGTTTGGAACAAAACTATTCTGGAACATTACTGCTGGAGGGGCTAGTATCACTGGTTCAGTATTGCCTTTGTTTTGTGGATCTAAAATGGAAGACTCCCATGGTATTTTCTGAAGTAGTGTATATTAACCTATGCCTGACCTTTACTTTTCTAGCATTACTTGTTTGTTCTTCAATTCAAGTTAGAGCTGTCCAATTCTTGGCCGTGATGTGTATACTCTTATAGTTTGTAACTGTACGAGCTCCTAGTTTCTTCAGACAATCAACTTAGCAATAGATACTTATGCACTTAATGCATTGTTTGCACTTATTTGCAAAATGTACAATGACACCGCACCTTCTAAAAAACAAGAATGTTTGAACTGCTATTTCGGCCTTGCCATTTAGGTGTATCTTCCTTTCTGTTTAGACAGAGGAATTTATGCACGTGACACGTCAGAGAAAATTGTTTCATGGTGACACTGGAAATAGCACTTTCTATAGTTTAACTTAGGCTCATTTCTATTTCTGAGAGGCTTTTTTGATACTTCAAGTAATTACGGGTCTTGTTTTCTCGAAAAGGTCATTAAAGGTCTTGTTCACAGCCTTCCATTGGTCCCAAAGCATGGCAACTGGGCATTGTCTTAATCAAGTTGCAGAAAATTCTCGAAACAATTAAAAACTTCTTTTCAGTTAGCAATGGAAGCATGTAGCCAATTTCATCATAAACAACAGTTAGTAAAAAAAAGTCAAAGATAGATTATTTGGTTGAGATATTGAAAAGCTCAGACTTCCCAAATATGTCTCCATCTAGTGGTTCCAACCCAAATGTGGTTGTATCCCTTATTTCAATCAACCGTCTTTTTGCTAAGGAAAGCAAGCGGGGATTCAGTCAATAGTAACAAAAGAACTTCCCTTGTGCTGAGAAAACTTCTCTAGTTTCTCATGCAGTTCTACCTTCTCTAGTTTCTGATGTGACGAACTTCAATGCTTTCCACTCTTTTTGAAATGCAAGGGCTCTAATGTTGTTTAGTCAAAACTCGGGCAATTGTCAAATTAGTGTACTCCATATTTTCATTTTCTTATGTCTTAAATGCGACTTTCACACTATGGTGTGTTTCTTGAACGGAGCAGTTGCAACATTGACTCCCATTGTGGGTGCCATTCTGTACAATTGAGAAGTTTGAGGAGTTGAATGCAGAAGTACATCTTGCGACCCAGAGAAATGACTAGATTCAAGGTCAAAGCCAATGAGTTTTCCTCTAAAATTGTGGCCACCAAAAAAAAAAAAAATCCGTATCCTTCTCAATAAGAGAGTCAATTAGATGAGATATCAGTTTGATGTTGAGGTAAACTTCATTTATGTATCACTATTCCATACAATCTACCTGAGCAGCACATATGGCCCCTTCTAAAGGCTGTTGGAGGCACTAGTACCAATAGAAATGTTGCTATTGTGGCTCATATCAGTGCTTGAGTAGGTTCAGTTGGGGACAATCGCCTTGCTAGGTGGCACTTTTATCGATCCTCCAAATCCACATTGAATCAGTGTAAAGTTTCTTCCTTTTCTAGTCTTCATGAAAGCACTTAAGTTTGTCTAGACAATTGGCTAACATGGTCCAAGCAAAATTTTCTAGACATCCTATGTACTTTGGGGTATTTGTGAGAGATGTCCTGTTCTCAAGTCATCCTGTGTAACTGACCTTAGAGCAGCCAGGAGACGAGTCTCAGAATACCAACAGAAGATGAATAGAAACACTCTTTTCACTTCATGGTCTAAATTGCTGAAGTTGATCTACACCCGCTTTGCTGTGTGCCCAAAAATCCAAGTGTCTGCATATTTTACCATATTGTTTGTGTGCCCTATTCTTTTGGCCAAAATGGTTTGTGTAGATCTACACCCACTTTGCGTAGAACCCTACAGAGAGGCAGTCAGTGTTCTACTTTGTGTAGAACCCTATAGAGAGGCAATCAGTGTTCTTTTTTTTGCATGTTCCTAAATTGAAAATCCAGACGTAAGTAATGTAAGGTGACTTGCAAAAAAGTGCATAAGAAAAGTATGTACATATTTATAAATGCATCTAAATGAGATACGTCATGTTTTTTGTCCTTTTGATCGAAAGAGATACATCGTGTGGACATTTGTAATATATGCAACCATTTTCAAATGAGCTTGTGTGATATTGAACAAGCTAACAACGAATTTGACCATATATTTAAGACTAGACCTAAAAGTTGGAGTTTTTTTTAGAGAATTAGCCCATTTGTTTTAAAGAAGCTTCATCTATTTCGGTTTAGTTGATGCAACAAACCAAACCACAAGCTCATTTGAAAATGGTTGCATATATTACACATGTCTAGACTATGTATATCTTTCGATCAAAAAGACAAAAAACATGATGTATCTCATTTAGATGCTTTATAAATATGTACATACATTTCTTATGCACTTTTTTGCAAGTCACCTTACATTGCTTATGTCTGGATTTTCAATTTAGGAACATGCAAAAACAAGAACACTGATTGCCTCTCTGTAGGGTTCTACGCAAAGTGGGTGTAGATCTACACAAACCATTTTGGCCAAAAGAATAGGGCACACAAACAATACAGTAAAATATGCAGACACTTGGATTTTTGGGCACACAGCAAAGCGGGTGTAGATCAACTTCAGCAATTTAGACCATGAAGTGAAAAGAGTGTTTCTATTCATCTTCTGTTGGTATTCTCAGACTCGTCTCTTGGCTGCTCTAAGGTCAGTTACACAGGATGACTTGAGAACAAGACATCGCTTGCAAATGCCCCAAAGTACATAGGATGTCTAGAAAATTTTGCTCGAACCATATTAGCCAATTGTCTAGACAAACTTAAGTGCTTTCATGAAGACCAGAAAAGGAAGAAACTTTACACTGATTCAATGCGGCTTTGGAGGATCGATAAAAGTGCCACCCAGCAAGGCGATTGTCCCCAACTGAACCCACCCAGGCATTGATATGAGCCACAATAGCAACATTTCTATCAGTACCAATGCCTCCAACAGCCTTTAGAAAGGGATGTATGTGCTGCTAAGGCAGACTATATGGATTAGTGATACATAAATGAAGTTCACCTCAACTGGTATCTCATCTTATTGACTCTCTTATCGAGAAGGATACGCATTTTTTTTTGTGGCCACAATTTTAGAGGAAAAGTCATTGGCTTTGACCTTGAATCCAATCATTTCTCTGGGTCGTAAGATGTACTTCTGCATTCAACTCCTCCAACTTCTCAATTGCACGAAATGGCGCCCACAATGGGAGTCAATGTTGCAACTGCTCTGTTCAAGAGACACACCATGGCGTGAAAGTCGCATTTAAAACATAATAAAATGAAAATATGGAGTACACTAATTTGACAATTGTCCGAGTTTTGACTAAACAACAACAAAGCCCTTGCATTTCCAAAAGAGTGGCAGAACTCCATGAGAAACTAGAGATATGTTCTCTGCACAAGAGAAGTTCTTTTATTACTGTTGACTGAATCCCCAGCTTTCTTTCCTTAGCAAAAAGACGTTGATTGAAACAAGGGATACAGCCACATTTGGGCTGGAACCGCCATATGGAGACATATTTTGGAAGTCCGAGCTTTTAAATATCTCAACCAAATAATCTATCTTTGACTCTGTTTTACTAACTATTGTTTATGATGGAATCAGCTACATGCTTCCATTGCTAACTGAAAAGAAGTTTTTAATTGTTTCGAGAATTTTCTGCAACTTGATTAAGACAATGCCCAGTTGCCATGATTTGGGACCAATGGAAGGCTGTGAACAAGACCTTTAATGACCTTTTCGAGAAAACAAGACCCGTAATTACTTGAAGTATCAAAAAAGCCTCTCAAAAATAGAAATGAGCCTAAGTTAAACTATAGAAAATGCTATTTCCAGTGTCATTGTCAAACAATTTTCTCTGACGTGTCACGTGCATAAATTCCTCTGTCTAAACAGAAAGGAAGATACACCTAAATGGCAAGGCCAAAATAGCAGTTCAAACATTCTCGTTTTTTAGAAGGTGCGGTGTCATTGTACATTTTGCAAATAAGCGCAAACAATGCATTGAAGAAACTAGGAGCCCGTACAGTTACAAACTATAAGAGTATACACATCACGGCCAAGAATTGGACAGCTCTAACTTGAATTGAAGAACAAGTAATGCTAGAAAAGTAAAGGTCAGGCATAGGTTAAAATGCATTGACGGTAATCAGTAACTTCAGAAAATAGAGTCTTCCATTTCAGATCCACAAAACAAAAGCAATACCTGAACCAGTGATACCAGCCCCTCCAGCAGTAATGTTCCAGAACAGTTTTGTTCCAAACTAGTTTCTGTTCTGTTTCAAACTCCCATTGTTTAATAAAAAATAGCTAGTGGATGTTCCGAAACAGTTCTGTTCCAATAGTTTATGTCCTCTTGTTGTGTTCCAAACTTCTATTTTCTAATAAAAATAGCTAGTGGATGTTCTAGAATAATACTATTCCAAACTTGTTTTTGTTCCGGAACACAACAATTCAACAGAAATAGATGGGCGTTTTTCTATTAATGACATCTTTTAGGGAGCATGTCCTCTCTACACACACCCTCTCATGTTCCTCGTTGCGCACACCCTCTCGTCTTACCACTTCCATGGCGACACCCTCTTCTGAACCACAAGATCCCGAAACTGAGCCTGTCCAGCCATCAAAGCCAGCTCAGAGGCTTGGCACTGCCCTGCTCACTGCAAGCGAGAGTGTAGTGGCCATGATGTCCTTCCTGGTGTGCATCAGCATCATTGAAAAGGATGCTTGGATGATGATCATAATCGAGGCAGCGAGGCTAATTTCTAGGGCCTGCTCAAGGGCCATCATTGAGCTCATATCAGTCTACTCCCGATACGATGTTGAGGCGGCCAAAATCCAAGGGGAGGACAAGAAGGGAGCCACACGAGCTGAGGAGAGGACTGCAAGAGAGAACCTTCCAAGGCCATGGCAGGCGGCAGGGACATCCACACTGTCTCTGCCATGGGGTCGCTGGTGCCTCTGAGCTGTATTTATTAAGGATCACCAGCTGAGGTAGCTGGAGGTCATGGTGGTGAGCAACATAGCCTTGGTCGGCCTTGGCGCACCGAGTGCAAAGCTCAATAATTCGCCTCCAGTCAAGTTTACAAGTAGGGTGCTGCTCGGAGGGTATTTCGCGATCGACGTGGCCTATTGTACTACCAAGCTGATTGGATAATTGTCGCGACCAATTTTTCAGGTGAACCACCTAGAGTTTGGCTAATGGAATGTTAAGCCTAGACTTAACTCGGACTCTCCCAAGCCCATACCAATTCATGACTTAAGTTCAAATTTTAACATGCAATTGATTTTTAATGAGAAGTCGCCACTAATCTATTTTTGGTGGGTCGATTAGAAACCCAAATAAAGTAACGGGAGATTTATTTTACTTCTACGAACCAAAGATCATGGGTACGGGGACTTAATTACACTAGATTTCTCTATTGCCCTTCCGGTACTATTCTTTTATTTTCAAAAATGCTTTTGCAGGTAGCTTAAATTGATTTTAAATCTAATTCCCTAACATGTGAGGCGATCATGTGGGTGCGCAAACCACCAATTTAACACCCAAGTAAAGCACTAAATAAATTGCAGGACTTACTTCATAGCAACAAAAGCATCTGCGTTGTTAGATTAGAATTCACATCAACAGTCCTAGATATAATTTCTAATTAACACGCAATTTCTTTTTTGTTTTCATTTATTTAATGAAGCCTGAAAATTACGTGCAATGCAATGCAATAACGTACAAATTATTTTAACCAAAATGACATGCAACATGCAACCTATCATGCGAACTATATGTCATGCGACATTTAGTAAATGCCCTAAGCTAATGACAGGAAAAGATTAATGCAACTATGCTAATATGTTATGCATTATCCTAAATATGCACTTTACTAATGACATGTAATGAATGAACTAATCTTGCATCACACGCTCATGATTTTTTTAATTAAGATTCGAAATTAAATGTGCCCAATAATTACGCATGCTATTTTAATTAAGAAAATCAAACATCCTAGATTAATGTTTTTGGATTTTTGTTTTAAAAAATCAAAATAAATAAATTTCCTATTCTAAACATGCAAAATAACCCTAGAACAAGTAATGAACCTAATCTAACTGAAATTTTTTTTTGGGTTTTATTTTACTAGAACAAAATCAATTCAAACGACAACAAATTAGGCAAGCCATAAATTGACAAATCATATCTCGCGCATGAGATCGGATAGGCCAATTTTAAATAAAATCACGAATTGAATCTCGAGCATGAGATCGGATTGGCGATTTTTCTGTGCGATTGCGAGTCAGATTTCGAGCGCGAAAATTGGACTGTCAATCGTATATCGGGAATTAGGAAGATTTCCCAATTTAAAAGGTTATTTGAGATTGTAGACATAATCGCATATCGGGAATTTCAATCATATGCATCGACAAATATCTCAAATAAGGTAACAGAATTTTCGAAAATCAAAATAGATCAGATTTTCACATAATTCGAATATTGGCTTCCGAATTCCGATCCTCGAATGGCTACTCACGATGCAACGTGGCGGTGCTCGGTTGCTTGAAAGTCATCCAATGGGCTCCACGAGACCTGCAAAGAAAGACCAGCATGTGTCGTTGAGGATTCTACAAATGACCTAATGGGCTACATGGATGTGGCTTGCGTCGGGGGTGGCAGCCCAAACTCAGAAAAATCGTTAGGACTCTGAGAACACTCGTGGGAGTGGAACTTGACGTCAGAGCTGGCTTGAATTCACAGAGGTGCACAGCAGCAATATGAGCCTAATTTGCAGAAAACTTTTCCAAATTCGAAACGGCAGCATCAAGACCGGCGATTCACGGTAATTCACGGTTTGGGAACGGTGGCTTGTGGTGATGGAAATGCAATCAATCGGTAAGTAAGAGAAACAGTACGGCGGTTTGGATAATTAAAAAAAAAAACTCAGAACTCGCCAATCCTGGGGACTTCAAAACTCCCTTTTTATTGTCTCTTCTTCCGGCGTGTTCTATGTCCTTGTTTGCGACGTCTTTCTCCTCTTCAAGCACCACGACGCTTGCTAAATCGCTCATCTAACTGGACACAGTTAAAGGAAAACAAATCACCGCTTCACAGTACCCAAAAAAGATAAATAAAAAGACATCACCGCTTCAATTTGACATATGTTGGTCGGACCATTGGCTCCTCCATCGTTTAATATATATATTCAAGTGTTCTATGAGCATGATGTGTGTTACTTGTGCATGAGATCAGAGAAAATAAAATAAAATGATGATCGGATGTTGAAGATGAAATTTTTATGAAGAATCGAGAGCCTCTCTGATCTTTTCTCCTCCTCGCATGCGAATGATCCCTCCTTTAAACCTGTGGCCATCGGACAAAGCGTGTTGTCCAGTGGTGCGCTAAGAGATCCGTAGTAGGTCGTTGATGGCTTTCATGGCTGGCCGCAAAAAGGCTTTTTGCTTGCTGGAAGTTCTCAAAGAAAACCTTCTTTGTCTTTTCCACTTTGCCTGTCTTCGTCTCTCGAACTTGTCTATTGCGGCCACGTATTGCGTATTCTCAATTGCGTGGCCACCCGCGAAGGAAAAATTAATCCTTCGATATTTTTCGTATATTTTGTTCCTTTGATAAGATTTTTCCAATATTCACTCGACCCATATCCCCTATTCAACGAGCTGTCTTTATCTTGATATTCCACCCTAAATCTTTCGATCTCCCTTGAAATATATCATATATTTATAGCATGAAGATACGACAAATTTACCGAATTTATCAAATCCTGATTTTTATTTTTTTTTTAGCGAATTTTCAATGATCAGAGAATACCAGACTTGGGCCAGCTTCTTCTCATCGCGGGCTTAATCCAACTCATCCAATTACAATTAAGAACCATCAAGTCAAACCCATCCGTCATTAGCCCAATGTAAATGCAAATTAAAATAAATGCTCCTAAAACTATATGCTATGCAATTAATTAATTAATTAACTAATTTTTTTATGGGTTAAAATTAATCCCTAATTTTTTAATGCGATAAATAACTAAACGAGTCGACAAAATTTAGGTGTCAACAATAATGGTCCATAATAAATTTTCTTGAACAAGCCATTTATATCTGTTATTGCACAAGCCATTATCAAGTGTATCGCCCATTCAAAAAACAAGAAAAGTGATTTTCTGCTCAGATTCAAGGTGCACCAGTTTGAAGAGTGTTTAAACTTGGGAACTGGGGAAATTATAACAGAAGCACGCCTTGTGTATATTTGCAGGAGGCCGTGCACCAGTATGACGGTCCCTGCAATATTTATTAATTTATTTATTTCATTATTTACATTCTTTCGTTCTTCGTTTTTATTCCGGCAGAGTGCCATGCAGGAAGCATGGAGTAATTCGATTCACAATCACCGGTTTCCGGTACTTCAACTGGGTGCTGGTCACCAACGCAGCCAGCATGAGTGATGTGGTGTGGGTGAGTGTGAAGGGGTCAATGACGGAGTGGCTGAGCGTGAGCTGTAATTAGGGCTAGAACCGATAGTCCAACACCGTCCTCATAGGCCAAGCCCTCTTGTTCCACGTCACCAATAGCGACAAGCATACCTCTGAGGCTGCATTTGACAGTTGGGATAAAATTCAAGATAGGCTATAATTTATCATTATTGACACCTAAATTTTGGCGGCCCATTTAGTCATTAAGGGTTAATTTTATTTTTTGTTATAATTCAATTGCATAGCATATAGGGTTAGGTGCATTTGTTTTTATTTTGAATGTTTTGCATTTTTATTTTTAGGACTGGTGTTGGATGGGTTCGAATTAATATTTTCTAAGCTTTAGTTCGGCAAGTCGGGCTAGGCTCACGAAAGGAGATAATTAACCCAAGCCCGTCGTTATTTTTAATTAATTATCTATTGAAAAATTAAGATTTTATGCGATATTATGATGATTTTTGAAAATTAAGGAAATCGCATTATAATCTTATCTTTATCTATAGATGAGGAAATCTAAGGAGATAAGGAAAATAAAAAGATTTTTTGTGATCGTAGAGGTTATCTCAATCTTCTTATGAGATGAAATATGGAGAAAAAGATTTCTTTTTGTTTTCCTGGGATATGTTCAGTAGAAGTCCTAAAACTTGTCAAAGAAGTGCAATTTAGTCCTAAAACTTACAAAAAGTGCAATCAAGTCCTAAAACTTGTCAAGTTGGTTCAATTGAGTCCTAAAGTTAACACCGTCAAGAAAGTTAATGGAAATTGCTGACGTGGCGCTGACATCACATTTTAAATGAATTTTTTATTTTTTATATGGATTTTTTAAATTATTTTTATTCAAAATCTTTAAAAAAAAAATAGATTAAAAACTAAAAAGGAAAATCTAAATTTATTTAAAAAACATAAAACTGTTCAAAAAAAAAAAAAAAACTTCCGCCGCCTTCCATCGCCCGGGGGGCCGGCGACGTCGCCGCCCCCGGGCGGGTGGCCGGCCCTCGCCCGGCGAGGCCTCGCCGGCCCTCGCGAGGGGCCGGCGGCCGTCGCCCGCCCCGGGCGAGTCTTCGTCGGCCCTCACGGGGCCCGGCGACGCGCCCGCCACCCGGCGAGGCCTCATCGGCCCTCGCTCGGGGCCGGCGAGGCCTCATCGGCCCTCGCTCGGGGCCGGCGAGGCCTCGTCGGCCCTCGCCGGGCGGGAGGCTCGCCGGATCTCGGCGAGGCTCGCCCGGATCCGGCGAGCCTCCCGCCCCGAGCGAGGGCCGACGAGGCCTCGCCCGGGCGGCGACGGTCGCCGGCCATCGCCGGCCCCGAGCAAGGGCCGACGAGGCCTCGCCTGTGGCCGGGCGACCGTCGCCGCCTTCGCCCGGGCCGGCGAGGGCCGGCCACCCCGCCTGGGCCGATGACCGTCGCCCGGCCCCTCCGGCGATGGGCGGCGGCAGCAGGGGAGAGAAGTTGATTTTTTTTTTAAACAATTTTTAAAAATAATTTTTTTTAACTTTTCTTTTTAATTTTTGATGAAAATAAGATAAAATGAATAAATCTAATTTTTTAATCTAATTTTTAAAAAAAAATGAATAAAAAATAATTTAAAAATCCACGTGGAAAATAAAAATTATTTAAAATGCCACGTCGGCATTTTTAACGGAAAAAACTAACGGCGTTAACTTTAGGACTCAATTGAACCAACTTGACAAGTTTTAGGACTTGATTGTACTTTTTGTAAGTTTTAGGACTAAATTGCACTTCCTTGACAAGTTTTAGGACTTCTGCTGAACATATCCCTTGTTTTCCTTATATAAGGGGTGCACGGTGAGAAGAATAAGGGGGGTTTTTTTGGTTGGGTTTTTCTTTTGAATCAAAGAGAAAAAGAACAAAAGCCAAAGAAGGAAGAAAAAGCAAGGGAAGCCATCCGTGCGCAGGAGGAGGCAAAAAGCAAAAGCAAAGTGGAAAGTAGGGGTTGATTTGACCCCTACTGTTTATCTTCTCCAAGGAGAAGGTTTTTTTTTTGCTGTAACTTTGGCTCCACCGGGCACATCTCCGTCCATCGCCGCCGCGCCTCAGCTCCGCCCACCGCCGATCTCCTTCGCGACGAGCCACCCCTCTCCGGCGCATCTCCGCCCGAGCCGCGCCACCACGCCAGACCACCCGACACCGCTCCAGCCCGCACCGATCCACAGCGCGACAGCCGTGACCTCCGCCTTGCGCCGTGCCACCCAGAGATCCAGCCGCCGTGCCTCCGCCCGTCTGACGCCTGGAGCCCCGAGCGACGCCCAGCTCCGCCTCATGCCACTCTGCCTCAGCCATCGCACGGACCTTCCGCCCAACCATGACCCGCTTCCGATCTGCCTCAAAAGCCGCGCCCCGCAGCCGCTCGCGCCAGCACCGCCGCCACGACCCAGCCCGAGCAACCCGACACCCGAGCGATGAATCCTCTCGCGCCCAGGAGCCCCGAAGACGGCCTTCAGCTCGCCGCGCCTCAACTCCGATCACTGCCCGGCGACGAAGACCCGAAGACCGCCTGCCTCCGCCCGTCCGACGCCCTAACCCGAGCTTCCCCCTCGCAGATCCGCCTGGCCGACGCCCTCGACCGCCCGTGCAGCACCACACGACCCAGGCGCTGATCGCCGCCCTGAAGCCGTCCGCGAGCTCGTCATCCGCGCTGCACCACCGCCTGAAGCCCGCCACGCCTGAAGCCCTCGACCGCCCGTGCAGCACCGCATGACCCAGGCGCTGATCGCCACCCCAAAGCCGTCCGCGAGCTCATCCGCGCTGCACGTACCATGCCACCACCACCTAAAGCCTGCTGCGCCTGAGCCCCGCATCCGTCGTTGCCATCGCACTAGAGCTCCGCCGCCGGCGACCCCCCTTTGCCGCTGACGAATTTGATTGCCCATCCATTTTCCTTAGGTTGTTTGTTTTTCTCTTATTTTTTTTTTATGTTATTTTACTTTATTTTTAATTAGTTTTACTATTATTGTTTAAGTTTAAACCATGTGAGGTAACTTTTAGGTTATAATTCCTATAGGCATTATCCATGGGTATTGTCCCTAAAGTTATTGTAATTATTTAATTTGACCCGTAAGACGTCGGGTCATTTTTTTTAATTATGATAATTTTTGGGGTTTGTTTATGATATATTAACTGTTGAATTAATTTAATTATTAATTTAATCCGTAAGATTTCGGATTAGATTTTTAATTATTTTGATTTCTTGTCGTGATGTTCAGGGGTTAAAAATATTCGTTAATTTGACCCGTGAGATAACGGGTTATTTTTTCGTTTATTTTAATCCTTTATTTTATTGAATATCTTGTTTGTTTAGATTTAGTACTTGTTTTAGAAAATCACTAAGAAAAATCAAAAAGATATTTGAATTAGGATTTCAATTGATTCTAGAATATTTCTTGTTATTTTGCATATCTAGAATATAGGTTTTATTTTAGATTTTAAAAAAATATAAAAACAAAAAACGCATTCATTTAGGATCTTAGTTTTTGTTTAATTTAAGTTGCATGTTTAATTACGTAGCATTTTTAAATTTCGAACATTAAAAAAATAAAAAAAATAAAAATATCATGCATATGTCATATAGAATTAGGGCATGCTCTGCACGTCATTGCATATTAGATAAAATTACATGTTATGTATTAGTTTTAATTTTGAATTGCATAAAGAAAAACACAAAAAAAATCATTGTGCATATTAAGTTAGAAATACATGTTTCATGTTAAATTTAGATCATCTTTTTAGATAAATTGTATCTTAGGTTAAGATAATGTCTTAATTTAAATTAGGATTTAATATGACCTAATCCTTGTTTTAAATTAGATAGAATTTCAATTTAGCTAGATCATTTTTGCATTCGAATTTCATGAAAGAAAATACAAAATTCGTCTTTGCATAAGTTAATATCATTATCTAGAATAGATTGCATTTTTAAAAATAAAAACATCAAATGCACGTGATTTAGTTTTTATTAAGTTCATTTAATTAGAACTTTCATGTCATTAGATTAAGTCATTTAATAAATGTCACGTGACATAAAGTTCGCATATTAAATTGCATGAGGCATGTCATTTTAGTTTAAATAATTTTGTATGTCATTGCATTGCATTACATATAATTAGATTTAGGTAATTTAGATTGCATATTTAATTATTGCATTTCTTTAATTTCTAATTTCATGGAAAATATAAAAGAATTAGAATGAATTCATTTCATGCTTTAGGATAAATTGCAT
Source organism: Eucalyptus cloeziana (assembly GCA_014182715.1). Taxonomy (NCBI): domain Eukaryota; kingdom Viridiplantae; phylum Streptophyta; class Magnoliopsida; order Myrtales; family Myrtaceae; genus Eucalyptus; species Eucalyptus cloeziana. The sequence goes on from CM024644.1 coordinate 40,963, forward strand.
GCATATTTACGTCATACAATTTTGGTCATGTTATCATATCATTTTATGTTAGAATAGTAACATGCATTGCATAAGTCATGATTTTCATTAAATAAAGTGAAAACAAAAAATTGAAATTGCGTGTTAATTAAAAATCATATCTAGGATCATCTATATGAATTCTGATTTAACATTGCAGATGTTTTCGTTACTTTAAGGTATGTTTTTACATTATTTAATTGCTTTCTTGATGTGTTAAATTGGTGGTATGCGCACATGTATGATCACCTCACACGTTAGGAAGCTCAATTAAAATCAATTCAATTGCCAAACATTTTTTTTAAAATTAAAAAGAAATGGTACCGAAAGGGCACTAGGATAGTCTAGTGTAACCAAGTCCCCGTACCCAAAAATCTCTGGTTCGTAGGAGTAAGATAATCCTCCCGTTATTTTACTTAGGTGTCTAATCGACCTACCCTAAACTGATTAGTGGCGACTCCAAAATAATAAGCTTTTGCATGTCAAAACCCTAAGTCGCGATTTGGTATGGGCTTGGGAGAGCCCGAGCTAAGCTTAAAGGCTTAGTAGTCCATCCAAACCCGGAAAATTGGGTCACGACAATCATATCGTACATTTAATGCTCGCTCAAGACAGGATAAAGTCAGATATAAGAAAGATATATGTAGGATAAAATTATCTCATGGGGGAGGTGGGATAAAGGTGGATAGGATTTCTAATAACCATAATAGGAAAGTTATTTTTCTCGAATAACAAACTTATTAAGTTAACAAAATTGAAATTATATTTCAATATAAATAATATTTGAATTCTAATTAAAAATTAAAAACAAAAAGTTAGAAATTTATTTTTAGTTAATCTTATTTTAATTTATATGTTCAACTTTAATTCTATCTTAAAATAAACATTCAATCTATAAATTAAATATTTATATTTATTATATATTTTAGGTATGTTAGTATAGTTTACTATTTGATAAAATTTTATTAAAGAATGATGAAAGGGGAAAAAAGAAATAATAAAGAAAATAATATAAAAAAGAGGAAAAATAAAATAAAAATAAATTAAGGAATACTGTTATGAGATATTTTCACCATCTCCATTTATGAATAGTTAGGTTCATAGCAGTCACTCCCCTAGGATTTGCTCGCCAGCTATCGACTTATAGGATTTCCTAGGTTACCAAAAAAAAAGAACATTTAGGTTCATTTATAATGACATGCCATTTATATAAATAAATAAATAAATGTACATAATATGATGTGAATATATCCGATTTTAATACTACGATTCACCAAATAATGGACATGATATAAAAAAAAAAAATCCAAGGATTTCATATCATGTCCTATCTAGTCATATCCCGATTAAAAATTTGAACGACCAAACATAGCCTGATAGTTTTCGCGAGCCAGAACTTCCGCATCTAAAAATGTGTTTGATGACCATTCTTTCCCGAAAATAATTTTTGCTCTGAAATAGTTTTTTTTTTTCTAATTCTGTTCCTAGATGAGTTTTTTTTAAGCATCCGAAGGCATTTAAAAATTATCCAGAATTTCTATTCCTAAAGTAGAAATACATTTGTTACGACTCAAAATTTTTTTGTGACTTCAAATTCTTCTATGTTTTTAATAATTTTGTTACAGTATTCTTTTTTTCTCTTTTTTTTTTTTCTTTCTCTTCTTATTCCTCTAGCTGGTTGCCGACTTTGGGGGAGCCTCGCTAGCCCATGGCAAGGTTTGACCACGCACAACTACCGCGAGGCTCAACCTCGCCAAACCAAGGCGAGGCCAACCTCATGGCTACTAGGCGAGGCTTGCTGAGGGCCGACGAGGCTCCGACAAGGTCGAAGCCTCCCACCAACTAGAGGAAGAAGAAGAGAAAGAGAAAAAGAAAGAAAAAGAAGAAAAGGAAAATAGTTTGGACTTGATTCTAAAATTGTTCCCTAGACAAAGAAGTAACTCCTTTTTTTGTTCCGAAATTATTTTCGGAAATAAATTTATTTCCAAAAACAAAAATGTTACTAAATGAATTTTTATTCTTTTTTTGATTTAGAAAGCAAAAGAATAGAATTAAACACTATTTGGTACATTACCGTCATGCTTTGGGGAGTTCTCGTTGAACATTACTTCAATTCTCGTTGGAGTCACGTTCAAGAAAAGGAAAGTCAAACGTGGACTTTGTTGACCGTATTCTAGTGGGAGTCCTTGGCAAAGTGGATTCTATGTTTATATGAGTATATTTTTCTAGGATTGTTAGATGTGCCTTGCATAGATGATCCAAGAGACGCCGAGAGTGCTCCAAAGGAAGCGCTATTATTGTGCACATCTTGAAGCATCGCTCACGAGTGCTTGGCATTGGGTTTCCCCATTATTTTCAATCATGCAATTATGCTAAAAGGTTTGATATGTTGAAGTCAACTAAATCTTGTGATAAGATTTATTAATGAGCATGAGTGGGGTAGACAGCATCATGCTACAAAGGGCTCTTGGATGGGGCTACCTACAACGTTATCAAAGATAAGGTGAAAATGTCGTGATTCAAATATATCTTCAGAATCATTTATATATGCGTGGATTCTTGGAGAAACACATCTTTCCACACCCTGATATCATAATGCCCTCTAAAACTGTTGCAGGCAGTGAGTAATCAAAATAACGAAGATAGGACTTTTGAAAATTTTCAAATAAGCAGGATTTTCAAATTTCAAATCTTATCTTTCATTGCATTATATTTATAACAGGATATTTCTACCATTCAAATGATATTTAGAAGAGTTTCAAATCTCCTTTTATCTTATCCCAAACTAGATAATTATCGATAAGAGATTCCAAACTGGTGACTTTTTTCCAGGCTAGAGAAAGGTGGAACAATGTTCCAGGCTGATCTCAATCCCACAAATATCCTAGGAGGATGCATAGAAGATATATATGGCCATCCACGCCGTCAATTCCCTTCTGTCCACGGCCGTCAGCTCGCTCCTCTCTCCACGGCCGAGCCACGCATGCTTACATCATCAGGACCTTTTGCCACCCACATCTTGCTTTGGTCGACCGCCACCTCACCAACATGTACTCCAAACTAAACATCCCGAGCTCGGCCCAACTCATCCTCCAGCTCAATTCTACTCGCTTGGTTGTCTCCTGGACCTCGCTGATCTCAGGGCCTGTCCAAAACGGCCTCTTTAACTTCTTTCTGCTTACGTTCATCGACATCCTGAAGGAGTGCGGCCTAATGATTTCACTTTCCCCTGCCTCTGGTGTCTTTTTATGCCCGTTACCGGGAACTAGATTCATGGGATTGCCATCAAGGTCGCTGAAATCGTTCATGTGTTTGTTGGTTGCGGTTCCTTTGATATGTTATGTTAAACGGGGTTAAAAGATGATGCAAATTGTTTAACTGTCCTGTGCTACCCGGGAACATATATGCGATTTTTAGCAGGGTAAAAGTGAAACTCTGCGAGACAAGGACCGATTACTTCTTTGCACTCCATGTAGCTCTAGCAAATTGTTTGCAATCTGGAGGGAGATTCTGCATTATTTGTTTTTGCATTTGGGCTAACTTCCTTGCAAATAGTGAGCAAGTCAAACTTGTGAATATACAAATTGTTCAACACTCTCTCGTGTAGGCCAGCATTCTGCATAAATATGGATTGTGGGGATCAATTTTAATGTGGTGCCAAATGAGGCATTGGAGATTCTGATATAGGATCCTACACTAATCCAAATTAGGTGTAAGACTGATTTGGTCATTATTTCCTAGTCACAATTTTGGACAAACAGCAGTATTCCATGTCACAGCTTTGCTGGGGGAAGGGGTCCAATTTCGTCTTTGTGAATCGATACCATATTTGACTGGCTTGAGAATTATTTCTTTGTTGTTTTTGCTTTGGAGATATCATTGGGGTTTATGATATGTTTCGGATAAGAGTGTTGTCTACTAGAGTTTTCAAGGATCATTTGGTGTTAAGAAGTTATTAAGAGCTTGGGGTAAGATTGGGGGTTATTCAAGGTTCAGCGATAATTTTTTATTGGCTATCACGGATTAGGATATAAAGAATGTTCGGGTTATCTAATGGTATGTTTGGGTTATCTAATGGCCTTTTCGATGTTTTTTTTTTTTTTTCCAACGGAAGTTCTACTTAGGACTAGGGATTGAAAAAAATTAAGGCTTCCCACAAAAGAGGTCAGCAATTACTCATGCTTATTTTCTAGCAACAAATTTTTGTGATGATCTTATCTACATCCAAAATCACCTCATCAAGTGTGAAGGGTCCAACCCCCACGATTACATGACAATGTTCATTGATTTTTTTTTTTTTTTTTGTCAGTCCTATTCTATTCCTATTCTAACTCTTGCTCTCAGACTTTTGCTCTACCTCCTTATAAGACGTGGGAGTCGAAACCCACACTTAAAACTAATTCGTCCTCACCCCAACCCCACTAAGAAGGTAGGGATTCGAACCCCCCACCTCCCCCTTCCATGTTGGAAGGGTAGCCACTAGGGTTGATTGACTGACGAGATTATTGCCCAATTACAGTTCCACAACATTTATAGGCTACAAAGAACTGCAAAATTTAAATGGATACCCCTTTTGTCACTCAAATTTCACCAGTCACATGAAGAGGCAAGGTAATGCATCAAGCATGAACCCAGATTCCTCACGACTGCATGACAAATGGACGGAAGTTTCATTCCAAACTCATGAGGTGATCTTATGGATACCAATATTCAAGTCAGAAGAGATGGATATGAGAAGAGGAAGATATTGGTGCCAGACGGCTGTAAAGACACGTTTTTGGTGAGCTTTAATAGACTGCGAAGGCCTGCATCCATTGTACCTGATATCAAAGACATGTATGATGGGATCAGCCGAGCCAGATGTTATGAGAAAGCCATCGGGAGACCAAGCTTGATTTATTAAAGCAGATTGTGTTTCGCTACTCTCTTGCTTCCATCCAAATGCGTGCAGCTCAGTCTGCCTCAATCTCACGTCAAACAGCCGCAGCTGCGTTCCAGGAGTCCTGTGGACAAATAATGAGACGTGAAATTTTTCAGCTAGTACCAGACAATACATGTGGACTAAGAGAGGCATAATATTTCCTACCCGGTTTGAACCATGAACAAATTAAAGTCGCAGGGGTTCGGCAGTACGCTCATGCACTTGCTTTCTATTTGATGCCTAAATTGCGGCCTCCCAGTTTGCACATCAAACCCGATAATTTTCTTGTCAGCCCCAGCTGACAGTACAACCTGCTTTTGCTGCATTCCAGCAACCCCCATTACAGCAGAGGAATGCAGATTCCTGTGCAAAGCCTTTGGTTTCCACTTGCTATCGTCGCCTTCCTCCTCCTCATTCCACAGTACGACAGCATGATCACAGCCACCAGTGACAAAGCAATTATCTGCCCAAGGCATAAAGCGAATGCCATTGATAATTCCCTTCTGGTGTGGCTTAGCTTCCACGAAAGATACGCGAACTCTCTGGATTCATGCATAGTCATATTAGTGACATCAACCATTGATCCAACTTTGGAATAGATCCGTGCAGTAAGGGTGCTATAGGTAGGCTCAAATCACTCTCATTTTTTGGTTCAAAGAATTTTATGAAGTCGACATTAGCCAGCATTAATTTCATGGCAATCCATACCCCTTAATCCCCAGACTCTTCTCTTAAGAACAGATAAGCAATGCCCTTCACCTATGAGTAGATTGTCTTTAATAATTCACATAATAGTTCCTATGTTACAATAGTAGCAGTACCTTCTATGGTCCAGTGTCAGTATAACTCCTAGTTAGATTTATCCGTCCCGTACCAGATGGCACTAGAAAGGGACGAGGCTCTCTCTCTCACACACACACGTGCACATCCACACATCTATCTGTCCTATTTCCATACGCATATTACATTCCGCATATACATATATGTGTGCATATAGATAGCCACCACACATATGTATGTACATATACATGCATAAGCAAACCTCAACTTCAAGCTTTGGGCACAGATTTAATTTCTCTTCAAAAGAAAAAACTACTGCTCCGGACCACAAACTTACATGATTTCAGCCCCTTCCAGGTGTACATGTCAGTAGCAGGTAGGGAAAAGAATAAAGGATCAGAGGAATGTGAAATTCTTTTATCTGACAAGAAAGCTCTGTGTGAAAATTAGACCCAATCCCTTACCTCTTTTGTTCTATTGAGATTTAGGATTGAGACTTGAGAGTCCCCACCATCAGCAGTGTATGCACAAAACAGTCTGTTTCCCTGAGGATGCCAAGCTACATCTTCAGGCCATCTTCTCTCCCGTAGTGAAGCACAATCAGAAGTACTGAGCAGAGAGGCAGAATGTCTACAGTTCAAAAAATGTGAAGAGACAGCTGATTAGAAGAGCAGATTATATGCAAATACAAGCACAGGCTTGTTGTCAGCCTACATTCCATCAAATACATTATCTTTATTTAGATTTTCATCATGTTTTACCCAACACTTCCTCTTATGTAAAGAATCAGCTTCCTCTTATGTAAAGAATCAGATGTTAACAGTAGTTACAGTAGTTCTTCTATTTTCCTACTTTCTCCAAATGCTAGAGCCCAAAGGGAAAATGGATTATGGGAGTGTGTGACTATGAAAGAAACTCGGAATATTTTGGGATGGCAACCATAGGAGCTCAAATAGATAGAAGAAGGCTGGAATCTCACTATACTATAAGAATGCAAAATGTAGCATGAGGGCAAAAGGAAATACAGGAGTGCATAACAAGTAAATCAGTGTGAAGAGGTTCTGATCAGAATAAACCAATTCAAGCTATCTCCATACAGCTGGGTAGATATGCCATCCCAAATTAACAAGTGACTTGTTCATTGCAATCCAGATCACTCCACATGCTCTCTTAGCAACTTTTTCTGGTTTTTCCCATCAACGAAGGGATGAGACGCCATTAGGATTTGAAAGGTCACTTTATGTCACCAAGGAGAGGAACCCAACTCTATATCCAAAAGATTCAGCAAGAGCCTTCGCATCTCCTACTCAACATGTCCGACATCGACCTCCTTGGTTAACATTAATTTTGAACCTGGTAAGCTTGAGTGCATAACCTATTCACGTAATCGACCATATGCGATCAGCATATGGTATAAGCAAATGTTTCCCTCATTTTGCTGAGTTTTACAACCCAACAAGCAGTCTGCAACAGTGTCCTTTTCTACCATATTGGCTAAGGGCCCCCAGTCAAAGAATCATAAAAATCTGGAAAAACAGTACTAGACACAAATCCCTTGCTCGAGAAAAATAAATTCAGTTGTAACCAGTCAAAGCTTTACAGTACAAGCACAAAACTAATCGTTTTCACCAGCTCTACTAAAAATTAACGTGGCATACAGAGGTATATACCACTTGACATTGTGGGAGCTCTGCATTTGGTACTCCACTTTGGTACTTGAGCCTTATAGTGCAACTTCTATAAAAGCAAACTTTACAGAGGAATCTCAAGACAGATCTACCATCATTTGGAACATAAAGCCAAGGAGACACTACTAACAAGGGTTTATTGACACTAAAATCCTATTACAAACCTTGTAGATCAAGTGGCAAGACATGGGGTCCAGGTGAGTGGTATTGAACCCAAGCTTTCCCATTTTCTTACTTTTGTACCCATCTCCAAGAGGGATTTCAATAATCTTCCAAAAAGTGGTCAACAGACACTATAAAGGCAAATCAAATGGCAAAAGATCGGCAGCCATTGAAGTAGGGTCATCCAGATGTTGAACTCATGCCATGACAAAGCTGCCTTGGGTAATGGAAATCATTGCACATGATAGTTGACAGCATTTGGGGTTCCGTAGAGAGAGAAACCTTAAAGCTTTTGAAGGCGTTAATAAATCAGAGACAAACATCATCTTGTTTGATCTAAGGATACGCTAATTTCATCTTGATTTGGGAAAGGAGTCGTTGCTCTACTTGCACCTTGTCAAATGGCTTTCGTTGTCAAATTGTCAAGAAATCTAGAAACAATTGATACCTATGTGATTACAAAAAGATTTCTTGACAACACACTTACCGGATCATACAATAAAAAATGTCGTCGTATTAAATGACAATCTCATCCTAGGAAGGAGGAGACAAGGACTCTACAATTTACCCGTTAGCCTGAATTTGCCACAAGTTGACAACTCCATCCAAAGCACTGAAAACAACAAACGAAAACCTGATTAAAAACTTTCCAAACAAACAAGTGTGGCATGCAGACACATTCATAGATTACAATATGAGAAAAGAAAAATGTTGAAAAACTAAGGAATAGACAATAAGTTGAAGCTGTCTCCGCCCCTGCATCGAATATAACCCATCCCCATTGGAGACATAATCCTCATTTTCATTAGCATAATACAATGAGCAAAGGAAAATAATGGAACAAGCTCCTAACAAGCTAGCTTCCTTTGACGGTGAGAAAGGGGTGGAAGAAATTATTAGTTTATAACTGTCATCTTCAAGCATTAAATTTCAGAAATTAACACATGCAATGAGTTTGAAATTGCTGTTTCAAAACTCAAACAACCCATCTCTATCCGTATTAAACTCTATCCAACTATCTTTTAGCACTGACAATATTAAACTCTAAAAGACACAAATTACAGAGGTCTCGTGAAATGCATAATTGTCCCAAAAATGAGTTTCTGTTTCTATCATTAAAAGCCACTAATCTTAATTCTTCCTGAATACTTGCTAAAGCCTCCTCCTGCATTAAGATGGAATGGTATTAATTGATCCAAGGTCCCCATTGCAAGATATTACATCAACAGGGTTTTCTAAGCCTAACTTAGAAATATGTGTGATTCATACTAGCGTAACAAGAGGTGCCTTGTAACGAAAGTTGTACAAATGTTCTCCCTCCATCCTCATCCGTTATTTCTTTTTGTTGGATGATTTTAACTGTAGTGGATCTACTAGCTCGTGAGGTATACTTTATCAAATCAGCTTCCAAACTTGGAATTCATTGCATATGCTATGAGAAACTTAGTAACACAAGTGGCCATGAACACCCCATGAATACTTAAAAAAATCGAGACTAACGCATGCCCCTCCCTGGAAAGAAAGTTTTGAGCAGAAAAGGGAAGGTGAGCGAGGACAGCTGAACAGATAAGCCCCGACTCTGATTCATGGAGAGGACAGCGTGAATACCTGGTTGCAAAAAGCAGCTCCTGTGCTGGACACAAGGCGAGACTCCTTAGCTTTCTCTTGTGTTGACTGGGAACCTGACTGCTTGTTTGGCACCGAATGGTGAATGGAGAGGACGCGCTGCGTATCAACGGGATGAGTTCTCTGTGTTCTTTATGTTCTGGAAAAGAGAAAAAGGGGGGGAGAAAGGAAAAGAAAAGGCGGGCGCAGTCAGGTAAAGATACGACGAGAATCGAAAAGGGAAGGCCTGGTATGGAAAAAGAAGGAGCATCTTATGGGAGCGAGCGTTACCAAGCTTCCTTTTGGTGCCGCCCCTATCTTGAATGGCCTCGGAATCATGGGGAGAAGGACGTGCGCGAGGTTTCTCCTCCTTAACGGTCCTGGCGCTCGGGGATTGATGGAGGATGGACGGAGTCGGAGGAGGAGGGGCATTGGAGCGAGCCGATGGCTTTGATCCAGAGCCTGAAAAGGAGGAGGAGGAGGAGGAGGAGGAAGCGTGCTGAGAGTCCTGGTGGGGAATGGGGGCAGGAATGTAGAGCTTCGGTTTTTGGGGGAGCGAATGCAAGAGAAGGTCCTCACTTGTGCCGATAGGACTGGTGGATCGGCGCTCCGTCTTAACGTTTGCAGCCGTCCCATTATTAGTGAAACCGGCTACAGAAGAAGACGCCGCCGCCGCCGCCGCCGAGTGTTTGCTTCGGAGCAGAGCTAATTTAGCTTTGGAATCACGGAGCCTCTTCTCTCCCTCGTGGAGCTGCCAAGAAGCAAAGAAGTAAATAACGAGTCGGGACTCCATCATTATAGAGAGGGGAGATGGAAGGGTTTTCATTCGGACGCCACAAAGCGATCCATCCATCCTCCTCTCTCACGAGCAAAATGCAAAAGAAAAAAGAGACCTGGGAAGTGTAATACGAGACGCGATGACGGAGGTGATCGACTTCCTTGGTGCGATGCTCGATCAAAGCCACTAATATGGTCTCTTCCTCGTCCTCCTCCTCCTCCTCCTCCCTCTTCCCAGAAGTAGGTTTGGGCTCCTTCCTCGAAGACGAAGGTGGCGGCGAACGCATTTCACTTCTTCCGGGGGCCGAAAAATATCAACGAGAGAGAGAGAGAATCGGGAATATATAAGAAGGGAAGGGGAGATCCCGCCAGCGAAAAGGAGATGGGGACGGGGACGGGGCCGGCGGTGGAGGTGGAGGTGGGCCTGGGCGGCTCTCCCCTTCTTTATTGCCAACCTCTGAGCCGACGACGTGCTTTGGTGTCTAGATTTTACATTTTCACATTTTCACGCATAGAAGGGAAAAGGGGGTTTCTGCAATTAGGAAGCGTCGTCTTTCTTTTAATTTTTCAATATCGAATATCTTATTATTATTTCTATATGTTTAAGTCGAAATACTCAATCGTCTCCCTTTCCACTTCCCACAATTATGCTTCCTTTCTTCGCTCCCACCCAATTTTCTTTTTCTATTCTCACCTACCATTTTGTCTTCTTCTTCTTTTTATCTTATACCCACCCATTATTATACCATCCCTATTCATCGTCTTTCCTCACATATAATTACCCAATACATGCGCATGGCTATCACATATTTTAGCCATAGTACATATAATAAGGATGGTTTTTGTACAATACAATTGGGTTTTGCCCTTAGTGAGGTACAATTAATAAATTATTAGTAATTATCATCATCATAAATCACTCCTAATTAATGAGGCATTTAGCGAATAAATTAGCAATGGCCATTGGGCCGTGCTCCGGCCTAGGTGCCCGTTCGGCCACATTGAAAAAACAAATCTACTGAACGGTCACCCCGTTCGGCCACATCAAAAATAACATTAACTTCCATAATCCAACTCCACCGCCTCCTCCTCCTCCTGTTTCCACCTTTTTTCCGTATGCCTACGGTTTTAGCTTGTTTGATTTCCACTCATGTCGTTGCAGTTACACCGTTTCCACTCTCAATGAACAAGTTCATTCATGGCGACATAGGGAAGATTGCTCCTTCTACCTTTGTTCCCTTTTCCCTTCTTTCTCTTCAATTCTTACCCAACCTTTCAATTTATCTCTCTCCTTTCATTTCTCCTTTTTTACTTTTATTTGCGCAACTGGGAGAGAAATGAAGGGTACCCCTCTACAAATTCAAATTGCCCAAAAAGAACAAATAATAAAATCCACGGATCCTGTTTAGTCTAGGTTCCTGAATGGCGTTTTTGATTTTTTAGATTTCACAGAAAACAATATCCAAGAAGTTCATTACAGAAAGACCCACCAAAATAGGATCACAAATAATGCTTGGGCATAATAGTGACCTTCCCTTCAGGCTTCACCTTCGATCTCTCTCGTCCCTCACGTCGCTATCAGTTTTTCACCTTCATATGGATTAGCGAAATACACTCAGTGATCATAGAGGAGGGCACGCACATGAGTTCCAACCTGTCATGTGCTAAACAAAGGTGTGCGACTCCCACAGAAAGTGAAGGAAGCAAGTGATGAGCATCTGCCTGTGACGCTAGATAAAAGAATGAGCCTCCTGATAACAGCAACGGAATTCTAGAGAATGTCAAGTCGCGGCAGCAGCTACCCCTTACTCTTCCAAAAGGAAACCTCACATGGCCCAAAACCAATCACTCAAAACCAACTTCTTTTATGTACAATCCTCGAAAGCTTAATAGCTTGGTCTTATTTCTCTACCCCGCATGTACGATAAAAATTGCGTGGGTAGTTCTGCTAGGAGTTCTTGAACCACAGATATCTCTCCATCTGCATGGGTCGAGAGTAAATGAATAACTAACCAAATAGCTTGTATTAAGGTTGATAGTTGAACCAATCACTCACTTTGCACATCTCGAAAGGGAACAAATTGGACGATGTCACGGGTAGCAATGCGTCCATTGGAACTCTCTAGCCTTTCTCCTTTGTCCGCATCTAACACCTGCCATCAGAATAGGTATTAGATGAACTTTAGTAAAGGAACAATACAAGCAGAAAAGGTCCACCTAATATAATTACCTCCATTTCCTTAAAATCAGCTCCACCAACCCCAACAATGAGGATTGACAATGGCAAGTCAGATGCTTTCACCAAGGCATCTTTGGTTTCTTGAAGATCCGTCACAACACCATCCTAATAAGTATGCCAAAGTAAATGCAACATCAAGGTGTTTCCATGAACTGCAAATAACAATGACCCATAAAAGAAAATTTTGGCTCTACTCTGCAAGAATGGAACCTGGGAAACTACAGAAGAAGAAAAATCAAATTCTCAGAGAGAGAGGTTGTTACCATGAATCAACCCCTCTATAGAAATATTGCTCTATTGAAAAGTAATGCCCCTCATTTTTCAGATTTTTCTAAGCTTAGTATGTTTTGCAAGGATATTCATTATGTTGACTACAATGATGGAAATAAAAACCACAATCACCATTTTATTTAAGTGATGAACATGACATGGTGCAGGTAGTCAATCATATAGTGACACAAGTAACTGGCCAAGAAGTCAAAGAGCATTAGCTGAGATCCAATGCAGTGGTGATGGTTAACGTTACAAAATGGTCACAATGTACCGAGTTAATTGACCAGCAGTGAAAATTACCCCAAGTTTTGAAAATGCTTGGCTAACAGCAAAGTAGCCCCTAAAATTACTCCCCTGGTGCAATCCACCATTTCCCCATACTGACACCCTTACTGAAATAACCAATATTGTCCTGCTATTCCATGGCCGGAGCACGAATCTCTTCCAGTGAAGAAGACAAGCCCCCAGAGGCAGTCATATCAAGCACCGTTCATTTATGGCCCAATGTCATGTCTCTTTAAATTTCATTCTCTTTTTGTTACTAAGAATTTACAATATCTTAATAACATCATTTCTTCGAATTGGCTAATTAAACAGGCAAAACTGGAAATCACCTCACAGGTGGTTCAGTTCCTGGCCAATTTTAAAACATTCCTGGCAGTTCTTGCCGCATTACCAATTGACATGCTGCAACATTGATAGTCACTAGTACTTTAAATAATTAAGAGGAAGTGGCAGCGATTATATAACTTATGACTGTAGAACACTTGATAATGGTCATAAGACACTAAGAAATGTTCGTAAGCCATACCAGCTCAGAACACGCTGCAGTTGATACAACCATAACTTTTTTTATGGCAACTCATATTGTAAGATTTTGTGAGACCACTGCCAACTATTCTAAAACCTTAAGCTGTTAAATGAAGGTGTGATTTAATATTTAATTATTCTAACACTCCCCCTCACCCTTAGTTTGGTTTTTTTGCCTAGTACTAAGCAGTGATATATTAAATTAGGGAGACAAATGGGGCCTAGAAAGATCTGAACTCGAAACCTTTAGCCCTAATACCATGTGAGATTTTGTGGAACCACCGCCCATTATTCTAAAAGCTTAAGCTGTTAGACAAATGTGTGATTTCATATTTAATTATTCTAACACATACAATCATACTTTTTCAGTGCCACCAAAATGAAGGGTCATGGACTAAAGCATGCACAATGATCCTTTTAACCCTTTAAAGTACCAAAAGGCGAGAAAAAATGGGAAGAGGAGAAAGATCAACATCAAAAAGCATTAATTCTACAGTATCTATGACTTGTAGGCACAATTTATATATCAACTATGAAGATCAATCACAAAACACACAGTTTAGCACATACCGTGATTATTAACAGCACGAAGTATCTATGCCGACCATTTGCAAGAGATTGGCCAGCAATTTGTGCTGCATTGGTAATGACAGGTCCAAAAAGAGTTGGACCTGCAAGAGAAACGTTTAGAAGTGCACTCGTATAGGCCATCATGATCCCTTGAATTCCTTCAACCTGTAATACACCATAACTACAACCTTAACTTGAAATATGAGATACAGAAATAAAGATGAATAAATAGTATCTGGAAAACATTTTACCTCGCAGTACGTACTGCTTCCGTTCAAGTTAAAACAATGACAGACTGGACCATCAATTGGCCGGGCTCCAAAACCCCAAGCGGGAAATCGCCTGTCTGAATCGTAAAACTGCAATACTTCTCCAACCTCTAAGATTGCCTGTCAGTGTCATCCAAACGTGTGTCAATTTACAGTCCTTGTAATGCACATGTCATTGATCTCCCTCATTGTGCGAGTTCGTACCGCGAGTTCCAAGAAACAGAAAATTTATGTGATGTCCCTTGTTTTCTCCACAAGTTCCAAGAAACAGAATATTTATGTGATGTCCCATGTTTTCTCTCATGAAGGTCCAAACAGAACTTTTGGTGTTGTGGGGAATATTTTTTACCATAATTATGGATAATATATTTAGAAAACGAAATTGAAGAGAAGCATCTCTTACTCTCTGATACGCATTTGGCCGTCCAGAGGGATCAATATAATGCAGGGAATCAGGGAGGCGAGGATTTCCATTTGAAGCTGATGGAAAAGGAACCAGAGTAACAATTGAAGTAAGTACTAGTCCCAGTCTAATTTCAAGTTCAGTCTCGGTACATAAATGGCATAGAGCAATTGCAAAAGGATTTTCACTTTGAACTAATAAAAACTACCAAATCCACGAGCCAAACATGACAATCATGTCAGCAAGTTAACTAATTCCACATGCCAACATCTTGAGGAAACTCTGAAAAGACAGTCCCCAGATTTACCTTAAAAATCCAAGAAACATGAAAATCCCTTCTTGGCTAAAAGCAAAAATGAGTCAACAGATTCATGAAAATATTGAAGAACATTGGAACTATGTGTGCTTTTAATAAGAACTGTAAACTGCAGGTTGCTTCAGCCAACCTATAATTTTAACCTTCAGAGTGAAGGCAAGCACAAAATTCAAGGGGCATGTTGGCAGCAGGCGAAAGACCAAAACTACATGATTGCTAGATACAAGTAGAACAGCTAATATGCACGGGATGCCTGATCAAATTACACAACTGCATATTCTATTTCTAGCAGAAAAACTGAAGTTACAAGTGAAGACGAATATAACTCCGCTCTATACCTACCACGAAATTTACTAATCTAAAGTGAGAATTCCTCAATACAGGAACATATGGTGGAAGTGCAGACCATCACCTGTGAAATCAACAGCCACCATGAAGTTCACTTCAAATCCCGCAGCCAAGTAATCTAGAAAAGTATGTTGGGTACTCTCAGAAAATGTATCCACAAATAGCTGGCTCTTCAGGATTTTATCTCCAGCAGTGGTTGGTAAAACTAAATTTTCTCCCGTCCCACTAGAATGAAGCTTTTCCAAGTCCAATAGTGACTTCCGTAGTTTCCTAATGCAATGACATAAAATAAGCATTGTCAACATAATCATATACAAGAATCAGGAGATACGAGAATCAAATGTCGACAAGTATTCCATTTACCCAATCAAGTCATGTTTTCCACTGCTATTAAAGTTGAAGCATTCTATTACCAAGGAACTGTCCTGCACAACAATTTAGATATCAACATATGGATGCGGACACCTGGTATTCTTCAAAGAAAACATACAAGGCTGAAACATGGATTAAGCTTCTCATCAACTGCTAGAGAACAAAAGGAAATGGAAATTGCACCAGAAGCAAGCTTTCTTCTGCTGCAGAGTGAGCAAAAGTTGACAAGGGAGTCAAAATTCTACTCTCATTAGGAAAATGTTACTACCTTGCTTCCAACTTGTTGGATATTTAAAAATACTGGCTTCCATGTAGGTTTGAGATCATTTCTGATGACCTCTGTTTTGCAGACTGGAATTGAAAGTCCACCATCCACAAATCTTGAAATGACCAGGAAAGGATCCTACATTGTTGTAATCCAGGAGATGCAAAGAAAATTAGATTGATGTTTCTCAGAGTACTGACAAGGGGGGATAAAACTGAAGCTTAGTTGCTACATACAGTCCTTGAGAAGAGATTTTTGTGCTCTAATTCTGAACACCTCAAAATCATCTCAGCTGTAGTCTTAGAGCTAATACATTCTTCAGCATGTACAGCAAGCCTTCCACAATTTTGGGGACAACTTAATCCTGTATATTCTTCTCCATGTGTCAGATCTAAGGTCAATGACCTGTTTGATTTGGTAATGATCTGAAAAACAAAATGGAGTCAAGTAAAGAGTTTCTATATGCAGCATTTGCAGAATCCAATCTCCTCTGAAAACAAATATTTTGGGCATTAATTGATGTTAGCATTTTTATTTTTATTTTCCTAACTAGCAGATAAGAAAGCAGACGCCGATGACTCACAGTCACGTCACGTTTCAGGAAAGTGCTCAAAGAAAATCCAGTATAAAGAAGATGAAAATTTCTCATTGCATGCCATACCTCAGAAAGAGCACAGGAGGCCTCACCAAGAAACTGCTGCTCCTCAAGCTTAAGCATCTGTGCCAGTCAAAAATGCTCTTGATAAATACTGTTTGCATTCACTGGAAATGATTTCTCACTAAAGTGTTCTTCCAAATCACTTCAGGTAGTAACAAGAACATCTTATACATGAAGCTTAATGACTTGGTGAGAAATCCATGATACGTCAGACACTCTAAAAGCATACACATGAACAATCAGCTGCCACATATATCAGTCAGTCTTTAATATGTAAACACGTAGCTGCCTTCCAGAAATCTTCAGTTCACATCCCTTCATTTTTTGTCAACAACGTAACACATAACCATCACTCGTCAAAGCATTTTACTCTCATTAAAAGGGATCAGTCCATAGATTAAATATAGATAAGATCAAGTAACATATAGGGTCTAATAATACGATAAGTAATGTTCTCGTATATCGTTAGCAAACTCGATTTTGCTACTGGGCTCTTCTGAATACTGAATGTAGCAAATAACAAAAAATCCAGATCAATCATCCTAGTTATATATATTTGTCTATTGACCACGTCTAAAGACTCTTCTCCATCAACACAGACCAGATAAAATAGGTACATTTCTCCCCTAAACACAAGATCTGAGGCAATATGTTAAGTGCGTAGAAAACTCAAGAAGACAATAGGGCTAAACACAAGGCCGGAGGATAAAAAACCAAGAGCAAATCGACCAAATACAGAATCATTTATAAAGATCAATGATGCACTATATGTATGCTAAATAACAGAATATAAACGTGAAGACTGAAGTCAAATATCCTGTAAGTTCATCAGATATATAAAACATGTGGATTAGATATGGATCTTTATCTTGTTTTCTATTTCTTTGCACAGAGGGCAGCAGACCAACATGCGAATCCTTGGTGCTTCATTTCTCTGTTGTCCATTCATAAAAGATATGCACCGTTTATCAATCCCAAAAAGAAAGTGCCTTTGGCAGTCCTAACATCCTAAAATATTTACCTTTACATCCATCAGGTGAAACTGAGTGTCCACATCATACAGACGAAACCTACAAAGTCATTGGTGAAAAATCTTAAAGTTAGAATATTGAATGATATTTAATTGAGTAAACAGATGAGGATTCCATGAAGATAGAAAAGTATACACTCACAACATTGTCTGCACAATTTCAAACTGGAAAGTGACGTTAACGGTATTGATCCACTTGGGATTCAATGAATTGAGCACAACCTCTGTCCGTCCCACCTCCTTAAGTACTCCATCTCTTCCTCTAGTGTAGACAACCAACATAGGATCACTCTAAAGCGAGAAAATCGGCAAAAAGAAAAACTGATTAGACTATGTGACACTTTTTTTCTTCTAAAAGCATCATGCATAACAAAAACATGAAATCCGACATAAGAAACTCAATCTAACAGAAGAATTCTCGAAGTCGAGTGCCAAACAATCTCCTCTAAAAGCTAATTCTTGATCTTTTCTAGAAGCTTAAATTACAGTACACAGAAAGTCCAGGAAATCTTAAATTGAAGCAGCCATTAGATCGTGGGATGGACACGTGTATTGTTAGTGCACTGAGGTAGACAACACTCGTTCCCAAATCGTACACCGCAAACGCCCATTCGCTCACAGTTCCGGGGGAACAATTCCTCCCGCCTGTGGGTTGTATGCTGGAAAGAAAACAGATATCGCGGCACCAAAAGACAAGGGAGGCGTGCAGTTAAGGAAATGGACAACGTAAATGAAGCAAGCGCGATCAACGGATCACAGCTGACATTCTGCAGAAGCTTGAGGGTCGAGAAACAAACCTTAGAGAGGACGTCCCTATCTCGCAGGCCCGAGGCAGAAAAAGACAGCTGCAGAAACAGAGGTGTTTTAAGTAAAGATGAGATGGTAGAGGTAGAAAAAGGGGGCTGCTTTCCAGGTGGGGGGGTAGAACATGATAGCGGGTTCTAAGAAGTGGAGCCCAAAAACAAGGTCGAAGTTGCACGGGTAGAATGCTCGAATTGGCGAAGAGGGGACGACGTGGGAGAGTCTTTTGGACTCGGAGGTTGGGATCTAGAAGAGGTCGGATAGAGGCTGGCCGCAGCATATGGAAAAAGAAGAAGGGGAAATGGGGAAGAAAGAAAAGCAGCGAAGGAGACCTGGATCTGAGAGAAGAGGCCGTGGTAGCCGCGAGAACGGAGGTAGAGGTGGACAGCGTCGTTGGGGGCGTCGTTGCCGTTGCCGAGGCCGATATCAGCCGGAGTGCCGCCGATGGCCCCCCTGCCGCCGCGGTCGTCGGAGCAGCAATTCCCCATTTCTCTCTCTCTCTCTCTCTCTCTCTCCCTTTCGCGGTCCAAGAAAGACGCGGCAGAGTCAGCGCAATGAGGGGGGAGGTGGTCTTTCACTTCAAAAAGAGAAGCACTCCCCCAACAGAAACAGACCCCCCGCCGCCGCCCCCCAGAGAGAGAAAAGGGGAACCAATTCACCAACCAATCAACAAAAACACGGAGCAGAGGAATCGATGGCGAGTTGGCACCTTTTTCTAAAGGAAGAGGTCGAAGGGGATGAAGGGAGAAATGGGAGGAGGCGAGGGAGGAAGAGAAAGAGAGAGAGAGAGAGAGAGAGAGAGAGAGCTGGGCTGACTTGGATGGAGTTCAGGGAGGAGAACACTGGCCCCCACTTGGCAGTGCCCTGTCGTGCGTCTCTCAAAGCCGCGTTCCTTCCCCCTCTCCCCTCTCTCCTCTTTTGCTTCTTCTTTTCTCTCTTCTTTCTTGTTTTTTTCCTTTCGATCACGGATCACGGATCCCCCCGATTCCCCCAATCAAATGGCTGAGCTGAGCTGTCCGTAAATTGGTTAGGATTTTGTCATCCAACGAAAGGGAGAGACAGGGCTGGCGATTGGAATCATTTTCATTTTTGCCTCCTGCTTGCTTCTTTTGCCAGTCAACCGGCGACGTGCATGACAAGAAGGCGGCGTTGACTCTTTCTAGTCCCCGCTTCTTCTCCCTCCTCTGTCTCCGTTGTCGGGTTCTCCCCCTCTTCTTTCTGCGAAAATGAATGGCATGCGCCATGATGATGCAGATCCCCCCCCTGACGCTCTCATTTGAAAATATTTAACTACAGTGTACGGAATGCTGCTTGGTCCGCGTCGCCGAGGGTGCCGACCCCCGGTCATAGATGATTTATTAGATCTCTTTTCTTTTCGTGTGGATGCGCGCTTCCCCCGCGACGAATCGAACGTGATGAAAACGGCCTTTGCCAAGACCCGGCCATGCATGAAGTCAGGATTCAACGGCGGTTGACAGCCGCATCGATGCTTTTTTCAGGTTTTTCAATCGGGGTCCGATTACCATCTTGCTTTGATATGTATATATCATGAAAATTGAAAGTTTTTGACAATTTGACCGATTGCCGAATCCATTCCTTATTAAGTGCCCCAAAGCAACCTCTTTAGCAAAATCTTTTTTTGAGAGGGGTGATGTTTTTCTCCGTCCTTAATTGGAAGAAACTTTTTTTCACTCAGCATCTTGTTGAAGGGTTTATACGTATGGACATGTGCAAGGTATTCGTAATTTGTAGCCCATCAACAGCTCTTCAATACACGGAACAAAAGTACTTACAGAAAATTTTGGAATTTTTATATGAAAATAATAAATTTAAGTGTTGCCATTTATACTATATTGAGTGAGAATTTTTACAATCATGGATTTTTATAAGTAATGAGCACATATTTATTTATGCTTTTAAGTGTAAGCAAAAGGCATTTCTTTCTAAGTTTTAGATATAATTCGAATTCCAAAAGATTATGAAAAAATTTACAGGTGGATCTCCATGTCGACATTTAGTGCCGTGAAATTTTTTTTTTTTTTTTTTTGGGTCAAAAGTGTTGTGAAGAACTTCTCGAGTTTCGAATTCAAGGGAAGTCAAAATGTTAGAGCGAGCACAATTCACATAGATCCTCAGTAAATGCAGTAGACGAATCCATGAATTTTAAAAGATGCTGCAGAAAAAGGGTGGAGAGGCCATCATCAAATTGAAAAGGAGTTGTGGGAAAGGAGATGCAGTAATCTGGTGGGTAGTCCTGGGGAAATTCCGAGGACAAATAACAATTTTTATCATAATAGGCTGCGTGGGTGAAGAAGATCCCATTTTTAACAATCGTCGAAGACAGAAACCAGGGGAAAAAGGAGGCTTTTATAGGGGGCCGCCAGCCTTCTTCTGCTGCATCGGCAAGAAGATCCCAACGGCGGAAGTGGAATGCAGAAGAAGAGGAGATCTTGATCTGATCAAAGCGGAGGAGTTGGCGCGAATTGAATTGAAGAGGAGATGGGGTGGGGATGGGCGATATGGGAGGGGATCGTGGCGGTGGGATCGGTGGTGCTGCTGGGGTGGGCGGGGCTCTGGTTCTTGAACCGGCGGCTGTACAAGGAGTACGAGGAGAAGCGGGTCCTCGTCCAGATCATCTTCAGCGTCGTCTTCGCCTTCTCTTGCAACCTCCTCCAGCTCGTCCTCTTCGAGATCATCCCTCTCCTCTCCCGCGAGTGAGTTCCCCCCTTCCCCCGCTATTCGAATCGGATCGAGAATCCTCGCTTCCCCCTTTTTCCCAATCTTTCCTCTTTCTTTCCCCCGTCTAGGGCTCGATGGCTCAACTGGAAGGTGGACCTCTTCTGTCTGATACTGCTCTTGGTCTTCCTGCTGCCTTACTATCACTGCTACCTCATGCTCTGCAACAGCGGTACCTCCTCCTCCTGATCCCAATCCCCCTTCCCCTTCCTAGTTGCTTCCGTGACCATCCCACTCACCCCCAATGTCTGTCAATCAGGTGTGAGGAAAGAACGTGCTGCCACCGGAGCCATTCTGTTCTTGCTGGCATTCCTCTATGCCTTTTGGCGCATGGGCATCCACTTCCCCATGCCTTCACCAGATAAAGGTCTAATTCTCGCTATTTATCCCTAATGGGCCTTCATCACACAGACCTGATGGTTGAACTTGAATGTACATACGTCGGGCTCTGCCTCATAGTCTTTGCTCATAATTCTCGGACTCTGGGTAGTCTTACCACGGGGTTTCTCATCTTTATTGTTACCAGGTTTCTTCACCATGCCTCAGTTGGTCAGTAGGATTGGAGTCATTGGCGTGACTGTTATGGCTATCTTGTCTGGTTTTGGAGCTGTAAATTTGCCCTACAGTTATTTGTCCCTCTTCATCAGGTAATTCACATTACAATGCCTTTCTCCACATTATAATAGTCTGTCTTCCTACTTCTGCTTTGTTATACACCAACACTCATGTCGACTGTGGACTGGTCAGTTATTCTGGTGCGACCAATCCTTTGCCACCTTATAAAAAACAGTAGGAAAAAACAAATCAAGCAATCGATTCTGTGAGTTCTGGACATCAAAATAAACCGCTTCCCTTCTATTATCGGTTTAAGATTGAAAATTGAGTTTGTAAAAGATGAACACTTATTTGCAGCATATCCCCCAACAGTTTATATGTCTGGGCTTATTTGGAATAAATCTACGGGTCTTCTTTTCACTGATAACCGAGTTCTTCCAGAGTGATCTCTTTGTCTCGTATTCTTTAAATGTTGTAGAGAGATCGAGGAAGCAGAGATTAAAGTGTTAGAGAGACAACTCATGCAGTCAATAGAGACTTGTATCCTCAAGAAAAAGAAAATTATTCTTTCCCAGATGGAAATGGCTCGAATGCAAGGATCAGAAGAGGTTTTCTCTCTCTCTCTCTCTCCCCCCCTTCCCTCCTCTATGGTTTCATACCCTTAAATCTTGTGTTTGGAATTTATCTTTTGCTAAAAGAAGATCAAGATAGTAGTATCATTTGTTAAATTTTATTGGATTAGAGTACTTGCTATTTATGGAACTGTCTTGTGCACCGTTTTTCATTGTATCTCCCACTGCAAATGCTAGTATAGATCATGTACTGTTCAACATAGCTCAGGCTTATCCATTGAGGATATGTAAAAACTCTCTAATTAGCTGGCAACTCTCATTTCTATTATGTGAGTTCATTCCAAGTCAGTGAAAATATGGATGTTTGAACTTTTTTGAGTTAGAAAATTCTGAAGTTTGCAGCTCCTTTGATTGATTTTAACACAAAATACAAAAGATATGAGGTTGTTCTGCTTTAAAATCTGCATTAAAATTTTATTACCTTGTAAGTATCATCTTTCAAGTAAAGACATTTCGAATCACACAATTAGTGCAGATTTTGATGTGAGTGTAAATGAACTTTCAGATGATACAATAGGAAATTTAAATGCTTAAAAATTTTAACCGGTCTAATGCTGAGCGGAGGGTTCTGTATTTTCCTTTTATCAATATTGAAAGAGCTGAAGCTTTTCCAGTGCCTTGTTGCAGTTTCTACTAAATGTAATATCTTCGCTGATAAAGAAATTCTCATGTTGCAGAAGTTGAAGGCTAGATCTTTATTCAAACGGATTGTTGGCACAATGGTAAGAACGGCACAAGAGGACCAAACAGAGCAAGGTCAGCATCGATCTGCTTTCAAACTTCTTTCTGTTCCATTGAAGAGGGAGGAAATGCAAATTATGCAGTCAAGGAAGTATGTAGTAAGCTTGCATTTTATGCACAGAGATATGACTAAACATGTAGCCCATGGGATTGATTTAGCGGCTAAGGAAAAAAATGTGTGGGTTTAGTGCATGCCACCGGTTTAATTCCTCACAATGCAAACAGCACTTTATCTGAACTTCTCATCAGGCTTTGGTCGTGTTTCATTAGCATGGAATTTACCTATCTGTTGTGGGATTCTTATTGGAAAATGATCTGCATTATGCACTTCTATTCCTCGTTAGGTCTCCATGCCTGCATACCCTTTTATGCTCTGACATGTGAGTGACCTACTGTTTGTATCACCATGCCATTACTGTTCCTGAAGAGATTCTCCTACCTTTACTCAGCCTAACCTCTATCCATCTTGCAGAAACACATTGCAGTTTTCTGTTTGAATTTAGCTGAAAATCTTTTCATAACATATATGGGCTGGACAGTAGCTTTATGCTAATGTCTGGGTCTTTAGTGTTAAATCTATTTACCAATTTGCTGTAGAAATTTTTTCCTGGAAATGGAGTTCCAATTGCCACAGATGAAAGATAAACCCCGCTGATCCACAGATTAAATATGAATTGGTGATACATATGAAAATGTGAACGGATAATAGAACTCAAAAATGAGTGCATGATGCAGTTGAAAATTAAATGCCCTGGTATTGTTGTGGTTTAAGGTGATCAAATGTCAGTTGCAAATAAGCCACCTTAAGTCTTCATATATCTCTTCAGTTCTTTCATTGTTTGAATTCCACTGCTCATATGCTTTTAGGTTTTCTTTGCACAACAGTCATTTTATAGTGTGACAATGCCTCATACTGTTTTTGCTTCCTTTTAAGATATTAAGAACATGGAAGCAGAGGTACAAGCTTTGGAAGAGCTCTCGAAGCAATTATTTTTGGAAATTTATGAGCTTCGCCAAGCCAAGGTTTTTTAACTTGCATTTTTTGCTCTATCTTTACAGTAGGCTTTCTCTGTTGTGAATCTCTTTATGATGCAGTAAGTGTTCTTCAAGCTGCTTTCTTTATACACGTGGTATAGCTATACATAAGGCTACTACCTGGGCTGTTAGCTGATTGGAATTACCTAGGAATGGTGGATGCTCTGTACAACCAAATCTTTGGGTTTTTGGGAGCAACATTGTATAGGAAGATATTAAACCTACTTCTCTCTTTTTAGGTCAATATCAGATGCACATTGAGAGAATCTTTCAGTTTAGGCAGCTCCTACTTGAATCAAATTTTTGGCTTCCAGACTACTTTGATGGCATTATGACTGTTATAATACTAAAATGGCTGAATAAAAACATATCTTAGATCCTAGGTGGCATATTGCAGCCTGCGACCACCATTTTTGGCTTGTTGAACATATATTGCCATAAGCATATGCTTTTCCACCTTAGTATTTGTCTTCATAGATTCTAATGTGGCCATTTCCTCTAATGCAGGAGGCAGCTGCTTATTCTCGAACTTGGAGAGGTCATATGCAAAATCTACTTGGTTATGTTTGTTCAGTCTACTGTGTATACAAAATGATTAAGGTATGGTTATCCTTTGAAAAAATATGCTGTAGTATGTGAAAGATATATTATCGGAAGAGGACACTAATAGGAGTTAAAACAGAGAAAAATAAACTAGAATGTAGACACAGTTTCTACTACCATCGTAGAAAATTTTCTTCCATGGTGACGGAGGCAATTCTTTCTCTTCCTCTAGCTTTCTATTTGTCTCCATCTAAAAGGTCCACGTAATGCAATAGTTGCAACAATCATGAAAGATTTAATATCTGCAGAAATGTTCAGCCAATCTGTGTGATCTTTAGGAACTCTCATTTTACCGAAGTTGACTTATTGTAATTGGTATTTAAAAAAAAAAGAAAAAAGAATTGCCTTGTAGTAGAATTTGGTAACCGAGTGGTTATGACAGTTTGAGATACTTCAAATTCCTTAAGAATATGTTTTTCTCTGATGTTGCTGTTCGAATCTACTGCATTCAGATGTTTCCAATGTTGTGCTATTTTTCCAAATGTATTCAGCAGTAAATTCTGATTAGAGGATGCTTTAAGTGCTATAAAGAGCTTGACACAATCATCTTCCTTATTTTACGCCCGCTGCTTGTCTTCTGAGTTAATTCTTTTTAACCTTTTTCTTTGCCTGTAAGTATTGCAAAAATTGCCACAACAATTTCAACAATTGGTGTTATGCCAAAGCATTGCCATAAACTTTCAAAATGCTCTGCAAAGGACTTCCTGGATTAGTTTGGCACTTAACCTTATCATATTAGCTAACTGCTATTTCACATCCAATCATTGATTGAAAGGTCAGCATGCTTATGATTGCAAGTTTCCTTGGGATGTTACTTATCAGTAAGATCCATGCCCACCTTGTGTAATTACTCAGAGCACTTCTTTTGGGGGGCTTGGCTCTGATCTCATCACATCAGGTGTGGGCATAGTCCGTCCATGAACCATATACTGCAGGAGGGAGTCCTCCTTTGATATCATGTGTTATGTTCAAGCCTGATTCATGTGGGCCAAGCTCTCAATAGGAATACTCTGAGTAATTTCACAAGGTGACGACCACTTGGGGGTGGATGCTTTCGTATGAGTAGCTCAGGGGTTTTTCTCATCCAATGTGAGACTTGGGGTATTATAAGAATATTTAGAGATATACTTCATTTCAATTTTTTTCCTGACTTGGTTAATAAACTTTTCCTGACACCTTGATGTCTGCGAGAACTCTTCTACCTATTTATTTCACAAATACAGTGGCTTCAAAATGCTATAGTGCTGTCCTGAATGATAACTAGTCTCAATTTCATGTAGTTGTGAAACACATTTATTAGATTTTGCATTAAAATTGTGAATCTCTCTCTCTCTCTCTCTCTCTCTCTCTCACTGGATACTTTATGTGTGCAGATTCATTCATTCTACCTTGAAATTTTTTCGAATATTATTCTATAGCATTTTTTTCCTTTTCTTTGGCAAGTGGTCCTTCTTCTTCCTAACATTTTAACTTTTGCTTTTTTATCAATCAGAAACATTCTAGCTTCTCAGCTTGTTTGTATGAAAGATATTAAATTTAAGGATGTGTCTTATCCCACTAACTAGAGTCAGCAGAAAGAAATATGTTTGCAATATATCAAATGTCCCTTGTGACAAAGATGCTGAATATTTGCTTAGATATCACCTCTTCTG
The DNA here is from genome assembly GCA_014182715.1 of Eucalyptus cloeziana. Taxonomy (NCBI): domain Eukaryota; kingdom Viridiplantae; phylum Streptophyta; class Magnoliopsida; order Myrtales; family Myrtaceae; genus Eucalyptus; species Eucalyptus cloeziana. The sequence continues at coordinate 67,222 of CM024644.1, forward strand.
GCAATGAGTTACTGACTCATTTGCTTATGTGAGTTTGAGTACTTCTCCTGCCCAGGAACTTGTGCATTGTTCAGATACTGATTGAATTGATCCCCGAATGCAAGATGCCTGATTGATTCAATTTAATTTCTCTCTGCAGTCTTTACAAAGCGTGGTGTTTAAGGAGGTATGTATTTCAATCTGACATCTCCTGTTGGTTTCTGAATTCATGATCACCCATCTTTTCCTTCAAGAATAGTATAAATAGGTAATTCTATTGTTTTTGAAGTATTTACTGATTTTGGCTTCCGCAGGCTGGTTCAGTAGATCCTGTGACAAGGACAATTAGCATATTTTTGCAATTTTTTGATATTGGTATCAATGTCTCTTTGCTTTCTCAGGTAGGTTTTATAGCTTGGTTTCTGCAATATTTCTGCATTTGTTTGAACACATTTCTTCTTATAATTTGGTTTGTTGTCATCACTCCTTTGTTTGCACACAGTGGAACAAATTCATCCTGGCAATACTGTGATATAAGTATCTGAAATTTCACAAAGATTCTATTCTTAATCCGTTATCTGGTTGCCTATGGGAAAATATTTAGCTTCTCTCTTGTAATGGTATATGTTATAGGTTTATGTGAATATTCTGCTTATAAAAGTTTCCCTTGTGAGATTTTTGCGTTGATAGATAAGAAAACTCATCATTTTTGGATTCAGTAAGGTGGTAAGCCATTAGCTTCGAAATTTTTCTTAAACTTAAAACCATTGTTCAATGAAATAGCAACATATGTCATTTTGCTCAAGGAGGAAAGTTAGAAGCATGAAGATCAGATCTGGTGACACGAGTGTCTATTATTGATTTATTCAGTGACATAAGCTCTTGACATAGAAATTCAGGGTCATAGCCCGGGACATCAAAAAGATAAGTCTTTGAGGTTGCCTCTCCATGTTTGGAACATGGTGGGGTTTTGGCCATGATATATTAAAGGATCTGCTGTCATGAATGTTAGAGTGCTTGTATACTGATGCATGTTTTTCCCCTCATCACCTAGTCATGATTATCCTGTCTCTTTGTAAGGCATAAATATTGTTTAAAAGAGAGTAGTTATTATGGAAAATGGATCAGTGAATATAAAATTCTAGCAAGTAATTGAGCACTGATTATCTTAAAAATTAACTTTGATTTCCCATCTCATATTTATATTTTACTGGTTAACAATTATCTGGAGGGCTTGTCTTGTGTGATTCATTGCTCATAGGCTGTCAGATGCTAATGATTTATGAGTAGGATCCATTTATGCAAAAGTGCTGGAAGTCAGTACCCTATCTGTGCTCGCCTATATGATAGTTTAGACAGAGACGGTGCTGGGTTTCATCATCTATACAGATGATTAGACAGTCATTTGATTAAATAATTACCTCATTCAAATAATGAGAACCCAACAGAGAGCATGCTTGATCATTATTGCATGGCAAAATCCTGAACTTTGCTATTATCCCTCCCACAATTTTTTGGCTTGGGAGAGATTTAAGGGCTTTTGGGAGTCTGGCGTCTAATTTTCTTGATGTAAAAGATTGATCTTTGCAGGCTCTTAGTATTTTTGGATTACTGAAAATTCACTTTTGACAGTTTATTACTTGTTAGAGTTAGTTGACTCTTTCTATATAAGCTTGGATAGGGGTGGTACCTCTTGCATAAAAATTTCCTAGTTTAGCTTTATGGATTCTAAACTTCATTGTTTTAAATGATGCTAATGTCTATTTTCTCTTTGTCAATTATGCAGTACATTTCTTTGATGTTCATTGGAATGTTGATTGTTATATCAGTTCGTGGATTCTTAACAAATTTAATGAAGGTAACTCCTGATTTTTGTAAAGTTGAATTCAATATAGGGTGGAATTTAGAGAGTTTTCTTTTATTATTCATTTAGTGAGTACAATTCAATTAGAATGTATCATTTGAAAGGAATTCTTTTCACATCTTCTGGAAGTTCTGTGTTCTATGAGATGGATGAAATTGCCTCAGAATTTACTGGTGGCTCCATCTTTAATAAACTTGAGCTTCAACTGATAATTTTGTTCTTCTATACAGTTCTTCTTTGCAGTTTCCAGAGTTGGAAGTGGGTCTTCTAGCAATGTTGTACTCTTCCTGTCCGAAATAATGGGGATGTATTTTGTCTCTTCTATTCTCCTGATACGGAAAAGTTTGGCCAATGATTACAGGTAATTATCATTCTCCAATAGTAGTATAGTTTTTCCTTTTTGTGGATGTGCACTACATTTTAGTGTCCCTTAAGGTATCCCACAAAACAGCAGATGAGAGAATTGCGTTACATTAATTGGATTGCATCAGTCCGAGATTTGTGTATGAAGTTGCTTGTGGACAGCAGAAACCTTAAAAACCTTACAACTTTGTGAAACTAACATAGAAAGCGGGATGTAGCTGATACCTTGACCTGAAGCACTTTTTGGCTAACTGCATGAAAGGTCTGATTGGCTCATGGGGGAAGACACTACCTTGAATTAGCTCTTTTCCTTGAAGGTTGGCCTCGCATGAGCTAGGAAACAAAGAACTGTTGCAGTGAAGTGTGGTTTATAAGTAATATTTATTTCAGCCACACAATGCACTCGTAAGTAGCCTGCATAAAGATCCTTGTTTTTGATGAGAAATTGCATTTATCTATAAAAAAAAAAAAAAAAAAAAAAAAAAAAGCTCTTTCAGTACATCAGCGAAATACAAGAATTGAGAGAGAGGAAGGATGATTTAAACCAAACATCACTAATACGTAGACTAGGGCTTGCATCCCCCAAAAGCTCAGAAATAGCAAAGACTGAAGAAGATAAAGACTGCATATCTAGGAGGGCTTGCAAAATGTCTGAGATGCAAGTAAGATGATTAAACAGCCATATATTGTTCTTCTGAATGGTTGTTATTGCCATCTTCTATGCCAATGCATTTCACACTCGCATATAAGAAGTTAGCTTCTGAAAACTGATATATCGCTCAAACATGTTAGGGATTTCCTTTTTGTTGTCAGACCTGGCGGTCATCATCCCATGGCATGCAAAATTTTAATAGGCTTCCTGAAGAGCATTTCTGTTTGTCTTGGCAGGTTGATCATTACTGATGTGTTAGGTGGAGACATCCAATTTGATTTCTATCATCGGTGGTTCGATGCGATTTTTGTAGCAAGTGCTTTCCTTTCTCTGCTTTTACTTTCTGCACATTATACCTCACGCCAGGCCGACAAACACCCGATTGATTAATTTCTTATATTGGTAAGTACTTTTAATTGTGGCAAGAACTTGTTCTTGTGGGAACATGAATAATCTAGTTTAATACCCTTTGATATTGATGCTGCAAATTGTTAGATTTATCCTTTTGGGCACTTCTTATTTTGGTCTGCTAATTTTGGTTTCTTGGTTTTATTCTCCACCTTTTCTTCATGCAATCGATTACTCGTTTGATTTGTGCAATCAAGTCTTTTGATCAATTTTTACAACACCAACAATGCCGGAGTAACAATTGTTTTTCCCAATGATTCGGGTATTTCTAGGGATGAGGAGCATGGCTTATTTGTATGAGTGGAAGTTGTTCTACAGTCTTCACTCTTCTCCTCCCATGAATGCTGGAGTGAGAATTGGCGGCATTCTTGAAGTTGGATAATAGTGGGAAACACGGTGTTTGGAAACTTGCTCTCATATGTCTAATGGGAGCGAAAAATTTCATCATCTTGTAGATATCGGAACCGGCAGGCAGGGAACTTTCTTTATGTCAAAGAAGCAAGAAGATACGGGAAGCTGTAAGCTGGGGAAGAATGATCACACTCTCTTGTATATCAGATTTGGGCGTTTGTGTTCTGCGCCAACTGAATATAGAACTTGACATATTGGATCGGAATGTAAAAGTTGGTAACCCTGGGGGAAAATATATTTTTCCTTTTTCAAATTCTTTAGAACCGAATTATTGAAAAGATACTCTTCTTGTCAGTAAGGATTTAAACATATATGGCTCTGACAAATACGGGATGCACACGGGTCTGGACACTGATGGAAGAAAGACAGAGAGAGATTCATGTGGATGCGGAAACCTGGCTCTTTACATAGTGGAGATTCATATGTAATACGCATTATCCTCGATTGCAATGCTTCTCAAACTCTTTGCCCCGGACTTTTGATGAATAAAAGATTGTTATAATAAGTATAGTGATAGGGTTATGGATCTTTCCATATAGGAGGAATATTGATTCCCTAGGAGAGGGATATGGGCATTCCACCACCTCTTTTCTGTGCACCATACATGCGATAAGAAGTTAAAAGGCCCAATACCATCTTGTAATTCTTGGCAATCCAGAAGGGACGCAACTTCAATTCCCAATTTTTTTATACGAAGTGAATGTACGTTATCTACTCTACTTTTCGATAATAGTAAGCCGAGTCTCGTCTTAAATTGTCAATAGACAAACTTGCCCTCCGTGAATAAGGCAACTCGTTTCTCCACAAATTCTTCTTCAGTTCAGTCTCCTTGTCGTCATTTGGCTTCCCCGTGAATCGGAAGCATTCTTTACAAACTCAAACAAAATATACCATCATCGAGAACGAGCCTGAAGAATTTGGTGGCATCTGTTCAATAAAGTTCTTTGTTTCCTTATTGTATTGTGCAACCTTGTAGGGTGTGTTTGGTAACATTTCTGTTCAAAAATTGTTCCAGGAAAAACTATTTTTGTTCTGGGAATAATTTTTAAACAGAAGAACGTGTTTGATAAACTTGTTCCTGAATAAAAAAAAAAAAAAAAAAAAAAAAAAAAAAAACGAAAAGCGCGTTTGGTAAATTTATGTTCTTTTTTTGTTTCTTTTAATTTTTTAATATTTTTTCTTTTTTTCTTTTTTTTTTTTTTCCTTTTGGCCGTCGCCAACATTGGCCATGGCCGGCGCCGCCAAGAATCGGCCGATGGCCTCGCCTTGGCTGGGCAAGCTTGGCCTCGTCGGATCTGGGCGAGGCTGAGCCTCGCCAGGGGCCAACGACACTCCGGTGAGGTCACTAGTCATAACTGAGGCCAGCGACTGGCCAAAGAAAAAAGAAAAAGAAAAGAAAGAGAAGAAAAAAATGAGGAGAGAAAAAATTTATTTCTCAGAAGTGTTCCATAAACAAAAAACAGGTTTTTTTGTTTCTTATTTACTTTCTTTTTTATTCCCTTGAACAAAAAAATAGATTTTGAACAAAAACACAAACAAATGCGAAAAATGTTCTTTTTTTTTTGTTCCCCTGGAACAAAAAAACAGGAATTGTGTTCATAAACAGAAATAAAGTACACAAACAAACAGGGCCGTGATAACTCATCAAAATCCATCGGGTACATAAGCAAAAACAAACAAGCTTTTCTAGCTCATTTTAGCCATACATTTACATATGCCTATGAACCTAGGCTCCATTTGTTTCTCGAAATAATGAATGATTTGGAAAATATTTTTTTAAAAAAAAAACCAATTGCTTATATCACTTAGAAAAATGAATAGGCGAAATATATTTCCATCATTCATAAAAATATTTAGATATAAATTGTTGTTAAATAATATAAATATTTTCCATTAACTAATTATTTAAAGTGATATGAGCGATCATTTCTAGTAAAACGTTCTCCAAATCAATCATTTTTTCACTTAACAAACGGAGCCTTAATAATCTAGCCAAAAGTTGTAGGATCATAATAACGAGAAAATTCCAAAGAAGAGCCTCAAAAGTCATCATTTTCTCCGTAATGGCTTGAAATGGATATCATTTTAAATAAGAGCTCGAAGAGCTCTCATTTTCTCAAATAAGGGCATAAAGTGGATCTTATTTCAAATATGGGCCTAAAATAGTCATATTAGTCTAAAAGAATAATTGATTTCACTAGTTGGTCAAGAGCAATATGCTAATTATTACTACCAAAAAGAAACTCAAAAAAATTAAAAATTAGAAAAAAATAAAAATAAAAATAAAAATAAAAAGAGGAAAAACACAAGCTCCCTCTTGCCTATGGCCGCCACCCCACCGCCTATGGGGCGGCGGTGATGACTAGCGATCCTCGTCCAGACCAAGGCAAGGGCTTGCTGGCCCTCGCCAGAGATAAGAGAGGGCTACGACCCTCTCCCAAAACTGGGTGAGAGTTGTCTGCCCTCACCTAGCGCCCTTGGACCTCGCCACCCAAGTTTAAAACAGTCACGTACTTCACGGAAATGTTTAGCAGCAAGATGAGGGTGCTTCACCGCCTCTAATCAACAATTAAATTGTGCACGGGGAGAGAGAGATGATAATTGATTATCTTCATTAAAATACGACATTGACAAATAGTATTAGCACTACAAAGTTTTCTTCGAAGATAATTGAAGCTCTTGTTGGTTGAAGAATACTCTCGCAAAGATTTTTTTATTTTATTTCGGCAACCTAAACAATTGTTGCTTTTCCATAAAAGAACCACTAATTTTCACTAACTGGAAAAGGGCTGCATACAAACTAGAGGTGTCAAACGGGTGGGTCAGGTTATTAATGGTCCGACCCAAATTGACCCATTAACTCATTTATGACCCATTTATGCCTAATGTAAATTTTTCAACCCATACCCGACCCACTTAATTAAACTTAAAAAGATTATTTCTTTTATATATATAAAATGGTATTGCTAAAATAGTTTTATACAACACAAATTTAATGGACAATTTTTATAATTTTTAAAATAATTATTTTAAAAATCGAATTTTATTTTTTTAAAAATATATTTTTAAATTATTTTTTATTTTTAAATATAAATTTTTTTTTTCCTTCTTCTTTGGCCAATCGCCGGCCACGACAACCGCCGACGGCCGGCCATAGGCAAGCCTCGAGCTCGCCTCGGCAAGCTCGAATCTCGTTAGGTCGGCGAGGTCGAGCCTCGTTAGACATCGGCGAGGCCTCCGCCTCGCCAAATCCGGCTAGCTAGAGGCTCGTCGGTGTCAAGCGAGCTCGAGCTCGCCCCTCGCCGAATCTGGCGAGGCTTGAGCCTCGCTCAATACCGGCGAGTTCGAGTCTTGCCGAGATCCGGCGAGCTCAAGGCTCACTGGCCAATCGCCGGCCATCGCCGTGCTGGCGACCGGAGGATGAAGAAAGAAAACAAAAAAAAGGAAAGAAAAACAAAAAATAATTCTAATTTCGGTTTTTTTTTTTTATAAATATTTTTGTAAAGTTAAGGAGAGAAAAGAGAGATTGTGAGGTTTTGGGTGAAAATAAATGGGTCCATTTTTAATGGGTTGATAAATGGGTCTTAAATGGGTGTAGAGCTGACCTATTTAAAACCCATATATCTCAATCTTAACCCATTAAAACCCATCATGGGTGCTTTAAGAAATAAGGCTTGATCTATTAACGACCCATTTAAACATAAATGGATCCATAAATGGGTCAATGACCCATTTTGACACCTCTATTACAAATTGAAAAGATAGACAAAAATCAATCCTATTCGCCTCTACCGATTCAATCTTTAAAGGAGATCTTTCGTTACCTCCATTAACCGAGACTTACACAAAGAACTCCGCTACCTGTTACTATTGAACAAAACTAGAATTCTACAGTTCGTAAAGCTCTTTCAACTTGATAAAACCATAGGAAGGATCAGGGGTTCGTTGTGGGAGAGACATGGTGGCGGCATACAAAGTAAATCGATTTTATTTTAGTTTTCCCAAACCGGAAAAATTACCAAAAAAGTCTTAAACCTATTGCAATTGTGCCAATTTAGTCCTAAACTTTTTTTTTTGGCCAATTTAGTTCTAAACCTTTTGTTTTTGTTCCAGTTCAATCCATCCGGCCATGCATAGTCAGAAAAATCTTATGTGGCATCCTAGTCAGCGTCGGTCGGCATTGCCAGTGCTGACATGGCTCCGGAGAGCAAAACGTCACCGTTTTGCTTTAAAAAAAAAATAAAAGCCAAAAACAAAAGGGAGAAGTGAATAGGGTGGGGGTTGGCTATAGGATTCGTGCGGCTACTCCTTGCTTCTTCCCAAAGTCATCTAAAAAACCCTAGTGAGATCTCCTCCGAAATTCTTGCAAATTTTGAGTTGATTTGATCTCGTCTTGTGATTTCCCCAACCCAAGTCGTTTTTCCGTTAATATCCTTCGTGAATCAAGCCCCTTTTTGGCCAACGCCATTGTTCATCGCTTCTCGCCCAAATCGAGAAGACCTAAAGACCCAAAGACCCGATTCAACACAACTTGACCCGATTCGTTCGTCGCTACTTGCCTGAATTAAGAAGACGAGAAGACCCGAAGACCCAAAGACGCAATTCACCCACAACTTGACCCGATTCGTTCGTCCACAGCAAACACAAGCAAGTGAGGTGGTCCCAATTTGATTGTGTTGTCGGCAAGTGGTGAGCTACGTGGTGGGTGGTCGTGAAGTCAGTCAAAATCTATCAAAAGATATATTGCCGTGGTCCTAAACTATGTTTTGTCTCTATGTTTGTCTTTGTCGTGTTCCCAAATTATTTTGTCTCTATGATTGTCTTTGTCGTGTTCCCAAATTATCTTATTTCTTCGCGTGCATTGAACAAACCAACTGTTTGGTTTTAAACTGAAAGTAGATCAGTGATTCTGAGCAAATTAACTTCAAAGTTTAAGCATAGAAGTACACTCTTCATTCACCTAAACAATGAAACTATTGTCAAAAATCCTAAAAAGTCAAAAGACAGAGAAAACCAACAATATCCATGGAAGTGATGGTAGGAAAGAATTGAGATAATATGAAGTAACATTCTAAAATTAAAGCCTTGTGAGCCATACTGCTTGTAATACATTGACCTACTATATCTATATACAAAGAACCTAGCATCATGGTCTTCTTTTCTCCTTCATTAGTTGCAGAAAAAACAAGATCACGTATACTATGGGAGAAAAATTTCTTTTATCAGCCCTAAGATTTTTGGCACTGGCTTCAAGTAGCTATACAAACCAAATATCTAACTTGAAAGCAAACTAATTATATGCCACTATTCACCTTGAACTCGCGTATCATAGGTACTAGATATTAATTGACCTATTTAATTCTCGTAAATTAGAGAGAAATTTCACTTGTAATTATGAGACGAGAAGGATTTTGCACTTATGCTCAAGTCAAACTCTTTATATTTATTTAGCACTTTTGGCCATTCATGTTAAAATCTCCATTATGTGGCTTCTTACAACATATATTGCATTCTTTTGTGTAGGGTCGAGATGAGCGACAAGTCGGCATGGGCTTGCCTTTTCCATGGTGGAATTTTTTACCATCGCCCAATGCTTGAATATGTTGGGGGTAAGATTGATTTGGTAAAAAATGATATTGGTTCAAGGAGCTATGAAAGCTTCATTAGAGATATTGAGAATGGGGTAAATTGTAAATTTGAAAAACTTTATTTTTAGTTTCCTGGAAAGTCTCTAGAAAATGGGTTGAGATATATATGGAATGAGAGCAGTGTCGTTGATTTACTCTTCAATTATTTGCATCGTGGGTTAATTGAGATATATGGAGAAAATTTTGCAATTGATGAGGCACTTGAGGTTGATGGTCAAGGGATCGGTGTGGGTGTGGGTGTGGGTGTGGGTGAGGGTAAGGGTAAGAGTGCTAGTCTGAGTGAGGGTTTTGGTCACGGGTGTGGTGAGGGTGAGGATGCTTGCTCAAGTGAGGGTGTTGGTCAAGGGATTAGTGTGGGTGCTCGCAATGATATTGGTTTAGCTAATGAGACAATTATTGAGCACGAGGATGACTTAGATCCTAATGACTTAGTTGATAAAGGTAATTATATTGACATAGAGGGGGATATTCTGGATGACGACAATGATGATGAGACAAATTTTCTTGGCGATGTAAGATTTTGGACTGATGATGATGATATTGATAATGAAGAGCTTTTAGAAGTAAGGAAGAATATAATTGAGTTTCGTGGGAAGGTTACAAAGGATCTGATTATAGGGGAATCATCCACAGCATTAGTATCATCTCAACCATTAGATGTGAATAGTGGAGTTGATGCTGAAGCTGGTTACAAGACGAAGTATTATGATACAGATGTCTATGACAGTTTGGGGTATGATGTAGAGGGAGAAGATGATGATTTTACTAGAAAGAGAAGTAAATTTCCAAGATATAATCATAATTGTGTCGTGCTTGTGTTTACTGTGGCTATGACATTTTATAGTAGTAGCCAATTCAAAGATGTTTTGAAAAAGTACTCAACAACTGAACATAGAGAGATAAAATTTACAAAGAATGATAAGAAGTTTGTTAGAGTAAAATGTGTTAATGAGAGTTGTCATTGGAAGATTTCTGGCTCTATTGATGCTCATACGGGATCATTTCATGTCAAGACCTTACATTCAGAGCATACTTGTAGCATTTGCTTTAAAAATAGGAGGATGACAAGTTCTTGGTTGGCAAATCATTATCTTCATACAATAAAAACAATGCCAACTATTAAAAATATTGCTTTCAAGGAATTAATCAAGGAACAGTTGGGTTTATATGTAAGCATAGCTCAATGTACGAAGTCTAAGTTGTTTGCTTATAAAATGTTGATGAGAAACTATAAGAAGGAATATGCAAAACTGTGGGATTATGCGGAGGAGCTTAGGGAGAAAAATCCTAGGAGTACTATTACATGGAAAGTTGAAAAGCCAGATATGCACTCTAAGGCATTGTTTAAAAGAATGTACATTTGCTTTGCTGCTTGTAAGAAATGATTCCTTAGTGGATGTAGGCAAGTTGTGGGGTTAGATGATTGTTTCTTGAAAGGAATTTGTCAAGATCGGATCTTATGTGCTATTAGAAGGGATGCAAATGATTAGATGTTCTCAATTGCCATGTTCATGAATGTTATAAGAAGGCCAAGTTCTTAGCTACGTATGAAAACATGATGATGCCAATTCGAGGAGAGAGATTTTGGAAAAAGACTCATGGGGAGCCGCCTGAACCACTTCCAAGCCAAGTGAAGCGCGGTAGACATAAGCAAAAAAGATCAAGAAAGGAAGGTGAGGTGACAAGTGGAACTAGGATGTCGAGGATAGGAATGAAGATGAATGTCAAACTTGCTTGAAGATAGGACACAATAATTCAACTTGTCCAAGTAAGAAGACTAGGTCTACATCTTCGCAAACACAATTTTCAAGAAAAAAATCCCGGTTAGTACTTCCATTTCTATCATGTCATGCTTGTTTCGTCAATAATACTTTAAAAGAATATACTCTTTGCAGGTTTAGAGACGTACAAATAAAAATGCAAGTGGCAATGCTGGTGACTCTACTTGTATGGATCCTCCTACTAATGTCAAGAGCACAAGCGTTAGAAGTTATTCGAAGAGACAAAAGTGACAACATTTGGGAATGTTTAGTTTTGACATGTTGTGATAATATCTTTTGTGATAATGGGTTCGGTGAAGTGGTGTTGATTAATTTGTTCTTTTCATTGATGATGGCACCGATAAAGTAGGGTTGTGAATGTATCCTTTTGATTTGTCTTATATGGCCATTTGTATAATGGTTGGGATCAGTGAGATGATGTGCTTTTGAACCATCTTATTATAGTAAAATGGGTTTATTCATCTATTTTTTACTTGAATAATGTATAGCTAGTGTTTGTTCGTGAAGTAATGAGATTATGCATATCATCATTTGCTCTTTTATACTCAATGGATGAGTACTTCTCCGGGATGTGGTGCAATTGTGAGCGCCCTACATAAAAGTCCATTTCAATTTAAAAGAAAAAAAGAAACCATTCTTACCAGAAAGCTCCTCGTTCTAAGACATTTCAATGTCAAGGGGGAAGCATTCAATCACACCAGAATGACTCAATTTTTATTACTTATTAAAATGAACCATTCTCCTAAGAAAACAAAAAACTTGTAGCTGTAACACAAGATAAACAATTCCAAAAGATACGTACAAAATGAAAAGCATATGATATGCAAAATTTACCTTTCAGCAAAGCTTATCTCCGAAAGCTTTAAAGAGGAAAAAAAAAAGAGTTGCCCAAGTTTATTTCAAAAAGGATTGTTGAGCAAGAAATAAAGAAAAAAAATGAGGTGTCGGGTTTGGACGCCAAATTTTATTGGCTCAATAACACGATGAGGTTTTAAACTAGGTGTGTGCAAAGTTTGATGGATTAATTTTCAGTACGGAAGCACGTACGAATTTATTTCCAAAAGCTTTAAAGAAAACAAAAAGAGTTATCCAAGTTTATTTCAAAAGGGTTGTTGAGCAAGAAATAGAAAAAAAAATGAGGTGTCGAGTTTGGACATCAAATTTTATTTGCTCAATAACGCAATGATATTTTAAACTAGGTGCGTGCAAAGTTTGGTACATTAATTTTGCGTACGGGAGCACATATGAATTTATTTCCGAAAGCTTTAAAGAAAAAAAAAAGAGTTAGCCAAGTTTATTTCAAAAAGGGTTGTTGGGCAAGAAATAGAGAAAAAAAAATGAAGTGTTGAGTTTGAATGTCAAATTTTATATGCTTAATAACACAATAAGATTTTAAATTAGGTGCGTGCAAAATTTGATGGATTAATTTTGAGTACAGGAACACGTACGAATTTATTTCCGAAAGCTTTAAGGAAAAAAAAAAGAATTGCCCAAATTTATTTCAAAAAGGGTTATTGAGCAAGAAATAGAGAAAAAAAAAATGAGGTGTCGAGTTTGGACGCCAAACTTTATTTGCTCAATAACACAATGAGGTTTTAAACTAGGTGTGTGCAAAATTTAATGGATTAATTTTGAGTACGAAAACACATATCAATTTATTTCCGAAAGCTTTAAAGAAAAAAAAGAGTTGCCCAAGTTTATTTCAAAAAGGGTTGTTGGGCAAGAAATAGAGAAAAAAATGAGATGTCGGGCTTGGACGCCAAATTTTATATGCTCAATAAAACAAGGAGGTTTTAAAAATGAGGCGTCGGGTTTGGTAGCGCCGGTAGCAAAGAGAAGGTAATCATCTCACACCTGTCTTATGTTTCCTTGAATAGAATTTGCTTAATATTCTCTTCCCAATTTTATATTTACTTAAAATTCTCGCTTGCTGTTATGTTCAGAAAAAATGTTGATTTGCTAAAGAACAAGTTTGGATTTGATGATGCTTTCAACTACAAGGAAGAGCTGGACATGGATGTAGCACTGAAAAGGTGAATCGGGAATATAGTAATGAAGATTGAGCAAATGACTGATGTACATCCAAACTTCAAGAAATGCAACTTGGTTTGGGGTGTGACTGGATGGGAGGAGTGTAGTCTAATTACTGCGCCAAAGACTTGTTTTAAGATTGAACACATTGATGATTTTTTGTCTTACCATACATGCCTTCTAGATATGTTCCTTAATCATCTGGTGCAATACCTTTTCCGTTCCAAGCAAAACAAAGCAGATTGCAAAAAACTTGCACTTCATTCATGTTCGAACTTCATGTTGACAAATACATAACATCTACTAAAACAACCTAATAATGCAAACGACATTAATATATTTTACGGCAAGCTCATTATATCATTTATCTTCATATTTCGAAATAACAAGTTTCCTAAAATCACTATAAACACCCATGACACAACTAACATTGTCTTTAATGCGGAATTTTGTTTCTTTAACTTCAACACATCTCGTTCGAAATGTTTCAGTTTTACCTTGAAAACTCTGAATTCTACATCCATTGAATTGCCATCATCCTCAGTATGGCTTGCTAGTTTCTCTTCAAGATTGCTTCGATGAATTGCAATCCCGAAGATAATCAAATAGTAAATTCTATAAGTCAACTTCTATTAGCAGGCTAAGGAGATAATCAAATAGTAAATTCCCAAGCTTCCACAACGGTGAGCTTTAGATGCGAAGGGAAAAAAAAAAAACATGAATTGCATCATGACAAATTAAAATAAAAAGTTTCAACTTTCAATCACTTTTTTGAAGTTGTAATCCCGGATATGCATATCATATTCAGTTCGAGTCGTGAAAAAAAAATTGATGTGCTCATGGATGATATATACATAATCCCTCCAAGTATAATATAAAATCCATAACATAGGCATGCCAAAATTGTTGCAATTGTTGTGAGATTTAGGTGATCCAGACAAACTTTGGGAAATCAAAACGAGGAGTATATTAGGAACTCCATATACCTAACAAACTTTGTCGATCTGAACCAAAGGCAGCAACTCAAAGTAATATATTCTTCGCAAATGAGCCAAAAGCAGCAACAATACCAAAAGTTCTAGGCGAGATAGAGACATTCTACTCGAGACCATCCACAAACCCATGTCAGCAATTTGCCCGGCCATTTCAAACGAACCAATTCAACAACCACAAACCCATTACTACAACAAACCCATGTCAACGAAATTTAAAATTAATTCAAGTGAAATCAAGACAGAGCCTCAACATAAATATAAAGCACTGCAATTTTCAAGAAGACGATGAAGGCGTTGAGTGAGCATCAAGCAAGCGCCAAGCGAATCTGAGCGAGTGTCGGATGGAGGTGTCAGGCGAGCATCAAACGAAGACGTCGGGCGAGCCGAGCGTCGGACGGAGGCGTCGAGCCGACACACACGTCAAATGGAGACGTCAGGCCGAGCGTCAGACAAAGGTGTCGGGCCGACGCACACATTGGATGGAGACGTCAGGCAAGCGTCGCCCGGAGGGGTTGGACGGAGGCGTTGGGCGAGCATTGGTTGGAGGGGTTGGACTAAGGTGTCGAGCAGAGGCGTGCGTCGGCCAGAGGGTTTCAATAGAGGTGTTGAACGGAGGCATCCACCAAGAATCAATGTCGAGCAACCATGAATCAAGGGAAGATCCTCTCAATTTAGGGTTCCTTGCTTGATTTTGGGAAAGAACCCAGCCAACCCCACACCCTTTTCTCTTCTGCCTTTTGTTTTTGGCTTTTATTTTTTTTAAAGCAAAACGGTGATGTTTTGCTCTCCGGTGCCATGTCAGCGTTAGCAATGTCGACTGGCGCTGACCAGGATGCCACATCAAATTTTTCCGACTATGCATGGTCGGATGGACTGAACTAAAACAAAAACAAAAGGTTTAGGATTAAATTGGCCCAAAAAAAAAAAGTTTATGACTGAATTTGCAATAGGTTTAGAACTTTTTTGGTAATTTTCTCTATCTAAACCCATATGACAAGTCCACATTCATATGTAGATACCACGATTCTCATTATATGCAATGGAAACATCATTGCAAATGATGCTAAAAGCAAAATCTCATTTCAAGGACGGCAAGTACGCTGACAACGTCTTACAAAAACACCCATGGATTTGAAAAGCAACAAATACATAGTTAGGGTTCCATAAGAGATGAAAACAAAAGAAGAGGAAGTAACCCCTTTGCAATCATTGACCCGATCCAATGAAGGCGAGAGTAATAGCTGGGGCTAGAGAGAGCCCGAACAAAGTATGGCTCCAATTGTAGGATGGCGTGAGAACAAGAATGAACCGAATCCCATATCTTCTGGGTGTGATGAGGTGAAATACTATATATGTGATGATACTTGTTCTAACTTGTAACGAGACCTTTTCTGGGGAAGCCTAGAAGAACAAAACCATATGGACCTCAGCCCAAAATGGATAATATCGTTACGAGGAGAACTTGGGCTTAACATTATGGTATCAAAGCTAATAGTCCAATCGCAAGTGTGAGGTTCGAGGATGAACCATGCAAAAACTGGTGGGCCTTTAACGACCTAGTTCAACGAGGCTAGGAATGATCACCGAGGCTAGAGAGGGCCCACACAAAGTACGGCTCCAACACTAGCATAGAGTGGAGACAGAAATAAACTGAATCCCACATCGCTTGCCACATCACTTGGGTGTGGTGAGGTGAAATGCCATATATGTGATGACAGTTGTTCTAACTTGTAACGAAGCCTTTCTTGGGGCAAGCGATCTTGGGTGTGGTGAGGTGAAGTGCCATATATGTGATGACACTTGTTCTAACTTGTAATGAAGCCTTTCTTAGGGCAAGCGATCACTTGGGTGTAGTGAGGTGAAGGGTCATACATGTGATGACACTTGTCCTTACTTGTGACAAAGCCTTTCTTGGGTGAAAACCTAAGGAACAAAACCATGCGGGTTCTAACCCAATGCAGACAATATCATGCACCTAGGAGCAAAACTGTGTGAGTTTTGGCCCAAAACAAACAATATCATTACGAGCAGAATCCGGGCTTAAGAGTTACCACCTCTCGTGCACTATAGGGTTAAAAAAGGGAAGTCTCTTTGGAAGTTTCACTATTTAAGATGGATGTAGATTAGGGTTAAGTGGTTGTAGGTTCTGTACAAGTTTCATCTGAAACCTACCCGTTAAAATATTTTTCTTATTTTTTGGAATCCAGAACTTATCTTGCATACCCTAGAACCTATAGCCTACCCCAGGTTCTAGGGTTTACCCAGGTTCCACTTATATTATTATTGAATGATTGCAGTGAATTAAAACCTTTAATGATCACCACTTGCCGTCACAATTTACTAGCCATAACTTATATTTAAACACATAAAAAAATATAAACATCAATAAAGTAAATGGTTAATACCTTGAAAAATTCCAAACTTGTACACTTGTAACAAATTTACCAAAAACTAATTTTTTGAGCACCCAAATCCCAAACTGGTACACCTTTAACAAATTTACCATAAATCGGTACACTTGTAATAAATTTACCCTATATTAGTTTCTGTTAAATTTTATTATCAAATTATTAAGTTGAATGACAATTGACAGTTGATCAGTATGTCAATTTGCAATTTTACTTTCCGTTTGTCATAGTTATTTTTTTATGGTATTAATTCAATTTAACATGGGGTATCTTTATCACAAATGCATTAGTTTAGGGTTTTTTACGGTTGAATAAATTAGTTTGGGGTAAATTTGTCACAAATATATCAGTTCGAGGTTTTTTTATGGTCAATTGAGGTAAATTTGTTATAAATATACTAGTTTGGGATTTTTATGATTAGTTTGAAGTAAATTTGTCACATATATACTAGTTTGAGGTTTTTCAAAATATTAACCCTAAAGTAAAAGTCTCAATCATAAAATGAAAGCTCAAACTAGTGCTTCCAAATTATACATTTCTCATCAAATGTCATGGAATATCGCAAAATCGCACAAACATATGAACAAAGAAGAACATTAAACTTGTTCTAGATTCTAGTTTACATGTTACAAGTTCCAAGATCTAAGTTCTAAGTTCTTCCAATTAAGAACCTAGCACTGCCTGTTAAAATAGGTTTCTCATTTTTTAGAACTTATAATTTACTCTGCATACCTTGAAACCTGAAACTTACAATTTTATATCAATTTGACTCTCAGGTTCTAGGATCTATCAAGAAACCATGCTCACCCCTAATGTAGATGACCATTCGACCTTCCCATTTATTTGATTTGAAACAATCAAGCCTGGAAAACCCAAAAAGAACTACGACTTGCCCTTTTTTTTTGTGTGTGTGGAGTATTTATTCGTAATTGTGTACATTGAATGAAATATCTAAGATTAATTGGATCTAGAGATGTATTCCATTGAACTAAATGTTAGTCTTGTCCGAATAATTGTCTAAAAAAGTCATAAACTTATTATACGGTAGCATTAATCAAATCTTAAACTTATCAATTTGGCTAATTTTATAAATCTTTTAAAAATTTTGCCAATATGGTCATTTGGGTCAATTTTGCGAGGCTCTGACCACCGATGAAGGGAAATAGGAAAAATAAATTAAAAAGAAAAAGGAAAGGAAAATAGTCATAAATTTTTTTTAAAAAAGAGTAAAAAATGGTCTATATTGTTATTAATTGTGTCATGTAAGATGGTCGATGTTTGCGTCGAAGAAGTTACGATGAAGTGTCATATATATGCAAGAAAGAGATCCAATGATAATCTATAAAATAAGGGGAAAAAAGATGTAAGTTGAAAAAAAAAACAACAAACAAACAAAGGGACGAGAATGCTTTTTTGTGGTCGTACATATCGAATTAGAATGGAAATTAAATAGGTACGGCGGTGTATTTCCTAACGAAAGTTACTTCCGCATGTGTGGGGGAATCACGGTGGATGCACACCTATTATCGAATATTGTTTTCCGTTACATTTCCCCATCATTCCCAAAATATATAAAATGCTATAGTACAACAAGGTGTTTTCCATTGGGTCGAGGCAGTCAAGAGTATACCTCGAACTTGGTCACTTTTTAGTCATTAAAAGGAAAAAACAAAACAAAAAAGGGATTGGAGTTTTGTTCGGAGGAGAAACTCATTTTCGATTCGACTAAGTCAAATGGACGAAACGTGGAAAAGCAAAAAGTTGCTGCCGCTCGCTGCTTGCTGCCTTGCAGCTGCCATCATCATCATCGTTCGAGTGGTGGAGAGAGCGGAGGTCAGGTCCTGAATGGTGCGTGGGCGACGCAGCCTGAATTATTATGGCAGGCGTTCGTCCGTATTCCTTAGATTCTCTTATAGATAATTTTTGGATGCTGCAGCAGAAGAGGTTAAGAGACAGCGGCGGATCCGACCTCCCCTTCCATCCCCACATCCCCTTTTATAAGCGTAAGTGGTAATTATCATCATGACCTCACTTAGCATCCCTGTCCCTTCCGCATCCCTTCTCTCTGCCCCACCTCCACGCTCCCCGCACCTGGTCCACCACTGCCGCCCCTCCTCCTCCTCCTCCTCCTCCCGCACCCGCACTCCCGTAATGGCAATGGCGTCTTCTTCTCCCCCGCAGCTGCAGGAGCTGAAGCAGGGGATTGCCGACTTCTACGACCAGTCCTCCGGCCTGTGGGAGCAGATATGGGGCGACCACATGCACCACGGCTTCTACGACTCCGACGCCGACGACGTCTCCCTCTCCCTCACCAACCACCGCTCAGCCCAGATCCGCATGATTGAAGAGTCCCTCCGTTTCGCCTCCCTCCTCCATCCTGGTGAGTCTCCTAAGACCGCTTCTCTTTTATCTTTCGTGGACGGGATGTCCCCCCGTTTTCAATTGCCTGTGGCTCATTTCCCCCAATCGCAGCATCACGCTAACGCTAGTAAGAACTCTGATTGATTCCCTGTGGTGAAAAGCGCGCTTCACTGTTTTCCGATGACGTAATTTAACACGGCCGCCGACCGTACACCTCTGGCTTAATGTCCACTAGAATGTTACGTAACATTACTGCGCGTACCCCTTGCCGACTTTGAATCTGTGTGCGCGCCTTCGTCATGGTGACGATGATGATGGTGATGAGGAGGAGGAGGACGACGACGAGATTATGTGAACCTTAGACCCCAACCCGTGGTTTTGATCCCCCCTCCTTGGTGCTAGATTCCAAGACACCGAAGCGAATCGTGGACGTGGGATGTGGGATAGGAGGGAGCTCCAGATACCTGGCTCAGAAATTCGGAGCCCAATGCTGCGGTATCACCTTGAGTCCTATCCAAGCCCAAAGGGCCAACGCTCTCGCCGCCTCCCAGGGACTCTCCGAACAGGTCTTCTACCTTCCTTCCCTCTCCTTTCCTTTCCTTTCCTGTCACCAATCCGTGCTCTCTCTAGCAGCTGAGTAGTAACCCTTACGATCGTACGCCCGATCCAGGTTTCCTTCCAAGTTGCAGATGCTTTGCAGCAGCCCTTTCCCGATGATGAGTTTGACCTCGTTTGGTCCATGGAGAGCGGTGAACACATGCCTGACAAAGCTAAGGTCCTCACTTCTTCCCTTCCATCTTTTCCTCCTCTGTACTATCCTATCCAATCTTAATCTTTCCCTTCACTTTACTTGATATTTAAAATTTGCAGTTTGTGAAAGAGCTGGCTCGAGTTGCAGCCCCAGGAGCCACAATTATTATCGTCACCTGGTGTCACAGGGATCTCAACCCCTCTGAAGACTCACTGAATCCATGGGAGAACGAACTGCTCCAAAAGATCTGCAAAGCTTATTTTCTTCCTGCTTGGTGTTCGGCTGCTGACTATGTCCGCCTATTGCACCCCCTCTCCCTCCAGGTAACTTAAGTTGCTCACCTATCTCCACAATCATTCTGAGAGGCACCTATAATGGCTTATAAAGCCGGAACTAGACAAGGGTAATACTTGTCGAAGGATTTTAAGGTCATTCACGTAAAGTTCCTTTGCCGTCCAGGATATTAAGGTAGCAGACTGGTCCCCAAATGTTGCACCTTTCTGGCCAGCAGTGCTGCGCACTGCACTGACGTGGAAAGGCCTGACATCGCTGCTCTTCAGTGGTGAGTCTCTTGCTTCCCCGCAACTCACCAGTTTGTCCTGTTCACATATCAATTAACTTTGAACACCATGGTCTTAGTATGCATGGAATGGAGGCATCTAGTCCCATTCGTGTGTTGGCCACTGGATCTACAATTCTCGAAACAATGCAGAGAACGTTCAAAGTAACAAATCTATTTTAGAGGCTTCTACGTGCTATCACATCATCTTACCATGTTTAAAAAAAAGGATTTTCATTTTCTCCGGGTAGCTGAACAGAACATTTTGGACGCCCTTTTCTTATTCTGATAGAGATGGGGGGGAAATGGTACTGAGGGCATTGTGCATTGATTTGAATAGGAATCAAGACCATTAAGGGAGCACTGGCAATGCCACTGATGATTGAGGGATACAAGAAGGGACTCATCAAGTTCACTATCATTACATGTCGAAAGCCCGAACAAGCTCCGGATGTATAGATGGAATAGATGTGGGGAATAAGTCTTCCGAAACTCGCATCATTATCATCATTACGCTGCTGTCGGCTTACTGAAACTCTGCTGTTGATGATTACATTGTGCTGAATAAGATCAGGTGCCTCCTCTTTTTTGTCCCTGCTTGCCTGTACATTGGTGCCTCTCTAGCGTTATGTAGAAGGCAACCATCTGCGTGGATACAGGTGCTAGATAGAACTTGGTTTCTCATTCTATAACTTAGATGTTGTTAGAAACTTAGAAGGATGGGGGCGATGGACATAGTTGGAGTCCAGGAATGGCCCCCTCCACGATTTACTCGTTCAAAGCATCTAGATGGACAGAGGAAAGCGTGTAAAGCTTTTCGGCTTTTGCCGGCCGTGGCCTCTGCTTAAAATTTGCAATTGCTTCTCATTCTCTCCTTCCCTCACCCTATTTTACCTCATTTCTTTTAAAAAAAAAAAAATGAACGTGAATGCAATTCATTCGGATTTGTTGCGATTTTAGACATTCACGTCTCTCTCAAGATATTCGATATTTTATTTTGCTCGTATAAGCAACGTGTCTTTTGCTAGTATTTCTTTTTTCTTTTTTTTTTTTTGCACAATTTTCTTTTGCTAGATACCAAAAAGAGAAAGTGGTAAAGTCGAAGCGGAAAAGTTATCATATATTGGCGAATAAATTGCTGATATGCATGCATATTAACGATGGAAAATCTACCTAAAAAGAAAATCAAAGGAAGAGAAGGAAAAGAAAAATTGATGACTAAGCCATAATTCACGATGCTTGATAAGAGCTAATTAGGGCGCGTTTGGTAACGTTTTTGTTCCAGGAAACAATTTTTGAATAGAAATATTTTTTTTTTTTTTTTTTATTCCCAGGAACAATTTCTTAATATAAGAACGCGCTTGATAATAGCTAAAAATTTCTATTCTAGGAATAGAAATGCGTTTGATAAATTTTTGTATAATTTTATTATTTCTTTTAATTTTTCAATATTTTTATTTTTTTTTTTTTTTCCCTTCTTTTTTTCTTTTTTCTTTTTTTTTTTTTCTTTTTCTCCTTCTTTCTCTTTGTTGGCGATCGCTGGCCATGGTGGTAGCTAGCAACTGGCTGGTGAGATCAACAAGCTCGTCGAGCCTCGCCAAACCACCGGCAAGGCTCGCTTGGCCATCGAGGCCATTGGTCGGTGAGTCGTCAACCATGGCCAAGGCCAATGATCAGCTAAAAGGAAGAAGAAGGAAATAGAAGAGAAGAAGAAAAAAAAAGAGAGAAAAAATTGTTTCTCGGAATTGTTTTCGGACAAAAAGAACTTTTTTTACTTCTTATTTCCTCCAAATCATTCCAAAAAAAAAAGTTCATGTTAAACACGTTTCTATTCTTTTTTGTTTCATAACAAAAGAACAAAAATTTTATTCCGGGAAAAAACACTTTTTAACAAATAGGGCTTTATTGTCCATCATGAAAATGAACAAACGAAAAATATTTTCATTGTCCAAAAAAATGTATAGACATAATTTATTGTTAGTTATGAAAACATTTTTCATTGGCTAGTAATTTTAAATAATACGATTAATCATTTTAAGAAGATATTTTTTAAATTATTCATTTTTCACGAAATAAATTAAACATTTATAGTGAATAAACACGAGTGCACTTTGTTTGAATTTGATTATACATAGGACATATAAGTTACACACATGACAGAATGAGAATAATCTCTCTACTCATCATCGAGTTAGAGCAAACACGACAACCCTACATTGCCAAATCATCAAAGAGAAACAACCTTTTCGTGAGGCCTAATTCCTTAAAATATTTGCAACTTTAGGTCATTCTCGAACTTTTCCCACACTTTAGGTCTAGTTCCAAATTTACTTAGGATTTTTTATCTGAGAAAATTCACTAACTTTAACTTCAATCCCAAATTTTTCCAGAACTTCTTTTTTACCCAAAAAAAAATCACCAACTTTGAATCAATCCTCGTATCTATCCTTGACAACCTTTCGTCCAAAAGTTGTCATTAATTATTTGATGTTGCAATGCCACGTCCGTAACAAAGAGACATCAGCACGGTGACGTTGAAAATTATCTCCAAAACGAAACTATTCTTCAACGTGAAAAATTGGGGAAACTAGGGACGGCTAAAAGCAATTTTCGGACGGAGTTTTCCTTTTTTTTTTTTTTTAAACACAAAAAAGATAGGGGCAGATTAGTATTGGACTTAAAATGGGTTTTTTTAAAGAAAAAGGAGGGTAGAATTAAGACTTAGTCTAAATTTGAGATTTATTGGGATCTAAGTTGTAGTCTAAAATCACCTTTCCAATCCATCCGAACTTTCTCTTAAATTCTTTTATTGCTCGAGAAATTGCCGTGTATTTACCGATCACCAACACATTGAAAAACAATGAGGACATAATGTCAACATTAACAAGAGGCCAAAATGGTTGCGTGTACAATACTTTCATGGTAGTACATAACCTAATTAATGTACGCATCTGGACCATCCGTTTAAGGTTGAAAAAAGAAAATGAGAAAAATTCACAAAATCTCAACTTTCACTCCACCCCAACGAAAGCCAAGCACGGTGCAAAAGAAACGAAGGGGAGAGAGATTGAGCCCCCAAAAAAGAGAGAAGAAAAAAAGGAATATTAAAGATGGGAAATGATGGCATTAATAATATAATATTAGTTGGGGGCAATTTGGGGGAAAGAAAGAGAGAAAGAAAGAGAGAAGGGTGGCTCACTTGACCCGATTTCGTTCCACCTTTTACCACCTCCTTTGCTCGCCTCCTGCTCCCTGCTTCCTGCTTCCTGCTTCCTGCTTCCATCCTCTCTCTTAATATATATTTATATTTTATTTTTATTTTATTGGTTTTTTCGTGTTTCTCTCCTCCTTCCATTTGGTTGCTTCAAGAATTCGCTTCGCCCCTCCCTCCCTCTCCTCCTATTCTCCCAAACAAATCCCCAATCTCTCTTTTCTCTCTCTCTCTCTCTCTCTCTCTCTCTCTCTCCTGATCGATCGCTCCGATGCCGCCGTCTCGACGTTGATCATCGTCGTCGATCGCCCAATCAGAAATGCTTGTGATGGGATTAGATTCCGTTGGTGGTGGAGGGTTTCTGCACTCGGCACTCCCGTCACTCTCCCTCCCCCTCCCTGCGCGGCAGCACCTCTCCTCCTCCTCCTCCTCCTCCTCCTCCTCCTCCTCCTTCTTCGATTGATCGCCCTCTCTCTCTCTCTCTCTCTTTCGATCTTTGCTGTCTTTTCCCCAGCTCGCTCGTCCTCCTGGTCGTCGCCGTGTCTGCGGATGATATGTGATGACGGATTTCGTGGATGAGGTCAATTCGTGCTTCGGGGAGTAAAGGAAGGCCTTTCTAATGGATGAGGTCAGCCCTAACGATGAAGCTGAACCTCGGGCCCACGACCTGGGCCGCGCCACCGATTCGCCCGAGCCCTCTTCCTCCTCCTCCTCCTCCTCCTCCTCCTCCCCCTCGTCGTCGTCGTGGCATCCCAGGCCGCTCGCTTTCAGAGGTTATGTCGCTCCCACGTCCACGAGTTTGCGAGTCGTTGTTAGGAGACCTGTGAGTGTTCTCTCTCTGCCTTTCCTTCTGATTCAGCTAGTCGAATGCCCGTAGTCTTTCCCCCCGTGGGTCTTCCGATCGAGATTTTTCCTTCGTAATACACGTGCTGTTCTGGGGTGCGAATGATGCATGCTGCTGGAAATACAAGCATAACCATAAAATCTGAATTTGTATTGACCTCTAGACTGAGCATCAGGGATTTGCTCGTTCCTGACTTGATCATCCTGGTAATTCCAGTTCCTCCCACACCGCATTCTTTGGTAATGGTTGAGAGGATCGCTCTTTCTCTTTCTCTCTGATATGCGACTTTTCCTCTCGTCCTTGAGGATATGATCGAATTACTGGTGTGAAGTCTTCGTCCAGCCTTCGCAGCCAAGGCTTTTCTTGGAGTTCGATGCAGCTGCGAAATTCCAAAATCTTGAGTTTGATTGTTAGGAAAAGTTTTTTCCCCCTCTCCAGGCGTTAATTCTTTGATGTAGATTACCTAAGCACGGGCTTTCTGGACAAACTAGATGATTTAGGTTTATGGACTAGGTCGGTATAAGGATTGTCTTTAAAAAGTTAATTTCTTCTACTCTGCAAATGAGCCTTCCGTCTGCTTGGAGAGAAATCGAGGAGTTTTCAGAGGTGCAGTATGTGATGTTTGCTGAGAAATACTTGGTGTTTTCTTGAAATATCTTCTTGTGAAAATAGTGGCACATGCCTAACTCATTATCATTTAATTGTGAAAGTTCATATTGGGTGATTAAACAGATAGCCACCATCTGGAAGAATGCTGCAAAAAGTCTAGGATTTGCAGTACCTTATGCCCAGTAAATGGGAATTCCATTTATCTAGTTTACCATAGAACTGAAAAATTTCAATGTTCATTAGAAAAATTGAGGCTAGAAAATAGATGCTTTAGCACTTGAAAGAGTTGATTTTGAGGTAAATGTTTTGAGTAATTGAACATTCGATGTGTGATCGACTACATCAGAGTACTTGATTTGGATTTCGAGTGTGGTTAATCAACTTGGTATCGAGTGAAAAACTTATTTTTTATGCCAATTTCTCATTCAGTCTTGTTTTTACCGTGCAAATGGCACAAAAGAAAGTAGAATTCCCATTTGTTTCTATCAATCACCTGGCTTCTCCCCCCCCATTTTATCATAGGAATGGCCTCCGATATTAGTAAGTCTCATAATTCCTTCGTCCTCCATTGTTTCTTGATGTTATCGAGTCTCTTGTTCTGTCAGTAATGGCGACTTCGAATCTGCTGACCCTTTTGTGGGTCTGTTAGGCTGGTAACTTCATTTGTGCCTGCAAATTAAGTAAAGCATGTTGGCCCCTGGACAGTAGGTTAGGCTTCAGTTATGTCCGAGGACCTTGGGGCTGTCTAACAGGTTAGGGTTGTGATTGGACATTGTCCGTTGAAACATCACCTTTCCTTTTCTTCTATAACCTTTACTGACGTGACAGCCTTTTCTACCTTTTTATGTCACTTAGTTGCATCTGCCTTTACTATTGATTTTAACCTCAGGTCAATGATTGCATGACGACTACAATGCAGCGTACTCTTGTCTTGACAAATGTTTTTATGTTTCTTATGGAACTGAATATTTAGCATTTTGATAGACCTTGATACCACTAATTTCACTGTTGCAGTTGGTGGTGAGACTAACCAAGGAGATAGTGGAGACATATCGAATATGCAACCCTCATTTCAACTATTCTGAAGAACTGAACCCAAAGCGGTATTTGACCACTCCATCAGTTGGAGTTCTTAATGATGGCTATGACAATGCAAACTCGGACCTTATTTTGACAGTAAACTTCGTCCTGGTCAATCCAGATACGAAACGAAGGTGTGTGATCGTTAAGTCAGTGAAGATATAGTTGTTGCTAGTGCTGCCGATTCTCTCTCTCTCTCTCTCTCTCTCTCTCTCTCTCTCTCTTCATTTGTGATTAATGAGTTTGGGCCATCTCATTACTTCAGTCTTCTGTGTGTCAAACTTCCTATCACTGTCTATGCTCATTAGCAAAACTAACCGGGATGTTTTGGGACCACTCTTTTCCCCTTTATGAATTCCTTTGACAAGTTTGTGATATAAACGTTCTTTATTTGTTTCTCATAATTTGAGAGGAATTAGATTTTCCCAGGGAGGGAATTATAAGTGGCATTCTAGATGTGGAGATGCTCTTAGAAGTCTGAATTTCTAGTTGGCTCCAATGATGAACAAGGTTCGGTTTTTTTTTTTTCCAGTTTTTCATCATCTTGCTTCACCAGAATGCCTAAAAAGCTAAATCTGCAGGAGTAATTCATTTTTCTCTGTGACTTTCATGAAGTCGTTTACTACACTGGAATTATGATTGAAGTTCCTTATGTAATTTGTTTAGCTATTGAATTGGTATGCACAATAAATAGGATCCAACTTACTCTAACTTTATCATGGGCGTTCTAGTTTCTCAAAGTTGTACATCCATCATTGAAGTTATGTGAGTAAACAAGCCTTTACCGGGTTGTAATTAATGTGATTGGAATCGAGTGTACTTGAACTTCTACTTTTATTGTAATATCATTTTATCAGTTGCTGTTCTCACCTAAATGCTGTCTTGCAGATATATTGTCAAAGATGTCCTAGGCCATGGTACCTTTGGTCAGGTTGCCAAATGCTGGGTTCCTGAATCTTGCAGTTTTCTTGCTGTCAAAATCATAAAAAATCAACCTGCATACTCCCAACAAGCACTGGTTGAAGTTTCTATTTTGACAACGGTAGTTCAATGTGACATTATCCAGTATGCAGTGTTTGTACTACCTGTTTTGATTCTGCTCAGCTTACCTTTGTTTTTCCGTTTGCAGTTAAATAAGAAGTATGATCCTGAGGATAAGCATCACATTGTCCGTATCTATGATTACTTCATATGTCATCAGCACTTATGCATCTGTTTTGAGCTGCTTGATACAAATCTGTAAGTTATTTTGAACAACTCATTAAAACTTAGGTTCTTTTCCACTTGTGAGAAAATCCAACAAACAATTTTAAGTGATTCAATGGAGGGAGACCATATGTACATAAAGAGCGTTTAGACCCATACACAAGTGAGTAAATACTTGAATACCCCTCTCATGTGCAGATTGAACTGACAAACGGAATGTGGAATTGATGAATGGGGAGCCTCAAATGTGAAATAAATATGAGGTGGAACCTGTTTATGATACCATGTTTGGAAGTCCTACTAAAACATTTAAGCCATTAGGGGCACACCAAATGTAGATAAAGAGCATAGGAATCTCAGAGATTAACAACCCTCATATATCACCGTATAGAGACTTGGAATAATGTTACATTTTCTCTCTTCTTCTTTTTGCCCTCTTCCATATATGTACATAATAGTATTATAATTCTTTTCTAATCATGCAGGTATGAGCTTATTAAGCTTAACCACTTTAGGGGATTGTCATTGAGCATAGTGCAGCTGTTCTCCAGACAAGTATAGTGGACTTTTCTAAACAATACTAACTATTATTTCTCATTTTATTATCGTGAAAATTTATGCTTCTCCACTTAATTATATAGATTTTACGTGGACTGGCTCTTTTAAAAGATGCTGGTATCATTCATTGTGATCTGAAGCCAGAGAACATACTCCTATGCACAAGGTGAGCTATTTTTCTTCATGTCTTTTATATCTTTCAATAAATTATGAAGTGATCGCAGCTGCTGTAAGTGATTGTTATGCCTTGTAATTGCCAGCACGAAGCAAGCAGAAGTAAAGATTATCGACTTTGGATCTGCATGCATGGAAGAACGAACTGTCTACTCATACATTCAGGTTTTCTACCATGCTTGATGTTGACGCGAATTTTCTCTGATCATTCTAATGAAACCTAACATATGAATTACTTCTTCCTCCTGCAGAGCCGCTACTATAGATCTCCTGAAGTTCTTCTTGGGTATCAGTATCCTTGTAAATGAATATCTAGCTTTGAATTAGTCTATTTATCATGCGACATCTTGGTTAATATTTTTTCATCCTTAATATTTTGTATTTGGTTTTAGTTTCTTCGTTCCAGATTTCTTTGTCATTTCCTCTTGTCAGTCTGCAGCTTACTCAAACTTTGCAAAGTAAAGTTCCATCAAACATGGAAGCCAGCTTAATTCAAATGTCCTTTGGACCATTAAATTGTCTATTAAGAATGATTTGCTTTGACAATGGTTGTGATTGCCTACAATTGAAGTCATCAATAAAGCTTTGCAACCGGTTCCAGCTGTTCACATTGAGTTATATTAGGTTTGGCACAAGAATTGTTTTATTGAAATCCAGTCAATGACCAGTCCCTGACCCTGATATAATTAATTCTGATGTAACCCATCAACATTTTGGTTGACTTGGGTTGAAAAATCATTGAGGCGGCAGGTTCACTATTTTGCAAAGCAAAGACACAGATCAGGTTGTAGGACTTCTTCAAGGACTTCAATTGAGAGATTAGTTCAGCCAGCAGCCAGCTATCTCAATTATTGAGTATGCTGATGCTGAATTTATG
The DNA here is from genome assembly GCA_014182715.1 of Eucalyptus cloeziana. Classification (NCBI taxonomy): domain Eukaryota; kingdom Viridiplantae; phylum Streptophyta; class Magnoliopsida; order Myrtales; family Myrtaceae; genus Eucalyptus; species Eucalyptus cloeziana. The sequence goes on from CM024644.1 coordinate 95,992, forward strand.
TCAATCGTGCGATCGGCATGAGGCAAAATGCCAAAGAAAGGCATCTTCGTACCAGAACTGAAATTTGTCACCTTTACTTTCATTTGCCTGACTTGATGGAAGCTTTTGCTTGGGACATACACAGCTATGAACCTTTTGACATGATTCAACACTGCATATCATGTACTAAGGATTTTTTAACAGATAGAGCCTTCCCTTTGACGAAGATTGTCACTACTTCAGTGCAAATCCTCTCTCTCTCTCTCTCTCTCTCTCTCTCTCTCTCTCTCTCTCTCTCTCTCTCTCATGCGGGTGCGAGAATTAGGTTGCACCTTGACCCTTCTTAGATACACAACAGCTATTGACATGTGGTCTTTTGGCTGCATAGTGGCGGAACTGTTCCTGGGATTGCCGTTGTTTCCTGGAGCATCAGAATTTGATCTTCTGCAGAGAATGATCAAAATACTTGGGTACTTTTCCTTCTTCTGTCTTCTGATTTCATTATTTTGTTGTTTCCAACATTCTTTATTAAATTGGCTTGCTTCCATCCTGAACACATTTTTGAAGACAGTTATGATTCTTGGCTGCTTAATTCTGGATCTCATGCAGTTTCCTTTAATTATTCATCTATTGTCTCTTTTCCTTCCCCTCCTCCTCAAATGAAAAATGGTATGAAGAAGCAGAGATTTTATTTTTCTTTTATTTGAGAAGTTTGTCATGCAGCAAAATGAATGTCATCATTATTTGTAAACATTTTGCATGCTGTCTTTACCTCCTCAAATGAAGAAATAAATGAATTAGTAGCAATTAGTCTCTTTCAATGAGAATTTTTTCCTTCATTTTTAATGGCTTCTGCTTCACATCAAATCATAGGGTCTTGTCATACGTGTTCGTCTATTAAACTCCCATCACCTAAAACTTTTTCAAAACCTATTTTGTTGCATTTTTAAAATTGATTAAATACTTTCTAAGCTCAAACAATTGGACCCTAGAGATAGTGGTCCATGTAAAACGGTGTAAAGTGGACATGCATAGAAATTCTAAAGAGGGCCAAGTAACTTGATGCAAAGGAAAAGCTACAAGATAGAACATACTGATGTTATTGTAGAAGTACCCACATGTATGTCCATCATCAATTTGTTGTCAAAAGCATTCATTTGTACCCTTAATTAAGGGCTTATATTGAATACTTTTACTTGATACATTAGTCATTCAGAATCAAATACTTATACATGATAAAGTACATTGCATAGTGATTCATAAATGTGACTGTTTCCCTTAGAGATTATATGATAGTTGTCATGTAAGAAGGTAAAGAGGAAAGTGTAAGAAGACACAATTAAAAACTCTAAAGAGGCCTAAGTAAGCAGAGATATAGGAAATGCTACAAGATAGAATGTACTGATGTATAAGTACCTGCACATATATCTATCGAATTGTTATCAAAAACATTCTGTTGCACCCTTAACTAAGGGTTAGATTGAAAGATACTTAATCATATCTTAGTCATTTGGGCTAAACTGAACTCTTGTACACAACATAGTAAGTTTAGTGAATCATAGTGATGAATGTACATTTGTATGGACACTTGCTAGCATCTTATGCATGGGACTCCATCTACCTCGAAAGTCCATAAAGCTTCTAGTAAAATCAATGGGAAGTGATGAAGCCATTAGCTTGTTTCTGGATTGAGTAAATCATCCAAAAAAATATTCCAAATATTTTTTAGCAGTTTCTAATGGCTGATGTGAGTGCTCTAAGTCGGTTTCCTGCACGTGTGGAAATATTGCAGAGGACAGCCCCCTGATTATGTACTTAAGGAGGCAAAAAATACGACCAAGTTTTTTAAGTGCATTGGAAATGTCCATGATATGGAGAATTTTCAGGCCTCAATTTGTCAGAGGAGCGTTTATCAAGTTTTATCAGAAGAAGAATATGAAGCTGTAAGTTATCCAGCTTGGACAATGTTATTTCTCTCTCTCTCTCTCTCTTTGTATTTTTTTTGTTCTTTTGTTCCCATTTTGGTTTTCTAAATCGATTCTTTTCTGGTTCTTTTGTTTTAAATAGAGAGAGCTGAAAAAGCCTTCGATTGGAAAAGAGTATTTCAATTATATGAATCTTGAAGCAATTGTAACAAGCTACCCGTACCGAAAGAACTTGACTAAAGAAGATATGATCAAAGGTTAGCCTTTCTGATACCAACTTTACAAGATGTTGATGGCACAACCGCTTTGGGAAGATTGCTACACTGCATAGTTCCTAAGATGTCTTGTTTCTCTTTCCCTTGGGCAGAGTCTCAAGTACGGTTAGCTCTAATTGACTTCTTAAGAGGACTTGTTGAGTTTGATCCTGCAAAACGGTGGTCGCCATTTCAGGTCATTATTTGATCATCTTAAAGTTATTGCAGTACCTCATCTGGCAAGTTTGCTTCCATTGCATTATTTTTTTTCACTTTGGACATTTTTTGGTAATTCTGGCTAGGTCCTTTGTTTTTCAGGCTTCAGGACACCCATTTGTCACAGGTGAACCTTTTACATGCCCTTATCAACCGCCTCCAGAGACTCCTCGCATGGTAAGATACTAAGAACATGCAAGCTAGACTTCTTATTCACTAATAGAAGCCGACCAAGCCATTATCAAATTGGAGAAATGAAACTGTCAAAACGTTGGAGGTCCACTATGAAAGAACATGGGGCTGTGCTATTATATGAAGTTATACAATGCTTATTTCATTAAATTTGAGCAAACATGATCGTTTGAGGTTTCTTAGCTTTTCTTTTAACTTATAAGTGTGAATTATGGACATTTTGGGTGTCCTGTTGGTTTACAAGTGTTTCAATATGGCAAACTGAACAAGGATGACTGCTAGTACTGTTAGTGAGATGACTTGCCAATGAGATGGTGATGCTGTATATCATCTGAGCACCTTACAGTTTTCGCCATGCCATTGCTTTGTTTTATTTTCATATTGTAAGGTCTAATTAAGCTACAGGCATAATTGAGTCTAGTTGACACAGGTCAATACTCGAGCTTGACTTGACTCAAATATTCAAGGAAGGCTTGAGAGTCGACTCGAGCTCGACCTTTCAAACTCAATTCGGATAATTTTTGAATAAGCTTGTATTCAAACCAAGTAATCAATAATCTTACTCTAAACTTGACTCAAACTCAGACTCCAACTTGAGCTCGACTTTTAAAAATGAAAAGTAATTATTTTCATGTATTTATTCTCTATATAAATCAATATATATAATTAAATATCTTTACTCGAGTATCATATCTTTTTTGATGTTTGTTACCCGTCCTGTTATGCTATATGGCCTGTGTTAGCGAAATATAGACATGACACCTCAGAGTTCCAACCAATTCTCCTGTTTTTTCCTCTTTCTGTTGGGAACAGTCTGATTGTTTATACTCATCTTTTCCTTTTCTTTCTTTTTGTTGTAGTTGGTTGCTCAAAATATCAAGGTAGATCATCACCCAGGAGGAGGACATTGGTTTGCTGCTGGTTTGTCTCCTAATGTGAGATTTTTGCCCCCTCAAAGTACCATTGTTTTTCTTGTTTGAGGTCGTGAAGTTTTTCTTTTCAATTTCTATGAATTTAACATGATTGAATACATTCTCCGCTAACAAAGATCACTTGTGTAGGTAGTTGGCAGGAACAGGGTGCCCTTGCATAGCAGCCCTAATTTTCAAGCGGTGCCATATGGTCATGCAAGTAGCTATGGCAGTTTAGGAAGTCATGGGAGCTATAATGATGGTGCTGGGCTTGGCAGCAGCTATGGAAGTTATGGTGATAATGCAAATCTTTTCGCATATTATTCACCTGTCGGTCCATCTGCTATGAACATTAGTTCACAAGGCAATGGAAAAATGCTTGGAAGCAGTCCTGATGCGAGATGGAGGAATTTTCAATATTCCCATGCAAATGGACTTGGTATGAGCCCATCTGCAGGAAACATTGCCTCCTTGCCCCTTGGCACTAGTCCTTCGCAATTTACTCCGCCAAACTCCTATGGCCAATTTTCAGTTGGTTCTCCTGGGCAGTTTGGCCCACCATCTCCAGCAAGAGGTAGTCTGCAGGGATCACCACTGGGAAAGACGGCTGCAGCAGGACAGTTTAACAGAAGAAAGGGTTGGACTTATTCTGGAAGCTCACAGTATCAGGAAAGTTCATCTTCACTGCATTGGCAAGGGCATCATAATGAAGGAGGCAACTCTGGCCAAGCTGAGGGTAGTTCACACCTGCCTAATGAATCAACTCTGCATTTGCCATCAAATCTTATTGCTGTAAGCAGGAAACAACAGCAAGTGGTCAGTGGAATTTCTTCCGGATTTCCTGCTATGCAGAATATTTCTGGATCCTTTGTGCAGGGTTCCAATAGGCAGTGGCACCAAACTCTAGGAGCCCCTGATGACATGCATGATGCTGGTTCATCATTGCCCAATCCTGGAGATTGGGATCCCAACTACAGGTTAGTTTATAAAGATTTTGACAGATCGGTTGAATCTGCATAAGCCAGTCTGTTGGATGAAATACAGTGCTACTCCTTGCATGCCATAGCATAGCTATCTTCTTGTAATATAGTTGAAACTAAAAATAAACAAATACAGGGGCAATTGATTCTAGTAATGTCAACTTTTGGGGATATATTTTTCCCTTGGTTTATTTTGGAGAGAATAAGGGTTCATATATGCCTACTGGTAGAGTTGGTGTGTATATGAAATGGCTCTTTTGGTTTTGGCTTATTTCTAGTTTCCATACTCAATTGAATTTTTTTTTGTTGATGGTTGGACTGATTATCCATCTATTTGGCAATCAGCTTAGACTTTAGAGAGAGAATATTCTAGTCTAGTGTTTGCTGCAAATTGAGCCCTTGAAATTCTAGTAGACTACCAATTCTCAGTTGTGTTATTTTTAGGTATGAGCTGTCAGGAAATAAGCCTTTTAGCGTATCTTTTTGACACTTCCCCTCTAGTAAGCCAGGCCTTGCATTTGAAACAAATTAAACAGACAATCGGAAGTGTCAATTATAGAAATAAATAGGCAGGGGTTTGGTTCACCAGAATAACTATGTATTCTTAATTTATTTTTATAGAATAGAACTATTATTCAATTGAAAAAAAATCTAACAGACACAGCTCTTCTAAGAATAGCTATTTCCATGAAATCAAGCACAATCGTTGCTTGCTGCCTTTAGAAATAGTAATTCCACGAAATTGTCATGGCAATTATCATAGAAACTATTATTTATTCTGAAAGTCAATAAAATCATGAAATATTAGATTATTGATTACATTTTAAATTATTTATTAAAAATTAAATAATCAATCTTTATTCTAAATTAGTTGCATTTAGTATCATAGGATCATTATGTGTATTTAATTTATAGTATAACTAGAATTACCTCAAATTCAGTTGTGAATAAAATATTATATTTTTAATGTCTTTTATAACTTGTTATAATCTATTTTTATGTATAAAATTTATCATAACTTTAATTTAATGTTTGATCTTATATAGTGAGAAGCTTTTTTTGGCTATGCTTGATTATTATTATAATATCCGTATATGATGTAAATGTTTATGAATAAATGTTTGAATTGATAACTAACTTTTAGGATCTTGATTATTATGAAATAATGATATTTGTAACGTAAAAAACCAATTACTATAATTTATGATACAAAACATCTGCAGCATAGACATATGTAAATACATAAATATATCTATACATAGATAGATATATATATGTATACAAATTGTAGTTAAATTTTAAATCGTAGATTTATACATAATTTAAAAAAATATATTCAAATTCAGTTATCATAAGGCAATTCATAATAAAAAAATTTTGACAATTAAGTCGTTTTGTTTTTAATTCATTATTATTAGGGTGTGTGCATTGGAAGTCCTAAAACTTGTCATGAAAGTGCAATTAAGTCCTAGAACTTTCAAAAAATGCAATTTAAGTCTTAAAACTTGTTACGAAAGTGCAACCAAGTCCTAAAACTCTCATAAAGTGCAATTAAGTGGTGAAACTTGTCATAAAAGTGCAATCAAGAGTTGTCAAATTGGTCCAATTAAGTCCTTCCATTAATTGCAATTTTTGAAAACTTTAGGACTTGATTGCATTTTATAACAAGTTTTAGGACTTGATAGCATTTTTTGAAAGTTTTAGGAGTTGGTGGCGTTTTTTTGAAAGTTTTATGATTCAATTGTACTTTTATGATAAGTTTTAGGACTTTACTTATCCCTAATTATTATAATAAGATAAATAGGCATTGTGCTGCTAGCAGAGATAATTGAGGTTTTATTGTCGTACAGATTAAACTTGTTGAATGGATATGGGGGTACTTTGATGTCCTCTCTCTCTCTCTCTCTCTCTCTCTCTCTCTCTCATATTTTTGGGGATAAATAGGGAATAATTTGATTTTCACATGGTATTCTCAATTTATGGGGAGGCAAAGAAGACAGTCCTTAGGATAGTGATTCCATTCTGCAACCCAAAAACTAAGAAATGTCTATTATATTGCTGTTGTTACACTATTTAGTTTCATGCTATTCTATTCCTGTTGTATATAATCCTGCAAAGAAAGTGAACTATTATGATGCCTTCCTAACAATTAAAGGGGTGTCTGGATCCCCATTCTTTGATATCATGTTAGATAAAGAAAAAGATCTAAATTAGCATCTTTCTTAATGAACTTAAAAGATAAATCTCGCTTCTCTGCTTTACAAGCTTGAAATGGGAGAAAAAGAAAATAATATATGATGTAGGTATTAGGTATGAGTAGTTATTTATATGGCTAGAAGGAGGATGTATGTCGAAAGTTGGACTCTAGGAAAGCAAGGGTGAGAAGGGAGAATGAATTGGAGGATTTTTCAGTTATTTAAATCTCATTAAAAGACCTTAGACTTAATGAATTCTGGTTGTAAATCCATCAGTGAAACGATATAATGGCAATTAAAATTTTTGGTCTTGACACGTGATAGACATAAAATCATAGCTATCTAAAATGTATGTGTAAGTCTCCAGGTAGCTTGGCCTCTGCGTTCATGCCCATGTTATAAAAAAGTAATTTCGTTATGATTTCTGGGTCACGATCTAAACAAATGATCAGTTTCATAGAATGAAAATAGCAAGCCTTTTCTTGACCAAAATCCAAATAAACTGGAATTTTGGTTTATTTGAAATTTTCTTTATCTGTGCACTGGTTATTCCAGTTTGTTAGTTACAGAGCTATTGATGATTTTAGTAGCTTATCCTCTTTGGTCTATTCTGTACAAAGTCGTAGATTAGAGCTCTTAGTGTCTGCTCAAGGCTTTTGAGTTGCTTAACATTCCTTCAGTGGGAAATCCTTTCCCATTGCACATATGGATATTGCATTTCTTGAGTTTCATTTAATTTGCTATCTCTGACTGCAGTGATGAACTACTACTGGAAGAAGTGGAAGAAGAATCCTCAGATAAAAATTGCCTAGCCACTGAGTTTGGGAAAGTGATGCATCTCAGTTCTGCAGAGTCATTAGTAGGTGTCAGGAGGTCCACCAAGGTCCCCACATCAAGTACAAATTCATTCATAAGGTAGCCAAATCTCTTTCCTTGCTAATTCACTGGGGAATGGAATGTTATCTGCATTTAATCTGTTACATGGGAAGTTTTTGTTTCCGCTTTTACTATTGGTTAACCTATAGAAAAGATTTCTTTACGTTCTTTTATTCATGGACGCATGCGCATGCATGCAATAAGGTTACATCTGCTTACTTATGCTTCTCGGTACTCCAGACAACACGGTCCTGCTCAATCATTTATACACGTAGAGCCAGGCAATCCTCCACCTCATGATCAGTATTTTGGACAAATACATGGCTTGTCAAACCCTTCCCATTTTATGCCGCCGCCCTCTCATAATTCTTTGAGCCGTTTGCGGCAGCAACCTGCTCAGCGACTTCATTATGGAAGAGCATCCTCTGGGCGTGGAAACGAGTGGAATTATAACAAGATGCAGGCTCCTGGTTCAAGCTTCAACAATGGGGTCCCACATCCTCATGGAAACAGCTCTTTTATCAATGGCATGTCATGGGGTACTCTCTGAATTCAACACTCGAGGGTTATTGCCATTGCTTAAGTGGCAGAATCAAATGGTTTTATATCTTTGTTGATGCAGGGCGAAGGGCTAGTGATGCTTTCACAAACATACCTCCAGCAACTCGTGGAAGAAAAGACTATGGAAGAATTGCCTAATAGCAAAAGATTGATTAAATTTTTACAACGAGGAATCACTGCTTTGGATGGCCAAGAAAGTCAGATTGATAGTTCACCTGTCTCGTGGGCTTGTGCAACAAGATTCTCAATCATGTGATGCTCATTGCTGTGGTCATGGTGAATATAATTTATTGTTCAGGTTTGAGGAGCTCTTGTGACTTATCTGCTGAATGATGCTTTCCAATTTGTGGCCATTTAATCAATTTATCTGCCTTTGAGGTGCCAAATCCTATTTGATTCTTGTGTAACACTGATACTGCTCTGGTATAGCATCTTATTTTATTTGTCCTGGTAATCAAAGAAAGAAATGTAGATTGCTTGTGTTCGAAGGGAAGTGCCAAGAATTTTGGTAAATGGGAATGTGGAGGGGATTGTAATTGAGGTCAGAGAGGAGTTCCATCAGCTTCTTTGAAACTCACTTGTCACATTTTTAAATGTGCAGTCTCTTATGTGCGGAATGTCTGATTGTATCAGTCTGATGAACTCAACTTGCTGCATGGAGCAACAAGTCTTCTGGTTACCTTGATCCGGGATAAATGTTGATAGTTTGGGGATTACCATTTAGCAGACTAAGATTACTCCTCGTGGATGTTGAACTTAAAGATAAGTGGGATTCATAGGTTTGGTTGTCTTCTGGTTTCTGTGGTTGTGAGGTGTGATCCGAAGTGATCCAGGTTCTATCGTTTTAACATAAACTTGAAGTCGTACTTGACTCTCAGGCTTCAGCGTTGATGCCTGGTGACTTCTAAAAGATTCTTTTGATTGCAAGTTTCAAGGAAGATGCACCTTTCAAAGAACGGGTAAAAATTAGGTAAACTTCTGGAGGTTGACTAAGAGAAGCTAATGCAAGATGTGCTGCAAACCGGAAGATGATTGAGAGTGGATTGTAAGTCGGTTATACATCCTATTTCATGACCCAGCATCCTCTAAGGTTTGGGGTAGGGAAATGAGTTGGGTGAAGTTTCTGCTTTTTTAGAATTAGGGTCCTGTGAACTTGTTCAACATGCTACTGCACATATTTCTCTGTACTATCATTCAACAACTCGAAGAAAATTAAGGGACATTAACCGCATCATAACAAGAATTCTCATGGAATTCAAAATTGAGGGAATCAAACCCTAATTAATCGGAGATGAATGCCATGCATCTCTCTCCCTCTCTCTCACAAGCGTGTGCGCGCACACAATGGGCTGTTTTAAAGATCTCGAGGAGTTGGCTATTTCTAACTGCATCATGTTGAATACTAGTTTTGAGTTAAAATTGGATGTTGAGGTCTTAACTCCATAAAATAGAAGTCAAGCGAATAAGGAATATTTGACAAGTTGTAGAGTGAATGTGCTTCTGATAGTCCTTTGCTACATTCTGTTGGGCCCATTAATTCGTTATATATTATTGGAACTTCACGAGCAAAAGTACACAGAACATGGTCAACATCGTCCTGGACAAGCTCGAGAAAGAAAGGGGAGGAGGCAATAGGCAAATGGAGCATTAAAGCTTGATCAAAATCTTGACGCAATTTGACTGCTTAAGTATCTCAGGAGCTTTTGGTACGTCTTCCAATTTCATCTCGTGGGTTAGAAGTTCATCAAGTCGGATCTCCTGTGGAACAAAAGCAAGCAAATTCAGTGATTGTGTGCGTTGACTCTGAAGTGGTGTGGCAAGAAAAAGTTCATTAAAACCTTAGTTTTCGATTTGTGGAGGAGGACGGGGAGGTGGGTCTTGCTTTTGAGGCCTCCAAAAATGGTTCCCTTCAATGTTCTCCCCATTATTAGATTCAGAAAAGTAATCCGCACAAAAGGGTTCAGCCCCTCGCCCACTACCACTGCTTTGCCTTTTCCCTGACCACATAAAACATATATGTATGAGACTTGAAAGGAGTTTTGTTGTGTGAGAGGACATACTTATAGAAATAATATGATGATATGGATTCATCACCATTTTAGTGGCTTCTAGGGCCTGGTCGATCAAGTCAGTTACTCCAGTGCACTCAAAGCAGTAGTCCACGCCGACTCCGCCCGTCAGGTCTTTGACCATTTGGGAGATGGATTTCGAATCTGCATTATCGGAGGACTCGTGATCATCTGGATTAATGAAATGAGTCATTCCAAAGGCTTCTCCCTTGTCCTTCTTCATCCTGTTTTTGTCCACGCCGATTATGGTACTCGCCCCTTGCACTCTTGCTCCTTCTATGGCCTGGTCAAGATCAATATCAATTGAACTATTACGGTGTTCTCTCTCTCTCTCTCTCTCTCTCTCTCTCTCTCTCTCTCTCTCTGTAACTGATGCTCTCAAAACAGCATTTATATAAAACACATGTAAGCTAGTACAAAACCAACCAACCACATACCCCAAGTCCAACAGCACCGAGGCCAATCACAGCCACGGAGGAGCCACTCTCGACCTTGGAGTCCATCCAAGCGGCCCCAAACCCAGTGGAGAATCCGCATGACAAGAAGCTAGCATGCGGGAGAGCTACACCTGGGTCAACCTTCACAACATAATTGGCGTCGCACACCGTGTACTCGGACCAGGTGGAGCAAGAGAGGAGGTGGTACACGGTCTGGCCTCGGATGGACATTCTCGACGTGCCATCCGGCAGCACGCCACTAAAAGAGAGCGGATGCCGGAGGCATAAGTTTGTCTTCTCCGAGTTGCAGTTCTCACACTCTCCGCATTCTCCAAGAAAAAGGGGAATAACCACATCTCCTTGCTTCCACTCTTTTACTTCCTCTCCAACACTCTCCACAATCCTGCCATTTTCCGGTCAATCACATGCACACGTGTATATATCTGTGTGCGTGTAGACAGCAATGGATGTGCCTATGTTGAGAGCAATTGAATCTTATGCTGGTTAAATGCTTTGATGAATAACTATATTCTAACGTAACAATCAAGGGGTGTATCTGGGAGGCTTAATAATATAATCGGATCGGCCATGGATGTTATCCTCCCACCGAGGTGTTTGATAGTCATTCACGAAATCATTTTTCCATCAATCTATTTTAAACGCCAGAAAAACCTTAGCCAGACAAACACGCTCACTTTTCAAAGCCAATGTTCAACCGTCGCTGACCAGGCCACCAAAAAAAGTTGCATTCTCGCTGGCCAAGCCACTATCAAAACCATTAGAGGCTTGATAGGATCGTCCATGGCCATGGACTACCTTATAACTTCTAGAGGAACCTGAGGCGGAGATGGATGTTGAGAACTAGAGAATTGCAGCTATAGCTAAGAAGAGAGCTCATGCTTGGCGATTAGCTTTGTGAAGATTCAGATTCATAGATGAAACTAATGGGGTTTTGGAGTCTCATTGAGAAAAATAATATTCAAGCCCAAAAAATAGTTTGTTGTAAGCAATCACTTCCCAATAGGTCACCCATCCCACTCACGGCATACATGTAATATTCATATTAAAATAGATAATAGAGTTTTTACTGCTACTAATGTCATAAATGTAATTTCCATCATAATTATTTATCCTCCAAACTCTTGTTATATATTGAGGCAATATCTTTTATAGTTGTAATGTTGAAGTTTGTGACGCTGGTACTGATATTGAGAGCGGAGAAATTGCCTACTATGGCACAGTAATTTTCCGTTTCTGATTTTGGAAAGAGTTTTCCATGTAAAAATTCTTACTCGTTTTTTCTTCTCTATTTTCTTTTCAAAAATTCACGTACCTAACATAAACAAACTGCAATATGAAATTGGCTATTCTTTTACCTCTCATCAACGATGGGCCTTAGATGCCGGCAGTGGAGGCAGCTAAGGTGTTGGTGGCTAGCCGAGGATCACGCAAGACACTTAAAAATTGACCGGAGGAAAACGTAATCCTAACGAATAAACTGCAATTATTAATATTGGCCGACTATTAGAACATTTCCGATGTGGGAGAATACTTCTTCTTTTTCTTTTTTTGGTCGGGAGGGGGAGAACACTTGTTGCGAAGTAGGTAAGTGGGGATTTTTAAAGAATGAGAGATATTAAAGTGCCTGGCCTAGCTATAGCTAGAGGCATCCAGCCATATTTGGAGTATGAATGAGACGGATGATGCTCTTGGGGAGAAGCAGAACTTGGGAGTGGATCACGATGGTTGTCTTCATATTTCATCAAGACTAAGTCACAAGTTATGATCATACATACATACAAGGCCCAGCCAATATGTAATGAAGGGAACGCAACTCCTCACTGACATATCTTACAGGGAGTAATTAGGGGTAATCAAATTAAGAAGTGAACCAGACTTGGCATGTTGGAAGAGTGAGAAGATTTTACCCGACACCTTCGTGGCCGAGAACTCGAGGGTAAACTGGCTGCAACGCCAACAAATTGGAGAAGAGTGAATTGTATGACAGAAAAGCAAACAAAAGAAATGCAGAGGAGAGAGTAGAGTGGACTAGAATAGAGAGAGAAGTGAACTAACAAAAGGGAAACCCCGGGAGCATATGACATCCGTGTGGCAAACACTGGCAAACAACATCTTAATCCTCACTTCGCTCCCCTTGGGAGGATCCACTTGTATCTCCTCCACTTTCCATTCCTCCTCTGCTCCCCAGCACACCACTCCTTTGCACGTTATCACTTGCGAGCTGCTCATCTCTCTCTCTCTCTCTCTCTCTCTCTATTATGGTATCGCTTTTCTATTTCTCTCAGCAGAAGAATCAATTTGCTTACCTTCAGTCACTTTTACCAGTCCATATGGGTTTCACTGTTTTGCACTGGGAAACGAGTCTTATCTTCTTTTGGTTTTATTTTATTTATGTTGGACGTATGCGCCTTTCGTATTACGTATCCTCATGATTCTCCTATTAAATTATCCAATCAGTTGTTACTATTATATTTAAATTATCATATGACGGGCTATATATATTATAGCTTTGCATCTTATCTAATGCTACCAGCGATCCTTCAACCATTGATGAGAATACTATCATTCAATCAAACATGAAAACAGACAGGCGCAAAGTAAATGTTACTGGACCAAATGCGTCATTATCCATCAGTTGATCTGATTTGACCTTGCTTCTTCTTCTAACCATCCATCGCTTATCCTTTGCTTGAAGCTGCAATCACTTTCGATTTTCTTTTCTTTTTGGCTCTCCATCCACGTCGAATGGAGAAGTCACTCAAACGAGGACAAAGCCGTCCATTAATTCACGAACCATATGCAAACTTTTGCTATCGTGTAGGAAAAGGACGTCCTGATAAATTGCTCAACCATTAAATAATGGTAAAAGTTGCAATGAGAGGTTATAAAATAGTACTTATCTCGTCCACATGTTCTGTTAAATTAGGAACGATAATTTTAATATCCAGGGTGCAATTAAATCCAATATTGACACGACACAATAATGGTATAAAATTGGATTCGTGTGAAAAAAAGTTATTTATAGCTTTTAAGGGAGCTATTACTTTTTTTTTTGGTCGGTAGGGAGCTATTACTTCATAACACCGTTTTCTTACAAATAAAGTATTGGACAAAGCTTGGGATAAGGAAATCAATTGGGTAGAGCGTTCTGCTCTTTTAAAATTAGGGTTCCGTGAACTTGCTCAACATGCCACTGTGAATTTTTCTGTACTATCATTTAACTAGTCTAGAAGAAAATTAAGGTTCACTGACCACATCATAAGGAGGATCCTCATGGAATTCAAAATTTTGAGGGAATCAAGCCCTAATTAAACGGAGATCAATGCCATGCATAAAATAGTTGTAGAGTGAATGTGCTTCTGGTAGTCCTTGTCACAATCTGTTGGATCCATCGATTGATTATATATTATTGGAATTTCACAAGAAAAAAAAAAGTAACTCAAAGCAAGGTCAATATCGTACTGGACAAACTCAAGAAAGAAAGAGGAGGAAGCATTAGGCATATGGGACCTTAAATTTTGATCAAAATCTTGACGCAATTTGACTGCTTCAGTATCTCAAGAGCTTTCGGTACGTCCTCCAATTTCATCTCGTGGGTTAGAAGTTCATCAAGTTGGATCTCCTGTGGAACAAAAGCAAGCAAAGTCAGTGGTTGTGTGCGTTGCGTCTGAATTGGCGTGGCATGAAACAGCTTATTAAAACCTTATTTTTGCATTTGTCGAGGAGGAGGGGAAGATGGGTCTTGCTTTTGAGGCCTCCAAAAATGGTTCCCTTCAATGTTCTCCCCATCAACAGATTCAGGAAACTAATCTGCACAAATTGGTCCAGCCCTGCACCCACTACCACCGCTTTGCCTTTTCCCTAAACACATAAAATATATACGTATGAAGCCTTTTATTTATTTATTTTTTCTGATCGGAATAACGAATGAGACTTGAAAGATGGAGCTTCGTTGGGTGTGTGAGCGTGCGAGCACTTGTTATATTTTCATGGACAACGTGACGATGTAGAATCATCACCACTTTAGTGGCTTCTAGTGCTTGGTTGACCAAGTCAGGTACTCCAGAGCATTCAAAGCAGTAGTCCACGCCGACTCCACCCGTCAAGTCTTTGATCATTTCGGAGATGGATTTCGAATCCGCATTACCGGAGGACTGTTGAGCTTCTGGATTTATGAAATTAGTCATCCCAAAGGCTTCTCCCTTGTCTTTCTTCATCCCGTTTTTGTCCACACCGATTATGGTAGTCGCCCCTTGCACCCTTGCTCCTTCTACGACCTGCTCATCATCAAAGCAACTGAACTGTCACCGTGCTTTCACTCTCTCTCTCTCTTTCTAATTAAGTCTCTCAAGAAAGCATTTATGTAGTGCACACGTAAGCCAGTAACACAAACGACCAACCACATACCCCGAGTCCAACAGCACCGAGGCCAATCACAGCCACGGAGGAGCCACTCTCGACCTTGGAGTCCATCCAGGCGGCCCCAAACCCAGTGGAGAATCCGCACGACAAGAAGCTAGCATGCGGGAGAGCTACATCTGGGTCAACCTTCACAACATAGTTGGCATCGGACACTGTGTACTCAGACCAGGTGGAGCAAGAGAGGAGGTGGTACAGGGTCTGGCCTCGGATGGACATTCTCGATGTGCCATCTGGTAACAAGCCACTAAAATAGAGCGGATGCCGGAGGCATAAGTTTGTCTTCTCCGAGTTACAGTTCTCACACTCCCCGCATTCTCCCACATAGACAGGAATAACCACGTCTCCTTTCTTCAACTCTTTTACTTCCTCTCCAAAACTTTCCACAATCCTGCCATTTTCCCCCGTCAATCACATATATATAGACAGCACTGGATGTGCATATGTTGAGAGCAACGGTACCTTATGTTGATGAAATGCTTTGATGAGTTACTATATTCCTATTTGACTATCAAGGGATGTATCTGTGAGGCTTAATTTCCGTGTTTTCCATCATCATTTGACTTTAATCTATTTTGACCGCCAGGAAAACCCTACCAGACAATCAAGCTCCCTTTGTTCAACTGTTGTTGACCAGGCCATCACAAATGTTGCCTTCTCGCTGGCCAACCCACCACCAATCCCATTAGAGGCTTGACAAGCTCGTCCATGGCCATGGAGTATCTAATAATTTCTTAAGGAACCTGAGGCAGAGATGGGTGATGGAAGTCTTGAGCTAGCGAATTGCAGCTATAGCTAAGAAGACGGCTCATGCTTGGGGATTGGCCTTGTGAAGAGTCAGATTCCTTGATGAAACAAATTAAAATGTGAAGTTGGCTATTCTTTTTACTCTCACCGGCAGTGGAGGCAGGTAAGAGTGGTGTTGGCTGGCCGTGGATCACAAGACACTTGTAGGATTTGTAGTTTGTGGTTAAAGTTACTCATTATGTGAGCATAACTTTATCGAGACTGACAGGAGGAAAACGGAGTCCTAATTATATCAAATTGAATAAAGTGCAGTTATCCATATGGGGCGATTGGTAGAACAGCTGCGATACGGGAGAACACCCATTGCAAAGCAGGTAAATGGGAATGTTAGAAAAAATTAGAGATATTAAGTGCCTGCCTGAGCTAGCCGTAGCTAGAGGCATCCAGCCATAGTTGGAGAATGACCATGAATGAGATGGATGCTGTTCTTGAGGAGAAGCAGGACTCAGGAATCGATCCCGATGGTTGTGTTTATGTTCATTAACAGTAAGTCACGAGTTATGATCATACATACAACGCCCAGCCAAAAAGTAATGAAGGGAATGCCAACTCCTCACTGACGTATCTAAAAGGGATTATTAGGGGGAATCAAATTAAGGAGCCGATCAGATTTTGCGTGGAGTCACCAAGTTGTGGGAAGGGGTAAGAGAGAGAGAGAGAGAAGACTTTACCCAACACCTTCATGGCCAAGAACTCGAGGGTATATCGGCTGCAACGCCAACAAATTGGGGAAGAGTAAATTATAAGACAGATAAGAGAAGGGAAGAAGAGTAGAGTAGAGTAGAGTAGAGTAGAGTAGAGTAGAGAGAGAAGTGAACTAACGAAAGGGAAACCCCGGGAGCACAAGACATCCGTGTGGCAAACACTGGCGAACAACATCTTCATCCTCACTTCACTCCCCTTGGGGGGATCCACTTGTATCTCCTCCACTTTCCATTCTTCCCCTGCTCCCCAGCACACCACCCCTTTGCATCTTATCTCCTGCGAGCTGCTCATCTCTGTCTCTGTCTCTGTCTGTCTGTCTGTCTCTCTCTCTCTATTATGGTATTGCTTTTCCTGTTTCTCTCACCCCCAAGTATCAATATGCTTAGCACACCACCCCTTTGAAGTTTAGATGATCACCTTCATTTCCACACCTCCACGCGCGTTCCCTGTTTTTGGTCCACGTGGCATCTACAATGTTGGTCATATGCGCCTTCAATATCACGTGTCCAGGTGCTTTTCTGATTAAACTGCTTCCTACCACCACCATGCATATACCAAACCAAACCTCTATTCCCGGTGCAATAGTTGACTTTCCTGACGAAAAGACTTGTTAATAGATAAATACATACATATAGGTTGTAAGCGCACATCATGTTCGACTTGTCTCACAGGCTTATGTTGTCAACATGCAAATTATATTTATGCTTGAATCATCTATCTAAGTCAGCTAAACTTCAGCTTTGTATCTTATATAATCTATGGAATCCACAAAAAAACTTTAGAATAGCCCGATTATTATATATGTATATCGGGATTTCTTGTCATGAAAAAAATAACTTCATAAATAAATAGGTCATTAAGAGAACCATCGCCAGCAAGCAAGCTGTCGACGTGCTATGCTACCGACATTTAAAACAGATTGGCGAAAAATGGAGTTTGGGGACAAAATGAGTCATCATCCGACTAATATCTTACAGCAATTTGATCCCCACCATTTATTATTGGAAATCGATAACATTTGAGCTCGTGATCTTTATTTTATCATTGCGTGAAGCTGAAATCATTCGACTTTTTTGGCTTTGTTTGCGGATAATGTCCAAGTTCTGCCGCCGTGGGCGAGAAGGACATCTTGATAAATTACTCAACTACTCAATTAACAATTTCTATTATTGAGTGTTCAATTATGACCCACTTTGTTTAAATATACGACAGATTTGTGCTTATGTCGGCCATGTTGTTTTATTTTTCAAGATTGGACGACTAAGTTTGTCCCCTAGTGACGCGACTCCTAGTGATTTATGAAATGCCATTTTGCTAATTAAGAATAGGTGCTTTAAAAATTCTAAGACTTATCATGAAAGTGCAATTGAATCCTTAAATTTTAAAAAAAATGCAATCAAATCATAAACTTGTTAAATTTATGTAATCAAATACTTCCATTAGACAATTTTCTCTTTACTACGTAGCATTTATTATTATTTATTTTGCAGATCTTAAAACTGGAAAAAAAAAAAAATGGCAGGGCCCCATTGGTGGCACACCATTGCCACTGCCCATTTCCAGAGGGTCTGGAGATCGCCAGCCTTGGGCGAGGCCTCTTTGGCTCTAGGAGAGGTCTGGTGACCCTTGCTAGACTTGGATGAGGGCCAACATTTGTCCAAATCTAGGCAAGCCTTGCTCAAGCTTAGTGAGTGTCATCGAGCCCTCATGTGATGTGCAATGGCGGTAGCACCTTATCGGCAAGGCCCTATCTTTCTTTCTTTCTTTCTTTTTCTTTTTTGCAGTTTTATTAATAAAAACTTTGGCCTTTTTTTTAGTTATTTTAATCTAATTTAAATAAAATTTGAAAAAGAAAATAAAAAAATGCCATTTAGAAAAGAGAAATTAATTAAAAAATGTTATGTTGAGCTCGATTACAATAATTTAATAAGTTATAGAGCTTTATTGTATTTTTAAAACAATTTAAATTTAAATTATATAAGTTATGGAACTTTATTGTATTTTTAAAATAATTTAAATTTCAATTATACTTTCTTCATAAATTTGAGATCCATAGGTCGGAGGACATGGATCCTGCACTGATCTTCTGGTCAAATCATGGGAGCTGGGGTTCCTTGACGATGGTGCATTGTCAGAAAAGTTCTCTCTCTACCATTCCACTCTAGACCTGAACAAGTCTTTAAACTGCTCAACGGAGGAAACAAGCGGAAAATCGCCCTCGAGTGGGAGACCCGATGCTATCCTCCTAATGCGACTCACCCCGCATGACAAAGATAGGGTGGGAATTAGGGGGCAGGTAACCAATGGGGTAACACTGGGCCTGGCAACAGGTGGTGGTCTGGATTCTGACTAGAGGTGAGCACGATTCTTGGGTAGAACCGGAAACCAGAGAACCGAACCAGAGGTTCGGGTTCGGTTCCCGGTTCTTAAAGGACCAGTTCCGGTTCCCGGTTCCATTTTTCTAGGAATCGGAACCAGTCGCGGAACCGGTTAGGGTTTCAAAAGGAACCCCCCTCCCCCGCTCGGCACAGCCCAGTCCCGACCCTTTCATTTTCAGTTGTGAGTAAAGACAGCACACGTTGCCCTTTTGTTCTAAAATAGAATTCATGTACTCAAGTTGCTTTTTTGGTTGCCTCTCTCTCACTCGATCAATCGATCGATCGTGCAACGATAGCAAAAATTGACAGCGCACGTAACTTCTTACAATGAATCTTCAGTTTGTATCCAAGGGAATTTTAGACTTATAGGCTGAGGGCGCTGCTTTCCCTCTGAGGAGGAGGATCCTTTTAAAGTGCATTGGATTCAAGTTTGGTCCAAGGACTTCGCATTCATGATAAATACTTTATTTTAAAGAGTTTTCATGAAAAAGTAGTGTCGCATCACTTTTGGTGTCACTTTTCCCGAACAAAAAACAAAACGTGTCATCCCCTCCAATCATAGAACAAATAAGCTTAGGTTACGTAGCACAACTTAAGAGACTATTTATCAAGGTTGCGTGACCCTAAGTGAGGCGACAACTTAAGAGATTGTTTATCAAGGTTGTGTGACCCTAAGTGAGGCGACACCAAGGTCACGCAACCTCAAGCGAGCTAGATTTGGAGACCAAATGCCAACATTTACCCTTGGCGAAGCTTGCTAGCATTGAACGACCCTTGGTAAGTTAAATTTGGAACTCGGCAAGTGTCAACTAGAGGTCAACGACCTGATGAATGATCGTCTGCATCTGAGAAAGACGATGAACAATACGAAAGTAAGGAGAGGTGAAACAAGAATGTACATATATCTATAAGAGCAATGTTGCAGAGTTCATACTATGGAGTAGATGAAAATTTGAGATCTTGTTGGCACTTCTGGTTTTTCATCTCCTTAGTATATTTTGCTTTATCATTTTCATTTAACTCAGCTGATAAGGCATATGACATTTGACATTTGACGATTTAATCTTTAGTGCACATATATTGACATACGTGGGCACAATAATTATAGTTAATCAATCATCTCATTTACTCTTTGAAAACTTCTTATTAGTTTTGATTATGTATGTCCAAATTCTTGGCGGTTGGTATTAGTATGTTTGCTAAGATGTGGAAAGTTACCATAGAGTATGCGCGTATGTTATAGTTCAAACCTAAAAATAACAAAAAAAAAAAAAGGAACTTGTTGGAACCTGTGACAGGGTAGGTGTTCCAGGTTCTCAGTTCTAACGGATAGGTTCTAGATTCCAAAAAATGAGGAACCTGTACTCGAGGGTAGGTTCCAGGTTCCAGACGCTCACCCCTAATTCTGACCTCCTTAAACCGCTTACCCCTAATTCTGACCTCCTTAAGTGGAGAAGATCCCCAGGGACCTTACTTGGTGGGTGAAAATCCCACAGCTTGTTGAACTAACTTAAATGTTGAGTTCTGATAACCGAACGTTCAAATCATGGTAGCTGGGGTTCCTTGACGATGGTGCATTGTCAGAAAAGTTCTCTCTCTCTACCATTCCGCTCGCTCTTTTTGAAAACGCAGCCTTCTGACTCAAACTAGGCAGTACTCGATCCACAAACTCAAGCCACAGGCCCCACCCGCAACAGCCATAAACTCGGAGAAAGATATGACTTTTTACAAACAAATGAATCAAATTCAACATTGTACAACAGGGCAATGTACAAAGCAAGAAGAATGAAGGAGTACATGTTGAGATCCCTTAAACATGGGTGTATTGGTCGCCTGAGATGCACCGGGTTTCAATTGGACATTCCTCAGAACATTGTTAGCTTATTTCTCTTCCTCCACGAGGTAACATCTTTGCAGCAATGAATTCAAGCCTGCCTTCTAAACTGAAGCCTCTCGTGGCATGGAAGCACATGCACTTTAACTGGAGAAAAATCCTCACTCGTCTGCAATGTTACCACCATTGGTCAAGTGCTCTGCCCTGCATTATTCCAACGGTAAAAAATTTAACAATGAAAAGTGATGAGCCGCGGGCTTAACAGCAGCCGGTCAACATAAGTGGAACTTGGAAGCTTCCACAAACAACACGCGACGGAAATATACACTTCTGTGGAAACAACTAGAAGAAATTACCCTTCTGATGGATGACCAATACCGAGCCCATTACAGGTCAATATCATTCCTTTGAATCTGGCAAGATACTCCTGCTTGCGGTGACAGAACATGAGATCAAGGATGTTGAATGAAAAAGTTCCAGTTTAACCCGAAATTCGAAAATAATCTATAGCCTCACCCTCAAGGTATACTTCTCGATCTCATAAATCCCAGTTAAGTCATAATCAAAGCGTTTGACAGGATCGCTCAGCACTGCGAAAAGGATCATTTTAAAGGGAAATATAGCACAGCATAAATGCTATCAACCTAGCAGAAACTGATGTCTGAATCTAAATTACTTTTCCTTATAGTCACCTAAATCTCACATGAGGTATACCTTCATTAGCGTAAAAAAGAATGACCACTGTGTAAAAAAGAATGACTACAAAGAATATCCCATTGCCCAAGGCTCTTTGTTGCCAGTGTCTGATCAAGTCATTGAATGTAAGCAACACTTCCCCTGCATTGCAGAGAGACAATTCCCTGTGCCAGGAACTCAATTCCCATGTCCATATTGCGGCCGAGCCATCACTATTATTTTTCATACTCACCCTGATATACCAACTATCGTAGCAAAGAAGATCAACGGGAGTAGCTCAGCATATATCTTTCTATCAATTCCAAATTATCGGCATATGAGACTTGCACCAAGCAAAAGCTTTTATATTCTTGTGATGATCTGCCCGAGGACTCAGATTTGCTTCCGTGACATTGACAAATTTCGTCTACTGTTAAATAACCGCGCCATTATCCTCAGGGATCTACTGATGAAGGCAATGAGAATAACATTTTTCATGTACTTGTGTTGTCGGACCACCTATCCTATTCTAGGGTTGAGTCAGTTGAAAGCAATAGGCACCAGGCTACATGTAAGCATTACCTCTATAAGCTTCATTAATCTCTTGGAATTTTGAAGTCACAGCACCATCACCCTTGTGTTTGTCAGGATGCCACTTCTATAAAACAAAGTATCATATGAAGTCAGCAAATTGTGCATTATAGAGAACCAAAGATAGTAATCCACTGACCAGATACTGTTTCAATAGTAAAGAGTAAAAGGAAAGCATTTAGAGCCGGCCGCAAGAGAAGTAGACACAGACCAATGCAAGCTTCCGATAGTTTAATCTGATTTTGTCGTCAGTTGCATCATAATCCACCTCCAAAATTTTGTAGTAATCCTTTGTCAAAGCAAAGACCATTTGTCAGATCAAACAATGAAGTAGACCAACATATTCCAAAAGTAATGCTTAGAATTGAAGCTGTTATCATCTGTTAGTATAAGAGACAGTTAATAGACAGAGAATCATTTCCGTCGAAGCTATTGTTCTTTTTTATTTTATTTTATTTTTTTTTGAGCACATTGCAATCGAATTGAGAACTCGACTACAACTCATTTGGTTGACATGAGACATACGTCACAAACAAAATGCCAAGTTAGACGACGAAATAATTGACAGGCAATAGGGTTACTGACTGCATCCCATAATCCGTAACCTTAATCAGCAGCATGTTGCCATCCCAGATTGCCATTCCCATGTATCAGTGTACTACTACACTAGAACAAACTTAAAGCAGCAGAACCGATGCTAAGTTTTGAAGTGGCAAATGCTGAATTTTGGAACTCGACATAAAGAAGAGAGAGAGAGGGGTTCCTGTAATCTAATTCTGGCCCACTCTCCTGTTCCCTGCCCACACATCTCTCTTCCTTTTTCTCCATGGAACAACCGATAACTTGCGTTAGAGAGCGGCAACCCAATTATGGGGAAAGGAAGGGTCAGCAAGAACCCCAATTTTGTTCGGTGCCCAAAACAAAAGGGAACCCAACCAATCCAATCCACCACATTTGTCAAGTAGAAGCTCGGATTGAGCTGTCTCAACAACGACGCAGAACCGAGGGAGAGGGGGAGTAAAATTGGCTGGGATCAGACGAAGAAGGGAGAAAAGGGGTTCCAGTCAGACGTACCTTGGGAGGAGCGGGATCATGAGCTTCCATGGGTCACTGCACAAGGACATTTAGCTACGACGAGAGTAACGGAGGCATGACACTTCATCTGATCTCGAAATGGCTGGAATCCAGCGCCGTTGCTTGCTGCTCCCCGGGGTGAATCTCTTCGGCCGATCGCCAAAATCACCTGCAGTGGATGAGGAGGAAGAGGAGGATGAACTATGAAGAAGAAGAAGAAGTAAGATGACGACGACGACGCAGTGACTGACGAGGCCGAATATGGCGATGGACCTGGATTGGATAATGGCGGTCACGTGTTTGGGCCCCCAACGAGAGGATGCAACCCGGATTCATCAGCACGCACGGCCCAATCCGAAGAAAATTTCGTGTACTCAATCTCTCCGTGGGAAAGACGAAGGTTTCGATGACCCGGTCATCGGTTGGGTTGGGCTTTTGGTCCTTTGCTTAGCGCCGAAGCTTTATTCGGGTACGCGCCACCCAAAGAAAAGGGGCGTGTTCACTTGTGATCGAGCAAGCTCCAAATTTTTAGTCTCTCCACAAATTAGAAGTTTAGTTCGCGGAAAATATTTTCTTTATTTTCTACTTTGAAAAATGAGTAAACAAAGAATCTATACTTAAATTTAAGAAAATGGAACAATGTCATTCATCTTCCTCTCTCTCTTCCTCTCTCTCCCCTCCATTTCTTCCATCGGGCTCTTTCTTTCTTTTTGCCTAGTTTTCACAAGTCTATTCTCATGCATAGCATGGTAATAATTGTGATATTTCTTTAGTAATTTAGATGGTTAAAATAATATGTCTGTAGTTTGGCTTTGGTTGTGGATCTTTTAATTTGGATTATACCAAGAAAGGATAAAAATGGGCAGTTCGGTGGAAATTTAGGGTTTAGAGTTTAAAGTTTAGGAGAGGAACGTAAAAACTATCATTTTTAAGAATTTTTTTGTTCAACATCCCATTTACCTCAACTTTTGCACTTAATGAACATGTTTCGGGTTGATGTGTTTTCTAGACAAATTTAAGCAAATTTAAATTGGGCATAAATTTTTAATCTAATATTCCGTTAACTCGATTTTGGCACTTGCAAAAAGCCCGTAATTTTCAATTTATAAAATTTTATAAAAGTCTTAATGGAGCATAAGTTTTCTATCTGACATTCCACTCACTCGATTTTTGGATTTACGGAAGTCCGTGACCCAATATTTTCCCTTCATCAAATTGAGAAAAATTTTGAAAATTTTTGCCATTAATTTGACCATACTTTAACAACACATAACTTTTTTGCTTAACAAACTATTGACTCGATATTTACACTTACGGAAGGCTCCTCACCCGATTTTTTCAAACCATCAAATTGGGAAGATTTTTTAAAAATCATATTAATGTGTTTTTTACACGAATTTGGCCTGGTGGCATTTCGGGAAAATGAGCCTTTATTATATTTAGAAAAAAAGATTATATGTTTTCTCCTGGAGGAACAACAAAGGCATTTACAATTGAGGGTACGAAACAAAACCGAGAAGTCAATTACCGAAAAGGAGCGACACATTTATCTATGATACATCTTGTACCATCTATTTCCCATGTGTAGTATATAAATAGAATAAGAAATTACTTTTCTTTGAGTGAAAAAGACCCTAAATTTTGAGATTTTGGTTCTTTTTTTCTTTTTTCTTTTTTTGAAATGAAACATGATAACTGTTTACACATGTCTTCGAATATTGGAGATAAAACAAGCATTCGAGAAATTTCACAATGTTCTTAAGATTGTAGAAGCCAAAGTGGTGAATATTAAGGAAGTCCGAAATGTACTACAAACATGAATAGGTACTAGGCTATTGGATTTAATAATGTGAATGAGTATAGCAGTCGATCTCACTAGTAGAGAGCTATCGTTTGAGATTTTCATTGCACAATATTTACACGGTATTTACGTGACTTTTTTCCTCATTGCCAATTAAAATTTTGTGATGTCCTTATTGTTTTAGCATGCTATTTATAATGATAAGATTAAAGAATAGTGGAGAGTGCACAAGGAGCAAGCTATGGCTTGTAAGCTCAGATCATTAACAAATCTCTTTCATCTTTAGTACATGTCATATCTGCTTTGAAAAATAAATCTAGTCAACATTCTTTATAAGTCCCATGTCGTTTTAAATTGATTTTATACTTCTTTATTTAATGTTTGGTGGTTTTGAAAGTACTGGGATTGGTTTTAGGAACTGCATGATTCAACATTTGCTAGGCAACTCTGACGGCCCACTCTTTCATCTTCCCAATGTGTCTCCCAGCCAAATTTGTGTGGAAAAAAAAAACACATGAATATAATTTTTCAAATGAAAATTATCATTTTGATGAATTGAAAATATTGAAACACGAGCTTTTTGTAGATGTAAAAATTGAGACAATGGGATATTGGATGGAAAAGTTACGAGTAATCAAAGTTTGGTCAAATCAATGCATAATGGTAAGATCAAATAAATAATGTGAATAAGCATAGTAGTCGATCTCATTAGTACTGAGCTATTATTTGAGATTTTCATTGCACGATATTTGGACGGTATTTATGTGACTTCTTCCTCACCACCAATTAAGGTTGCGTCCTTATTGTTTTAGCATGCTATGCATAACGGTAAGATTAAAGAACTAGATTAGTGGAGAGTGCGCGGAGGGCAAGCTATGGCTTGTAAGCTCAAAATGCTAACAAATCTCTTTCATCTTTAGGACATATCATATCTACTTTGACAATTCCTTACAAGTCCTGTCTCGTTTTAAATTGGTATTATACTTCTCTATTTAATGTTTTGTAGTTTTAAAAGTACTAGGGATTGGTTTTATGAACTTGAGAGATCTCTTCTTTGGATCGAGGCTAATAACATGGCGTACAGCACCAAGAAAGTGCTGATCATCTCAGCAAGCAAAGCTGCACCTCTTATAGTCCGGAGCCACCAGGTTGGCACCTCCTCCGAAAGAGTTATAGTCACTAGGAGTGAGTAGTTTCAGGTTCCATATGGATTTCACTTGGCACCTGAAATCTATCTATTCGAACAAGCTCCTCATTTTTTGAAACTTGAAACCTACAATGTTCAAATCATGAAAAGAATATAATGGAAAGTAATCATACTAAAACAACCTACAAGCACACTGAATCAAATGAAGAGAGATTGAAATCTGAAATCCTTTTGACACAATGAGAATAATAATTAATAGAGTAAACCATGGATGGAAAGCAATCCTACTAAAATAACGTAAAGCACAATGAGTTAAATTAAGAGATTAAAATTTCCGATTAGCAATTGAAATGGAGACTCCCAAATTGATGAATTGAAAATATTCGGCCATAAGCTTTAAAAATCGAGTAACTAAGATATTGGATGGAAAAGGTATAGGTGGTCAAAGTTTTGTAAAATTAATGGCAAAATTTTCCTTAATTTGATGAATTGAAAATATCAAGTCACGATTTCTGTAAGTCCAAACTTCAAGTTAATGGAACAACGTATAGTATGGAAAACTCATGCTCGATTAAGACTTTTCAAAAATTTGATAAATTAAAAAGTCACGAGTTTCCATAAGGCAAAACATTGAGTTAGTGCAATATCTTGTGAAAAATTATGCCCAATTAAGACGTTTCTAAAATTGGATGAATTAAAAACATTAAATCACGGGCTTTTCGTAAATGCCAAAGTCGAGTCAATAGAACATTAGATGGAAACTTATGCTAACAAAGTTTGGTAAAATTTGTCTAAAAAACACATGAATATAATTTTTCAAAAAAAAATTCCCAATTGGATGAATTGAAAACCTGGAGTAATGGCATTTCGTAGGTGTCAAAATCAAGTTAATATAACGTCGAACAAAAAAATTTCTAAAAAATGATAACTTTTATGTCCTGGGTAGTATCATCTTCAAAGATGTGACTAATTTGCGTGGGTATCCCAATCTTGTTGTCACACCCTACGCCTAGCTGCCTTAAGACATTCCTTCTAGATATGGTAGCCTGTGAGTTCAAAGAGAAAGAGAGACTAGTGCATCACGAACTAATGTCCAAGAAAGAATATCGGGGCATCATGAGTTTTCCCGATCAGGACGAGGAAGCGAGTTTATGGACGTCGAACAAAAAAATTCTAAAAATATATAACTTTTACATCCTTTTCCACCAAACCTTAACCATTATAGGTTTTTTGTTGATTATCAAAACACTTTTCGTTGACTCATTTTCCTACGCAAATCAAACACCAAAAAATGAGAAAAATGTTTTCCTAGAAAATGGTTTCCGTGAGATAAACAGAGCCTAAATTTAAAATTAAGTTGAAAATTCAAGATGAGATGTCAATGCGAAATGCTTGAAACTCTCTTTTCCTTCTTTTCTTTTTTCTTTTTTTTAAATTATGACAACAAATTATTTTAGTCATTGATATCTTGTCTTGAATTTCTAATTTGATTTTAAATTTATGTTTCGTTTGTTTGTTTGTTTTTTTTTTTGGTCCTACACTACTCCTAGTATAACTCAGACTTTTGTTATGCCTCCTTGCAGGGCGTGAGTCGAAATCCACTCCTGAAATTAATTCGTTCCCACCCCAACCCTCTGAGAAGGTTGGGATTCGAACTCCCCACCTCTCCATTCTATATTGGAAGAGTGACCACTGGGGTAAATCTCAGTAGTTAATTTATGTTTAGTTTGTTTTGTAGAAAATAAACAAAGATGTAATCGTATATTTGACTAGGCAAATAAGGCGATGGATATAAATTGAATGATCCCATCACAAGTTTGGTCCGTTGCAATCCCCAACGAGGAAACACAATCCGGATTCATCAGCACACACGGCCCAATCCACGATAAATTCTCGTACACGAATGTCATTGTCGACGTCTCCTCCGCGTTCAGACGATGATAAAGGACATGCCATATCTATTTTGGCAAATAAATCCATTCACATTCCTTACAAGTTCCATCTCGTTTTAAATTAGTATTATACATCTTTGTTTAATGTTTTGTGGTTTTAAAAGTACGGGGATTGATTACAAGATTTGCTAGTTAACTCTGACGGCCACTCTCTCATCTTCTCAAAGTGTCTTCCAACCAAATTTGTGTGGAAAAAAAAACACATTAATATAATTTTTCAAAATAATTATCACTTTGATGAATTGAAAATATTGGGTCACGAGATCTCCATACATGTGAAAATTGAGATAATAGAATATCAGACGAAAAAGTTATGAGTGATCAAAGTTCAGTCAAATTAATGACAAAATTTCTCCCTTGACACTTAGGGTGCGTTTGTTTGTGTTTTACATTCTTTTTTTTTTCATTTGAAAATAGAAAAAATTATTTCTGTTAGGGAATAGTTTTTGAACAAAAATGCGTGTTTGGTAAACTTGTTCCCGAAATAAAAAAAGAATAAAAATATGTTTGGTAAATTTATGTTCTTTTTTTGTTTCTTTTAATTTTTTAATGTTTATTTTTATTTTTCATTTTTTTCTTTTTCTTTTTTCTTGCTTTGGCCGGTCACCGGCGACCGGCCGATGAGGGCCGGCGGCCTCGCGGCCGGGGGCGAGCTCGGGCGAGCTCGGGCTCGCCTAGATCCGGCGAGGCTCGGCCTCGCCGGGGCCACCGCGATGCCAACCTGGCGATGGTCTGGCGAGGCCGAGCCTCGCCGGTGGGCGGGCGAGCTCGGCCTCGCCGGATCTGGGCGAGCCCAAGCTCGCGAGCCTCGCAGCCGGCCGGGCGAGCTCGGGCTCGCCAGATCCGGCGAGGCCGAGCTCGCGCGAGCCCACCGCGAGGCTCGGCCTCCGGGCCACCGCCCGTCGGCATCGCCCGCGCAAGGCCCGCTAAGGCCGAGCCTCGCCGGTGGGCTGGGCGAGCTCGGCCTCGCCGGATCTGGCGAGCCCGAGCTCGCCCGGGGCGGCCCAGCAGGCCGAGCCTCGCCCAACCACGGCGAGGCTCGGGCTGCTCGGGGCCAACGAGCCTCACTATGGCCGGGCGAGACCGCTGGCCCTCGTCGGCCGGTCACCGACCATGGCCGAGGCCGGCGACCGGCCAAAGCAAGAAGAAGAAGAAAAGAAGAAAAATAAAAGAAAAGAAAAGAGAAGAGAAGAGAGAGAAAAGTGTTCTTTATTTTTGTTAGAAATAAAAACAATTTTTTTTTTTCTTTTGTTTACTTTTTTTTGTTCCCGCGAACAACAAAACAGAAAAACTATTTATGAACAAAAAAAAAACATAAACAAACACAGCCTTATTAACAATCTTTTATAAAATATCAAAATAGAACATGACCACAATCAAGCAACTTGCAGTAAGTTGACATTTTAGAAATTTACGACTTTGTGGTGACCATGGTTTAACAAAATCGTAGTCTCTTGGGTTGTACCATCTTACTTTGGCCTTGGCGGGATTAGCTCAATTTTGTATGTAATAGAGTTAGGATTCTGCTTACTTGTAGGCATAAATTCACCATGAGGTTTTCTTTTTTCAGAAAATCTGTTATTTTCTTTGCTCTTTATGTTCAATACTATAACATTTCATCCATTCGTTTCGCGGAAAATGGGTCATTTCTGAAAAATATTTTCTCGGAAGTCATTTTCCAGAAAAATAACAATATTTTCTGGTGTTCGGCTAAAACTTAAAAATGTTTCGAAAAATATTTTCTGGTGTTCGGTAAGAAAAATATTTTCTAAGATTTCACCACTTAGGCATGCATCATTTATCGACTTATAAATCCATCAAATATGAACTTCCCTTTAAATTTAAGCAAACTTATTTCATATCTTTGTTCCCTCATTATCGCCAAACGCCCATCTACTCTACAAAATGTTCGTATGGATTTTAAAAAGAAGCAAAGCATGTACAACCCTCATGAGAATTTTCCAGTTGAGTGGCCCGTTCTCCCCTTGCGTCTTTTGTATTCTAATAAACAAAAGAAAAAAGAAGCAAAGTATATAAAGCCATTTGCTTGAGCAATGTATAACTACAAGGTAGAATGAATAAAGAAAATGATAAGCAAGAGTGCAGAGCGTGAGCTTGAGATCGACGAGCTTGAGGTTCACTTGGCAATGGCCAACGACTAGCCAAGAAAGAAGAAGATAGGAAATAAAGAAAAAAAAAAAAAAAAAAAGAAAAGAAATAGAAAAGAAAAGGAAATTAAAAATAATTCCAATTAAAAATAGAAAAAGAAAATTTAAAAATAATTCAAACAATAAAAGAAAAGAAGAAAAAGAAAGGGGATGAGGAAGTGATGATTTGTAGAGGTGTGAGATAAGAGATCAAGTGAGGAAAATGTCTTTTTTTTTTTTTTGGTACCTAGGAACCTCTGTGGCGGAGTAAACCCTAGAGGAGCAGTCACCGCCACCTTGCTGCCTTGGGTAAGTCTCTTGACGACACCACGAGTTGAACACAAAATCTCTCCTGAAAGGAATCGTTGCTCAACCAACTAAGCCGCCGCCACAGGTGGTAAGTGAAGAAAATGTTTTCCACATTTCAAAATGGAAAACATTTTCCGTTAATTAGAAGACTTTTTTTTTCAAAAAAACATTTTCCTCCGAGGAATTCCTTTAAACGAAAGTCGGAAAATCCGAAAATTATTTTTTTGGAAATTATTTTCTGCGAAACAAACGGAGAGTGCTTTCTCTTTCCTAATTTTGCCAAAACTTAAAAAGCTCCCTCTATTTATTGGTTGGTTCAAAATGGTCCCTCACTTTTCTGAAAATGTCACTGGTAGTGCTTAATATGATAGTTAGGGATGGCTACTCTTAACTCTTTTAAGAAGCTCGGTGAGCTTTTCTCAAGCGTATGCCTGGGGAAACTTAATCCACTTTTAAAAAATTTGATTAATCCGCTTTTAAAAAAATTGATAAATAAAAAACATCGAGTCACTGGTTTCCGTGAGGCCAAACATTAAGTTAGTGGGATATTATATGAAAACTTATGCCCAATTAAGAATTTTCTACAATTTGATGAATTAAAAAATTAAATCACGAGCTTTTCATAAATGCCAAAGTCGAGTCAATGAAACATTAGATAGAAAACTTATGCTAAATGAAAGTTTGGTCAAATTTGTCTAAAAAACACATGAAAATAAGTTTATCAAAAACATTCTCAATTCGATGAATTCAAAACCTGGAGTAACGGAGTTTTGTAGATGCAAAAATTGAGTCAATATGACGTCGAACAAAAAAATTCTAAAAAAATCACAACTTTTATATCCTAGGTTTAGTATCATATTTGAAAATGTGACTATGTTGCTCGAATACCTCAACCTTGTCATCACACTCTAAGCCTAGCCGCCTTAAGACCATTTTCCTTCTAGATATGGTAGCTCAAGAGTTCAAAGAGAAAGACTAATGCATCACAAACTACGTCAAGAAAAAGAATTTCGGACAGTGTGAGTTCCCTCGATCATAATGACGAAAGTGAGTTAATGGACGTCGAACAAAAAAAAATTCTAAAAATTAATAATGTTTACATCATTCTCTGCCGAACCTTAAATTATTTATAGGTTTTCCACATTCTTGATTGACTCGTTTTCCTAAACCAATAAAATGCCGATTGAAAATTCGATATGAGATGCGAATGAGATATACTTGAAACTTTCCATTTTCCTCCTCCTCTTCTTCTTTTTATGACAATAGACTATTTTAGTGATGATATCTCGTCTTCGATTGTTTTAATTTAATTTTAAATTTAGATTTTATTTGTTTCGCGAAAAAGGGGAGATGTTATTGTACGTTTACGAGGCAAATAAGGCGAGTTTGGGCAATCTCCAACGACAGAACCCAATCCAAGTCGTGTATGAATGTCATTGCCCGTGTCTCCTCCGTGTTCGGACGGTGACAAAGGTTTCGAGGACTCGGCCGTCGCTCGATCGGGGCTTTTTATTCTGTTTTTTCGTAGTGCCTAAGCTTTTTCCGTAAGGACCTGCACCAGTAAAAGAAGGGGGATCGCTTTCACTTGCCATCGAGCAAAACCCCCAGTTTGTTCGTGTCTTCTTCTCGGCATCTCAAAAATCCTCCTCGACGGCATTTCCAATCCTCATCTCGTCTCCCTCAATCTCTTTCTCTCTCTCGCGGCATGTGGGTGGAAATCGTATGTGGGTTGGTGATCTACAGACTGTTTCGCCGCTTCTTCTGCGGCGACGACGACCTTCTGGACTTCGACTCCTCCGCCTCCAATGCCCTCTTCTCCGTCGCTTCCCGGTACTTCCCTCCTCCTTCTTTGCTCGTGTCTTGTGATCGGAGGTCCGGCCTCCGTTCATCGCTAAGTTAAGCTAAAAGCTAAAAGCTGAATCTTGAAAGTGATAATCCACAGTTTGGTTGATTCGTGTTTCTGGGTGACAGGCTTGAGAAGCTGTATGGTGGGAAGGCTTACGTTGGTCTCCGGATTCCTGACCCCGACACCGGTTCCAGGCAGAACATCGACTTGGCCCTCGTCACTAAAGGGTCTCTCTCTCTGTCTCTCCATCACGTTGGACTTTCTTGAAGTTTTAATTTTTCCAGTTTCCTCTTTATTCCTCGACAATTTGCACCTCATTTTCTTTTGTACCCCCAAATTGCAGGGAAGTTGTGGTGGTTTCTGTTAAGAACTTTGCGGGGGTCGTTTCTGTTCGCGCAGATGGAAGCTGGGTCTGTATAGATGAATCTCATCACAAAGAGCAACCGCATCCTGACCCTGTACGTCCCCATTTACTTCACTCTCGCCGTCTACTTCGGGATTTGATTTAATTTGATGGTTCGTCTGTTTCTTGAAATTTCAGGCTGCAGAGGCTAAGAAGGCAGCTTCGGTTCTTGAATCGTATCTTGAACAGAGAGGAGTTGCTTTGCCTGATGGATACCTTTCTTATAAAGTTGTTCTTCCTAACCCAAAGTTCTGGTATGTTATTAGGATTTCCACTGATAATGTCATTGTCTACAAAGTGGTTTCACCCATGTTTTCTGGACTTTTACATTCTCAAATATCAGAGGCGTGCTGCATTTTTGAAATAACTGCTGATTTGCATATGTTTTTGTTGCATGGGGTAATTATTTTTGATTGACCAAGTTTAAGTCTCAGGAATTGCAACTTTTCAAGTACCTTCTTTATGAGCATTGCATTGCTCTGGGATAAATTAAGAGAATTCTCATTGACTGCGGCATGGCAGCTATTCAAAAGCAAATAGTTGATCGGAACAGGCCCTTTATAACAACCTAATGCACCACTATTTGTCTTGATCTTGATCTACTGTCTTTCATTCTTTGACTGTTGGTGAGTGCAACTGCTGGTGAATGAGAAGGAAACTTTAATAAGGTGCATTTCACGCAAATGCAAGTCCAACAGTTAATTGATGTACTAAGAGAAGAGATTCTCATCCACCATAGAGTCTGCTTGGGGGCTGACGACGAAAGTGATTGGAGGGATTGTGACTTAGTCTGACAATTGAATCTGTACATTGATTTTAAGCCACCATCATATGTATGATTATGGGACATCATGCCACCATCATATGTAGGATTATGGGACATCATGCCGGAGATTGCTTATGTCTCTGTTTCTTTTCTCAGTTCCCATAATTTGGTGCCCTTGGACTATTTTCCCCCGGAGGTCATTACATATGAACAATGGGCACAGTTGAAACCTGAATCAAAAAGTATGCTTTCTGGTTGGATCAAGGGAGCTTTCCGTGGTGCCAAGAAAGATATGCAGGAAACCATGCATCAGCAACTTAATTTTGTTCTCAGCACTGCTCCGATGTGGGATAGGTTCGTTTCTTATGCTTAATGAATATGATTGTTTGGCCAGTGTGTGGGTGCTGCATGTTTTGTACACTATGGTGATATTGCCGTCAATCTTTTCTTGACATCCTTGTTAAGTTGCTTGACTCACAGAACCTGACCTGTTGGCCTCCTGCATTATGCTTGTAATCAGCAAATCAAAATCCAGACTAGTCCAGTTGGTATAACTAGTTGAACCAGGAACTAGACTTTAGTCTGCTGCTCCTTTGCTTTGGCTTTTCTAGATGAAAGATGGGATGAATTGGGTTTGTTCTGACTGAGCCAATAGTGCAATCATCTCCGGCCGGCATAGGGAAGCTGTGGCGGCTTATTAATTTTGGAGTATTTCATTTCAATTGCAGCGTCTTTCTTGAAGTACTAATTTTTCCAGTTTACTCTTTATTCCTCTACGATTTGCACCTGATTGAGCCAATTGTGTGATCGTGTCGGGCTGCTATAGATTTCTGTAAAATGATGGACCATACAAGAAGAATGTCAACTTATATCCCCTTTACTAATGTGTTTGTGCATCGCAACCTGTGTTCTTTGTTCTAAAGGTACTAATGACGGATATTAGTTTTTAAAGCTAACGAGTATGGACGACCAATAGGAATAGAAAAGAATCCCTCCTAGATTTGAGCTAGAGTAATGTGCAAACTCTGCCAGGCCTTTCTTTGTTTGTTAATTTGTGGATGTTAATAATTTGGTATTTAACACAAAATACCAGTATTTAATATGGATTAAGATATTCTAACCACCAAAAAAAAAAAAAAAAAGCATTAGGATATATTGAACTGCTGGCTTCCTTCACTGGTTTATAGGGGTTTAGTGTTATAAGCTCTGCTTTTAACTTGATAGCTAATGCAGCACACATTGTCACCTATTACAACTTCTTTCATATTTTTAGGACATGGTCAATGTGGTATAAAGATATCAGCTACCTGTGCTTTTTGTATGGTAGATATTAGCTTCATTTGCTGGAAGTTAAACCTTTGAGGACCCTCCTCTCAATTTAATGTGGGACTAGGCGATTGCCAAATGATGATGTGGAGAAAGAAATGTGTGCGGGAATTGACAAGGGAGAAGGAGAATCAAATATTGAGAGTGGTACTTAAATATGTTTGAGAAGGCTGGAAAAAATGGGCAGGCCATGCAGGCACATTCTGCAGTCAGTCCTAATTTTGTTGCCTGAGCTCGCCCACTAATAAAAGAAGAAAATTACATGCTATTCTGCAAGGCAGGTGAGGCCTGGCTAGGGCCAGTGAGGTTGGGCTCGGATTTTCCTTAGGTCTGCCCATTGGACCTTTGACTCTGGCAAGCCGCTAGGCCTGTGATTGATATTAAGATTGCTCAACATCAGTTAATAAAAGAACTTCTTTCTTTTTTTTTTCGAAAAGGTCGGTTTTCTTTTTGTTATACATGATCTATAGCAGAAGCGGTCTTCACAATTGTCATCCACAAGTTTGTTATAACTCGTTTTGAATGTATGTCTGATGATTTAGGCAGATGTTTTTAGAATGACTTTTACGTTTTATTCTTTTTTTCCTTAAAATCTTGCAACGCAAGCACTTGGACTTTTTTAAACGTGAAACCCTTGAGACCTCTCTCAAAACATATATATTTTTTACACGTAGATTCAGATTTTTTTATTTTTTTCACTTTCTTTATGAATTTTATGCATCTATTTCCCTCTCTCTAGAAAATGTGATGTGATGCGTCAACACTTTCTCGTAAGGAACACAGCAATGGGACATGAGAAGACCAATGGAAAGGGATTAGCCCACAGATTTTGCGTGGCACTAAATCATGTTTGGCTATTGTCATGAACCATGACATTCCTTTGAGTTCTGTGCTTTTATGAAGCTCTCTATTGCATTCTTACCCTTATGTAGGTTGGAGCTTAAAGGGAATAAGTACGTCTTGGGTGAGTTCCTGGAATTTAAAGGGAAACAAGAAGACATCCAGATTTTGAGAAACATCCGAAGATCAAAAATTGGTCGTTTGATAATTCAGAAGACAAGCATGTTTGGATTTGGTAATCTCATAAGCATTTCTTTAGTGTATTTACCTTTTTAGACTATTTCTTTAGGGCTGCAATTTCCACCACTTTTAGTTGGAGGAAATTGGCTTTGACTAGGCTTCTTCCGATTGATGGGTTACAAAATTGGCAACACCCACATTTCTTTAGTTGAGTTTTCGTGTGGGTAATGTCTATATTTGTGACCCACCAAGTATAAGACCAACCAAGAATGGTGGGAAAAACAGCCCTTTCTTTCAGTCCTGATTACTATAGAGCATAGTCTTGGGAGGCTAGCCTCGTAGAACAAAATGTCTGGGGACGTGAAGTAATGGAGTAATTACAGGGTAATCATTTTTCATATGTGGGTGCTATTTGAATATATCTTAATGATTTTTCATATGCAAATGGCAGCTCCATCGAGGCTCCAGGTTTTGTACTCTCCTCGTGATTATCGAAGTGAAGGAGCATCATCTTCAGAGTGGGTGGAAGTGACTGTGAGATCAAGCACCGAAATTCTCTTCCAACCTGCCAACTCCAGTAAAGTCAAGAAGTTCAAGCTTTCTTCAATTGTGTCCATGACGCTAAGTGGATAAGATTTTTATGACAAATGGAGATTCAAGCAATGACATTTACTATGTCATTCTTGAACATGTTATGAATCTTATCGGCTCGCTTGCGCTGTACAGATGTTCCATGTAAATGAACTCCAAAGATCCATTATTAACTTGGATACAATATCTGCGAGGAAGAGGAGTTCCACTGTAATTGCCTTGAAAGGAAGCTTTAAGTTGCGATATTTCAGCCTA
Source organism: Eucalyptus cloeziana (assembly GCA_014182715.1). Lineage (NCBI taxonomy): Eukaryota > Viridiplantae > Streptophyta > Magnoliopsida > Myrtales > Myrtaceae > Eucalyptus > Eucalyptus cloeziana. The sequence goes on from CM024644.1 coordinate 132,654, forward strand.
TTTTTGGTTTAGGCAATATTTGATAGTAATATGACTGGATGATTTTCCCTTTCTTTTCGCTACGCTGACAGTTTTCCTGCGATGGTTGTCAGGACAAAATATTAAGAACCCGGTGTCGGACCCTACGGCTAGAAAGCTCAAATAGTTGAAAAAAGAATTCTCCATTGCATAATGGTATTTGTTTCTTATAGCAAACAAATTTTTATACTTATAGCATAACTTGACCGTACAACAGCCCTGGGAAGAATTAATGTTTGGATAGCCAGTGCTCCGAGGAGGGGAAAATTGAAGCACCAAGGAGAAGGCATACTGCACTGGGTTAACCTTTGTATAGGGTACATGCCTCTGGCATTGAGAATGCAGGTTGGGAATGACATCGACATGGTCCTCGCTGCAATGCTCGTTATAATAAACACTTTTTAACTCTGGACCTGGTATTCAAGCTCTGAGAGGGATTGCTGCTGCATCTGCGTACGCGACATTCTTTGATTTCTTCTTAGAACGATCTTTAGATCTCGGTAATTTTCTTTTCTTGTATGCGCTACTTTCCAGCTCCTCCTTGTTTTGGTTTTTCTCCTCACCGACATTTTCTCCCAAAAGACCATCCTCTAGTTTCTCGAGACCTGATTTATCTGAAGACCCATCATTGACTGCTGACCTGTCTACTTCAGGTTCAATAACAGACATTCCTGTCAATGTGTAATCCAGTAAATACGTGCTTCTCACAAGCCTGTCTATCCTGCTGAAATGCCTCTGAGAATATGGAATGAGACCTTCAAGGAGCTCCCCGATGCCTTTAATCTATAGACCAAAGAACCAAATTAGCGAACTGATCATCTATAAAGAATGCCACCAAGGCTGGTTGCTCTTTTTTGTCTAGATTCAACAAACCACACAGACGATAAGATCACAATTCATTAAATGCACGTTCCAGCCAACCAAAATCTCCATCCAAGATATCTTTCTAGATTACATAAGTCAATAAAACTCGGCCACAATAATTCAGAAAGTGATTTTGCATATGTGATGTCAAAAGAATGGCCAATCAAAGTTAATATATGCAGCTACTATGTACAGCATTAAGGGAAATGGGAGGGTCAAAGGAAGAGATAAATAAAGACAACCACCTCAACTATCTCCGTTGGAGAAAGAATTCTGAAGACTTGTGATAGCACGGATTGGGCAACGTGGCACAATTTTGGCTTCGCATTCCACTCCCGGATATATTCAAGAAGCAGACGAACCTCTTCGCCGCTGAGAGCAGAAAGTATTCTCTCTACACGATCTCCTACTTCTCGCGTCCTGCAAATAACTTTATTAAGTACATGGAAAGAATGCATTCTGATTAAAAATAGTATACAACTAACCTGCAAAGTTCGGAGAATAATTCAAATAACTTATGAGGCCTCCGAAGTTCAAGAGCAAGTTTAATCGCCTTGGTGTAGTCAGCATCAGATACTGCATTTTCTAGCTCTTGACCTTTCAAAACACCTTCTTCCTGCATCAACATTATCGTGTATATTTTGTGTCAAAACCAAGTTGAACGTTCAACCATATTTGAATACCAAGTTAAATCCAAAGAGCAAACTAGTCACCAATTATAGCCTAGTACTAAATGCTAATTAATCACCTCTTCACCATACAAGCTTGTCTTTATTTTACAAAAAATTCAACCTTGTTCTATACACACCAATGCTTAGAAAACCAGCTAGTACAACCACCTTAATGAAGAGGTTGAAAACGTCTCCAGCCAGTTTGACCCCCTAGCCAACTTGGGAACAGTGTCAGTCAGGGATCGTACATAAGGCTCAGTTGTCAGTCTAATGACCAAGTCAATAAGTTAATAATTTCACCAGGAAAATTCTATTTTGGGTTGCCACCTTCAAGAACTTGCACTGACTCTTCTTTATCTTGTTGAAAGAAAAAAGAAACTTTGTTGACAAGAAACCCAGAGTTATCACCCTCAATGCAAACTCTTTGTAAATCATACATTAATATACAGAATGATGAAGTCAGATACCCTAGAAAAGATTGGATCTTGCATCTAGGTAAATGAATGACCCTAAGCCTACGTAACTCGTGCATAATATTGCTGCCTTGTCAAATGAGACCACCTTATGAAAAGAGGTTACAAGAAACAAAAAGGGAGAGAATGAAAAGGAAAAGGGAATCAGAGAAAACTACCAAAGTGGAAGGGTGGACAATATATTAACGCTCAATAACAGAAATCAGATGCAACGCCCCCTTCCCCAGCAACTCTCTCTCTCTCTCTCTATCCCTCCCCCACCCCCACCCACACCCCCCACCCCCCCCCCACACACACAAAAACAGACACAGACACAGATAGCAATTTGATGGACTGCAAAGATGATTCACCTCTTTACGAAAAGCTTCCTCTTTGTCAGAAGCAGTTGAATCGTACCAGAGATTTACAACAGCATCACTGCCACCCGTAGCAAGCATTTCGGTCTTCTTTCCAACAGCCAAAGCCCATACCTGATCATTGCAAATCTTATCGGCAAAAGAAAGGAAAAAAGTAGCAGAGGGAAGATGGTAATCTAAAACTGGAAACTAATTGTGCAAGCTCTGTTACATCATGAGCAAGGGACACTAGACAAGAATCACCATTTCTGATTGGCGAGATGAGATGCATCCGAAAATGACAAATGAACAATATGGTAAATCAAGCTGACCAAGCACTTCATGCGTCAGTGTAGCATCGATATTTGAAAAGGAGAATCTCCTTTTTTTTTTTCTCTCTTTAGCACCAACAAGGAAACAAGTTATGAGCTCAAATCTGGTTCAGCACCTTATCGCCATGTTGATCATAAGTAGCAATGCATTCATTTGTCCTAACAGTCCACAGCTTTACCAAGCCATCAGCACCTGAAAAATTGCAGGCATTTATCATGGGCTTAATGACAACAATTCAAGAGCATCACCGGATTAAATATCTTACCACAAGAAACAAACTGTGTCCCACGGGTGAGAAATGATGCTCTTAGTACACTAGAGACATGCCCTTCAAAGGTCTTTAAGCAAGAACCATCAGATATGGCCCATATCTTCACCGTTTTATCGCCAGATGCAGTGAGCACACATTGATCAACTGGTGAAAACTCTACAGACCAAATCCCCCTCTTGTGCCCTTTAAGGACAACTACTGATACCAGGTCTGGAAGCCTCCAAACACAAGCTGTGCGATCCTGATCACAGTTGAGGTACAATGAAACCAAAGATATCCATAGGAAGAACATCATTCAAGAAAACTATCTCCAAATATGAAAGTCCTCTCACTTTGACAAACTATCTATGCATGATCAAGATATGATCTCAGTAACTCCTTGTGAGAGACTAACCTGAGAACCAGAACAAACTAAACTGTCATTTGGTGCAACAGCAACAGAATTAATATCTTTATCATGAGCTGCCACAACAGCTTTTGCTTTCAAATTTGTAGAGTCTACACCGTCCTCTGAGATGCCATCCAAGCTCCAAACCTTAAGTGTACGATCGCTAAACAAACATTCAAAAAGAGAAAACTAAATGTTACTCTCATTATTAAGAATCACTTAATTGTAGGATGTTGGAAAGGAACATCATGCTACATATCTGTAATATTAGCACACATCTATGTCACAATGATCATATATGAAGAAACTGAAAGAGAACCAAAATAAAAAAATAAAAAAAATTACGACAGAAACTTAAACTAAAGGGCACCCACTTAGTTGAAGAACGAACTCATGCACATTAAAGGGGGTGGTATCTCAACAGAAAATCTACCAACCATACAGCACAAGTGAGGAAGACAGAACGTCAACTGCCCCTAAGGCATCGCCAAAAGGCCTCTCGTATATAAAAAAAAAGTCACTTTGGCAATTCCTTCTCACTCCCCCTTCACCGTCCAGTGCCCAGTGAAGATTAGACAATGTCTCCTTCTATATGCCACAACCCATGGCAATCTCTCTCTCTCTCTCTCTCTCTCTCTCTCTCTCTCACACACACACACACACACAGGTGTTATATATTCCTTTGCTATATCAGTTACAATTTTGTTTACTTACAACTTAAGAGTACCTCTAGGTGTTTGTTCCATGATTCAGTCTTTTTTGACTCCCAGCTTCCTGGGCATTCTACCAAGGCTTACAAACTTCCACTTAAGTCCTTTGCAAAGTTATCATAAAAAACCAAATGGGGAATTTTCCATTCTATTGTCTTATTGCACTTGATAACAAATGACTACTCAGAAAGACAACTCATCCGCTAAGACAGAAATAAATTTAAAACCAAGGCCAGAATCAAGACAGCTAATCATAAATAACGGCAAAGCTTATCAGGATAAATGATCAGTCAATACCGGCCACAAGCATAGGAAGAATTTGTGGCAACATAACACCCATAAACAATCACCTGCTGCCACTAACAAAAAAATCTCGTCTCTTCCTTGAGAAAGCAACTGCACCTACAGCGCCCATGTGACCTACTCCGACTCCAATGCAATGTCTGCTTTCTGAATCCCACAACCTAACCTGCAACATTGAACAACATGAGGAAATCTCCAATAAGCAACGCCAGAGAGAGAGAGAGAGAGAGAGAGAGAGAGAGAGAGACTTACAGAGTTGTCCTTACTTCCCGTGACAATAAGCGTCCTTCCAGAACTTGAAATACAAGTGTCAAGGCACAGGACAGTTTCAGTATGACCGGCCAAGACGTACGAACATGACATGGAAGCAAGTTCATAAACCCGTACCTGTTGTTGGAATGAGATACGAAAAACCAAAGCTTAGTAATGGAGTACAGAATGGTCCCAATGCACAAGCAGAAGCACTTCATAGATCCTGAGCTAAGCAAGAAAAGCACTGATAACTTGAACATAACCCAAGGATGGATTCAAGCAGGAGAGGTAAGCTAGTCATTCAGCTGCACCTAGCTGCTATCCTGAGAATGGATTGTGAAGGTGCAACAATTGGTTGGGAAGGGAATCAATGTGGCAATTGGCTAGCCAAGTATACCTACTCGAAGAGAAGGAAGTTGGGATCTATTTCAATGCCTCCCATAGGTTTGAGGACTTGGAAATTAGGAGTTTCATTGCGACAAAAGTTTCAACGTGTACCTAACTCTATCTTAATGTTATGTATTCTTTCATACCCATAAAAAAAAAGGTGAACAGGAAGAGCCTTACAAGCATTATAAATGCATCTGAGCAATGCTTAATGTATGGACAGGATAGACTGCAGTTGGATATCTTTACCCTAAACATTTCTAACCTCTGCATATCACAATGAGTATAGTACAGCTTATATCTTTATTTAAGTGTCAACGTGGGGGTGACTCAGGCAAGCCTAATCCATAAAGAGTTAAGATGAATCACGCATATTCATATCAAGGACCACTGCTATAACCTTTGTTCTCTCACGGGAAATTCAAGCTTTGGAAGGAAAGGTAACTTGCAACATGTAATGGCCAAGAAAATGCAAGTCATTCTTGAAATGTTTATAGCATCGTAAAAAATATTTCTTCTCCTTTCAGTGTGAAATATTGGTCATAGTTGAGACTCTAGAGGTTGAATATCAACCGTGATTTTGACATGAAATACAGCTTTCACTCATTCAAGAACCACAGTGCACTACCTGTTCGAGATTAGTAGCAACAGCGAGGAAATTTTCCTCCTCTCCTAGGAACTTCATATCAACTATTTCCTCATTGTAGCCTACAAGTCTTCTACATAGGGTCAGCGAGAACATCCCTTCAGCATGTTTCTCTGGATAATAGAATAAAAACTGTTGATCAGCTGTCACGCATAGCAATCCTTGATCCAAGGGTAGCATGACAGCAGCAGTGAAGCCACTCCTTGAGTCATCCTCATCTGAGATGACAGTTACATCAGAATGTTCTTGCTTAAACAGGCAAACTGAACTGTGAAGATGAAAGCAATATACTCATTAGAGTTTATCCAGACATAAAGCATATTTAGTGCTGTTAAGCACATAGTAATTCCAAAATTAAAATTGACAACCCGTACCCTTCAGATTTCCATATCCGTAAAATGCCACGTTCACCAACAGTAATAAAGTGAATATTCTGTGCACTTTCTTTTGTCACTTTCAGCTGATCGTCTAACCCCAGTTGTGAAGCCAAAACAGTTCCACTATGTATCACGCATACAGATTCAAGCACCTCATACATAGGTATTGTCTTCTTGCAGGCATAACTATGAAGGTCCCACAAAGATACAACCTGAATAAATTCATGGATCCATGTCAACCTGACAGTTTTAGTATGAGATCAGAGTCCGCAAAATTATGAACCACAACAGGAGAGATTGTTGGCTCATTTGCATAAGTTAGAAGTATCTCGTTATATATATGTAACCGCAGAAAGGAAACCCAAGAAAATTTGCCATTTGGACACCACAAGCAACAATCCCAAACGAAAATAGACCTTTTTTACACGGGAATTTAGTTCTATGCAGCCTTGACTAGAAATGAAATACAACGTCCAAGAATGATATCTTCTGCTACTTATAATTCTTGTCCATAAGTGACATTGTCAAATAAATTTAAAGGGAGAAGTCACAAAAAAAATAAAAAAATCACAAAAAGAATCAAGATAAGCGCTGGAAATGAATTAGAAATAAAGCATAAGGCACTTGACCAGTCTGGCCTAAAAAAAACTCCTAGGTATATGGTGGCAGAATCCTCTAAAAGAAACTTCTACAGCTAAAACTGTGATACTATTGACACCCCTTACAGATGTTTCCTCATTTCCGCAATAGTAGGACAGCCACATGATGAAACCAATGATTAATAAAACAAACTCACTTGGAGCATTCACTATATCCTTAGCACTGTTGATATGCACAAACTTCAAGGATATAAAACAAACTTCAACACTACTATACACATCAAGGATATAACTCTGATATTCGCAACCCAATAATATGAAGAAACGAGGAATTAATTGACTGCTAAGCATGCCTTATCTCTTCCAGCGGCAAGCAATGTCAAGCCATCCTCGGAAAAAGCCAGAGAAGTGACTGTTGAATCATGTCCTCTCAGTGTCGAAGCACACTTCTTTGCCAAGAGATCCCAAACCCGTATAGTTCCATCATCACTTCCAGAGAACAGCTGTTGATTGCCCCCACCCCCCCCAACCCCAACAAAAAAAAAAAAATCAGAGGATGAAACAAATGAACCAATATATGATACTTACTGCTCATTAGTTCTATGTAGATATATCTTATTCGCAAAAAAGATGCTCTAAACATAGTGACATGTGATAGTCAGTGTCATCAAAGTTGCCAAAGGCCCTTGCCCAGGCTTGCCCAGGCTCTAGACACATTACCACAGAGCCAACCACAACATCCCCAACTAACAAAAACTCAAAACCAATTCAGTCAGGTTTCAACAGGGATCAATGGTTTCATGAGTTCATCAACTGAACTGAAGGTCAAATCAATGCAATTCACATTGCAGTGGTTCAATGGAACCATTGCCAGTGTCTGTTTCAGATAGACTCCAAGAATAAGAATAAGACTAAAATTAAAGAAAACCTTCAGGGGTTAAGGCCACATTTTTTAGTCAGTTTTATTACGGCATAGCTACCCCAGGTTTGGACACCTTGAGCCTTCACAAACACATAACTCGTAGGAAAACCTAGACGAGACACTTGCTACACGATGATGAAACCTCAGAAGCATTCTCCTAAAAGATAAGTTCTCCTTGCTCCACCAATCCCAGACCTATGCCAGTAAAAACGATATGATACACATGGGCCAAGACGAAAAGAGAGGAGACGATACAACTACACAGCACGGAGGCCTACTCACAAGAGAGCGATTCGAGTCGGGATGGAAGAGGACAGTGCTAACGACGCCATCGTGACCTTTGAAGAAATGGGTGCAGAAACCACCGTCGACGTCCCACACCATGACTTTCCTATCAGCTCCTCCCGTCGCCAGCAAACCCCCAGAGACGTGGCAGGCCATGCTCATCACCGGACCATCATGCCCCTACACCCCCCCAAAAATTCACACCATCAACAAAGCAGGAATCCAAAAAACCCCACCAACTCAATAGCGGGGGGAGCGAAAAGGAAGAGAATACCTTCCAGGAGCGCAGGCAGGTGGAGGTGGACAAGTCCCAAACCCTAATCTGGCGGCTGTGGCCGGCGGAGAAGAGCAACTTGCCGTCGGGGCTGAGGGAGAGGGCGGTGATGGTGTCGGAGGCGCAGTCGATGGAGGATCTGAGGGAGGCGTTGGAGGCATCGACGATCTTGATGGAGTCGCCGCAGTTGCACGCGATGAAGGAGCCGTCGGACGAGACGGCGAAAGGGCCACCGGCGTAGAACTGCTGCAGCGCCTGGGAGCTCCTGTAGTTCTTCTTGAACGGCAGGGACGCCGCCGCCATGGCCAATTGCCTAGAGAGAGAGAGAGAGAGAGAGAGAAGCAACAAGGGTTTAAGAGAGGGATGGATGGAAGGAGGAAGGGTTTAACGGTCGGTGGGAGACGCGATGCAAGACTGGTTTAGACCCCTCGCGCATGTCACGATTGCAACAACATCATCATTCAATTTATGCACTAAGATACTAATTTTTAAATGGGTGACCATTATTTCCTATGATATATAATACTTAGATCGTCATATAAAGTAGATTTTCTTGTCATTTAGGATATTTTTATATGGATTTCTATGGTTTACGACCCATGAATAATACTACAAATAAAAGCTTCATTGGCCCGACTCCACGCGTTAATTGAAATAGGCTTGATTTGGAAGTTAAGTTAATTTTATTGGGCCAAGCATGTTATGTTTTCGACAAGTATAAAAAGTTGAAGATCAATATATGATTACAACGTAAACTACATTAAATTTAAGAGCATGATTGTTTGAATAAAACGCCCCCCGTTACGCCAAAATGTTATGAATTAATAGATTTGGGTCAAAAGAACAATCTTAGAAGATGCATCAGGAGGTAGGTGACCTCAAAGGCCGATTGAAGTGATATTGTTACACTTTCAACTTGTGTCGTGTTCTTGATAATCTTTCAACTTGTGTCGTGTTCTTGAATATATAAGCTGTTAAGAAAAAAAACGAGTGTCGTTATGGGTAACTCTTCAACGAATGAAAAAAGGTACCTTGACATGTTCTTTAATATGTAGACCCATTATCAAAGAACATCCGTATAATATGAGAGTACGAAAAGTGGCCATACTTCCCAAAAGGAGAGCAGTTAACCAAACCCCGCCCAAGGGCATTTAACCTTATTCTCCACAGCAGATCCAACCTTAGGACCAACCGGCACTGATTCAGGCCAGGGCATTGTAGGATCAGTTTCAGCACAGAGCTGTTCACTGGACATAACAACAACCTTCTGCAGTAGCCTGGCCTTAATCAGGAACTAAAGGATTGCCTGCCAATTGCCCTTGCAACAATTCACTTCACAGTCCAGCAAGAGTCGCCAGTTGCAAAGGCACATTCAACAACTTGGTCCAAACTTCGGAGATAATACCCATTCGCAGGCAATAGAATTTGGGAATTCAAAGAGGAATAGGTCTTTCCATGTTTCTCACTAGTTCTTGATTAAAAGTCAGCATGCCCAGCAATGATTCTAGCTAATGAAGAACGGCAAAAGTAATAACATTCGGGTATGGCATCTTTAATTAGATGAGCATATTAAGTTTGTTGGGAGATGATTACTTAGGTTGGAATATAAACAGATTTGGCAGGGTAGGTATTGGGTTAGTTGTTCTTTTGAATGGGATGCCCGGGACAATAGACATCACCTACCTACTAATTACCACATATATAAGTGCCTTCTTGACTAGCATATGAGATTTGACTGCAGTCCCCTTTGAATCCGAAGGAGAAAAAGTGATTTCCTACAAATGCTTCCAGACACAGGTGGTGGTGAATTGAATCGGATGCATGAACTCGAATACAATTTACTAATTTAGTTAAGTTAAGATTACAAGCTATATTTTATTGGGCCAATTCAAGTTTTTCCAGACTAATTTTCTTCGCCTTGTCTGCATCTTCCTCATCATCAGATATATGAGCACGCAACGTAACGTAAGCATATCTATACCGCATGGAAAAGAAACAAAAAAAATTTACAGAAAGCGTCGAAAATTTTCTGTTGTGGATCAATCTGCAGATTCGCAAGTATCATGGTACCTGAGTACAAAGGGAACAAAAAGGCTCTCATCTCGCATCAGTGCCTTAATTTTGTGGAAATTGTGGACGTGGTGGTACTTGAAACAACTTCGCCTAAATTGGGGAAGCAAACTGATTATTGCTATTGTGATGTTGGAAATAAACAAAGACCAAATGAAGAAATCATATGCGATGCACAATAATTCTTCAGTAATAGACATATCCACACGAGTCTTATTACAAACCAAGAGAGAAGGTCCTATAAAATCGTAATCCAATATTCTGTAATCCAAATTTCCTTGCCGTAAACTAGCCTCGACCTAAATGGTTATACATAAAAGAAAGAAAGAAACCTCCTACATGACTTAATTGTACACTGTGAATGTTACGGTCTTAAAATCTTCGAAAATCCCCATCTATAGAACAACTGCCCTGCATGGAGCTCCACAATACAAAGGATTGTCTTTGGTTGCACAAATAGATGATTACTCATTGCCTGCAAAACACGTTTATTCATCATTAGACGGAATTGGAACAAGCAAGCTCTCTTGAGTGGCTAAGTGACTTGAGTGGATCTATATTGTCTACCATTCTTGAAAAAGATTACATAAGGATGCTGTGCATGGCATGTGTGAACATTTAGTTGTTAATCCTGGAAGTAGGCTTCAAAACCATATGTAGTTGTCGTTCGGACTCATTGTATGGCAACATTTAGGTAAAATAATGTTTTCATTATAGGGAACGTATTGTGAAAATTTTAAGTCATATAAATTGAGGGAGACAAGAATACTAGGTATGCTGAAGACTGTCACATCATTCAGTATATCAATTTTTCTACACCGATTCGTAGATACTATGATCTCCCCAGTTGTTAGCAAATAAAATTTTCGTACATCTTGCTCTTCTCCATCTCACCGACTGACCAAGAACGCGAATGGCATTGTATAATTGCCAGTGTTCAACATGGAATTACAAGGTAACTGAGGCTCTTTCACTTCGAATGATGTTGAAGCTGAATATTCATTTGTGATTAATTTTATTGGGCCAAGCATGTTATGTTTCCAAAGGGGAAGCAAACTGATTATTGCTATTGAGCAAGTTGGCGAGGGTAAGCAATTGTTGCAAGTTGGAGAAAATATTGAGATCGGCTCTGGGCTGATGAGTCATTGGGTCTATACCCATTTGGAGTAGCTTCTTCTTGAGATGGGTGTTCCACAGGTTCTTTATCTCATTGTCGGTACGCCCAGGAAGATGAGTGGCTATGGCCGACCACCTGATCGATGACAAGCAGACATGAGATAAACCAAGACCACAAGTTAGTTGCTGATGAATTGCAGAAGGAAGAAGAACGCTTTCTCCTAGCTAGCCAGGAGTCAATAATATATAGGGAGCATATGAAATTAAAACACGAACTCATATGGATTTAATCGTGTAATCAATCAAATCAAATCATGTATATGTGCATGAACAATACTTGTTTCCAAAAACAGCATGGAGGTTGATGATCATCTGCTTCTCTTCATCGGTGAAATTGCCTCGCTTGATGTCTGGCCTCAAGTAGTTGATCCAGCGGAGGCGGCAACTCTTGCCACATCGGTTTAGACCGGCAAGCCTTGGGAGAGATCGCCAACTGCCATGGCCATGTCTCTCTATGTACTCCATCAGCTTCCTGTCTTCTTCTGGCGTCCATGGCCCCTTCTTCAGCGATGACCCGTTCAACTCCTCGCTTTCCATCGGCACTTCGCTTTGCATCTGCAGGCCAAACATAAAAAATGTGACAATTATTCAGTGGCTAACCACGGCTTCTAGTTTATCGTTAATGCATCAAGCGATAGAAACCTTTTGGAAGTGGACTCTCTTCAAACTGCTGGATTTAGCTGTGAAGTGAGGGGGTTTAACTGGGTATTTATATTGGATAACAGGGTAGTGCATATAGTTTTCATGTGCGGGTGTATCGTGATTTTGACGTTGGAGTAATGCACAAGTATTTTCCCAGGAGGATGTAATGTAAACCGCTAAGTTCCAAATATGTCCTCGATCCATGGTCAACTCCTTAAAGAGTCCTGCATTCGATTATTCATATCCCCGTGCATGCCAGAACTACCTATTTAAAATTTCTATTGTGAAGTGCATTTTAATAAGCAGCACAACTAACGTAGTTAAGCAATCTTTCTGTCCTCTGTCCTCACTCTACCTTCCCACATACGCTTGATTAGTAGGGAGACTAATTGATAATTTGGCCATACACACACATCATAATGAGTTGGGTTTTCATTTATGTTGGCATATATTTGTTTGTCAGCAATGCATGTTTTGAAATTCAAATAGATGGTGGATAGATAGTAGATAGAGGGTTAAGAAGGTCAAATTGCTCTCAGGTATTGTAATGGAGAAGTTATGCGGGGCAATAATTTCAATCGGAAGTCCTCACACGAAACCGTCGAATGTAATCGTCTGGGAACCGACCTACCAACCAAACTTCTAACGGTACCCGTTTATAATATTGCTAGTTCGCTAGCTATTCCCGCATCGCCTTCTTTGGCTCCTCACGTAGCTGCACCAACTTGCTTGCATGAAGATTCATTCATGTACATCACCTTCACCTTGCATTCTAACCGCAACCCCGATTTTATCGGCTTTATTTTTCCCCTTTTTGAGTCATTTTCTCATCGTGGGACATTGTTTTGAAAATCGTAACAAAAGGGTAATTTGTACGGCATATTCACAATCACTATCGCATTGCATGCCTGCATGTCCGATTACAATCATCATGTATATACGTTGAGAACCTCTCTCCTCGAGCTCATTTCGGATCGTAAAACGTGGGTCAACTTGACTCCCCAACTCGTGTTTGACTATAGGAATGAATAATAGATACAAATGCAGTTTGCATCTGGATGGGTTTTGTAGACAGAACTGCTCTCAATTTAGTGTTGCGAGTCGGGACATACGTATGCTATTTAGAAACTGAATCTAAGAATATAATAAGAATGTTCAACGACACAAGCAAAAGAAGTAGGGATCGTGGTTAAGCTGCCATGGAATAAACTAATGTCCTCCTCTGATGAGAACCTGGCGGGTCAAACGGAACCCGAATTTCGTTATGGTTTTGTCCAAATGTCCATATTGTCCAACAAATAAGTTGTTACAAGAACTAAATTAAGTCCCGGCATCCTTGCAAGTTAATCTACACATACAATAGGGGAGACGATGCCAATGTCCCGAACCGTGCTATCTATTTTATACAGAATTAACATACATGCAATGTCTTTTATTTTGAACGAAAGTACAAAAATTCATTAAACTTAGCATGTAGTGATTGATTTGACGGAATCGAGAATTAAAGTATGGCTTGAAAATTTCTCTAATGCGTAGAAAATATCACGAACCCACTAGTTGGGGACTCAATTCTCACCCTCTGTGCTGGCATGGAAATGTCATATTTTTGCGTGGAATCGGAGAAGGTGCATGACGAACTGCAAAAGATCGATTCCTGCACGAAAGTAGTCAAATAGTGCTGAGAAAGGAAACAAAGGAGCTATGCCCAGATTTGACGGTGGATCGTTTTACGTACTTCCCTCTCTCGATACCCTCTTATCAACCTACGTAAAAAAACAAACCAGCTAGAATGCATAGTGTCGGCTCTAAAAAGTGTATCTGCATTAGTTCTTTCTCGTGGGGGATTTAAACTAGCGTTCTGTCAAAGAGGTTTTTGCCCAGTTGCAGAACTGAAAGTCATCCTTTCTTATCCGTTAAATCAAACCTCACACGCTTCAACACATACATTAGCTCACGCTCGGTCAACCGGCTCGTCATCCCAATTTTAAAACCCACACGGGAAGAATTATGATAATATAATGATGATCATCAGGTCTTACGCGATCCCCGTTATTATTAATCATAAAGAGATGATGCTTGCATTCTGTGTGTGCGCATAAAGAGTAATAGCCTTAAGGCCGATATAATGACTTCAGTACAGGCGACGGAATGGAATTCTGTAAAAATTACCCGTACAAATATGTGCATGTGCATATGTATAGAGTTACTTTCTTATGAAGGAATTATTAACTCTAGCGTAGTTGAAGGACTGAATTTGGATAGGGCAGTGGATGGAAACATTAGGGAGAAACTGAAGTCAAAGAAATGGAAAGATAAAGAGATGGACATGACGGCCAACGACAAGAGAGAGTGGTTTCTCAAGGGAATCGCGACTGCTCATCAAGGTCTACGCCAGTCCAAACGGTAGCATTTAGGTCCTCGCTGTCTGAGGGCTGCATTTTCAGAATGCGTCCGACTACGTCTTCTAAAACAGCACCTTGTACATTTCGACTGAAACTTGCTCATCACCCATTCTAAGCATATCGCAGAAGTTGACACCGAGCGTACGTGATAGATGTACAATCCATGTATGGATGCAGTAGAGATTAGAGAAGAGATGAATCGCCCCGAGTGCGATTCCGTGACGTAAATACATGCCCTGCTCCCCTATAAATAGAAGGGCTATGACGAAGAAAGGAGAAGGTGGATCCTTTAGACATGGGGAGCTGCCAACTGGCCAAATGATTGTAGGATGCTATTCGTGGACACAAGCGCGGGTTATCACGTAAAAGACTTGATGGACATATCTTTAGACTAATTCAGCGACCCGTTGCCTAGTTGCTTAGGGTTTGCATCGTGGCATGTCACCTTCACTTCTATGTCATCTTATCTTCTTGTTGTCTTCACAGCATGAAATGGATGGCTCTTACGCATCGCCCATTTCCCCCACTTAAGACGGGGGGATTCACCCAAAGATTAATCTCCATCGAGTGTTGTGTCCCACGTCCTCACTTTCTAGTGTGAGGGTACTCAAATTTCTAATTTGTTAGGATTAATGTGCACATTGGCACACCAAACCAACATGGGTGAAAATGTGGGCCACGAATGTGTCAATATCTCGATCTAATCCGAGAAACATGGGAAATTTTTTCAAGATGTTGAACCAAATGATTGACGAATTGGGCATTTGTATTGAGAATCATTCATGGCCAAGATGGCCCCAAATACGTGGTGGCTTGGCCTATTAATGTTAGATTCTTCATTGAGCAACCCCCTCCAGGGAGGTGGGAACAACCCATTCAAGCACCACCATCGAGCTCTTACCTCCAACGCGTTGGGAAAGATCGAGAGCTCAGTTAAAGAAAGCATTTTTTTTTTCTTTTTAATTAGAGGCACACTCTAAGGTATTGGCTAGGAGAGCTCCTTGTCACTAAACACAAATGAGAGCACTTGGCTATTTATAGCCTTTCCAGGAGGGTGGTTTGCTCCCCTAAATTACGCTAGAGATTAGTCGCTTACCCCTTAGATAGTAATTCGCCCCCTTATAAACATCTAGAATTCTTTGGAAAAGAGATTGGTGAATCTTCTTCCCCAATACACCCTCCCCCTCCTTAGCTAATACACTAACAAGTCCCTATAATAATTCAAACCAATAAATATTTGTAAATTAAAATATGTGATTTATATTAAAAAATCATTAATTGATAATGACATAACCTTCTGTTGGTTGCTTATGGATGCAAAACCTACCCCTCTGGCGATCTCAATGTCAGCCATTACATTATCTAGAAACCAGGATCAAGTATCCTTATTTTTTACCTTGAAAATAGCCCAAGCTATTGAAAACGTCTAGCAATTAGCATCTCTCCAACAACTGTCAATAACTCTCCCTTCCATAAAACCTTCAAAAAAACATTCATCCAACCATATTACTTTTCTGCAACAAGCCAAAAATCCTTGCTTGCATGCATCAAAACAAGTGTATATTCTATCAAACTTAGTCCTACAATCAAGTAGTAGTCTTTTCACAACATTTACATATACTTTGCTAGATGGGTTATGAAGCCTATACTTGCTAGCATAATCCCAAATCGAAGCATACTCTCCCTTGTATCTACCACCAGTGTACTTATCACATCTGCTTGGCTTCTTTGCATTGATTTTTAGACACATTAACCCCCACTTGTTCCTTCACTAATGTTTCAATTGAGAACTCTTGATCTCAGGTGTCGTCTTGATGGTGTTGAAGAAGTGCTTCTACAACTATGCACTTGTTACCATTTTATTGTTAAGTACAATGGAACAAGTGTGTTATGTTAGGAACGCAAATATATGAAGAGAAAAAATAAAGGAAAAAACAAGTGATAATTTTTATGTGGAAAACCCTTGCCAAAATCGAAAAAAGGGAAAAATCACGGTACCGTACTAGGTAATCTTCCACTATCAATATCAATATTACAAGCTCTAGGGTTACAAGTTTCAGTACTACAACTATAGAAGATATTGTCCTATATATATAGCAAGAGTCTACGGTATACATAATTAATATGAAAACTACATTTATGCCATTAGCAACAATGAAAGCCTTATTGCCTACTTTAACATTATATGATGGGTAACTACTTAAAATAAATTGTTTTTGTACTAAAACATTATTTTCCTCTATCAGATTCCATAACTCCATCAATCTCTCACTTAGGCCCTGTTTGTTAATGTTTCTTATTTCTGTTTATAAACAAAATTTCTGTTTTTTTGTTATAGGGAATAAAAAAATAACAGAAACGCTTTTGTTTTCATTTTTGTCCCAAATCTATTTTTTTGTTCCCAAGAACACATTTGGAAAAAAATGTGCTAAAACAAGAAAAACGTGTTTCTTGTTTCTATAACAAAATTTAAGAACAGATTTTCTCTCTCCTCTCTTTTTCTTCTCTTTTTTTTCTTCTTTTCTTTTTCTTTTTTCTTTGGCCGGTCATCGGCCTCGGCCATGGTCGGCGACCGGCCGTCGAGGGCTGGCGACCTCGCCGGAGCGTCGCCGGCCCTCGACGAGGCCGAGCGTCGCCGGTGGCTGGGTGAGCTCGGGTTTGCCGGATCTGGGCGAGCCCGAGCTTGCCCAACCAAGGCAAGGCCGAGCCTCGCCCAACCATGGTGAGGCTCGGCCTCGCCGGGGCCGGCGAGCCTCACCATGGCTGGGCGAGGCCGCCGGCCCTCGTCGGTCGGTTGCTGGCCATGGCCGAGGCCGGCGATAGACCAAAAGAAGAAAAAAGAAAGAAAATAAAAATAAAAATATTAAAAAATTAAAAGAAACAAAAAAAGAATACAAATTTACCAAACGTATTTCTGTTCATTTTTTATTTCCGAAACAAGTTTACCAAACGCGTTTTTTGTTCAAAATTTGTTTCTCGGAATGTAAACACTTTTTTCTATTTCTGTTCTCTGAAATAATTTTTAAACAGAAATGTTACCAAACTCACCCTTAGAGGTTGATGTTCAAAAAACAATAATAATCTTTCATAGTTTTTATCTTTGTTGCCCAAAATCGTCGTGCCCCCCTCATCACTTACCATGGAGGCCAACTAAAGCAATGCACAGCCTCAATTTCTCAATGCTGACAACCTTTGTTAACATATCTGTTGGATTTTTTATACCAAGAATTTTCTTCAATGACAAAGTCTCATAACCTATCAATTGACGAATTTGATGATATTTCAACTCAATATATTTTGTCCTTGAATGAAATATTGGATTTTTTGCAAGACAAATAGCACTTTGGATGTCACTAAAAATAACATTATTATCCTGCTCCTTGCCTATCTCCTTCGGAAAATTTTTCAACCAAATCATCTTCTTACCGACTTCAAATATAGTAAAATATTCTACTTCAGTGGTTGAGAGAGACACACATGTTTAGAATTTAGACATCCAACTGGTTGCAATACCACTTACGATAAAAACATAACCCGAGACGCTCTTCTTATTATCCAAGTCACCATCAAGATTTTCATCAACAAAGCCTTGTAAAGTTACATCATTTTTTATAAAACATAATGACATACCTAAAGTGCCTCTTAGGTATCTTAATAACCACTTTACAGCTACCCAATGCTCTATTCTTGGATTTGCCATATATTGCTCACAATTCCCACTACATGAGGTATATCCGATCGAGTACATACCATAACGTACATTAAACTGTCAACAGCTGATGCTTAAGGCACCTTAGCCATATACTCCCACTCTTCATCTGTTTGCGATGACTACTTCTTTGAGAGCTTGAAGTAACTTCCTAAAATAGTAATTTCTGGACTTTGCATTCTGAATTCTAAAACTATCTAACACTTTTTCAATGTACTTTTATTGAGATAATATTAGAATTCCTTTGGATCCATCCTACGTGATCCTCATCCCAAGAATTTGATTTGCTACGCCCAAGTCCTTCATCTCAAACTCTTTTAACAATTGCTGCTTCAGTATGTTGATCTCCCTCATACTAAATCCTGCAAAGAGCAAATCATCCACATACAATAACAAAATAATATAGTAGTCATCAAATTTCATGAAGTAACAACAGTGATCCATGTCACTTCTATTGAACCCATTACCATACATAAAAGTGTCAAATTTCTTATACCACTTACTAGAAGCTTGTTTCAAGCCATACGGACTTTTTATCAATTTGCAGACATATCTTCTTTTCCGGGAACCTAAAAACCTTCTGATTGTATCATATAAATATCATCCCCCAAATTACCATGGAGGAATGCAGTTTTAACATCTAAGTACTCCAAATGTAAATTCTCAGCAGCAAAAATACTCTATACTAAACCAATAGTAGTTAATTTCACAATTGGAGAAAAATCTCTGTATAATCAATTCCTTCCTTTTATTAGAACCCTTTTACTACTAACCTTGTTTTGTACCTTTTGTTGTCATTAGGTTCTTCTTTGACTTGATACACCCACTTGTTTTGCAATGTTTTCTTCCCATCTGGTAACTGTGTTAACACCCAAGTTCTTTTTTTCTCGACTAAATCTAACTCATCCTGCATTGCTAACTCCCACTTAACAGAATCTTTAACTTGCATTGCTTCCGAAAAAATATCTAGTTCACTAACGTCAATCAAAAGCAAATAATGCAATGATGGAGAATATCTTTGTACAGGTTTAGGTGTTCTACTAGATCTTCTCAAAGTGGATTCAGGTGTACATAATTCTTATTCTGGTTTTTTATCAGAGTCAACCGCAATAGTTTCAAGAATTTCAACCAAAAGATTTTTAGAAACCTCCTCTAATTCAATTTCACTATTCTCCACCGTTCATTTCTTTACACTATATTGTGGAGCAGATTTATCCATATACAATTTGTTTTCATTGAATATAACATCAAGAGTTCTTATAATTTTTCTATTTTGCTCATCCCAAAATCGATAACCAAAATAATCAAAATCATATCCAATGAAAAAATATTTTTCAGCTTTTGCATTGAGCTTATCTCTATTTTCATAATCTATATGGACATATGAAACACAACCAAAAACTTTCAAATACGAGAGATTTGCCTTCTTTTAACTCCATTCTTCTTCCGGTAACTTAAAATCAAGTGAATTTGAAGGTCCTCTACTGTGTTAATTGCATCAAACCAAAATGCCTTGGGTAATCCTACATGCAACCTCATACTTCTTGCATGCTCATTCAAAGTTCTATTCATCCTTTCAACAACTCCATTTTGTTGTGGTCTGTTGGGAACAGTTATTGTCATTCTGAGTTCGTTCTCTACACAAATTGCTTAAACTCCTTGCTATCATACTCACCACCATTATTGGATCTTAGACATTTAATCTTCAGGCTAGTTTCATTCTCCATGTCAGCTTTCCATCTCTTAAAGGTAGCAAACACGTGAGATTTATTTTTCAAAAAATAAATCCATACTTTTCTAGTGGGGTCGTCAATGAACGTGACATAATAACGTGAGCCTCCAAGGGAATTCACAAGGGCTGGTCCTCACACATCTATATGCACCGGCTCTAATTTTCCTTTCTTTGGTTCTCTCCCAATCTTCGAAAAATTGACACGTTTCTACTTGCCCAGAACATAATCTTCACATAGATCAATATATATGAACTTCATATTAAGCAGTTTTCCCTTAGATGCTAATAATTTCATCCCCTTTTCGCTCATGTGTCCAAGCTTGTAGTGCCACAATTTGGAATCAGTTTCGAACTCAGCAACTGCTGCGATTTCTCTACTACTCTCAATTATGTAGAGCGTTCCTAACTTTGTTCCCCATGCTACAACCAAAATACCTTTAACTATTTTCCAAGAGCCATCCCCAAAAATAATTTTGTATCCCATACTATCTAATTGACTTATAGAGATTAGATTTCTCTTAAGTCCTTGAACATATCTGATATCATGCAACTTCCTTTGATATAAAAACATCACCATTTCCCATAATATCCAAAGGTTTATCATCAGCAAGTTAAACCTTTCTAGATTTTCCATCAATAAAATTGTGCATTGATTCTTTGGACGAAGTAGAGTGAAATGACACACCTAAGTCAAGAATCCAAGACTCAATTGGACTATCAATGCTCAAAATTAAAGCATCACTATCATGCGTCTCTTCAAGAGTTGCACTCACAGATTTTCTTCCTCTTGATTTCAGTCTCGACATTGAAATTTCTTCCTTAGGGCTCTATAATCTTGTTTCAGATGGTCTTTCTTTTTGTAATTCTAACAAATTATTTCTCCACCAGGTCTTGATTTACTACTTTCTCCGGACTTCGATCTACCACAATACTGGTTTCACCCTTATTGATTGCTTCTTCCTCTACCTTCAATATTTAAGGCAACACCCGAAAATTCACCCAATTCTCTTCTGTGAATATCTTCACTAAGAATCAAATCTCGAATTACTTGAAGTTTCAACTTTTTTCTTTCCAGATGAACTACTCATTGCAAGTCACAGTTGCACTCCAACTTTCAAGTAGAGAAGGTAATAAAATTAAAGCCTTTACCTCATCATCGAATTTAATATCCACTGAACTCAACTAAGTCGTGATCACGTTGAATTCGTCGATGTGATCTATCAAGAAAGCACCTTCGTCCATCTTCAGATTGAATAGACGACAAATCAAATATACCTTATTTGATGCAGAAGGCTTCTTGTACATATTGGACAATGCCACCATCAAATCCACCATTGTCGCCTCATTTGCAATGTTGAAAGCAACGTTCTGCGGCAATGTGAGACGAATCAAACCCAGAGCTTGTCAATCTAATAATTCCCACTCTTCTTGATTCATAGAGTTTGGTTTCTCTCCACATAAAGGTTGATGCAAGTTCTTCTCGTACAACATATCATCAATCTACATCTTCTAGAAACCAAAGTACTTGCTATCGAACCGATCGATCTTCACCTTCCCTTCACCCATATTCACTCCCACCATTTTGCCAAAACCAGGCTCTGATATTGGTTGTTAGGAACGCAAATATATGAAGAGAAAAAATAGAGAAGAAAACAAGCAAGAATTTTTACGTGGAAAACCCTTCCCAAAATTAGGAAAAGGGAAAAACAACGTTGCCACACTAAGCAATCTTTTACTATTAGTATAAGTATTACAAGCTCTAGGGTTACAAGTTTTAACGTTACAACTATAAAAAAATATTGTCATAAATAGCAGGAGTCTAAGGCATAATGGAAATTCCATTTAATAAAAGCCTTATTACCTATTTGAATATTACAGGATGGGTAATTGCCTAAAATAATTTGTTTTTGCACTTAAACATTATCTTCCTCTATCAGACTTCATAACTCCATCAAGTTCCTCTTGCAAGGACCCAAGTTAAAATGAGCTGCTCTTCCTACTTAGCGCGCCATATATTTTCCATGAACAATTTGGTTGTAAACACTTTACTCTAAAAAATTCCTTAGTATTTCTAATGAATTTAGCAATCCTCTATTTAGCAATTAAGTACTTGACAATAACTACTTTGTACTAAATTTTATACCAACAGGAAAAACAGAAGTTCCTACAGTCGAATTATAAGAAAGAAACTTATTATTTTTTCTATGCACAACTACTTCATCATCTTCATTCTCATTGTTTGAACTACGACTCACATCATCACCGCCACTTTTTTTATATTTAGTTTTATTATCATCAGCTAGAACTCTTTCATTCCTATTTTAGATCGAGATTTTTGTTATTCTCCAAATACTACAATTTTATTTTTCTAGAATTTCCTCTGCTTTTGCTTTGACTATGCAACTTGCGCATCATCATCATAATTTGGGCAATTTACATCAGGCAAAACTTCTTCATATTTTTGATCGGATAGGGCAACTTCCCAATATAATCTAGTCAACTCTTCATCACATGTGTCTTCACTAGAGACTCTAAGACTTGTCCCTATTTGCTAAACTCTCTCTAACACACTCGCGATATGCCTTGCCTCCCTCTCTTGCCTCTCCTTCACCTAAAATAGATCCATCCCCAACTTGAGTACTTGGTTCATTACCATCTCCTATTTCTCTTACTTGAGTGTTGTTATCATCATCTTCATTATCACCATAATACACTTTTACTTTTCCGCAACGAAGATAATGGTAAACTATATCCTTAATATCATTATCATCATGGAAGTATTTCAAACCATCCTTCACTCTTCCCAAGAACACAATAGTAAAATTTTTCTATCTCACATCATAATTGTTGCACTATATTGCTCATGAAATCAATATACAATGGCCTCCTTATATTGATAATAATAGTGCCTTCATGTCACTTACATATTCCACTCATTGGTACTAATAACAAATTCCTCACCATAGCAAACAATGATGCCTGTAGTACTGTCTCCCATGCCAACGCTACACCCAAGAAAAAAAAATAGTTTTCAGGACCACAATGCAGAAAAGACGACAATTTCACATAGAGGTCCCCGTAATCACACCTAATTGATTAAACAATAACTCAACAATCGTCATATAATGGACACCAAGCAACAAAGGTAGCATCAAATTGATAGAACAAATTGAGGACCACTCAATAGAAACTTCACCATCTCTCAATTCATCCTCTAGCATTGTCATCCCCACGGTTGTACCAAAAACCCTAATTTTTCCCTCCTAGTCCTAATTTTTTTTCCTTTGAGACCTAATTTTGGCCTGGAAATCCTATTTTTCCTCCAATTGAGCAACTGAAAGAAGGATGATGGACTTGAGTGAGTGAGCCATAGAGATGGCGAGTGAGCGACGATGAGTGAAAAGGAGAATGATGCGATAGTCAGACAATATTGAAGATAATCAAGCTCTATAAACTTCCTTGTGTGCGACATCATTTTTGCATGGTTGAATTGAGTGACATCATTTATGCCGTACCTAGCCACATTGGATTGAGCAATGTCATTTTGCACGTTCCCATGGATTGGATTTCTTTATTAAAAAAAAAAAAAAAAAAAGCCACCTCATTTAAATTTTTTAATTATAAATGTCATTTGATATTTTTAGCTTGAAATTCTCACTTAAGGCCTTTAATTGATTGTTTCTTCTTTGATTCGGCATTTAAGTGAGTTGGCAAAAACTTTTATTGCTAAAATGAGCGTCATACAAAACTTTTGGCACTTCTACGAAGGAATAAACCCTTTTCTTGTTTTTGGGGAGGGGGGATATAAATCTACCTTTCTTAGACAATTATAGCCTTTGAGTTAGCTTGTTTAACAACGTTGCGATTTTGAATTTCTTTTTCTAGAACTATTATAAATTTTTCGTTTTTTCTTCTATACATAAAATTCGTTTTTTTTTCCTAAATTATTTGCATGGTGGGTAATTTTTAAATTTAAAATCAATGTGTAAAAGTTCATAATTTGGTTATTTACATTACAAGAATGTCTATACAAGTTTTTTTTTTTTTTTTTTGTCGTTTCATCTGGTTTTAGATCACGGTATTGGTTTAGATATTCCAATACATTGGAATTCTTTGGGCGTCCTTAGCCATTTAAAAAAATAATAATGTGACATTTGTTAGGTCTACTATGCTGAGAAATTATTTTATACCCGATTCCATTGCAGATACGAAGAAACACATGTATCGCAATTTGATAGAGTGATTATTCATTATATGGTAAAATAGAAAATCTATTTTAAACTTGAAATTTCGTCTTCTCTAGTTGAGGACGTGTGGCAACTATTACATAAAGTACGGATGATGAAATGTTTGTCTGGATGGGTAATTCAAAATGTACCAATTCAGTGGTATCATCAATCATAGTAAATCTTAGCGAACATCACATGATTTACGGGCTATGATGATATCTAGCCATGATAATTTAAATATAAAAAAATCGGGTTTATAATGGCGCGAGAAAAGGTATTTCCCCATCTGAAGGATTCCAAATGGGCCAAATTAAGTTATGTTTTTTTTTGGAGACCAGGTTTGATATCTTATTCACTTTGTCTTTATTTATTCAGTAATTTGTTCAGTAAACCCGATCTTCTTTTTCATAAGCATAGCTTGGCGTCGATACTTAAGTGTGCACAAATTGGAAATGGAAGAATAAATTAAGAAGAAAAGCAAGAGAATGCGCCGATTGTTTTTGGGTGAAAATTTGAACGCGATTTAATTTTGTGGATAACGTGCAAGAAGATGAGGACTCTGGATAACCCTCTTGTCTCCCTATAATAAAATTACAAGGGAGTCCAGCAAGAGGAAGTTTTCGGGTTCCAAACCGCGGGAAGCAAGAACTTCTTGCCATGGATCCCTCGAGCATTAAAGGCACCGCCGTTGGCGGGGTCGACCCGCACCTTGCCGGTGTAACCGGGGAAGGCTCCGCTTCCGAACACGTTAGGGCATGCCGTCCCAGCCTCGATCTGCTCCTTTAGGGACCCTCCGTAGAACCCGCTGTTAGAAGGATTGGTGACAATTCCTGCCAATGCCGAGGCAAAGGAGACGACCATGGCGTCTGCACCCACGTTCCCACTCGGCGGCTGCAACGTCACACCTTTCGGCCCGTAGTCGGATGGGTAGAATGGCCATGCGCACGTCCCTGGGCACTCGGTTTCAGGGTCTCCTACCAAAATGTACGGCTGCCTCCCTACAATATCGATTTATCATATGCAGCAGCAGTTTGTCTGTCATCTCACTTAATAATCTTATACCTTGCTGGAATCCGTGTACCTGGAGTTAGTCCTCAATACAAATAGATCCATCGATCATGGTACATACCGAGGATTCCGTGTTGAGAGCACTTGCCCATGCAAAGGCCTTGAACGGTGACACCCCTGGCCGCAAAGATGACGGCAATGGTATTCTTGTCCCCGCCCGTTGCCTTCTGGACGAGACCAGGGATGAAGTCCATGACCAACACCTTGCCGATAGAGTAATTCTTGTCGGTGATTTGGCGCACCACCTTCACTTTGATGGGAGCCACCACGCCCCTCCTCCTTGGCTGGTAGTTCTCAATGACACGCCACCAGGCGGACACCTGAGGCTCCATGTAGGCGCCGCGCTGGCCCCTGTAGTTGAGGGACTCGATGAAGCTCCGGATGACGTTCTTCTGGACATGACCAAAAGGTCCGTACCACACGAGCCCTAACTTGACATTCCCGGTGAGGAGAGGTCCTCTGTGGTACGTAAGGGAAGCAGGTCGGCCGCCTCCTCTAGGGGACCCAAGCACGAGAGGCGACAAAAGGAGCACCAGGTACAAGGAGGAGATGAACAATAGTAGAGGCTGTTTCGGCAGAGAAGACGCCATGGTTGAAAATCCCTCAATGAGGCGGGCTAGTACGTCTCCCCTTTCCCCTCCTCCGTTTGCGCTTCAAAGGTGTATATATAAATGTTGGGGTATAGGGATTTAGCTTTAGATAAAGGGACAAAGAAGCAACTGATTTCGCACCGCACGACCTCCTACATTGGTGGATTCACCTTAAAAACTTGCTTTACTAGAGGGAGGGAGACAATCGAGTATTACAAGGATGTCTATTTCTGGAGGGTTTAATCAAGAAGCAGTTGACAAAGAACAGGGCATTGCACGCATGCATGGCGGTGTCACTTAAGAGACTCACGTCATCACATTGGATTTGTAGAGCCGGAATACAAGGAGTGGACTCTTTGTCAACTGCAACAGCTCAACAACTCCCATTAATCAATGATCCATGAATGACAGGAGTGGACACTGCATATCTGTTTCTTCAATGTCCCCAAAAAACCAGCAAAAACTTATTTCGACACTCCAATTATCTATATATCACCAGCATTGTTCTCTGTATACATCATCATCAGATGATGAATTGAAAAACACAACAACAAAGTGACTTGCTTTCATTACAGGCACATACATCCTTCGTTTGCAAATAAACATTATATCTCACCGTCGAATTTTGGAAAATAAAAACAAACCAAAATGTAATGGCCTCGATATTAATTCAACTCACCACGATTAATAGGTGTAAACATGTACAGGGAAGAATACAAGTAAAGGCAGATAGTACATCTGCATCCCTCCTTCAAGTACCAACAACCAGTTGATAAAACATACATATAAGATACACTTATCCCTAATTCTCTGAGACTCAAGGATTCTCTTGTTCTGGGCCGCCTATATCAGAGAATGAGCTTCTTTACATCTGGACCATCTACCGACCTTCCTTTCATCGCTCCATAGCTTTGCGATAATCGACTGGAAACCAATCCGCATGTATCTCACAACAACCATGACAAGCTCCCTACAAGACAAGTATTTGGTTTTTGGGTTTTAGACAACTTCAAGTCTCAATTTTCAGCATGATGACACCTCAGACAACTAATTCATTCAATCTTTTTGATAGAAAGAAGAACGCAAGATCATCAATGCTATGCTGGTAGTTAAAAAACAAGAGCATAGTAGGAAATGGATCATTGCCAAAGTTCTGCAAAAGAAATTGCCATCAAACTGAATCTAAAAACGGAGAACAAGAAGAAGAATATGTTTTTTCTCTTTTATGAAAAGAGCAGCTGGCAAATAAAGCATCACAGATCCACGTAGCTGTAGGAAACTTACAGTGGTGAGCAAGGAGATCGACGGCCCTTCACAAAGTAAACAAACAGGTATGAATCATAATGCTCGCCGTCAATCAGATAGAAACCAGGCAACTTCCGTATACACTTGAATGACATTTTCTTGTACAGATGGATGGCAGGAATATTGTATGATATCACATGCAAATAAACAGCCTGACAAGTTGGGATGCTGGAGGCATACTTGATAACCTCAAGAATAAGTGAAGAGGCTGCACATCAACAAACAGGCAAGTTAGTTCCTTTGGCGCTCACAGAAACAGCATAAAGAGCCATGGAGAATGGGAACAAGAGCCCACCTATGCCAAGATTTCTGTAACTATTCACAACTCCCAGCGTCAGAACGTAGACTAATGACCATTCCGATTCTGCAGAATTATAATGAAACAAATCCACAATCTGCGAGAACAATTTCAATTAAAAGAAGTCATCATTCAGGAGCCTATGTTGGTAAAGTTCCAGGCCATTAAGGTGTAATCCCCTAAAGAATCTTCTTCAGCTTCTCAACATAGAACCCATTTCTAGCTATGATCACGCTTGAGGAAGAATGACAAACAAAAGGAGCTTTAATACAAATGATCACTGGATGACAGTATACACACCTCACTGTCTTTAGCAAGAACAACCCTAGCTGTGACAAATCCAATTAGCTCATCACTTTTTCCGTCATCACGGCTATGGTCAACGGCTGCCCAAGACACTATACCACGTCCATGGACAACATTTTGGAAGAACTCAGATTCGTACCTGTAAATCCAACTGCTCATATAAGAAAAGCAACCACTCCATCTAAATATCCACATCACTAAAAAACCTCAAAGGACGAAAGTGTTTACAGGGCTAAACTACCTAATGGGAAATAATTCCCCGTGAATCTGCTCTAAGATTTCCAGATCAGATGGACGTATGGGCCTATAGCTTATGGTCGGATGGCAAGAAGTTAGCGGGACCATCGTCTATCCAGATCTTAATCCCCAGCAAAAACTGGATATATGTGGAGAACCTGTAGAAAGGCCGCTCTTCCCATTTATGCCCCATCAGCCGCCACATCCATGCAGTAAGAACTGTAAACCAACATCGCAATTCTGCTTAAAGCTCTCTAATTACTTAGGGCCATATACAAATTCATAAGTAAAACGGAAGCAATAGAATAATATATGGCACTGTATCAATTATCTTAATTACAGCTAAACTACATAATGGAATGATGTAGAGCATCACATCACAAGCCAAAACAGATCCTAGGGTGTATTGTTTTGGTAAAAACCTCATGATAAAAGAAAATGTTTTCCCCTTTTCAGGTTGGTGAATTCATTCCTAGCTTTAAAGATGCATATCTTCTTTGATGGTAAACGGTTTTCCATTGACTGATCATATTTAGCAAACCAAATGCATAAAAATTCAGAAAACTAACTTAACTTGCGGGATATTCTTTCACTCATACAGTCACACACTTAGTGTTTTATTTGCATAGAGAAGAAAACGAAAGGCCAAAAGCAACGGCTGAACTGCCTATCATAGCATGTGCAGATGCCAAGTACTAAGATTGCAAGCACTCATCAATTATGATTTTGGCCCAGCGACTTCTATGGCTGATAGAAATGGTTTAATTCAGTTCACAGATGCTCCAGTAAGCAATAGGAAAGTCAAAAATTGGTTCTTTGCAATGAACTCCTCAAAATCCCAAAACTTTTTACTCTCTATGTTTCCTTTCATTTTCTTGTTAGAAGGTTCACATGAGTAAGGTCAGACGGTGTCAAGTTATTCCCTTCGTGCAGGTGCAAACACTAGAGAATAACCAAAGGCTGACTGACCTTTTGCACCATAGAATTCACTTTCACTGGAAACGTAACTGCAGCCATTAACAGTCAATTGGAGAAACTTGAAGCAACTCAATAAGCCAGATAGCACAACAAGGTAAATACGACAGTTGAATGAACAAGTAAGTCGAGAAGGTGACTCGGCGGATGTCTTTTCTTTTGTCAACAGTGATATTGATTTCAGTCTCTTCAGACAATAAAAACAGCAACCAGGCCACTCATATGGCCAATAGTCGAAAAGTCGATATTCCAAATGCTATAATCACCTTTCGTTGGTTAAAAAAGAGCTATGCTCAAACTTCCAGTGGGCAGCCATAGTGAAAAGCATGATCAAACGATACTAAACAAAGGTGTAGAAGAAGTGTTTATGAGAATAGAAGCATGGAGCTGTAATCTCATTAAACAGCATGCGATTCCTATAACTGGCACACGCTCCGTAACTCTTATCGCTCCCTAGACACACACAGAACACCGCTGGACCACCAGCACAGCACCTATTTTTAAAGACGAAATTTTTCGGGCCGATTGCCAAATTGCCTGAAACAAGGGCACGTAATGAAAATTGCAGCACGTAGAGAAGCTATTTCTTCTCAGAGAGCATCGAATCGATTTCCAAGGGACAGGTGACTGCCTCAGAAGTAAACCTCCGGGACAAGCGCCCCCACGCTTAGGCAACCGACCACGAGTCCCATCATCAAGCAGCCCAAACGGCACAAAGAGAACAAGGGAGAAGTAGAACTTCAAAGCTACAAAAATCAACACGATACGACAGCTAGGTCCACAATGAAGAAAGGACCGTCACCAAAAAAAAAAAAAACCCAACGCATATTCACGACGCAAAGCGGAAGAATTCACAGAAGCTCCAAGCGAATGCCGAAAAGGCTGATGATGCTAGACAAAATAGCAGGCATCCGCGAACGAGAAACGGCGCCGACAAAAAGCAGGGGAAGCCGAGGCGAGCGGCGAAATCGGAACGAAATCAGTGAATTCTTCGCCAGTAAGGAAAGGGACCGGGGCAGTAGCTGACACACTGACGTCGCCATGCGGATCGGGGACAGGACATCCGGAGCACGATCGGAGACGAGACGAGACGAGATCGATTGACCAGATGAGTGAACAGACGGGCGCAGGGAAGGACGATTACCTCATCGATGAGAACGAGTGATCGGTGGACGGATGGAAAGGAGATGAAATCGGGGCGGGGGTGAATGAAGGGGTGGGGGAGGGGAATCTGGAATTTGCTTGCCTTGGCTTTGGCTCTCTGCTGCTGTTCCTTGCGGGTTCTGGAGGACTTGCTTTTCGCTTCCCCCGACCGTCGTCAACGGACTCTCCCTTCCCAATCCGCATCGAACATGGTACCAAACCCCCTCCCTCCCCCTTCTCTTTCTTCTTTCCTTCCTTCCCAGTTTCCCCTTCTTTTCTTTCCCCTCTTCCAATTGGACCCCCTGCACAGTGCACACTTCCCCCTTTTCTTCTTCTTCTCATTTTGCAATTTTGCATTCGACTCAATTCGTTATTGGTATGGAAAAAACAACATGAATTGTTTCTGAACTTTAGCTCAATATGCAATATCTTACGTATTCAATTTAATTTATGGGTTATATTGAAATGTTCAACGTTATTGAAAAAATAACATTGGATATATTGATATGCAATATCTTACGTATTCAATTTAGTTTCTGGGTTATATTGAAATGTTCAACGTTATTGAAAAAATAACATTGGATATACTAATATTGTCTAGGAATTAAATTAAATATTTATCAAAAGTTCAGTGGTCATATTGAACAGGTCAAAAGTTCAGGGACTAACATTGCGATTAAGTTAAAAGTTCAAGAATTACATTAAACGAATTAAAAATTCAAAAATCATACTGTACATTAGGCCAAAATTTAAAAATCATTTATGATCCACCCTGATGATTTTTAACAGTACAGAGAAGAAAAGTATTCTGTCATTCTAATATTGTAGTTCTAATAAAGAATAATAAACAGAAAAGAAGAGAATTGATGAGTGGTGTGCTTACTTCACAATGAAAGGATCTGATCTGTAAAGCGAGATAGGGGATTCCATTGAACCTACTAAGATGTTTGGGAATCCCGGTGCAACAGCTGCACCAAAATGGATTTTCGGGGGCGCAACGAAGACCTGTTTTTTTTTTTTCTTTTTTTTTTTTAATCACATGTGACTTTAATCTCAATAAAGTTAGTTCTACCAAAATCTAAAGGATATCCGAGGGAATGACAATCTATGGTCCGTTCGTCGGGTGAAGAGCTACTCATGTCATAGTTTTACTTCTCCTTCCGACATAAAAAGTCGGCCAAGTTTCATCTCTCGTTCTGGAATTCTGATGTCATTGATTCGGCCATATCACCAAAACAAATATCGAATGCAAAAGGTAAATTTCTTTTAGATAACATGAACCTCTGTCTACGTATAAGATGAGAATCTCTTATCATCATCACGAGCGATGACGGTCAGACCGGGTCTTCCTTCATGCACAAACTTTACATTATTTCCTCAATCCACGAGCTTATTGGGAAAAAGTTGAAGCATTTGAGAGAACCCAACAACACCAACCCCTCGCTTCCCTCATCTCGTTAACTCAGCATGCTTCATAGAGAATAAAACGATATTCACCGAGCTGACTCGGCGGATGAAAACAAGAGAGTCGCACATTACATAGAGGAGGAGACACTGGGAGAATTCTAATCTGTCGAAGCTTCATGTTCAAGTTCTACACCTGTATCCTGAATCACCAACGATGGGTGATCGCCGTCTCTCTTCATACCGCCGCCATTTCTTTCCTTATCTTTTGCAAAAATAATCCTAAAGTGTTCCATATCCTCGTCAGACAAGTCCACCTCATCGGACTTCAGGGATCTGATACTTCGACTTTCCTTCTAGTTCAGCCTCTATCTTTTCGCAACATTGGTCGGCACACAGGCTTTGCAATTGAGACTACAGCTCTTCACTGCCCTGGGCCAGAGCACTTAGGCGGAATAGTTTATAATAGCATAGAGTTCCTCAACCTGCATGTAATTGCAGAGCGGCACCAGTCATGGATCACTGATTCCATTCCACATTCAGAGAACAGCACCAGTCAAGAATCGGTGCTTTGCTACAGCTTCTGCTATTGGCCGTTTTCGATAGTCGGGATTGAGCATAGCCTGCGAGAAGGAGGAGGAGAGCTGTCGATCTTATTCATACGATAACCAAAAGGAAGCAGAATCCTCGCGATAGAGAACAATGCTTCATGTACCTTAGATTACTATAAAATGGAGGCAAAGGGGAAAAGTAACAGAAAAATAAAAGAAAATAAAAGAAAAGAAAACTGGTACTTCAGTTTTGAACGGAAGACACCCAAAATCTCGTCCAGTTCGAACGGCTATTTGAGTGAAACACCAAATCACTATCTAATCTTATATACTCATCAAATCAGTATCAAACCTGAAGCAACTCCCAACCAGCTCCATCACCTAGATCAAGAAACTTCACGGCTTCTAATAAGCGGTCATCTGCCAAACAATACCTGCCAAAAAAGATGTAGGAAATTGCAATGAATAAGACTGGGAAGATACATATTCATGAAGACAGGACAACAGCTAATTCTCATAACAACAACAAGCATCTCTATGTAGTTACTACAGCCAGTTTTCCAACAAAAACCCAAGTTCCTGTCATGCAGAATGGAGAAATCATTAAAGTCTCTATAATTTTGTCATCTCTTTCGTCCATAAGAGGAGGGGAATAATAATCTTAAAAAAAAAAGAAAACAAAAACTCAAAAAAAGGTGCTTGGTTTGCCACAGATATCCTTTCACATATCAAAGCTCTAAAACCTCTCCGCATCAGTATGTATTGCATTGAGACTAAGCATGTTGTAATAAATACTAAGAAGAAATAAACCAATCCGCATTTAACATGCCACAAAATGGTAATCGTGCTTTCAGGCTGCAGCACTTCTTTCTAGCACATCCAAATATACATCCAAAACAACCAGAGATTTAGGACTATAAAGCATACTCTCTTGCGGCTTCAATATCTAGTTGGAAAGTGTTCTCCAGTAGCCTCTGCAAAATCAAGGTTTAAAATAACCTTAGCAGCTATTTGCTGTGTACTGCAAGATGTAAATGAGAGAACCCCAAACATAGTGATGCAGCTGTTAACCTCATTAAATATTTGAAAACTATTCTCCTGACTTTACTTAACAAATCTACTTGTCTGGTCTTTAAGGGAAAACCTTAAGCAACGCATTGTATATATGTAGATATCAGAGGCCAAAAAAGAAATTTTACCTGACTAAACAAGTTTCCTCGCAATCAATCAAAAGGTTCAATCTAAAGTCCTTTCCTTTTATTTTTTGGAAAAACCAAATCATACAAAAGCATAATCTCATTTAACGTCAATCATCTCTTGAATCTCTCATGTTCCAACAATCAAGTATCTTCTGATGTGGATTTGAGCCGAAAAAACATATACAAAACTTTCTTCTTCTTCTTTTTTATGGCATGTGCATATATACAAAAAATAAAAAATAAAATAAAAGTCGTGCCCCCATAACAAATTTTAGAAATAGTGCTTACTTGCAAAGAGAGACTATCAATTATGCCAGATTCACAAAATGGAACAAAAGCCAGGTAAGCCAAAAGAAGACCCGCTTCATATCTGAAGAGGAATTACAAGATAATTACTCACAAGTCGCAATTAATGATGGTAAATAATCCAAGAATGCAAAATTTCAAAAATGTACATGTCATCTGCTATTGCAAAGGCTCTTTTCTCAAATGTTGTAACGGCACCAGCAGCAGCTGCACGTCTCCAAAGTTGTTGAGAAAGCATTCCACGACCCTCTTCTAGGTATGAGTACCTAAGCCACAGCAGATCGGCATAAAATTAATCAAGAGAATGCTGCTCTCATCACCATATACTGAGATCATAAATCATTGCTAAAAATCATAACTCTATTGACTATGAACCCAACCAAATTGTAAAAGACTCGATAAAGTCACATAAACACATAAATTAGAAAACTCAATTGCAATGACTAGGAAGCCCCTAGGAACTTGGGACCATTCAGCGTCACACTTCTTGGGTACATAACTTTCATTCATCTAAAGTACCAACGTTTCAATTTTCAACTTTAACATAAAAGTTAACTGGATACTGAATAACAAATTGATCTGTCCATGACAACATGATAGAGTTCGACAAACCATTTCGTCAAACAAAAAAGCATGACTACAAGAAAGGTAAACCTACAACAAACAGAAAAAATCTAGCGTTCATCCAGTTTCATGTTTATA
This sequence comes from Eucalyptus cloeziana, assembly GCA_014182715.1. Classification (NCBI taxonomy): domain Eukaryota; kingdom Viridiplantae; phylum Streptophyta; class Magnoliopsida; order Myrtales; family Myrtaceae; genus Eucalyptus; species Eucalyptus cloeziana. Next base: position 166,806 of record CM024644.1, read on the forward strand.
GGATTCAAAATCCTTGCAGTAGTTCAATCAGCAGAATATGAAAGCCCAGTATCATGAGCATCAGCCTTTAGCATGATGAGGCTTCATATATTAGCAAAAGACTTTTTTTTTTGGGTCATAATATTAGCAAATGACTTGATCATACCTGATATCGACAGAAAAAGCTAGGTCTCGAAGGCGTGGAACCAGGTAAGCAGCATCCCTCTCCCTTATGGTACTGCATTAATAAACAGACTATTCTCATAATGCAATAGAGGACTTAGCAGTTCTAGCATAAGAGTTAAAAAGGCATTATTTAAAAAACAAAGGATGGACAGCCAGAAACATACTTGAGAACAACAGAAGAAGGACCAAGACTCTGATGTAACCTTTCATGCTCATGCATGAAAGCAAGACCGAGCATAGCACCTTGCAGAAGCTTAATGACGAAGAATCTTTTGCGTCTGACCATCTCTTCTTGTTCAAAGTAGTTCCATGACATGCCCGCTCCCAGAGATTGGCTCTTTGATAATTTTTCACTGGAGACTTTTGCATAGTCTGCAGCACTATATATGCCATCATTCCGGAAAGCAAGCCACTGCGAAGGGACACTATCTATCTTGTTGTAAGTCCAAAAGACATTTTATGCGTTTGAGCAGAACTGGATATACTTAAACTAACCTGTTCCCCAGTTGTTGTCTCAAAGCCACCTATCAGCATCAAGAGATTCTGAGAGATGCCTTTTGGACTGCTCTGCATCGTTGGTGCAATTTAGAAAAACAGAAATCAATGAAAAAAAAGAAAAAAGTGAACACCTGCCATTGACAAGCTTATTTTGGTGTAATCAGAGACGTTCTTTTTTTTTCCTGGTATTGGGTTCGTGACAAAATATGACCTGAAGGAAGGCATGAGAATTGAGCTCGTTGGCAGCCATCATATCGGCCTCAGTACCACCAGCTCGTTGTCCAGGATACACCTATAGTTGGTCATACCGCAAATCCAAATTCGTGGGAATGATGATTTTAATGAAAGGATTGATGAATGCATGTAGCAGGGTCTTAGGACCAGTTCAAACAGTGACCTTAAAGATGACGGAAGAGCCAGAGAGGGAACCCCGGACGACTCTGCCTTCGTAAAGCCTGAGAGAAGACTGCCATGCAAGTGAGAACGAGGGTCACCCAGCAATTAAGGGGAGAGAGTCAGGGGATGCAGTGGCACCTGATTTTGACGCTGCCTTCACCGACGTCCTGGGTCTTGAACTGCCCAGAATTCGAACTCGATTGGAGGCCCGTATAGCTACCGACCGAGGAGCGAACAGAGTAAAGATGAGGGATAAGAGGGAGCGAAGTTAAGACCGACAGTGGAGGAGGAGAGAATTACCTGGTGACGTTGATGAAGCCATAGCTGCCCAGCAGGCGTCCGACCTGGAAGGAATCGGAGTCGGTGATGAGGTTGAGAGTGGCTCTGCAACCGGGAGCGCGAAGCTTTGGAGCTTGAAGAGGGAGCGAGATGGGGAGGAGCGGAAGGCGAAGCATTGTCCTCTGCTTCGGTTCCTTCCTCTGTGGGTGTGGGAGATTGCTGACTGCTGAAGCTGAAGCAGATGGAGGTGAGGCTGGAGTGGACCGTTCATAAACGATGAGATCGATCGTCCAGGCTCGGCCTCCACCTCCACTTGAGTGGGTTTTGTTCAAATTAAGAAATTGATTTTGACTGTAACGTAAATGTTAAGAAAATGCAAATTATGTTTAGTAAAAAAAATTTGCAAAGCACCTTTGGGTCCAAATGTCCGGCAAAAAAATTTCGGCAATGGGTTTTGGCTGCATATCTTATATTCATCTATCTCATGCCTTCGCCGGCAAGACTTTTAGGCAACCGATGAGTTAGATCTTGCATTTTTTGGCCATGAGGTCACCCAACCTCAGGCGACTCTCGGGCGAGGGTCACGCAACCCAAGTAATCACCACTTGGGTCTTGTTGGGTTTGTGAGGTGACGCGCGACCTCGAGCGATGGTCCCTTAAGGTTGCTGCAATCACTTGCGTTGGGTGACCCTTGCCGGCCAAATTTGACCTCGCCAACTAGAGTTAGCCTTATCGGCCTTTACCAACCATCCTTGCATGAAGAAGATGAAGAATAATAAGAATGGACAAAATTAAAAAAATTAAAGAATTGGTGGTGGTAATTTTAAAAGGAAAAAATACTTTAATCCTAATTCCAACATTCTACAACTACTAATTTCGAGAGGCAAGGTGAAGATAGCTTTGAGCTTTCAGTATTCTCAAAATAAGCATTTAATCAAAGTTATTTCAAAGTGTATTTCTAAGGAACCTTAGCGAAAGCCTTCCTGGAAAGTTAAACTAAAAACGCAACATTTATGTGTCATTTTCATCGGCACGCGGCCCTCTCTTCGCTTTTCCCCAACATGTCCATATCCCACTGCCACGTATTGTGAAATCCTTGGTTCGTCGGTGGATGGGGAATATATTTGGGTAGTTTCATTGGACTACGTCGCTTGAACAACGAGTCTCCTCAACCTATATATCTGTCTTCTCCTCCATCTCTCTCTCTCTCTCTCTCTCTCTCTCCTGCGAATTGAACAGCCAACACAAAGCGCGTCATGGCGGTATCTGCTCGTCCTTTCTCTGCTATCGATCTGCGTCCCAATTGCTCCTTTTCCGTTGTTCAAATATTTTCGCTTGGCGGTCATTGTCGTAAGAGTCGTATTATAACTTGCCCCTAGGATATGGAGGGCTCCAAAAGATCGGATGCAAGCACCCGTGTTTGGGGTGGAGAGATCAGATTTGCTTATTGATCAGATTGATAAACGGATCGTGTTGAAAGTTGTTGATTTCATCTGTCAACCTTGTATCTACCAGTTTCACATGTTTATGTTTCCATGTACAGAATCTTGCTCCAAAAATCGGCCACCTTTTTTGTGTCGCATCCCATTCCCTCTGGTTTTGCTATATTTTTTTTTTCAGTTGCTGGGCTCATTATCAATTTCTTGCCGGATATATGTGCTGGTGTCTGGGCTGAATTTACTTGTGGCATGTTTCCTCCCAGGAGGGCAAATAGCTGTTTATCTAAGATCAAACCTAAGCTTCCCAAAATATCGATTTCCTTTCAGCACTCAGCTGTAGCTCATGATCGGTTGTTTGTATGTTTCGATGAATACCCTTAAGTTCCTGGGAATTGGAAGTGAAGGCAATCATACGATATCGTAATTGAAAGAGCTCAGACAAAAACTCTGTCACCTTCTCGCAGAGTCTCCTCGAGTGTTTCTCTCAATGAATAATTTGGGTATCTGACCTTCGCAATGTACTTGTCACGGATAGGATTTCTCAAGTTTCTGAAGAAGTTGCCACTTTTGGAAATATGCTTTAGATTCTTGAGACTGTCTGTCTTATTTGATCTGTCGTGTCCTCAATTTAATTGATGCCCGCGTGGTTGCAGATAAGGACGGTGAAAGTCAATAACCTTTCCTTGACAGCATCTGAGGAAAACATAAGGGAGTTCTTCTCTTTTTCCGGTGAAATTGATCTCGTTGAAATGCATAGGTCTGTTTTGAATCTGTCAGCATCACATCCCTATCTTCAACTTTTCTAGCCCTGCTAATTTGGCTGCTTAAAATGTGCTGCTGAAAACAAGTCAATTGGAATGACCTTTTCAGTCTAATTATGTGACTGAACTTCATGAGTTCTGTCCTTCTAGGGCCCAGATATGTACTTTTCATATATGTTTCTTAAGCATTTCTAATTCAGATTTATGACGCGATCTTCTTTCAGTGATGATGAACGGTGCCAGATTGCATATGTTACTTTCAAGAATCCTGAAGGAGCAGAGACTGCAGCTCTGCTTTCGGTATCTAAAAGCTTTTCAGTATCTCCCAATTGGTTTAATATGTTGTTGCGCATTCGGAAAGTGTTGCTTTAAGTACTGTTGCAAATATGTGGATGGAATCTTTTGAATGGGTAGAGTATACCTTTTCATCATCATGAATAAATTTTGTCCCTCATTGAATCTCATAAGAATGTCAACCAGTTTGCTAGTTGAACATGACATGAAAACAGTAATTCTTGATATAAAATCCAATCTGGTTCTTAATCATCGGGAAATTTGGAGTCCAAATTTAAGGATGAAGATAAGGCTATCCATGTTCCTAAATGGTACCCAAGTTTAACTACATTTTGCAGTTTGAGCAGAAGCTACGACAGCAGGAAAAGAAATGTCTGTAGTTTTCATCTAGAAATTAGTTCAACTGTAGTAAAGTCCATTGCTATTTTATCATCAGATGTGTCCGTTAATACTCCTTACTTGCACGAGCCTCCGATAGCAAGCTACTCCTATGGTAACCTTTTCTGCTGCTTTAAGTTTACTTGTTTGATTTCATATATAGGGTGCGACCATTGTCAATCAGGCAGTCACTATTGCTCTAGCACCAGATTACAAAGAACCAGATGATGCTTCCACATTTCCAACTGTAAGATTGTCCTTTTAAGAGGTCAATTTAGATACTTCTTTTGTGAGGATTTGTTTCCCTGACAGGAAGGATACTGAAATAATCCTCAGGATACTGAGAACAAGGGAGCTGCTGCTGCATCTCCTGTCCAGAAGGCAGAGGAAGTCGTAAGCAGCATGCTAGCTAAGGGATTTGTCTTAGGCAAAGATGCGCTTAACAGAGCAAAAGCATTGGATGAGAAACACCATGTCACTGCAACTGCTACAGCAACAGTTGCTTCTATAGACCAGAAGATCGGTCTAAGTGAAAAATTCAGTGCTGGAACAACGGTGGTGAATGAGAAAATGAAGGAAGTGGACCAGAAGTTCCAGGTTTCGGAGAAGACAAAATCTGCAATAGCAGCTGCGGAGCAGACAGCAAGCACTGCAGGGTCTGCCATCATGAGTAACCGTTATGTGCTGACCGGGGCCGCATGGGTCGCTGGTGCATATAGCAGGGTCACCAAGGCAGCTGGGGAAGTGGGGCAGAAGACACAAGAGAAGCCGGTGGCTGAGGAGGAATCACAGGGAAGGAAAACCTGAAAGGAACCTTTGAATTCAACAAAAAACTGCTGATGTGATAGTATCCTTCAGAAGCCTGTCGGCTCAAGGTTTCTTAACTTGATTTGGTAGTATCTTTGGCTATAGATGTTTGGTATTTCTAAGATCTTGGTGTTGCTAAATGATAGTAGTTTTGTGAGCTTTTGGAGAAATTCAAATATATACTCACGGGCCTGTTTATAAGTTGAGCTTGAAACTGCGATAAATTGGGATAACAACCGACTTCTTCTCTTTGCGTTGCAATGGAGCCTAGTTTGTAGAATAAGCTCTTAAATCAATCATCTGTGCTTTGATAGTTGCACGAATATGCGGATTGTGCCAGATTAGATTTTCCGTATTGTTTTGCTCACATTAGATTGGTCAGTCTCTCCTGGACAGCAAGGTAACTTGCATGATCATCTGTCTGCTGAACTTCTTCTGCACCGCTACTTTCAAAAGCTAAAGGATCTATTTTTGGCAAATTATATAGTAGGACTGTGAAGAGTGCCACTTCTGCCATGCTTGCAAATCAGCCTGTCATTTAGGTTGCAGAGTGACTTAAGAAGCACTCTTATGTCTATCAGTCTGTTCTTTCCTGTCAACCAAACAACATTATTGGCATCACGTTTTGAGCAAATCACCTTTGCAAAGTGCTCTTCTTTTTTTGTTTTCTTGCCGTTTCTGAATTCTCAGAGCTGGCAATTGGTCTCTTGTCTTAGCCTAAGCAATAACATAAGTAGCGCTTCTATTTTACTCATGATATAACGTTTTCTTTTTCCACAAATGTAACTCTAGCAGTAGATAATTCTAAAATGGAAGTATCTGAAACTGGAAGTTTCTATTTTACTCATAATATAACGCAAGTGTAACCTAACCAATTTCAGAAGTAATGTTTTGGCCAAAAAAACAAATTGGTAAGAGCAATAGGAAAGATTTCTACGATAAAATAGTCAAAGAATTTATTTCCCTCAATTATTGACATGACAACATACCCTTATAAGAGTGATGAATAGTGAAATGAGAGACGGATACTCCCTCGTAGCCTCCAAAGTGAAATTTTCTCAAGAACTGAGAGGATAGGGACTCAAAATCCGGCAACTCTAGAAAACAGAGTTTTCAGAATCCTTCTATTTTTTAGGGATTACGATCCCTTTTTCCCCCTAAAGATATCCTTAATTAGTAATCTCAATTTTATTCTATTATGCGTGAAGTTATATTTCTCTTTTATCTCTAAAGCATTTCAATTTTAGACTTTGAATAGTTCATATCTTTTAAAAAAAAAAAATTGTGAAATATTTTCCTTTTCCATAAACAGGTGTAGAAGTTCTTCGTATTACTCTAATAAATTGTTTACACTAACAACCAATTCAAGTATTTCGCAATAAGAAGACTTTCGAAAAGAATTTTAATGTCAATTTTGATACAACACACATGCACCTTTGCTAGAATGGATCGAGTTCCCACGGCGCGAAATGTGGTTATGCAGAACTATGAACCACAAAGCTTTATTTTAATAAAGTTAACGGCAATACAAAAGCTTTGAACTTACTTTAAAAAGAAACTTTCTTCATCTCTTCCGCTCCTAGAAGGGAGGGATTTGACCTAAATCTCTCCCTCCCCTACTAGTTTCTTTTCCTTTTGTTTCTTTCCTTGCTCTCCCTATCTAGTTTTAGACATGAGAGTTTTGCTCTTCTAATCTTATATCTTGGAGTTTTTCTCTCCGATTTAATTCTAGATATTGGAGTTTTAATGAATAAATACTCTATCTCCCGTGTCAATGGTGCTCACAGCAATTTTCGTGTCAAATCTATGCTCATTCAACCTATTTTCATTCAAAACTTTGGCACTTTGCATTGACTTCAAGGCTCGATCTCACGAATGTCAGCTATTAATTTTTTTTAACATATTTATATTGTCTCCAAACGGTGATGGTATTAGGAGATATCGAACCTAGGCACACACCGTTGAAAAGCAACGTCGTAATTACAAATCCAAACTTGTGCTTATCACTTATGGTGTTGTGTGATTCGGTGATTGGTCACTGATCTTTTCGTTTAAATGTAGTCCTAGATATGTTTATGAAGGACGAACCTATAATTATACATGCATGACGATCATGCTCTAATAAAACACCTTGATTGATTTTTGGTTTTTTCATTTGGTTTGGAGTTTTATGGGCTTGCTTTATTACTATGACTTTTGCGATTACTTTTCAAATAATGAATGGGAATTTCTTTTTGACCAAAAAAAGGAACTTACTTATAAAAGGCCCCAGTTGCCTGAATGAACCAAGAGACATCCAAAAAGTTAAAAGACCCACCAACCTTGTTTAAGCCTATGGCAGAATGCTCCGCTTTTAATCACCAAAACTTCTCTTTCGACGACACTATTCCGTATCCTCCCGTCCCATAATGCTAATAAGGTCCAGACAAAAACAGGAGAGGAAAAATGTTAAAGTGTTTTCGAGTCCCCCGAGGAGCATAATTAATTACAAAAGGCTCTTCGTTGACTCGATACTCACTCCGTTGGTTGCGCTTGTAATGAATTCCCAAGTCCGGGATGCATTGTATCTTGAAATGGAATGACGTAGTGTTCATTTGTGTCGAATGGTCAACTAGCCGTGGAAATAGACAAAATCCAATGCAGGCCGGCGACGGAAACTCCAAGGAACGAACACCTTCAATTTATATCCCCAACGCTTCGCTCCCGGTACAGCATTCACCGTTAATCTCGCTGGCCACGACCACGGGTAACTGCTCCTTTTCTTTTTTTTCCTTCCTTCCTTCCCTTTTTTTATGCTCTTTTCTGGTATGCTTCTCTTCACAGGCCCAACCTTCTAGCTTAATTGGTATTTGGTAGTCTCTGTCTTTGATATCCTTCACAGTTGTCCGTCTTTCCTGGGAGGATACACCCCCTCCTGCTCATAACCCCAGACTTCCTGACATCTTTGATAGATCCTTTTCGCCACTTCCCTTCATAACGTCTGTGCTTTCAGCTCAACCTTGAGGACATCTGGTTCCAGCATGAGTGACAATAATTTGATGGATAAAGTGAGCGCGTTGGGCGAGCGTCTGAAGATTAGCGGGGCTGAAGTAGGCCGAAAGATGAGCGCCGGCATGAGCTCGATGAGCGTCAAGGTGAAGGAGCTAATCCAAGCCCCCACCCAGGGGGATAAGCTTGTCGAGGACGCTACCTCCGAGTCACTCAATGGACCTGATTGGGCCCTGAATCTTCAAGTGTGCGACATGATTAATCACGAGAGGATCGACCGTGGGGAAGTGATCCGTGGCGTAAAAAGACGCTTAAATTCGACGAGCCCGAGGATCCAATACTTAGCTCTGGTCTTGCTGGAGACTTGTGTCAAAAACTGCGACATGGCATTCTGCGAGGTGGCTTCCGAGAGGGTTCTTGACGACATGGTCAAGTTGATTGATGACCCGCAGACTATTGTTAGTAACCGGAACAAAGCCCTGATGATGATCGAAGCATGGGGAGAGTCGGGTCGGGAACTCAGGTACCTGCCTGTTTATGAAGAGACATACAAGGTACACGTCTTCTATGCTTTCTCTCGCTTGAGTTGTACCAGTGATCTATATCAAAACGATATGAAAGGAAGTGGCGCGTTATATAATGCAGCTTTCCTCTGAGTGGACTTCTGGTTCGATAAAAATCATAAGTTCACCTGAGAGTCAGCTAGAGCCTGTAGTTTCTTATTATGCCGAGTTTCATCATAGTCTATCGGCGCATGACGTGAGAATACCGTAAAGATTTATTGCACTTTCAATTAAGTACCCAAAGTAGAGGTAGAAAATGTTGTGGGAGGAGAGGAGAGGTGCAGTACAGTACATGTCTTGGAGGAAAAATCCCGACTTATACACACTGAACAGCTTTTCTTTTCTCCTTCATGTCAAATTCAGAGCTTAAAGGCCAGGGGCATTTCCTTTCCGGGTCGTGATGATGAAAGTTTGGCACCTATTTTCACTCCACCCACTTCAGTCTTGGATTCAGAACCAGATGTTACCGTTGCCCGACGTGCGCAACATGATACGTGCATTCCTACTTTTACTGCTGAGCAGATCAATGAGGCACTTGAGGTTGCAAGAAACAGTATCGAGCTTCTTGCCACGGTTTTATCCTCCTCACCGAAACAAGATGTTTTACAGGTCGGTTTTGCAGCCTGTGTGGAACTGTCACTATGCCTGTTGTCTTAAAGTACTCGTTGGTTTAGCGAGCACCAGTGGAACGCTGCAGTCATTTGCATGCTACCTTATATCATTGGCATCTGCATAACATTGCACTGACCAATCAAATTCGAATCCTCACTTTCGTCATCGCAAGCTTCCGCAGCTTTCACTTTAGTTTACAGAGGCTAGGGAGCTGTCGGTTACTTTAGGCCAAATGCGTGCTTGTCATCCCTTTCCAAAATAGTTGCCTTACTTCATAATGTTAAATGGTCAGTCTATGTGGACACTCAGGAACTCTTTGGTCTCTGTGTATTCAGGACGAGTTGACAACCACACTGGTGCAGCAGTGTCATGAAGCTCAACACAAAGTGCAGAGAATCGCGGAGACAGCAGGAGATGATGAGGCGCTGCTCTTCGAAGCCTTGAAAGTGAACGACGATGCCCGGAGAGTCTTCTCCAAGTATGAAAAGCTGCGGGAACCAGCCAGGGCAGCTCCGACGCAGCTAGGACCAGAACCTCTGAGCTATAGAAGCGGAAGGGAAAAGAGGCATGAGGACATGACGGACGATCTGGACGAGATCATATTTGGTGAGAAAGGCGGGGGTAGATCTGAACCAAAGCAAGACGACCTCATTTCCTTGTGAGTTGTGAGGCGCGACAGAGTTGCCATTCCACTTCTTGATTTGGGGATGGTAAAGGCGACGAATGATGACTACCCTCGTTACAATGGGTTGCACAATTCTTCTTTGTAATTCCTGCTGTTGACTTCTTGGGAGATTTATGGCGTCCTCGGAACTTCAAATTGAGTTTTGCTTTTGAACATGGCATTAGACCTGTTAAATGGTCGGGAGTCGGGTCAAGTCGGCTAAAAAATAATTCAATCCAAATTAATTCATTTGACCTGTTTTTGCCTATTTTCATGCGACTCCAATTCATATTATTATAACACTTCTACATTCGAGCCAATTTAAGAAAATTCATACCAAAATTGAGACGATAGCACAAAATAAACGAGCGCGAGATTGAGTAAGAGTACAAAAAAGAATAAAGAGAGAATTATAAATGTGGGTTGAATATAAATAAATTGTGAACCTATTTTATGCCTATTTTATCTTGTCATTTGCCATTCTAAGCTCATTTGTGCCCATTTGCTAAATAACTAACTCATGTAACAATTCAACCCAACTTATCAAAACTAGGTGGGAAAATGGGTCTATCACAAGTCTTCAAATGGTTGGGGGTTGGGTCGGGTTTGGTCAAAAAATAATTCGACCAAATGATTCATTTCACCCGTTTTCACTCATTTTCATGCAATACAAAAATAGTACCTTATATTCGACCTGACTTATATTGCTATAACACTTTATATTTAAGTTAATTTAAGAAAACTCATACTAAAATTAAGGCGAGAGCGCAAAGTAAGTGAGCCCAAGAGAGAGCTACAGAGGTGGATTGAATCTAAAAAAAGTTACGAACCCATTTTACATCTATTTTATGTTGGCATTTACCATTCCAAGCTCATTCGTGTCCATTTATTAAATAACTGACAGTTTCTATTAGGATTTACCGCCGACGGAGCTCCGAGCAAAAAGAATCTCTTTGGGCCCGGCCCACAAATTGGAAGGCCCAGCCAGGCAACGCCCCCTTCCGTGCGATCGAATCGGAGCTTCTGCTCAAAGCCACCGACTGTTCCCCTGTTTAACTTTTTACTCTCTCTCTCTCTCTCTCTCTGTGTAAGCGGGGAAGAACATGAAGATCGCGCTTCGTCGCGTGGCGTCGCCTCGTTGAGATCCGATTGGCCATGGCGGGCAAACATCTCCCGCCGTCGTTCCTCCACCACCGCCGGCTCAGGTCCCCGGCGGTCCTCTTCCCTCTGCTCCTCCTCCTCCTCCTCTTCCTCTACCTCCTCTTCTCCTCCTCTCTCTCCGCTTCCTTCCGCGATCCGGCGCCCCCCTCTTCTCACTCCGCGGGCCCCGAGACCTCGTTCCTGATCTCTCTGGAGCGCTTCCTCGCTCGCCGCTCCTCCTCCTCCTCCGCGCTCGACGACACGGCCAGTACGGCGGCGGACGACGACGCCGTCGTCAGGAAGTTCGACGACGCCGTCTTTGCGTCGGAGAGTGAGAGGTTGCGGGGAGATCCGTACTACCCGCTCGATTTGCCGCTCCGCGTGTACGTCTACGAGATGCCCCGCAAATTCACCCACGATCTGCTCTCGCTGTTTTGGAGAACTTACAAGGAGACCTCTAATCTCACCTCCAATGGAAGCCCGGTGCATCGCCTCATCGAGCAGGTCTTCCTCCTCTTCTTTTAGCATTTCTACTTCCCTCTGTAACTGCGATGGGGCTAGTGGATTCCTGCGCAACGTGCGCCTGTTTTAATTCTTGCCAGTTGATATGTTGTTCTTAGTTTGATGTTTTCTGCTGTTGAGATGAGGCGTGTTGTAAGAAGGTCCTCCCGTTCTGCTTGTCTAGGCGAACCCCCGTTTGTGTCCACTTCGCTAACGTTTGGCAATTGTGTCTGCAGCATTCCGTAGATTACTGGCTTTGGGCAGATCTCATTGCTCCTGAATCGGAAAGGCTCTTGAAGAATGTAGTCAGAGTCCACAGGCAAGAAGAGGCCGACCTATTCTACATTCCCTTCTTCACCACAATCAGCTTCTTCTTGCTGGAGAAACAACAATGCAAGGCGCTTTATAGGGTGTGAGTGCGCTTTGCGGCTTTACAGAATTAAGCTCTGCATGTTCATTTTATGCGGTTGTGGTGTTCTGTTCTTTGTGCGGGAATTGATATGGGTTCTTTTGTTGCTTCATTTTTTTTAAAACTATTTTACGCTGCTGATGTTGCCTTCCTTCTGCAATTGTTCCTTCATTTCTTCCTTAGCATGTACTATGGGCAAAAGTTCAATTTGCCAATTGCTAGTTCTTATCACTCAATGAATGGCCTGAAATGATAATTTGGCTGTAACTAGGAGTACCCTGTGGCTGATATCCTGATTCCTGTGATAATCCATGCTTTTCAAACCTGCTGTGGATCCATCGAATATTTCTGGACTGAGTGCTAGTACTACTAATATCTTTTATCCTGGTGTTTTGGGATGGTTTTCCATATGAGTTTGGTGTTACTGTTGCGTGAAAGTTCTTCATTTTGTTGAATCTTTTTTAAGAACGAACCAGCCTAGGGAATAGGGACCGATTTTGCCCCACCATACTCATGTTGCCTCAGATTGTATTGATTGAAGAAAATCTCATTTAGTTACAATCTTCAATCGTAGGAAGCCCTCAAGTGGGTAACGGATCAGCCTGCTTGGAAACGATCTGAGGGCAGGGATCACATACTTCCAGTTCATCATCCATGGTCCTTTAAATCTGTTCGGAGATATATGAAGAATGCTATTTGGCTCCTACCAGACATGGATTCAACTGGGAACTGGTAATACAGAGATTGAGTTTAAATGGCTTATTAAGCAAGAACTTGCCTGCTTCTTTTTGTGGCTGACATGTATTTCTGCTGAAATTTAGGTACAAGCCGGGACAAGTTTCACTGGAAAAGGATCTAATACTTCCTTATTCACCGAACGTGGATCTATGTGATGCTAAATGCTTGTCAGACAGCCAATCAAAGAGAACCACTCTGCTATTCTTCCGGGGGCGATTAAAGAGGAATGCGGTTGGATTTCCTATCCCTGATGAACAAACGTATATGGGAAACTGCTTAACTAATTTAGCCACTGCATTGAATTATATGCTGTTCTCTTTAGTCCTGAAAAAAGGCTTTAGTATTGGATATGGGTGGGTCAGTTAGTTGGATATAAGCCTCTTTGGTTTGTGCTAATGACACTTTGGGTTGGTGATTTCTAGATAGAGCTGCTATCTTAGGAGCATTTAGAAATCTCTATCAATTCGTTGCCCATTTAGTTGGCCCATTGCTGAAATTAGGCCCGAATGGTGGATGATTGAAGGATATGACTTGTTTAGTGTCTTCTCAATTGGTTAAATGCAGTTTTTGTACTGGATCCATTTGATTTTCATGTGCTATCTTCGTCCAGAAACCACAAATTAGTAGTAGAATTTGCGTGTTCACTTGTCTTCTGCTGCCTGACTACAGGCTTGAGTATGGAATTTTCTGTTAGGCATGACCAGCGAGGAGGGGAAAGCTGGTTAATGAAGTAAAATATATGACTTTGAAAAACAGATTAAGCTCAAGATTCTTTAGTGTGCCTGTGTGTTCATGGTTTTGCTTACTGAGTTTTCCTTGTCAAGAGAATCAATCGAATGAATGCAAATGATTCAATCATAAGAGCTCTCCTTACCTTTTTTGCGTTATCTTGTTCTATTTAACACACTGTAGTTCTTTATCCTATTTTTACATTTCTAAGCCGTGACATGCCAAATGTGTTTTCAGGGAGGAAAGATACGTGCTAAACTTGTAGCTGAACTGAGTGGTGCAGAGGGGGTTGTCATTGAGGAGGGAAGTGCTGGAGATGCTGGGAAGGCAGCAGCTCAGAGTGGAATGCGAAGGTTTATTTGCATATACTTACTCTTCTTCTATTCTATGGGTATATTGCTCTTGATTGTTGTAGCTGAATCATTGTTGTATGACCAGGTCTATCTTCTGCTTAAGCCCAGCTGGTGACACTCCATCATCTGCTCGGCTTTTTGATGCTATCGTCAGTGGGTGCATCCCAGTCATAGCGAGTGATGAATTGGAGCTTCCCTTTGAAGGGATACTTGACTACAGAAAGGTCTGTGATCCTTAAGGTCTCCTTACTTTCTTCTGTTGAAGTGTCACTCTAGAAGATGATTATTTATGCAACTTTGCAATGGGGGAAAAGGTGGAAAAGGCATAACTTTTATTCGAGAGTCGGTCTCTTAGTGTAGGCTTCAGTTTGGTTCAGCTATACTTTCTCTCTGCTTTGTTTTCTTTTCCTTTTTTGGATGAGCTATGTTTTCATTGAAAAATATATTGATCTTTACCATGCAGATAGCTCTCTTTGTTTCTTCGAGCATGCTGTTCAACCAGGCTGGCTTTTAACATATCTCAGAAATGTCAGCACTGCTCAAGTCAGAAGATTGCAAAGCAATCTTGCTAAGGTTTGCATCTGTTGAGTCATGGTGGATTTTCTCTTTTGCTCTTTAGGTGGTTCAGTCAGAGACAGGCACTTTTACATTCTGTTCCTCGTCCACAGAGTCTCTCTATTGTTCATCAGGCGATATCTTCAGTCAAATAAGAACTTGAAAAGCTAGGATATAGAGCTGAGTGGAGATACCTCTATGTATTTACTTCTCTTTTCTTTTCATTTAGATATCTGGAATTACAGCTCCTCTATTTGTGAATTATTTAGTAATCACTTTACACCAGATGAGAAGAACTTTAACTGGAGGATTATAGGTGCTTAGTTTTTTTTCTGCATTTTCTTTCTGATATTGATTTCCTGTGACCTAAACACACCACCTAGTACAGTCAATTTTGCATTAGCTTACTGACTTCACAGTTTTTAAAGTCGCTTATCCATTCCCACCTCTTCCAAATTGGTGGGCACTGATGCAATCTTTGTCATCTTGGCAGTATTCTCAGCACTTCATCTATTCAAATCCAGCTAAGTGCCTGGGTCCTGAAGACTTGGTCTGGAGAATGGTTTGTTCACTTGCTCTGATATTCTATATGTAATTGTAGATAGTTTTGTCTGCCTCTGTATGATGAGATAGTAATGCTGTCTATCCGTTAGTTATTGTTGGCCTGCATGGGAATGGACAACTATGAAAATGGTAGGCCAAAAATCGACAAGTTCGCAACAGTTTTTTTTTTCATACTCCTGGATCTTTCCTAGTGTGCCATACTTCAAAGGCTTGACTACTACTTGTATGAATGAACTCCTTGTTTAGACTAAGGTTGTGGATTCGGTGGACAAACTAATGACAGCATAACTGTATGGGAAGTTGCATTTTTAGTGCGACCTAAAGTGGGTCCCACAAATTCTTCATATCTAAGCTTGATAACTCAAGTAATGCAACATGCAATATTTGCTCCACAATCGTGGTCTGTCTGCTCCGTGGATAGAAAAAGTGGGCAGCATGTCAGTGCACCTGGGAACTGTGTTTGGGTGGATATTTAAAAACTTCATGTTTAACTCTGGCAGAGTCAACCTTTCTGGAATGTTGCTGAAGAGTTACACGAATTGAACATTTAATTCATAGCTGGAGCTTGATTGTTGATATAGTTTTATGGTGTTCATTTATGCAACAGATGGCTGGTAAGGTGGTGAACATTAGGCTACACATGAGGAGATCGCAGCGGGTGGTGAAAGAGTCAAGAAGCATATGCACTTGCGACTGCAGGCGGGCCAATACTACGAACTCAATGTCCCTGCGGTGAACATTAGTCTGTGGATGACCTCCCACTGCTTTGCTTCAGCTGGAAATTGGGCTTGGCATTTGGAATTGTGATCTTCGCAGGGCGGTACGTCATGTATTATGTAAAGACGTATAGTTATCTTTAAGAACTTGCTTTTCTGCACTTAGATTGGAATTTCTGTTATTTATTTATTGGTTCGGTTCTCAGCATATGCTCAAAATCGGTTCTTTTCCCAAAGATGTGGGGCGCTTGTTCTTTGTATTTTGCCGTTCCGATGCGTTAATTAGATACAGAGCCCGAAAAAGGGAAGAAGAAATTTGGGGAGCGAGCATGGAGGAACAGAAAAATGTGGAGCGCGTGTTTAGGCTTTAGCTCTGTATGATTTTGTGGGATCCAGTCCAGAAAACTGACGCGGTAACATACCCTACTCTATGCATGTTCTTTTCTTATAAATAATTATAATTATTTAGAGAGATGAAAGTGATAAATAAATAAGGAAAGAAACATGGAAGGATGTGCATCAATGATTAAAGTCGAAAGGGCGAAAAAAAGAAACGAAAATTGCAGGTGGTGGGACGGGTGGTCTAAAGTTTAATTGAAATCCATGGGGGTGGAGTTGTCTGTGTTGTTTAGTAAGAGAGAAATGCAGGCGGTGGGCTGCATGTAGATGTAATGGGGGGGATTGTGGGATGATCATTTTGTTGGGGTCCCACAGGGGCCTGCTGCTTGTCCGATCGATTCGGATCGGATCGGATCCGAGGTTTCGCCACCACGTTCTTTGGACCCTTTTGCACATGGGGTTGCTGCGTGGTTGAAGATCTATGGAAGATATATAAAAAAATATGGGGGGAATGGGGAAAAGAGGGGTTAGAGAGAGAATTAAGGAATGATTCCTTTCCGTGTTCCGCGCATGTCATTGCATAATCACCGTCACCTTCCCATCCATGTCATAAACCCAATTCTTCACGCCTTCCCCCACCTTCTTATTTGACTGCGTTTCGGGGTTGGAAAAAACCGCTCCCACCCACCAAACTCCCTTTTCAATTCACCTTTATATTCCGACCAAAGAAAAAAAAAATCGCCTTCATGCGCAAATAAATTATGCCCAGATTCAAGTTGATAGCGGAACGTGTATTCATTAGATCGCTTGAAATAGAAAAGCTTTTCGATAAAAACCATTGTGTGCGCTTTGTTCGTACCATGTTGAGACGGCAAATCAAGAAGACCTCGGCGGTTGAGTTTAGTGGAAAGGATCGTGGGCAGTTCGAGGTTGGAAAGGGTCCTCTCAGATCAGGTCAACTCGCATTGGTCGGACGTTTTCCATCTTTTATATTCGAGTTATAAAATTGAGCAAAGCCAGCAACGGTGAAGATCTGGATACTTAGCACGGACAGGGAGGCATAATGGATCTGAATTCCCACAAATGTCATGGCGGTCCTTTGACGAGGATTGACATTACCAAATGTAGGGCGGCTGGGGAGAGTCGGAGGCGTGCCACTCCATCATCCGTTGCACGTTATTGGGACACGCTTTGTGCGAATCAACTGTTACGGATTGTGTCAGTAATGAGGGAGCGAGGCGTGTAATTGGAAAGAGGGGGGAGGAGGGGGAGGACAGTCTGTCTGGCCGGAAATTGAGCTGGTCTTCTGCGTGGAATACGCGTTTGCCCCAAAAAATCAATTCCACCCTTCTTTCTTCCTCTCCATCTGGTGACCCGGATCTACTAATTCGACACCAAGACAGACACTCATCCAAAATTACACCCGAGTTCCATCGGTTTTACAAATGTCAGTAATCTCACTCGTGGTAGATTGGACGGACCCAGATCCATCACTCTCTTGCTCTCAACTAAACGTTAACACGTAAAATTCCACTGAAATTTTAAAAAATAAATTTACACATTTACGAGAAAAAAGAAATGTTAATTTTTAATATTTTCAAGAATAAAAAAACCGAGTGAGCCCTAACGTGATTGTGATTGTAATTGTTTAATTCTAACAATTTGATATTCCTGATCGCATCGAAATAACACGGATCTTTTTATACCCTACATCTTCCAAATCAGAGCGATCTGAATATCGATTCATTAACTAACAATCATTAGTCGAATCAATGGCCATGCTTAGCACGGCTTGTGACTTCTCAAACCATTTCAACTTAGGGCACTGACATTGGTTGTTCTTGTTGTGCCTAAGCACAACTTACTTAATAAACAAGTCAATCTAACTTGACGTGCTATAATTTACAATGCTTGGTACGTACGATGGGCCAAACCAGTGTATTTACCACGCCTACCGCAGCCTAAAAAGAAAAAAGAAAAGAAAAAAACAGAGAAGAGAAGAGAGAAAGAGCACGCATTCGTAAGCAATTAAAAAGCTCATGGCAAAAATTGAGTTGATGGTTACACAGGCACAGAGAGAGAGAGAGAGAGAGAGCTGAACACACTAACGGTCACAATGAGCAACATGGGAAAGCCCTCGAAAGCCGAGGACTTCGATAAAGTCGCTATCCTGTTCGAAAATTGGACTTTTTATCCAACGGACACGACTCGCTCAATCGCATCGCCAGCCGTATATGATGATGCCCGAGACCGAGGTCCTTCCCTTACATTCACTCTCTCTCTCTCTCTTCCTCCTTCACATTAGAAGTTCTCCCCACTCACGTCCTTTTCGCCTCCCCGAGCACAACCACCACCACCACCTCCTCCCCCCGTCTTTCAAAATTTCAAAACAGGCCTTTGCCTTTTCCTCCTTTCTGTGTCCGAAGCTCTGACCCGCCGACCCAGCCCTCCTCCCCCTAAAACCCATCTCTAGGACTCAAATCTGGGAAGCTTCTTCCGCTGGAATATAATAAAAACCCTTCTTCCCCTTCTTACCTGTTCCTCCTCCTCCGCCACCTCCTCCTCTGTTGTCTTAATTCATTTCTTTTCCCTTTAAATATCGGCTGGACTTCGGCTTGGGTCGTGACCGAGTAGTGCTTGTCGTCTCTCTCACGACCCGGTCCATCATCTCCCTCTACGACACAACTCCCTTCTGTCCAAGCAATGTGAGAACAAGACAGCTAGAGTTCACACACCTCCCCTGTTTGAATCTTTCTTCAGCCCACCCCCCCAAAAAAAAAAAAAAGAAGAAGCAAAAGACCGCGTCTTTTTAAGATTTCTGATCGGACCCCCCAGCAGATCTTTAGCTCTCGCCACTGCTCACAAACCCTCAAAGGTACGGTTCGTCGCCTGGATCTGATAATTTCTGGGTCCTCTCTCGAGGGCATGGTCCCGATCTCCTCTCCTTCGAGGTGAGTCGAGTTCAGTTTGACCCTTTTGCGCGGCTGTCGTAAATTGCGGGACTAGGCGTTCGTGTCGAGTGTTCTTTCGTTTTCTTGCTTCTGTGCGGCCGCGTTTTCTGAGGTGCTCTCGTTCGGCTGCTCAGGGAATGTATGAGTGGAGTATGCAGTGAAAACTTTTCGGGCTCGAGCTCTTTCGCTTTTGCTTATTTCCTTACGTTTCTGTTTGAACTTGCCATAAAGCACTCCTTCCGTTAAGAAAAGAAGAGATCTTGAGGATTGCTTTAGGATTTACAGCTCGATATGGGGTTTCATCCATTTTTGTCTGGTCTACTTCCCAAAAAGGGGCTAACTTTCCGAGTTTGGTCGTTTTTCATGGCACCGGCATTTCTTATTTCTTATTTTTGGTATATGGAGTAGGTTTTGACGGACCCTTTGAATCATCGCTGCAGGATTTATACATAGTTTTTTGGGAGTGAGCGAGGATGGCGTCCAAATCGTTCAAGGCGAGCAGATCGACATTATCTCAAAGCTCGGAGTCGGGTGACCTCAAGCCTCCACTGCCTCCTACCGTGACCTTCGGTAGAAGAACTTCATCTGGGCGCTATGTCAGCTACTCGAGGGATGATCTCGACAGCGAACTCGGGAGTGGTGATTTTGTCAACTATACGGTACACATCCCTCCCACCCCTGATAATCAACCGATGGATCCATCCATCTCGCAGAAGGTTGAGGAGCAGTACGTGTCGAATTCTCTCTTTACGGGCGGATTCAATAGTGTCACTCGAGCTCATTTGATGGACAAGGTCATCGAATCCGAAGCTAGTCATCCCCAGATGGCTGGCGCTAAAGGATCCTCTTGCGCAATCCCTGGTTGCGATGCCAAGGTGATGAGTGATGAGCGGGGCATGGATATACTCCCTTGTGAATGTGACTTCAAGATTTGCCGCGATTGCTACATTGATGCGGTGAAGACGGGCGGTGGAATTTGCCCAGGATGTAAGGATCCTTATAAAAACACGGATTTGGATGAGATTGCAGTGGATGATGGGCGCCCCCTTCCGCTTCCACCACCTGGTGGCATGTCCAAAATGGAAAGACGGTTGTCGCTGATGAAATCAACAAAATCTGTTCTCATGAGGAGCCAGACCGGTGATTTTGATCATAACAGGTGGTTGTTCGAAACGAGGGGCACATATGGATATGGAAATGCTATATGGCCCAAGGATGGGGGTTTTACTGGAAAGGACGATGATGTGGTGGAGCCAACTGAGTTGATGAACAAACCATGGCGTCCTCTGACTAGGAAACTCAAGATCCCTGCTGCTGTTCTCAGCCCATATAGGTACTTTGTCCTTTCCAAAATTTTATGCTTTGTTACTTAATGGGATTTAGATCGCTAATGGTTGTCTATGAAATCAGATTTTTCTAATATCTGATTGCTAAGTTGTCTATCCATCCTTGTTTTGTTTTATACCACAAAATAAATTTACATGGGCATGCAATATCATGAGTGCCCTCACGAAACCCGTTTAGATTGACTATGAATCACAATGGCCATCATTATATTATATCTAGACATTTACAAGGCAGAGCCACCAATCATACAGATTGGCTCATTGCGATCGTACATTTTGGCTCATCGCCAAGAGCATTATTGAAGTGAGCGCATGATAAGAACGAGAATTTCAAAATTGAAATGTATGATAAATTATTTCATTGTTGTTTCGTAATGATCATATCAGTTTAACATTCTGAATCTTTCTATCATTCACACGCAGGCTTCTCATTGTTGTTCGGATGGTTGTTCTTGGGCTGTTTCTGGCATGGAGAGCTAGTCACCCAAACACTGATGCTGTTTGGCTTTGGGGCATGTCTGTGGTCTGTGAGATATGGTTTGCTTTCACTTGGCTTCTTGACCAACTTCCCAAGCTCTGCCCAGTTAATCGCTCTACGGATCTTAATGTTTTGAGAGAGAAATTTGAAACTCCTGGGCCGAATAATCCCACTGGGAAGTCTGACCTCCCTGGAGTCGATGTTTTCGTCTCGACTGCTGATCCAGAGAAAGAACCACCTCTTGTCACTGCAAACACCATCCTGTCCATTCTAGCTGCCAATTACCCCGTCGAAAAGCTAGCTTGCTATGTTTCGGATGATGGAGGTGCACTTCTAACCTTCGAGGCCATGGCAGAAGCTGCAAGTTTTGCAAACATCTGGGTTCCTTTTTGTCGGAAGCATAATATAGAGCCTAGGAACCCCGAATCATATTTCAACCTGAAAAGGGATCCTTACAAAAATAAAGTCAAGGAAGACTTTGTCAAAGATCGTCGGCGGGTAAAGCGTGAATATGATGAGTTCAAGGTGCGTATCAATGGACTGCCCGAGTCAATCCGCCGCCGATCCGATGCCTATCATGCTAGGGAGGAAATCCAGGCAATGAAGAATCGGAGAAACAACAGAGATGATGAACTAGTGGAGACTCTGAAGATTCCAAAAGCGACATGGATGGCTGATGGAACACATTGGCCAGGGACTTGGATGAATCCTGGACCAGAGCACTCTAAGGGTGACCATGCTGGTATCATCCAGGTAATCCAATTATACTTCCACTTGATCATTCGAGGATGTATGGACCTTGTCTGTCCGTAAGGCTGTGGGCACAAATAGTCTTTGCATCACTGGAGGCTGATGATTTTCTATTAATGATGCAGGTGATGTTAAAACCGCCAAGCGATGAACCACTGCTTGGCACTGCCGATGATGCTAAGATAATAAACCTTACTGATGTTGATATCCGCCTTCCCTTGCTTGTTTACGTATCTCGTGAAAAGCGTCCTGGCTATGATCACAACAAAAAGGCAGGGGCTATGAATGCGCTAGTCCGTGCCTCGGCCATTATGTCTAATGGCCCCTTCATTCTCAACCTTGATTGTGACCACTACATCTACAACTCACAGGCATTGAGGGAAGGGATGTGCTTCATGATGGACAGAGGCGGGGACCGCCTTTGCTATGTCCAATTTCCCCAGAGATTTGAGGGTATTGATCCATCCGATCGTTATGCCAATCACAACACTGTCTTCTTTGACGTGAATATGCGAGCCCTTGACGGGCTCCAAGGCCCTGTCTATGTGGGAACAGGATGCCTCTTCCGGAGGGTTGCTCTCTATGGGTTTGACCCCCCACGTTCGAAAGAGCATCATCCTGGTTGCTGTAGCTGCTGCTTTGCTCGTCGCAAAAAGGTGGCTAGTACCTCAGAAGAGAAAAGGGCCTTAAGAATGGGTGATTCTGATGATGAAGAGATGAACCTCTCCCTAATCCCTAAGAGGTTTGGGAACTCAACTTTCCTGATCGATTCAATACCAGTGGCAGAATTCCAAGGTCGCCCCCTAGCAGATCACCCTGCTGTGAAGAATGGACGTCCACCGGGTGCGCTCACCATCCCCAGGGATCTTCTTGATGCATCTACTGTTGCAGAAGCGATCAGTGTCATCTCCTGTTGGTATGAGGATAAGACAGAGTGGGGGCACCGTGTGGGATGGATTTATGGCTCAGTCACTGAAGACGTGGTCACAGGGTACAGAATGCACAACCGAGGATGGAAATCAGTTTATTGTGTGACTAAGCGCGATGCCTTCAGGGGAACTGCTCCTATTAATCTTACTGATAGGCTCCATCAAGTCCTTCGCTGGGCCACTGGCTCAGTGGAGATTTTCTTCTCGCGCAACAATGCCCTCTTGGCTAGCCCAAGAATGAAACTGCTCCAGAGGATAGCATACCTTAACGTTGGTATCTACCCCTTCACATCCATATTCCTGATTGTCTATTGCTTCCTCCCAGCCCTTTCCCTCTTTTCGGGCCAGTTCATCGTTCAGACGTTGAATGTTACGTTCCTCACCTACCTCTTGACCATCACCCTTACTTTGTGCATGCTTGCGGTGCTTGAGATTAAGTGGTCTGGTATTGAGCTAGAGGAGTGGTGGCGGAATGAGCAGTTTTGGCTGATTGGTGGCACCAGTGCGCACCTTGCTGCTGTGCTTCAGGGGTTACTGAAAGTAATTGCTGGGATTGAAATTTCTTTCACGCTTACGTCGAAGTCTGGTGGTGATGATGTTGATGATGAGTTCGCTGATCTCTACGTAGTCAAGTGGACATCCCTGATGATACCGCCAATTACTATTATGATGACGAATTTAATTGCTATAGCAGTTGGGTTTAGCAGGACAATTTACAGTACGATTCCTCAATGGAGCCGTTTGATAGGTGGGGTCTTCTTCAGTTTTTGGGTCTTGGCTCATCTGTATCCTTTTGCAAAGGGGCTCATGGGAAGACGTGGGCGCACTCCTACCATTGTTTTCGTTTGGTCAGGACTCATTGCAATCACCATATCACTTCTTTGGGTGGCAATCAGTCCCCCAGCTGGGTCAACCCAAATCGGTGGCTCTTTCCAGTTCCCCTGATAGGTTATTCTTTTCAATATGCTTTATCTGTTTAGTGACATTACTCCATTCTTTCTTAAATGAGATGATCATGTTGACAAGGACGTGGGTATGTTCCGTTTCCTATGCCAGTTTGAATTTTGTCCAATAGATCAGTTGGCGTTTAGATGGCTCGAGAAAAATGGACAGTGGACAAGGCTCTTGTTCATTGTTTGTATTGAATGATGAACGAAGTGGTTTCACTTATTACCTATTTCAGCTGCTTGTATAGCGTAATTACATCTGGTGGCCTCTATTATGTTAGAAAGAGGACATACAAACAAAACGTGTCCATGGGTCCTGACGAATGTCTAGTGAAAGAGCATGCTCTATATGCAAGGAAAATGACATTTTGTCTTCGAAAATGACTCATCCGTTTCGTAGTAATAATCTGTTGATGACTAGGAATACTACTGTCACCCATGGATCATGGGCACTTGGGGGTAAAATTACAGTCACACTTCCGATATGGAATTTACTTTGGAAACTCTCAAATGAGAAATTCCTAGAATACTATAGAAGAGCATCCGGTGCATCTTAGAGCACATCATGCACTGACGTTAGTAATCGGATCTCTTGGGCTTTATATCGCACTCCAAATCTGATGATGCCGACCTGATTCGATGGTTGTATACGCTATGGCAACATGCAAATATTGCTTCCAACAGTGGGAAGAAAAACCTGATGCTCACCTAAAAAATGCTTGTCGACTGGAGAAGCACAAACACGCCAGAGGTATGAGAATGTGTCGTTGATGAGCGGAGATGCGTGTCCTAGCTAATCTCATTCCATGAAGTTCACAGGTACTTACCAGTTACCTATGCCCCGTGATAAGAGCAAGTGAGCATGAAGACAACCCCATTTTGCATCAGTTGTTCCATCCATCAGGTGTCAAAAGAGAATTTTTGAATGGCGACCTTCAGAGCCTTGTTTATCCTTCTTGTGGCGCTCAACAATCATTCATCAGCCACCGCCCAATCCAACTCACCAAGAAACCCGCACCTTCTCACCGCAATCGAAGAGATGAAACAAGCCGATTACTTCTCCTTCGTCATGCTCATAAACATGTCCCCTCCCGTCCTATTCGAAGGTAACCTCACCTTCTTTATCCCCGACGACGGGATGCTGTCGAGGATTGTTCTACCCACAAATGATGTCTCCGATTTCGTGCTTCGTCATTCTATACCCAAGCCTTTGCTCTTCGACTACCTCGAACACATACCCACCGGTTCTCTCATTCCAACGTCAGCTCCAGGGTACATGGTCAGAATCGACAACAAAGGACGCAGGAGCTACTTTCTCGACAATGTTCGAATCACTAAACCGAATGTGTGCGTGGCGGGGTCTTCAATTAGGTGCCATGGCATTGACGGGTTGTTGCTGCCGGCGACGAACGTCACCGAATCTCCATCACCTCCTTGCCCTGGTAACACTGCTCCCGTCACAGCAATGCCAACGCCACCTCCACCTCCTCCTCCTCCAGCGAGTGATGTGATTCAGCCGCTGAGGTCAGCTTCGCCTGCACCAGCCACTGCAGCAAGTCCATTCTCTCCCCGGGAGAAATCAGCTTCTTCGCGCCGGCTTGGTGCCAAAGGACTGGTAAATTCTCTATTGACTGGGATTATTATCTCAGCCATGATGGAGTCCCGGAGGAATGTGTTGTAATATGAGATTACAAGTTAGTGACTCTTAGTATTCCTGCTATTCGGTCAAGGGAAGGCGTTGAATGTCGTACGTTCCTAATTCATTTCACATATAGTCACTATATCTGTTAAACGAATGGGTCGGGTGATAAATGATCCGACCCAAATCAACCAGTTTAACTTATTTATGACTCATTTCTTGTAGTGTAAATTTTTTTACTCATAGTCGAATCGATCCATACTTGACCCATACTCGATCTATCTAACTAAAACTAAGAAAGTTTATTTCTTACGATTTCTTATGATTTTTTTTTTAAAATGGTATTGCTAAAATGATTTTATGCATACAAATTTAATGGACAATTTTTATAATATTTTTAAAATTGAATTTTTAATTATTTTTATTTTTAAGAATATAATTTTTTTTTCTTTTTTTTTTTTTTTTTTTTTTCTTTTTCTTCTTCACCACCCGCTGGCCACGAGGATGGTTGACAACCAGCCACAGGTGAGCCTCCAACTTGCTAGGCTCCGGATGTTGGTGAGCTTAAGGCTCACTAGATTGGTTAGGCTCGAGCCTCGCCTGACGCCGGCGAGCTCGAGTCTCGTCGGATTTGGTGAGGCTCGAGCCTCGCTAGAGCCTCGTTTGGCCGATCGCCAGCAGTTGCCATGCCGGCCCCCGGCTAAGGAAGAAGGAAGAAGAAAGAAGAAAAGAAAGAAAATTGAAAAAAAAAAAATTAAAGAAAATTGAAATATAAAAAAAAAAAATTATAATTTTGATTTTTTATAAAGTTAAAGAGGGAAGGGAGGGATTGTGAGACTTTAGTTGAAAATGAGCTCCAAGTCCAACCCATCTAAACCCATTTAAGATCTATTTATCTTAAACATTCAATTTTTAAACCTATTTAACTAGTTTCTTTAAAAAATAAGTGACCCATACATAACTCATTTATGAATTAAATGGATCATATATGGGTCTAAGACCCATTTTGCCACCTCTAATAGTCACTAACCCATATCTTAAGCCGCACAAACGTCTTTTCATGACGAGGACCACGCAAGAGCAAATTACACTGACCGAGGATGAAAGCAGTCGATCAGATGAACATAAACACAGGCGAGACCATAAGGACAGGAAGGTAAAGACAAAAGAGCGATTCACCCCGCGAAAGCACAATGAGTCGCGGGTTGCATGCTGATCATTCGCTTCCATCACCGAAGTCCGATTTAAAGGGAAATGCGCGAGCCGACGCCCTCGATCGAAGTCTGAAATCATAATCAATCGGACGCAACAAAAAACGATAGGGAGAGCTGTGGGCACTGTCAAAATGAACGAGCGATTCATGGAAAGAGAGGAAGAAAGAAAGGAGGGAGAGGAGGCGGACGGGAATTGGTGGGTGGAGGAGTAAAGCGAGGGCCGAAGAAACGGGTTTTGGGCAATTAATGGCCCCCCATTCACATTGCACAAGATCCCTTCTTTAGCTCCTTCCCGTACTGCCCTGATGGACGACGATGCCAGCATCCCAAAGTATCCAACGCACCTTTGATTTCGGTCGATCTTCATTAATTAAAGTGATGGAGTTCAGCATGGAGTTCAGCCATCCGGACTTCGATGTACAGCACTCCCGAACTTCAATGTCGTATTCAATTACCCGAGATCTGGGAGTGGCAATAATTCATTTCTTAAAGAGTAATATTCGAGTCGGTCTTTTCTATTTACTTTTTTTCAAATCTTATTGACTGCGTTATCGTCGACTCCGAGTTTATGTAACTCACCTCTTTACCGTTTCACGCCCGTTTTCTTTTTAACTCCATTTGCGAATCCCTCCCTACGTCTCTTCTATTGAAACCCATGCCCCTCTTTCTGGATCGAATGCCATGCTGCTGGTTCGAAGCCAAGAAAGCCCCCAAGGTATGCCCGTATATTGCTATGATACGTACGTATAGATTCTCTTTTACAATACCTTTATATGTAATTAGCTGGAAAAATAGTTATACTCGAATCAGCTCCCATACTTTCGCAGTGAATGTTGTTTGTCTAACGGAAATTTATGTTGACACCGATATGTAGGAAAAACACATAATAAACATAGCCTTGGAGCCGTGCACGCACGGGCAATTTGCCAATAGCAATACGAACCACTCTTTGACTTGTATAATTCTTGGAAAACAACAATGAATCAACAGAAAACGGAAGGAAGAGTAGTTAAAGATCGCGAGGGAAAAAAGGAAAATTACCAAAATAAATCATGAAGCTATTACAATTTTTCCAAATCAATCATAAACCTTTTTTGGTAATTTATCCACGTCAGTGTTAATCCGCCAAATTTGACCGAATGGACTGAATTAGCATAATTGTAAAAGGTTTAGAACTGAATTGACAAGAAAAATAGATTTATGACTAATTCGAAAAAATTGTAATAGGTTTAGGATTTTTTTGGTAATTTATCCCGAAGAAGATTATAAAAACTATAGAAGGAAAGAAAAATCCCCAGCTATTGCCTCACAAGTCACATGAATCTTCTATTAATTAGATTGCCGAAACGTGGATTTCGTGCAATAAATCGTAAGTAATAATCAAGTAATCAGCTCCCAGCTGTATTTTTCTTTATTCATAGTTGGAGGAAACTACTAATCAAACATATCCAATACAAATACGGGGGGATGCCGATATTTGGCGGCCGAAGGGAGGATGAAGGGAAACGTGACCCGTCAGCTTGAAATTTCTCTAAGAACACATAAAAAGTTTAGCGGGGGGGGACTCCATTCTTTAGAAAAAGCCCAAGTTAACTCGTTGAAATGTATGCTACGATTACAGTGTTGAGTATCGTACCACGCATTGATCTCACAAAGCCCCACTCCACCAGGTGTCTATATAAAAGCTGCCAAGTTCAAACTCTGTTGCAGACACCCTAGTTGTCTCTTTCGGTTTTTATCGATTTTCATCATTTATTCACAAGCTCTCTAACTTTATAGGATTAGGTGAACGTGAGAAGGACTGAAATCAATTAAGTGTAGGGGCGGCACAAGAGAGATATATACTTGCACATGCTGCCCCCTAGACTAGACGACAAACGCAATTTACACGGACTTATCTACGGTAATATGCATGAACCCATTTAGCAAAAGATTTTTTGAGAACTGGGCCTGAACTCTGCTTTGCGTAACTAATCCAAGCGTCCGTCGAGCTGTGCACACGCATATGATGGGGAGGGAGGGAGGGTAGGTGCACAGGGAATTTGGTTTGGGGGTTAGAGGTGGGTCACTGGTCAAGCCGAAAGCGGCGTTTGGCTTTGGGCTTTTTTTGGCTATAGGCTTGGAGACAATTTTGAAGGGGAGATGGGGCGTGCGTGCCATCTGCTCCCCCGCCACGCCATATGATCCATCATCCCCTCTCCATCTCCATCTACCTCTACCTACCCCCTTCCTCTTCTTCTCCGATTCTCCTTCCTTATTCGAAAACATTTTAATTTATTAAATATTTATTGCCCCTCTCCCTCTCCCTCTCCAAAACCGAACCAAACCCAGCCCTCCCTCTTTCCCTCCACCCAGATCTTGACTCATCATCATCATCATCATCATCTCCTCCCTTCCTTTTCTCCATCGCCGTACCGTAATCATCATCGTCACCGCCGCTGCAGCCACCATGATCTCCGTCGCGCCCTCCCCCGAATCCGCCCCCAGAACCCCTCCGAACTCCCCCAGGAGGAGAAGCAGGAGGCCCCCGCCGCATGCACCATCTTCCGATCGAAGCTCCCGGACATCCCCATCCCCAACCACCTCCCCTCCATTCCTACTGCTTCGAGCACGTCCCCCAGTTCCCCGACCGCCCCTGCCTCATCTCCGACTCCACCGGCAAGAGCTTCTCCTTCTCCGACACCCTGCTCCTCTCCCGCAAGGTCGCGGCCGGGCTCCACAACCTCGGCATCCGCCGGGGCGACGTCGTCATGACCCTCCTCCAGAACTGCCCCGAGTTCGCCTTCTCCTTCATGGGCGCCTCCATGATCGGCGCCGTCACCACCACCGCCAACCCCTTCTACACTCCCTCCGAGATCTTCAAGCAGATCGCGGCCTCCCGCGCCAAGCTCGTCATCACTCAGTCCCTCTACGTCGACAAGCTCCGCGACCGCGCCGACGGCAACGGCCCCACCCTCGGCAAGGACTTCGTCGTCGTCACCGTGGACGACCCGCCGGAGGGATGCATCCACTTCTCGGTCCTCGGCGAGGCCAACGAGGAAGAGGCCCCCGAGGTGGCGATCCACCCGGACGACCCGGTGGCGCTGCCCTTCTCCTCGGGGACGACGGGGCTGCCGAAGGGGGTGATCCTCACGCACCGCAACCTGATCACCAGCATAGCACAGCAAGTGGACGGCGAGAACCCGAACCTCCACCTGAGGGCGGAGGACGTGGTGCTGTGCGTGTTGCCGCTGTTCCACATCTACTCCCTCAACAGCGTGCTGCTCTGCTCTCTCCGCGCCGGGGCGGGAGTGCTGCTGATGCACAAGTTCGAGATAGGGACGTTGCTTCAGCTGATCGAGCGCCACCGGGTGTCGGTGGCCGCGGTGGTGCCACCTCTGGTGCTGGCCCTCGCCAAGAACCCCCTGGTGGAGAAGTTCGACCTCTCCTCCATCCGCATGGTGCTGTCAGGGGCGGCGCCGCTGGGCAAGGAGCTCGAGCTCGCCCTCCAGACCCGCCTTCCCGGAGCCATCTTGGGCCAGGTCAGTCGTTCAGTCAGTCGAGCCTTTCACTGATCTCTCTCTCTTTCTCTCTTTTTGTCTTCTCTGTGGCCAAATCCATGAAAGGCCAAAAAGAACTATCGAACTCCCCCGCCGACTGAAACACAGCCATGCATGCGAGTGGGTCGTACCGTAATTTCTGCTACTTCGGAGGTGCTCTGCATCTCCTCCTTTATTACGTTGGCACACCTGCTTGTGGTTGTGGCAGTTGACAACGTAAGTGCGCGTGTGTTAGTGTGTACTTCTGACGACCACAAATAATAATAATAATAAAAAAAAAGGAAATGGAATTTTGCTGCCAATGCATGCTTGCTTAGACTGATCTACCAAGATGACAAGTCAAAGTGACGTGGACTCATGGAAGTCTCCTGTATCATTTAGCATATCAAATATATTTATAGGAATCTTAATATTACAAAAATCTAGATAGATATTATAAGGATTAATATAAAAAAAAAAAATCATAAATTGCTATACATGTTTAAAAAAATCTTAATCCAGTACATTAGCGACATGTTTACTCTCTCCGTTAACTTTATTTTATTTTATTTTTAAAAATTATTGAGCTGAATAATACCTAGAGATAACTCAATTGACATGACAAGTTAACGTGGAAATTCATATCAACTGGGGCTAAATTTATGAATACGAGTACCAATTTAATGTCATAGTTGAAGCAATTTGAGATTTTGAGACCCAAAAATTAGTTTGGAATAGTTTTGTCATAGGTGTACTGGTTTAGAATTTTTCGTAATATTAACCTATATTATAATGAGAAATGCTGAAATGACCGTCCATATTCCAAGGCGAGAGTAATGGTCCTCTCATTGCCACAAATTTGTTCAAGAGGACTTGTTAGGAAGGAAACCCGTTTTCACCGTCAATGGACAATACTTGGTGCTAGTGGCACCCCCAGAAATACTAGCGGTGCTGTTATGCTAGCACCACCCTATTATAATAGTCCGCCGTGTGAATGAGTAATGCGATGGATCCAAGTGTGCGATATGGAGTTTGGTGTTGTCATTTGCCTTGCAAGCTTTGATTTTGCACTTTTGAAACCGGACTTTGAGCTGATATTGAATCGCTCCCTTTTAGAAAAAGGTGGTGGTTCTAGAGTTTATATCATGAGAAGTTTTCCTTACAGCTCCAAAAGAAAAGGACATAGAGAGAGAAAGAAAGGAACCGAAATTGATGAGTGGACCTATGAGGGAGGCTTCGCTTGAATGTGGAAGCAGTTGAACTCATTGAATGACTTCTGCTCGCAATCACATGCTCTATTCATTCAATTGAGTTCTTTCATTTATATTGCGAAAGCTTTAACCATCCTGTTCAATTTCCTGCACTGTTTACCCACAGACATTTCTGAATTCTCATCATCTTTCTCCTCCAATTTTAAATGCAAGACGGTAACGCGCATGACTCTATATTTAATGTCCCTATAAAGGGTTCGTGATTTCGATCGGCTTTAGCATTTGTTGACGTGGTGCAGGGATATGGAATGACGGAAGCGGGACCGGTGCTTTCTATGTGCTTGGGGTTCGCCAAGCAATCCTTCCCAACCAAATCGGGTTCGTGCGGGACGGTTGTTCGGAATGCAGAGCTCAAAGTCATCGACCCCGAGACCGGTTCCTCCCTCGGCTACAACCAACCCGGCGAGATATGCATTCGCGGCCAACAAATTATGAAAGGTTTCTTTCTCCTCTTCATGGTTCCCGGTTTACATCACTATTATTTTCTTTGGGTCACGCATTTCGTCTAATTCAAGACCGAGACAGAGCTCTGACTTGACTTCATTCCAGGATACCTGAACGACCCCGAGGCGACTTCGATCACCATTGACGCGGATGGCTGGCTTCACACCGGTGACATAGGCTATGTCGATGATGATGATGAGATCTTCATTGTAGACAGAGTGAAGGAAATAATCAAATTCAAGGGGTTCCAGGTATGTACGGTTCCGATAGACTTGAAATGGACTCTGATAAAAGATGCTCATACTTTCCCTCAGTAATAAGTAGAATGAGATGTGCTTTGCGGCCTACTTTTCCAGTGAACCTTGACTCGTTTTCTGCTGGGTACTTAGGTGCCACCAGCCGAGCTTGAAGCGCTTCTAGTAAGCCACCCATCCATTGCGGATGCAGCTGTTGTCCCGTAAGTAGGCGAGATAATCATTTGTCACGACAATTTCTTTGGGAACAAGAAAATATCGCTCTGACCATGGGTTGTGAACAGGCAAAAGGATGAAGTCGCCGGTGAAGTCCCGGTCGCATTTGTGGTGAGATCGAATGGCTTTGAACTGACGGAAGAAGCAGTCAAGGAGTTCATAGCCAAACAGGTAAACTCTCCTATATGGTGCTGCCTTTTGCCCTCCCTCTACACCCCATTCTTCTCAACCTAATCAACGTACACGACTCTCTCTCTCTCTCTCTCTCTCTCTCTCTCTCTCTTTTCAATGCCCAATCGCCGGCCAGAAAGGCTAGTCTTTCCTTGCTTACATTAGTACCATTCAAAAGCATAGAAAAGCTATGACATGATGTTTGCTGAGACGAAACATAGGGTGAGATTTTGAAGTTGGCATGGTTGCGTTGAAACAGGTGGTGTTCTATAAGAAGCTTCACAAGGTCCACTTCGTGCACGCAATCCCGAAGTCTCCGTCCGGGAAGATACTGAGGAAGGATCTCAGAGCCAAGTTAGCTACCGCAGCCCCCATTTCTTAAATTCGTTGGGTTGTGATTTCGGTGATTTGTAAGCATTTTTACTGGTGGTGGGTTCTCCATGTTCTTCTTTTTTTCTTTACCGACTTTCCTGTTATAATTGCATAAACAGAAGTGGGGAGAACAAGACGTGGTGAGCAATGTGATCCTCTTGAAGATTCAATAATATTTGTCAATCCTTCCCCTTTCGCGTGTATGCAGTCTGATCGGTCATGAGTTAGAATTTTTTTTTTTTTTCCTTTTTTCTTTTGGGGACAGCGAAAAGGTCATTTGGTTCCCGTTTCCGGGTTCCTCTGCAAGGAACGTCACGGCTGATGAACCGACGGTTTTGAATCCCTGCCCGCAGGAAATGTTGTTACCCAAGAATTTGGAAACTCATGGCACGTAATTTTACAGTTCAAAGATGGGACGCTAAGAGAGCTAACGAAGATTGGCAAACGAAGCTAACTGCCCCGTTTGGTTTAGCATTTAAATAGGCTTTGAGATAAGGTAAAAATCCTGAGAGTGAGTGTTAAAATAAACGTAGAGTAGGATCGATCAAAATAAATAAATAAATAATAGACTTTGAGACTCTAAAGTCCCGAGACCAAATACAAATAGCATTTGGTTCGTTTTTTACTCAACTTTGGAGAAATAAAATTATATTTCCAAAGAACTCCAAGGGCCTTTAGCCCAACGTAATTCTAGACATCCTTTGGAAAGTAACATTCTTGGAATATAAGTAGTGGCCTTGTCACTATTGATTCAATGTTCATCTTCTCCATAGGTTGGACAAAGAGGCTGAACAAAAATCGACAACTACAGGCTAAGGGGTAACGCGTAATAGAAACCGTCGCTTGAGGGGTCACGCTATCTGGTGGTCAGATTTGGTCAATGGCGACCGCTGACCTCCACCAAAATGTAGTTAAGACTTCAAAAAAAATAAAGCAAATTAGCAAAAGTCATTTAGAAAACGTAGCTTTACCAAATGAATTGTTTTCTAATGCACTTTATGTTATTTGCATTTTCAAAACCCTTCTTAACTCAAAGTATTTAATTTTTTCAGTATTTATATTTTTTCAGTGATATTTCCCCAAAATCAAATCAAATGGGGCCTAATTAAATTGATCCAATTGACACAGATAATCCGTCTGCATCCAAGAGACGGATTACATAAAAGGACCAAATGATTGAACCCATTCCATCAAGAAGCACTTAATGATAATCATGATGATATACCCTCTCGATCTCGACTACTCTCGTCTTTTGTTGGGGACCCACGGAGGCACCAAAGACTTGAACCGATTATTCGACCCGAATCCGTACTTTCGGTTTCATTCATCTCGCCCGAAGGGCCCGGCCCGACTCCATTTTCCTGCCTCCGCAACCACTCCACGCTCCGACAAACTAAAAAGAATCGGCAGGTAGCGAAGGATGGCGAACTCCAGTTCGGCGGGGCCGCCGGCGCCGAAGATCCTGCTGGCGAAGCCCGGGCTCGTGTCCGGTGCCTCCGTTGCCCCCAAGTTCGGACGCGGCGCTCCCGGCAGCGACGACGACGCCGCCTCCCTCCGCCCTCGCCTCCCCCCCATCGGATCCCTCAATCTCCTCTCCGACTCCTGGGACTTCCACTTCGACCGCTTCCTCCCTGTACGTTCTCTGCCCCCTCCCTCTCGCTCTCGCTCTCTCCCCCCGATATGCTCCCTTGAAGGGGGCACCTTCTGACGGAGGATGTGTGATTTCGTAGTTCCTGACGGAGAACACCGACTTCACGGTGATCGGCGTGATCGGCCCGGCCGGGGTGGGAAAGTCCACCATCCTGAACCAGCTCTATGGCTTCGATCCCACTTCTCCAGGTCCGTATCCATTACAACGCCTCCTCCTATCGTTAATCTCAGCTCGCCTCGACAGTAACACTAGTCGCCATTATCATCCAACTTAGGGTCCTACTGCTGTATTGTTTTATTGTAATTTCCCATTAATTGGCAATGGCCATTGCTGATTCAGCTGTGTATTCACGGACGAGATTAGCGGCAATTATAAAAATGCCTTCTTCTTTTTTCTCCAGGAATGTTACCTCCTTTTGCGACGCAGTCAGAGGAAACTAGAGCGATGGCGAAGCATTGTTCTAATGGCATTGAGCCCAGAGTTTCTGCTGATCGTCTGATACTCCTCGACACCCAGGTAATTTGAATTATAGGAAACTTCATTCACCATCGAACGGGACTTATTAGCATTTCAAAGTTAAAACTTTCTGGAGTCCTTTTACCTTACTCGAGAGAAATTGTATAAAGTATCTGCTTGAGATGAAACTTGAACCGGTGAATTCTTGGCCATTCCTCTGTTTTTTCTTTCTTTGTGCGCCAAAAGCATGATGCCTATCTTTTATTCCCCTTCATTTGCAGCCAGTATTTAGCCCTTCTGTATTGGCTGAGATGATAAGACAAGATGGCTCCTCCACCATTCCGGTTCTAGGCAATGAATCTCTGTCGGCAGAATTGGCACATGAAATCATGAGCATTCAGGTAGCTGGAGATTAAGCAATGCAATCATACATAGTCTTATTTTGTGTGTGTGTGCGGGTGTATCTTTCTCCTCATCAAAAGTTCATAACTATGAACAGCTTATTTGTCATCTTTGTGTAAGTAGTAACAT
This sequence comes from Eucalyptus cloeziana, assembly GCA_014182715.1. Taxonomy (NCBI): domain Eukaryota; kingdom Viridiplantae; phylum Streptophyta; class Magnoliopsida; order Myrtales; family Myrtaceae; genus Eucalyptus; species Eucalyptus cloeziana. Next base: position 201,832 of record CM024644.1, read on the forward strand.
AATGATCCATTTTGGGGATGCTGCAAGGAATTCTTCTAGCTTGGTGTTCTACTGTCGTCCATTTGCCACATCCTGCTGATAGTATCTGAGGGAGTTCATGATAACAGCATGCGGCGCCTGATGCTGACGGTATTTCTTTTTGTCTTAGTTGATTCCAGATTTTATGGCCTTGACCTTGCTAATTTATAGCTGTCTTATGCTTGCCTCTTGTTTAGTTACCTGTCTGCTGCTTTTTAACCTTTTGCATCGACAGATAGTTCTACTGGTATTTATCAGATGCAGATTTATATTCATAATATATAATAAAAGTTCTACTTGTATACAAGCAGGGCTCCATCTTTGTTCTATGTTATTTTGTGAGGTTTTTTACCCCTCCTTGCAATGCCACAAAAGTGGCATCAAAGATTTTTCATTCTGGGGATTTTCTTTTTTAGCTGATTCAGGGAGTTCGATCCCTTAGTGCCCCCTCAACCTCATCAACCCCACACTGCTAGGCCGGATGCCTAGTGGCACAATCTGGACATTACTTTAGTAAAAGCTTGAAATGTCATTTGAATTAAAGCATCTGTGTCGAGATGTTGCATTATTGCATAAAAAATGCCTTATTGGTCAATTTTCAAGTGTGGTACGTTCCTACATTACATGACTGAGTCTTTTATAGTGGCTTGTCTTGACCCTTTTCTCTCAGGTACAAAATATATAGTTGATTACTATCTGTACCCATTTTGCAGGTTGACCTCTTGAAACATGGCATACCTGATCCGTCTTCTCTAATACCTGCGCATTCACAAACAACAAATTTGGGATTGGAGAAGGAATATAAGGATAAGCTTTTAGGACGCGAAGAATACATGGCTGCTCCAGTTTTTGTGCACACAAAGTGAGTCAATGTTCCCCTGAATTGTGTTGAAGTCGAACTTTTCTTCCAAGAAAAGTAGACAAGAACCGTATAGTTATTTTTTGAAAAACAGAAAAAAAAATTCAGTTAGTTTTTCTTGTGATTTTTTTCTGAGTTGAGCATATTGGGAATATGGATATGTGTTTAGAAAGAAAGTTTTATTCTTTATATATGGGCGGGTGTAGCATGATATGCCAATTAAGATATTGGGATTCTGAGTTACAGAGGTTGTGTCTAGCTGTTTATGTGAAGAATGTATAATACATCTCAAATTTATCTACATACGACTGTAGGAAACTTCATCTGGAGGCAAATTTGCTGCTGAGAGAATTCCAAAACTTCCATGCTTTTGAATGAGTAATTTTGCCGCTGAAAAATCAAATCTTGATCTCATTGTAAACCTAGAGTGAGCACCTACTCTGAAGTCTTGGATGTCATTTTAAATACAAAAAGGTTTCAAAGTAGATAGATGTAAAGAGCATAGTGTAACCACCAGTAGTCATTTATGTCTGTCATCATTGTGCCACTCTGTCCTAAATCATTTGGTGAAGCATGTCACCATGTCCTGGTATTGCCAGCGGATAAAAGTCATAAGAGTAGTAGCATGTCATTGAAATTTTTTTCACCAATATGAGAGAAGCAAGAAACTGATTGAACTACTTGGCTCTCTTGGTAGGCTCCATGATCAAGAGATGAATCCGCATAGCGTTGTGTATTTGAGGAAGGCCTTTGCACAGTGTTTCAGATCCTCTTCTTTCATGCGAGAGAAGCATGACGAAGAAGCTAAACTCATTGATTATGTGTCTGCCTGCACCGAAAGTGATGTCCGGGGATCAACATTGCCCAATCTATTTTTGATCCCATCTAAGAACAATGATGACTCTTCAGAACCTCTGTATGAGAGCTACAATTCTGCATTGTGGAAGCTTAGGGATGAGGTCAGTCCCAACCCTTCCCCTTTCTGAGTGTTTCCTTTTCATTTCTCCCCTTGTCGGGAGTGAATTTCTTTTCCTATCTGTAAGTGACTTTTCTGATTCAGGTTCTATCTATGAGCGGCCCATCTTTTACAAGGACTGTGTCTGAACGAGATTGGTTGAGAAATTCCGCAAAGATATGGGAATTAGTGAAGAATTCATCAATCATTGCAGAGTATGCAAAGACACTGCAAAACTCAGGCACATTTAGGAGGTAGATTCTACTGTTTATCTGCTTTCGACATTGAGGTGGGTGCATGGGTATCCTTGCAGCTTGAGCGTAATGTAGTGATTTTAGGGATTTAGACATATTGGGCTTGCACGGTTTCTTTCACTACATTTAAAATGGCCACATTTTTCTGGAGTAATATACTTGTTTTCGAGCGTACATAGATATATCACCGTCTGCGTCGTGCTCTATTTGCTGCACCAGTGCCGGTTCGTAGTTCTTTTGACCGTTTCATGCACTTTAATTTGGATTAGTCCTTGTGAGGAATAGAATTGCATCAAACTAAATCCAGGTGACTCGTGCTTTTCCACCGTTGCACTCAAATTATGTATATGGTTCAGAACTTCTGAGTCTCTGTGTGCCAGTTTGTTCTTTTTATAGCCCGAATGTGCAATTGCAACGTTGGGGGCGCAGTGTGGTGGATCATAAAGCCAAGGCCCTGGCCTAAACGAACATGGTGGAAACGAGATAAATAGAGAACAATTCTCAATTAGCCTGACTCATTAAAGAGGTGAACGATTGTCTTACGAGAGCAATAAAGAAGTACTCATGTCTTAAGAAACCCTGATTCTCTGATAAAGAATAACGTAGTCGAATAACTGCTAAAGAAATGGATAATATCCACCAAATCATGCAACAAAATCTAACATTTTAATCATATAATCATAGAAGAAGAATTCCTAAGGATAAAGGAGAAAATGAAAAACTCTGATGAATATCTAGTCCAAGCATCATTCTTTGCCAAATGGAAAAAAATACGACGTTTCTCAAGTTGTGAAAGCAGCATCATAAATCATTATAAGTAACAGGTTGGCTCCAGATTGTTCAATCTCATGTTTTCAAGTAACTGAGTCGAAAAGGCAAAGCCCTCTAAAACCTTGCTTGACCCTGTCCAGGGGGATGCCAAAGGCAAGGCTAGTAACTGGAGTGAAGTCTTTTCAAGGGGTAGCCAGGGAAGGCGAAGCAGGATCACCTCTTTTTTAGCGGGGCAGTCAACCTTATGCGAAACTTGAATTAGACAGGATTAAAAAGACTGGTAGCAGAAAATACAGACTTTCCGAGCTCTGCAAAATGATAGTATTTCTCGCAGTATACTTTAAGCAGCTGCATTCCTCTCTCTAATTGAATTAATAAACAATGGATATTCTCAGTACAAGCCACAGCCAGCACAACTATGTTGCATCTAAGATTTGATAAAATTGCCAATACACCCCTGTTCTCTACAGGACCAAAAGACGATTTTGATATAGGTAGGAGAAGATGGGTGAAATAATTGCAGAATGCTAAACTGGAGGTCTTCAAACTCATTCCACAAGCCGACTAGTCCATGACACTTTCTTTTAGATAGTGGCAACTTTCATGTGTTGAAAGGGCTCTGTAATGATACCGTACGAGCTCATTCATAAGAACACGTCTGTCTGTCCAACCATCGATCTCCATCTATTGGTGAACCTGCTCATGCTTTCCCTTTTTCTGTCCAATGAAACGAAATGATTGTCTGCAACCAGACTATTTTGTCTCAAACTGGGGACACAAACAAAGCGAAACCAGATGCAATACATTACTCCTAACAAGATGCCCGCATTGTAAAGAAGTGCAATGGTCAATGGTAAACCCGAAAAAGAAAACGGCATTGTATTCATTCATACGAACTAGATAGCAAGGCTCGTAAATGCACGAGGCTGAATCAAATGGAGAGGTGCACTTCCAACTTGCATCCGTCCCGGTCAAGCTGCTCTACATTATAACCGGTTCCCCAGCTCGGGTCTGGAAATCCCATCTACTCTACACTCTATTCCCTTCTCTTCTTCTTCTTCCTTCTTTTTGTTTCTTTCTGAATCATCTCGGCGGTGCTACTCCGCCATGGAATCAAGTGGAGCTTCAGTTGCTGACTTAGCCTTGCTCTGCTTCTTCTTTCCCCTACCTGTTTCACATAACCACGCACCCAAATGCAGTCCGTGAGCAGAGACTTTCACTGACCAAAAATACTGAAGAAGAAGAAGAAGAAGAAGACAACACTTGCCTCCACGCTTTAATTGCTTAAGCTTCAAGCTCTTCTTCACGTGAAACCTTTTTGGAGTTTTGCTGGTCTCCTCCGAAGTGCCCGTTTCGCCTGCAGACGAACAACAAAATACGGAAGCAAAAACAGAGGAGCATCGCATTGATCAAAAGGCAGGATAGAGAGAGAGGATTGGCAAAACGAAGATGCTACTCCTACTCCTACTAGAGGTCGGATCCTGTCCAAAGCAGTACCGTCGCGCATAATTCGTTCGAAAAGGGAGCATGCACTTCTGATGCAGGATGGGTTTTTCCGGGAGAGATTTTACCTCCGGCCACGGCCATCTCCACGTCTTGCATGGTGACGAGCCCCTTCTGCAGCGCCTCCTTTTGTTCCTACATCGCCACCCAAAAAAATTCAATCCGAATGCTCCCAATCACAAACACAGAGCGGAATATATATATGTATGTGTATGAAGACACAGACCCTGCGCCATTGCTTGAATAGCTTGCGCTTGCGCTTGCCGGAGATGGAGAGAGGTTGCTGCCTATTCTTGAGCTTCCCGGTCAACGCGTCTCCGTGCACCGCCCTCTTCCTCTCCCCTGCCAGCGCCCTCCTCCTCTTCTGCACCTCGTTGAACTTGGCCATTCTCTTCTGCTCTGCCGCTCCGCAACTCCAATTCCAAAACCCTAGAAGAAGGAAGGAAGGCAAGGAAAAAAGAATTAACGGACTTTTACTTTCGTGGGCTTTTGCTTTAATGGGCTGTAATATAGCGGGTGTCGGTACCCAATGAACTTCCCCCAATCGAGAAGTTCGCATTCATCAAAGCCTCTTTCCGCGACGAGATTTTGCGTCGTCTTGCCAAGATGAACCTCAGGATTTTCTCTTTCTTTCTTTTAAGTTATCGTTCGTTCTGACCATTTAATTTCACATTGACTCCATACGATTAGATGCGTCTACATTCAGCCTCATATTCACGTCTTGAGCCACCACGTTTTGAAGAATCATAGATAAAGGATGATGGGCTTGACCTCCTGCTTCATGTCGCCCTAAAATTAACATTCCAGTATTTTGCCTTAGGCCTTTGTCCCCCTTGTTATGCGCCCTTTGAACCACGATACGTCGATATCACACATTCGTCGAACTGAGCCCTTACACGGCACTCGCGATTCTCACATTTTCATTCAAACTTTTAGGCTGCCCCCTCACACCACTAATCCAAACTCAACGGGCCTTCAACTTTGAAATGCAACAACCTTCTCAATTCATCTCCTTAATCTCAGGATACAAGGAAAGACGCTCAAAACGTCATTTTGACAACCGAACATGCAACCGGTATCACCGTTTGAAGAAATTCAACAACTTTTATTCACCGACAGAGGAGCTGAACATCAGGATAATTGTCATATCTACTGGGAGTCCGTTTTGGCAGGTTCCCAGGACTTGTATCTGGTCCAGTCCCTCTGCCCTGGATTCAGCGCATGTCCCTTGGAATGATAGATATACGCTTCTCCCTCTCCCGAGAGATTCTCCCTGTGTTCCGCCCCATACCTCTTTGGTTTTAGCATTAAAAGCTGCAATAATAGAAACTCTCTGTCAGCGAAACACCTCAACTTATCCTATGATCATTTTTGTAGCATAGACTTGCCTCGTCTCCTGTGTGATCAGTTACGTGGTGAAGCCAACCGTGCCATTCTGCTGGCACCTGGGAAGCATTGTAGCGACCCTTCTCTGCATACTCAACCCACCTATGTCTACCTGCAGAATCACTATACTAGTCAAAACCAGTCGATAATGTGATCACATGCAAAGAGAACACCGCAACAAAATACCCATTTCAACACTGAGAAGGGTAGCTATACCAACTAGGAGAAATACAACAGCTGTGCTACTGCTATTGCCCAAATGAACATGCTAATGACAAAAACAAAGGAGATGATGCTATTTTTCAACTCACCATGTCTAGGAGAGTACAGGCGAAACCACAACAGCATAGAATGACATCAAAACAAATAGTGTACTTCATTCCATTTAAAAGCCTATTATGAGGTGCCCAAATTCGTAAGTCTGCAACTAGCATACAACCCAGCAAGTTTTCAAATCCACAATGCAAGGCTTCACAGTAACCCAAGAAGGATGGAGGAGACAAGTTCCTGCTTCATTAATCTTTCACTCCTTAATGCATATGTGCACAGAAGAACGCTCGTACAAGGCATATTTTCAGGACGACTTCTGTGGGTTTTTGATCATGCATGATGTGGAGACTCTGGTTAGAATTTAGGCGGAATAGCAGAAGCATGGTCTCAAAGCTCCATCTGATATAGATTTTACAACAAAAGAGTTTCTTTCTGGCTCCATCCACCTTGTGGTACTTTCTGCTCTTAGAATATGAGGATATTTCCTCCTTTTATCATCATTAAATTTTTACCCACATCAAATGAGATTCACTTATCATAGGGAAAAAAGGCATCCAACCAAATATAATTATTTCTAAAACTAGGCGAATCAAAAAAAAAAAAAAGATACACAAAGTCGATGTACATGCTGCAAACACCAATCCAATGCAATTAATAAATAAAAAGGAGAAGAAACACCAACCATGCTGAGTCTCTCCAAGTTTCTCATAGTACTTGTTCCCGAATTTGTCAACGCCCACAAGTGTAGCTCCTATATTGTGGATCTTGGTTTGCCTGGAGAAGCATAAGAAAGAGTTTCGCCATTTAAGATACAATAACGGCTTTCGAAGGAGAAAATAGTTCTATGACAGCAAGAAAAGGCTGGCTGCATGTCTTAAAACGATGCTCTCCCTTATGCATGCACATAATATGTGCAAGATTTTGATGACTTTATCACATTATTTGATCAAAGCCAATCAACCTTCAAGTTATATCCAGAGTATGACAGCACATCTCTACCTCCTCTTGAGACTATGTACCCATGTGTCTTAATTCTCTTGGAAAAACAGGTGATGACGTAGAATTCACACAAATTGGAAAAGCACTATGAGAAGCTTGTTTAGGTGCATATAAAAAAGGTAGAATCAAAGACGCACTCATCATCAATCCAATAAAAATGAATTATTTTGATTATCCAGAAACATAAAAAGGTATGCCCAATTTCATAACAAGTGAGAAAACCCTACAGAGAGAAATCTAGAAAGTTGACTTACAGAAGGTTCCCATCTGCAAGGCACTTCCTGCAAAGTAATCCCCATGACACGAAAAAGTAATTAGTATAATTAAAGGACGAATCTCAAAGAAACAAAGTACGATAACACTATTAGATACAAGTTGATATCACATCCAAGTCATGAGACATGAAATGAAGTATTCAGAAGGTTTCTCGAATAAAAACTTCAATTTGATGTATTTAGGACGGTTCACACATTACATCACATATCAGCAGACAAGAATGAAAGAGCTACACCACAAAGCTATGTGAAATAAAGACAACGGGTAAAAATCAAGCATTACATGGCATTGTGGTGAATTTTTAGGATTTTCCTCATAACCTTGGCAAGTCACTATAGAGTTCCAATGTCTCGATGCCAACGTGAATCGACACGCGAAATCGAGACTAACGGAATTTCAAATTCAGACCAAGTACTGATGGGCAGCTGGAATAGAGCACAGCGTTACTCCTATCGCCAGAACAAGAACCATAGGGACTCTCAGATTGCGCATTCTCGTCGTGGACTGAAACAATTACGACCGTCGGCACGGTGTCATCGGTAGCTATGGGGACAAGACAGCCTGCGCAGCTAATTGGCACATGCGCCTACACACTTCAATCGCGACACTGACAAGCTACCGATTCGGGAAGGAAGCAGAGCGAAAGCTCGCGTCCCTCCTCATCGGCAGGGTTCTAGGGCACGGAAATCACATGGTGCGCAGAGGGAACGAGATCTGAACAGGCGAAATCGAGGAACGCCACACGGCGGAGCAATCGAGAGAGAGGGGGCGGAACTCACAGGTAGCCCTCTTCCTTGAGCTCGCGAAGGAAGTTGCCCAGGCCTTTCTCTTTGATGCCCTTCAACGCTCCTCTCAGGATCGCCGCCATCTCCTTCCTCCTTCCTCCTTCCTCCTCCTTCCGCCTCTTCCTCTCTGTATGTTGACGATGGATAATCGTAGGCCAAGGAAGGCGGTTGCACGGAACGGCGCATGTACCCGATCACAATCTCAGAAGATGGGCTCGGATCGAGATTGTGCGTTGAGTGGACTGGGCTTGTGCTTTGGACTCGTTAGACCTTCCTTTTCTAAAAAGATTAATGTCATAAAAAATTTCCAAAAATCATAAATTAATATATTTATAACAAATATACCCTCTTTAAAATTGAATCAATACCACAAAAAATCATAAAACTGATAAAATGCCAAATTGATACACTAATTATCTAACTTAGCAATTTAGAGTAAATTCATTATAAGTATATTAAAGATTTACTAATTTGGGTTTTTAGTAGTCAAAAAATTAATTATAAGTAAATTTATGATGAGAACCTTTTATGATATCTTTAAAATATGACGGCGGAAAAAAGAAACTCACCTGATCTCATGCCACAAAAATTAGCCTAAATTACTTTTCTTCTCCTCATCTTTATCCACGTAATTTTTAACTCCGTCGCTACTAATGATACAAGTTGAGGTTTTAACGACAGGAAATTGCTTCTATCTCATCTTCAGCAGATACCAAGAAGGGAGCCGGACGCAAGCGTGGATCACACGTGGCCGTTGATCATTGGGCCGAGAACCTAGCAATGACGCGAATGCAATTTCTAACACCTTCTTCTTCGTCTCCCCAAAACAACCTCCATTGGCCTAGTATTACTAGTTAATTTCTCTTCTCCGACCTCGCCGTCGGCTGGGAATCTCGCATCTGCTTCGATCTCGACGCCGGTAAGCACGTCGGCGGACTCGCCGGCGCCGTCGATTTTGATTCCCACTCTCTACGTTCGTGGCTGTCGAGCCGCGTAGGTCTTTTTTTTCCCCTCCTTCGTCGTGAGGAAAATAGCGAAGGGATTAGATCGATTTTCAAGGCCCGTATATTTCCGGATAGTTAATTCGAAGCTGAATCGAGCGTCCGCTCTCTCTGAAAGTCTGAGTCGATCGCCGAGATTTCGTTCCTGTCGGTTCCGTTCGATCGGATAGCTGAGTCCGGAGCTGGTTTTAGATCCGTGTTAGTTTCTCGTTACGGTTTTGATTCCGATCGTCCATTTCTTACAGGGGGGGGATAGCGAATATGATGAGGTTGCAGACGTACGCGGGAGTCAGTATAATCGCGACGTTGGCGGTGATTTATCATGCGTTCAGCAGTCGAGGCCAGTTCTACCCGGCTATGCTTTATCTGTCCACTTCCAAAATCAGTTCGGTGTTGCTTCTCAACATGGGTCTGGTCTTTATGTGCATCCTGTGGCAATTGACCAAGCGGGTGTTCCTCGGTTCCCTGCGGGAAGCCGAGGTGGAGAGGCTTAACGAGCAATCGTGGAGAGAGGTCATGGAAATCCTCTTTGCCATCACCATTTTCAGGCAGGATTTCTCGGTTACCTTCCTGGCCATGGTTACTGCCTTGTTGTTGATCAAAGCTTTGCACTGGTTGGCTCAGAAGAGGGTCGAGTACATTGAGACGACCCCTTCTGTTCCCATGCTGTCTCACATCAGGATCGTTTCTTTTATGGGATTCCTGCTTCTCGTGGATAGTCTGTTTTTCTACAACTCTATGAAGTTCCTCATACAGACGCGGCAGGCCTCCGTCTCCCTTTTCTTTGCATTTGAGTAAGCAGTTCCGCTTCTGTTCGTGTCTTTACATCCTGATATCACTGTTGGCATTGAAACCATTTCTCAGGGCTTTTGCATAATGCATTGGATGCTTCCAGACCGATTCTGATTTGCTGTATGTTGTTTTGTGGAGGTCATCTCTCTTCTCGAATTTAATAGTTATGAAGTTGGATAACTCAGTGGCAAGAATTTATGTTGACTTTTTGGACGATCATAGTGTCGGGGGGATGCCAGAGTGTGATTTGTAATTGTAGTATATTCTTGATAAAAAGCTAGCTAGTGTATTGAAAATGCTAACAGTATGTGCAGCTTGTTATTCTTAGATTCTTGGGTATTGTAGACAATCTTATCTTTTATTTGGTTCGCCAACCCTAAGTCAGGATAATTCTTAACTGGCTGGAGGGCACTGTTGGCTCTATATGTTCATATGCAGCTGTTGTTTCTCTTTGCCCATCATATGTTTATATACATGGTAATTTAGCAAAACTGTTCTGGACTCATTCTTAGTTGGTATGTTATTCTGTTCTGTAGGTACATGATACTGGCCACAACAACCGTGTCGACTTTTGTTAAGTATGTTTTCTATGTTAGCGACATGCTTATGGAGGGCCAGTGGGAAAGGAAAGCTGTTTACACCTTTTACTTGGAACTAATACATGACCTGCTACACTTGTCGATGTATCTGTGCTTCTTTCTTGTGATATTCATGTAAGTAATCTTTTACTTTCAGACCCAAGGCCAAGAGTTTCCATTTTTGTGTGGTCGGAACATATACATGCTAAGAGTTGTTGTGAGTTGCTGGCTCTGTTTCTGTGCCTAATTTCTGTTTACTATACTTTTCTCTTCATGCAATACCTAGTCACAGCCTGCGAAAATGTCTAATAAATGATCTTGCAGGCGCTTACATGTTAAAAAACTACGATTTAGCAATTCGGAGCTGTTGCTGTAATGTGTTTGACATTGATATTGGGCATTGCAATATTTAGTCCCTTGTCCTTCACAATATATTTTCGATGATGCTAATAAACCTATTGTTTCTGAGCATCTACCATGAGAAGATATTATACTTGAGAAGCTCCAGTGAAGAAGATTTATGTTCTGCTTGTTTTTCGATTTTTTGTTCTTTTGTCATGCTCGGGAAATGCCATTTTGCTCTTCAAAGTGGTTGTGCTATAGAATTGTTGTAAATCTTTATCTTTTCTTTCTTGCAGATTAGTACTCCTATCATGTATATCTACCTTCTATTTGCTAGTCTTGATTTTTCTTAACTTGCTTATTTACTTAACTAGACTTGATTATTTACTCATCTGGACTTGATTATACAGGAACTATGGTGTACCTCTGCACTTGATTCGGGAGCTTTACGAGACATTCAGAAAATTCAAAATTCGCGTTGCTGATTACGTTCGTTACCGAAAGATTACTTCAAATATGAATGATCGGTTTCCGGACGCTACACCAGAAGAGCTTAATGCGTGAGTTTCATATCTAAGTTGGCCAATCTTTTTAGTTTTAATCTTGCATTATCTTGGGTATATCCTTACTTTCTTCTGGTGGATGCAGAAGTGATGCAACATGCATTATATGTCGAGAAGAGATGACTACAGCAAAGAAATTAAATTGTGGACACCTTTTCCATGTACATTGCCTTCGTTCATGGCTCGAGCGACAGCATACGTGTCCTACTTGTAGGGCTCTAGTTGCACCACCAGAAAATGGGACAGCTGCTGCGGGAGGACAACATGGACAACCTTCAGATTCTCGGCAACAAGGTGATTAATAACATTGTTTCTAGTCTCATTTCAGCGTGCTTTTGTGCGTGAGGTCTGGATTTATAGTGGTGTCGGCAAGCAGGATCAATTGCCCTGTTCTCCAGTTAGCTTAAAAACTTTAAAGAGATTGAAGTGCTCTTTTCTCCGGGGCATGTGGATTTTGCAGGCTATATGAGTTTGCTGCAATGGTCTTTTCCTTCCAGAACTAATTAGGCTTATGGGAATACTGATGTAGTCTGTGGTTTCTTGAGCAGGGGCTGCTACCACAAGCACCGCATCTCAGGGCTCAAGTGATGTTGGTTTGACTGGTAATAATCTAAGTGGGCATCAGGCCAGAATCCAAGCTGCTGCAGCTGCTGCATCAATATATGAGAAGTCTCTTGTTTACCCTTCGACAAACACATTAGTATGGTAAGCCTGAATTAAGCTAATTCCTTCATTGTTGCATTTTGCCTTTTAATTTCAGGGTGAGTTGTTGTCTATGTGCATGCTTTGTCTGGCTTTCTGTCTCTTTTGTCCAATGTCCAAAGTATATACATCTTCTAATATGACATATTCCACTCCGCCTTAAATACCGCTTGCAGACTGTACAGATTCTTGTCCAATATAATAGATGCAAGGACCCCTTGGTTAGAATTTATCAATTTTCCCAATTACTTGTTTAGTCTAATTGTTCAAACTTCCTCAGCCCTCCATCTATGTATGTGTTAAATAAGAATATGGCTCCTGATCTGATCTATGTATTTATTTTGATGCAATTGCTTTCGGTCCAGCACCTTTCTAATCATGTTGTTATCTCGAAGGAAAGAAATTGATGTTTCGAATATGTATCACATATGGCCCATTGGATTGATAATCTGAAGGTAAACATGAAACTTGCTAAGTAGTTGGTTTATATATATTGACCATGTGAAATGTCAATATAACATAATGTTCCTTAGTGAGATTTGCCAATTAGAGGTCAATCTGTTAGAATTCGGTGCTGGTTTTTTGAATGTTACGTTCAGAGTATGATAAAGTAACTCTTAAAATTGCAGTGTAGTTGGATCTGGCAAGAGTTCTGGTTTCATGTCTCTTCTCTGCTTTGCAGGTCGTCGGGGTATGCCTACCTTCCTCAGCAAAATGCGCCATTCCCTAGTCATTCTAGTGCAGACTGCAGTGGTCCACAGCAATCTACGGTCCATGGTGATCCTGGAAATACGTCCATCTCACAATTGTCTAGCATTGTTTATGTCCCAGTTCCAGTTCCTGCAGCCACTGAAGACAGGATTAAGGAAGGTCATTTGCAAGAGCAGATTGAGGTACGGTCTCTGTGGTACATGAATTATAGTAGTGATTAATGACGGTGCACTTAGCTTTTAGGGTACTTTTGATCGCTCATGATTGCTCACTCAGCTAGTTAAAGTAGTTGCTCTTTTTTCTTCCCCTCATCCTTTTAATGGAGGAGGAATAATCTCATCAAGCTTTGCACTGTTCTTCTGTTATATGCGTTTGAATTATATTGTGCAGGAGCTGCAAAAGAAACTTCAATTGCTACAGGAGAAACCCGTTGAAGGGAACATGTCTTCAGGTCCCTCGGCATCAGCAGAGAACAAAGGGAACGCTGCTGTGAGCTCCTCGTTCCCTGTTTAGGACTCAAACTCGTCATGCTGAGAGCCAGGACAGTTTGATAAACTAAAGCCTGCTCCTAACTGTAAATGTACACCCGGTAGAGAGTTTCTTTTCCCATTTTCTTCCTCCCTTTTCTGTAAGAGAGCGAGAGAGAGAGAGAGAGTGAGTGACAGGATTGTCCTTTTGAATTGGCCGGAAACTGGCTTAGTGGATGTGACACAGCTGAGATTTCATGCCAGTCAAAGCTTCCTAAAATCGCCCCCGGTTGAATTGTCAAATCCTGTGAAGCAAACAGTTAGCAAGAATTACGCATTTGCAAATCATTGAATTTTCAGCGGAGCTGGTAATTACAGTTACTCCCACCCCTCTCTGGAGTACCTCTCGGGCAAAAGAGACTCGAGTTGCGTTTGGTTGAGCAAAGGGGGAAATGGGGAAATTATTCATTCCCTCGAAGATTTTTGGCTCAAGTGTTTATTGCTTAAAGCATATAGGTTTCTCTTTTGGGTTCTAAAAAGTTTATAGTGTTTTTTTTTTTTTGGTAGAAAAAAGTTTATAGTGTTTGGTCAGTGACTTTTGGTGTATTTTTTCGCAAAATTGTTTGAAATTTTAAAAATAAAAAGAAAAGAAAAACAAAGGGCGGTGCACATTGCTCCTTCGTTGAGGAGCATCTGTCTTCCCATCCACCATTTCTCTGAAAATCCTTAATCCGAAAGCCCTAACCCATTCACCAGTCCTCTACAAATCCTCAATCTAAAAGTCTAAAACCATTTCTCTACAAATCCTTGATGGGAACCCCGGCCCCAGTGACGAAGCTATTGATGTTGACTTTGCCAAGGGCGGTTTTGCTTTTGGGTGCTGTTCCTCGGCCATTTGACAATAACGACTGGTCACCGCATTGCTGCTACAGCTATAACTTCTTGCCAAGGTATGACGACATCGCGCAAATCCTCACGTTAGTAACCAAAAGTGGAAATTCTATGGTTTCCAATTTGGTGATTTTGATTTTATGAGGTGAAGACCGAAAAAGGAAAATTTTAGTGAGTATAATTTTAGAGGGAAGAAAAATACATTAATCCCAGAACTTGTCTTCTAAAAATGCAAGCAACTCTATCTACCTTAGACTTCAAGCTTTGCCAATGCTGGCATTTCTCCAAAGTGAACCGAAAAACATTCACCAAGCGCATTAAATTTTTCCTCTTTAACCAAAGGCTATGAGGTGCGCACTGTAAATTTTTTTATTTTAAAAGGTTGCCAAGCTAACCAACGCGGCTCTCGTAGCTCAGTTGGTTAGAGCACCCGTTTAGTAAGCGGGAGGTCTTGAGTTCGACTCTCAACGAGCAACCGACGCTCTTTCTAATTTTTTTTTTTTTTTTTTTTTTTTTGTACTTTTTCCATTTTCATATTCGCAGAAAAAAAAAAAAAATCGGAATGATGACATGAAATTGATTGTAACCGTCAGGTTCTTCCTGGCTCACGCTCAACTGCTATCTCTCTCTCCCACTCTCCCACTCGACGTTAAACCAGAGATTCTCTCTCTCTCTGTGGCCCTGGAGTTGCCCCATTTCCATTTACCCACCACCACCACACACCTCTCTCTCTACATGATCGACTCCGACCGCCATCCATCCTCTCCTCCTCCTCCTCCGCCCAAGACATGAGCTGCTCATGCCATTGCCGCCACTCCTCCTCCTCCTCCGCCACCGCCATGAGGTTCCTCCCCAGGCTGCACCCCCTGCGCGCCCGCCCTCCCCACCGCCTCCGCTGCCTCCTCGACCAGATCTCCCCCGCCGCCTCCCTCTCCGTCCCCTCCTCCTCCTCCTCCCTCAGCTCCGTCCTCGCCTCCGGCAACGCCATCGCCGCCGCCGCCCGCGGCTCCGGCTCCCTCCACGGCGCCGTCACCTCCGCCATCACCCACGTCGCCGTCACCGCCGTCGCTATTGCCTCCGGCGCTTGCCTCTCCACCAAGGTCGACTTCCTTTGGCCCAAGCTCGAGGATCAACCCGGTATTCCACCTTCCCCACGTTTTCTCTGCTGCTCTCCGTCGCCGACTGAAGAAATGCTTCTCGACTCCTCCTTTTCCGACGCCCCAATTCTGCTCGTGCTCCCCTCGAATCCACACTCGGCTTCCTTAAAATTCACATCATCAGTTAGGATTAGTTGTTTAATGCGATAATCCGGGGAATTTTCGACGAGTTCGAAATCCGCTTCACCTTTCGTACTGCATCAATTTTCGCTTCAGTGCACCTCCTTGTCTCTAGACACTGTAGGGGACGCGTTATTCATCACGATTTACGCAGCAGCACGGTGGAATTGTCTTGTGTTGTTTCTTTTTGACTCCGCATAAAGAAGAGCCCTTTCGACTTGGCGCAGGTTCTCTCGTGCTGGAAGGAGTTGACGTGACGGGCTGTCCTGTGTTCAACGATGCCAAGGTTTCCACTAAATTGCATCACCGCTCCCCAATAGTGACTTGCATTCGCATCTGCACACGCTAAATCTGCTCCACTGTCAAGACAGGTGCGAAAGGCTATTGCATTTGCCAAGAGAGCTCATCATGGACAGCTTAGGAAAACCGGAGATCCGTATTTGACTCATTGTATCCACACCGGGAGAATCTTAGCTATGCTGGTTCCTTCTAACGGCAAACGAGTATGTGAACCTCCTTTCACTTATCAGTGGGCATCCGGAATACTTGTTGTACCACGATATTTTGTCTTCCGCGGGTTCTTCAATCTGCTTTTCATGCTTTCCACAGGCTGTCGACACCGTTGTGGCTGGGATTCTCCATGATGTGGTTGATGATACCTGTGAGAGTCTGCATAGTGTTGAGCGAGAGTTTGGTGACGATGTCTCCAAGTTGGTGGCCGGTGTTTCCCGATTAAGTTCTATAAATCAGGTACTAAACTTAGGGTGATTGTTGACATGGTTATTGGTGGAAAAGGCAGCCTTCTTTTCGATGATTTAGGTTTTGGTGTATCGTGAAGATTCTGTTCTTGGTTTTGCCTTAGGGGGAACTGGAAACTTCACTTTCTCCATGAAATTCTCAAAACGCATTTCTGTCAGTAACTTTAGAATAGTCCATCCGTTTCTCTTATTCTCCAGAGATGGGAATTGAGGCGTGGATAAATAGTAAAATTTATATTGAATAATGGGCTATAGAGGAGAATTGCTAAAAGTTGAACTGGACTCCCCTTCTTGAACAAGTCTGTTCTTTTGGCGCACTCCTTTTTGTTTTATGTGCCGTTTCTTTTTCCTTTAGGACACTGTACTATCTCCCATGCTGTAAGTCTTTAATGTAGACCTCTTCACTGATACATTTGTGAATCAGCGTCATTACTATTCCACCATCCTTGAGCATACCGGTCCAAGTTGATGAAGTCTTACACCCTCTCTAGATTGTTCTTGGGCTCTGTTCACCCTTCATTCAGATCATCGTAGATCCTAACTAATGAAAGAGGATGTGTCGACTTGAAAATAGATGTCCATGATCAGTTTATGTACTCCTGATTCATTGAATAATCTAGTAAAATTGAATGTAAGAAGGACTTTAGATAATGTAAGCCAGACATTTGCAAATCTTTGAAGAATGGCGATCACCACAAATGAATCTTGAACGGTTGTCAGATTTACCTCAATTGCTATCTACTTTACATGTCAAGGTCCTTTATAACATCTTATCTCATTTAAGAAGTACTAAAATTTAAGTTCTTCTATATATTCGATCATGGTTCTGGTAACTTTGGCAGTGTCTGCACCTGCACCCTTTCTTTTTCTACACCATAAAATTAATGTTCTCCTTCTTCACCTTTTGCTTGCTTCATTATGCTTTTCTTGCAGCTTCTAAGGAGACACCGCCGAGTAAATGTGAATCAGTGTAGCCTGGGTGAGGAAGAGGTAGGTCTAGAAAGTTATTGAATTATGCTTAGCTGTTGGTAGTCTATGACGTACTATAAAGAGTAGTCGAAGATGATTTGCAGATTCATACCATGCTTTTTAACTTTGTTAGAATAATTAAATATTAAATCACGCCTTCAACTAATAGCTTAAGCTTTTAGAATAGTCAATTGTGGTCCCACAAAATCTCACATGATATCAAAGCTAGAGGTTTTGAGTTCAAATCTATCCAGATCTCCCCAGTTAAAATTTACATGCTTAGTACTAGGCAAAAAAGACCAAACTAAGCATGAGAGGAAGTGTTAGATAATTAAATATTAAATCACGCCTTCATCTAATAGTTTAAACTTTTTAGAACAGTCAACCGTGATCACACAAAATCTCACAAACTTTATTTTCCTAAGCGTTCACATATATCAATGGCAAGCAACATTACATGGGGGTGCATGATTTATTCTTTAAAGCGGTAGCATTACCTTTTTTTGTACATTTAGTTTAGTCATAAGGTGTCTTCTCTTTTGGAAATTATAATTTAAAGATTGCTTGGTAGTGTTTTCTAGTCCTTCTGAAGTCCTTATTGCTCTTCCAGGCAAATAATTTACGAGTTATGCTCCTCGGGATGGTTGACGATCCACGAGTTGTGCTTGTCAAGCTTGCGGATCGTCTTCACAACATGAGAACCATGTATTGACTCACTCTTCTTCCATTTTCTACTTTTAATCGCCAGGCATCTTCCTTTTCTCCTGAGCTTTCCTATTGTTAACAATCTGTTTGGACGTCATCGCCTTTTCTTTCAAGAAATAGCTTTTTACTTTTATTTTTGCCTCTTGTGGAGATCTGAGGAAGTTACAGAACTGAATGCACCCTCAAAATCTGATGATGAAAGATTTTTTGCAATATTATGATAATTATGTCGGTGCATACAGCTTGGCTGTGCTGGTAGATGATATTCTTCCTGTGCAGTTATGCTCTTCCATTGCCAAAGGCTCGAGCTGTTGCACATGAGACCCTGGTAATTTGGTGCTCACTTGCTTCGAGATTGGGTTTGTGGGCAATGAAAGCTGAGCTGGAAGATCTGTGCTTCGCAGTTCTCCAGGTCTGCTCATAATTGCTTCGGTTCTTGAGAAATCTTATGACCTGTATATAAGTAGTAGACCAACAAATGGGATTGTTGAATGGAAGATGACTTTTCCTTTTCCTACTGGCTATTTCCAGGGATATAATACCCATGGTACCTTGGGATGAATTAAACAAATAACCACTTAAAATGAAGGTTAGGCTTGTATATTAGAAAAGGCTGTCTATTCTGCTACAGTCAATGGAGGATAAGATAAGTGAGTTGGACATAAGTTATGTAGGCACCAGAGGTGGTGCTGTTGTCAGAATATAGAATGTTTACATTTTAATGGGACCATCTCATAGAGAAATTAAAGCCTTGAAGGAAGTTGTCGCATGATGAGGTATGGTGGGGAGATTTGTTCTTTGTTTAAGGACATGCAATCCATGTTTTCATTCCTTCCGTGAATGCATAAGCTGCTGAAACGCTTAACACTTGGTCAACTTTCCATTCTGGTAAACCAATGATTCTAGTGATGAGTTCCATATTTGTTCATTTAAGATAAAATGAGTGGCCATTAACTATACTACAGCATACTATTTAATATTGTCAGTGCCATTTTGTTTCCTGTTATTTTCCTTCAAATCCACCACAATATGTCAGTTACATTCACTTCCTACAGCCACAAGTATTCCGGAAGATGCGTGCTGATCTTGCTTCCATGTGGAGCCCAAGCAATAAAGCAGGAAATCCAAGAAGAAATTTGGCAAAAACTAGCTTCCTGCACTGTGATGAGGAATTTTCATGTTCTGATGACAAAGATTCAGTCAACATAAAGGACAACATGAAAAGCATGAAGGTAGAAGAAACTTGTTGCTTCTTTTCATTTTTTTCATTTTTTGGCTGAAAGTTGCCTCTTTCATGTTATATAAGTTTCCTGGTGTGGAAATACTTGTCATCTTTGCTATATTGAACACGTGTTTGCAATTATCTGCCAATAGTCATAGAACAAATTCCCATTTGATCGGCCTTTTAAACTGATTGACCGCTTACATTCTCTAGAACAAGATGTATTCTCCTTAAGTTGCTTCACTTTATTCATTCAGAGCTCGTATTGCCTATTGAAGGAAATGTCTATTGCATTTTCATGACATTAAGTGGGGACATATTTGTTGGAAACCGTTCTGGTATGGGCACGGTGGAAATCTTCTAAGCTGTGTGTGCTTTCTTAAAGTAAAATCAATCAAATAATGCTTTTCTTTACAATTTCGGGCTGTGAATTGGTTAATGGCGGGATCCTCATGATTCAGCATAGTATCCATGCAAAAGGGTTTGAAGGTCCTGCATCAGCCTGCAAATAGAATTGATCTTCTCTCTTAGTTTAGGTTGATCAAGCTAGTTGCATGAGGGAGAGTGTTGAAGTGGGAGCAACTAAACTAGTATGAATCTATAAACTTGAGCTGTTAAATGAGGTAGTGGATTGCATGTTTTTTAGGTTGACAGTAAGTCAAGATGACAGTGTCTAAGAGTACTAGTACTACTTGCAATAGAAGATTGAAGCTCTTGTTTAACTTATGGCTCTAGGAAGTTCAGAAAAATTTCATGTGTCTCAAAGACTTGCTTCAGTGATGCATATATATGAAAGACAGCAGAAGAGGGCCTATCAGTACTTTGACCCTCACCTTTGAAAAAAATATGTTGGTACAAGAGTTTGAAGTGTTCTTTGGAATGGACTCTTACATGCTCTTCTAATTTCTCCACTAGATAGTATGGTCATAGTTGTGAACATGGAGTTTAGTTTAATTTACCATCAATAAGGAACAATGAGAGTCAATCATACTGAGTAGTTTGATGGAGTCATTTACTTTGCTTAAAGTTTGGAAGAATGGAAATATGAAAAGGTCAGAAAGAAAGAGTGTTTCCCTCAATATGCTCCTTCTATCCATTGTTTCACTGTAGGATCTTCTGGAAGCTGTAGTGCCTTTTGATATCTTATTAGACCGGAGGAAGAGAAGCAAGTTTATCAGTGATATTGGAAAAGATTCAGGGAAGGTCACAAAGCCTAAGGTTGTGAAAGATGCTGGAGTTGCTTTGGCTTCTATGCTTGTATGTGAGGAAGCTCTTGAGCGCGAGCTGTTTATCTCAACTTCGTATGTCTACTTACTTCTCATTTTTTCTTGTATTGTCCATCTTTCCTGTGTGGAATTGGAGGCTATATTTTACTATCTGGACCATACTTGAAGGATCTTAAGCTCTTACATTTCCCTTTTTTCGTTGATGCTTGCAGGTATGTTCCTGGCATGGAAGTAACATTATCTAGCCGACTAAAAAGTTTGTACAGTATTTACAGCAAGGTATAATGGAGTTTGTAGTGGATTGCCCTTTGTGGAAAGAGCTCAGTTTTTTGTTTTGTTAATGAAGTTTAATCATTGTCTTGTGGCAACAATACAGAAGCACTCACACAAGACAAAGTTTGACAATCGCTACGAATGTTTGCATTTTGATTGGGATTACTTCACCATTAACTGACTCAAAAAGTTTCAGGATAAGTGTATTGGAAGTCCTAAAACTTATCGACAAAATGCAATTTAGTCTTAAAACTTTCAAAAAGTGCAATGAAGTTCAAAAACTTGTCATGAAAGTGCAATTAAGTTCTAAGACTTGTCAAGTTGATCAGATCAAGTCCTGTTGATAGCGTTTTTTGAAAGTTTTAGGGCTGGATTGCATTTGTTAAAAGTTTTAGGATTCAATTACACTTTCGTGATAAGTTTTAAGACTTAATTGCACTGTTTGAAAGTTTTAAGACTCAATTGCACTTTCGTGACAAGTTTTAGGACTTCCAGTAAACTTTTCTCAAAAGTTTTTGTGAGATAAATCTTAACGCAAGAGATTGGAAGCTCAGATAATTTTAGTTTTTTGAATGACAAAGCTGCTCTAGGGTCTGCCTTTGGGCTACTCACTGGTACAGGCAATAAGTTTTTAGTGTTTGAGATGTAAAATCACAGTCGCATGTTTTATTTACTGTGCTGTTCAATTCTTTTTGTTGATCCTCATGCTTGTATTTTCTCTTATGTTTCTCTAGATGAAAAGGAAGGACGTAAGCATTAATAAAGTATATGATGCCCGAGCACTGCGGGTAGTTGTTGGAGACAAGAATGGAAGCCTACATGGACCTGCAGTCCAATGTTGTTACAGTCTTCTTAATATTGTGCACAGGTCAATATATTGAATCTTTCATCCTCCTTTTCCCTTTCCCACTAAGCAAGACAAACAAGTTCACAGGTTCTGTCTTTTATATGATCTTAAGAGGTTTATCATGTTATATAAATATATGCTCTCAGAGAAACTGCATTGCTGCTGACAGAAGCTCACACTTTTTTGGTGCCCATCGCAGACTCTGGACCCCCATCGATGGTGAATTTGATGACTACATTGTTAATCCAAAGGCTAGTGGTTATCAGGTTAGACTACTACCTGACTTGAACATGCGATGATGGTTATTTTACCCTGCTCTTATTGACTATATGGAATTGGAAGTAGAGTTATTGCTGAGTTCTGGAAATTATGTTCTTCCTCTAGATGAGTATAGTCTTGTAGTGCCTTCCGAGGAATAGAGTAGACCTATTCACCAATGAGGAGGCCAATTTCTGGGACTTGATTGCAAATCTAACTACTTCCTCATTGGCTGTTTAGTTGATGCGTTTTGGATCAGGGCTTTATCTCTCTGGAGTATCTCTATGTCTCAACATTGAACATTTTGTTACTCCTTTTACACGGTTCTGTTGTCTTGGGAGTCTAAATATTGTTTTCTCTGTCTTACATGATGCAACTCTTTCAATGGCAGTCTTTGCATACTGCTGTACTAGGTCCTGATAGTTCACCTTTGGAAGTTCAAATAAGAACACAGGTAAAAGATGCTAAACGTGCTGCTTCTGTTTTGATGTTTTCGTTATCCTACATGACTACCTACATGACTAGCCTCAATGTTTTCAGAGGATGCATGAATATGCTGAACATGGGCTTGCTGCACATTGGCTTTATAAGGAATCCGGCAACTGGTTACCATCAGCAAGCAACATGGGTGAGTCAGAGTCCTCTATCTCCAAAGATTTGGAGGGTTCAGTCTCAGAGGAAGGTGGTCTTTTTCAGAAGTATGGTTCACTGAAAGCTGGGCATCCAGTTCTTAGGGTTGAGGGAAGTCACTTGCTTGCTGCTGTTATAATTAGGTATACCTTGTTCGGCTTAGTATATACAATGTAAATCTGCATATTCCACATATTATCTTATTCTTCTTGCTCCTGCAAGCTCAGTGTGGATAAAGGTGGAAGAGAATTACTTGTTGCTGTGAGCTTTGGACTGGCCGCGTCTGAAGCAGTTGCTGACAGAAGATCTTCATTCCAGACAAAGCGATGGGAAGTTTATGCAAATTTATACAAGAAGGTTCAGTTGCCTGGACTTCGCACTTACTGACTTAAGGAATTTTTATGTTCTTTGGCAATTCTCCTAGTTTGCGAATAGCCACACAAACAGCGAACGAATCTAAGATATGGTTACACTCGGGACTTTATACACATATTGTGCCTGGGGTCTCAGTAACTAAAATTGTTCTGAGTTTTGGCCTCTAGCAATTTCAAAGTTTATCAGTGACTTAGGGATCAGTAAAAACTTTTACAAACAAATAGTTATTCCGGCGGTTTCTCTAGCATAAGGGATTGTGTTAATGAAAGACCATATCTCCTTCACGGGTTCTTTTAGTGCTCGTATATCCGCATTAAAATGCATTGACAGTTTGACAATTTATAAGCTTGCAATCATCGGAGGAATAAGAAACAATCGATGGTGTATTTATCTTTTTAAAACCCTTGTTACCAGTTTGTTTATCGCGGTTAAAAAACAAAGTGTGGTGATCAGGATTAGTCTGAATCTTTCTATTTTGAATCTTGATCTTAAGAAAAGCGAGTATCAGTTTTAGAATCAGGATTTTTGTGCTTAAGCAATTGATAGTCTTCTGTTCGAATTGCCAACGTGAAAAGCCTTCATAATGAGGTAGCCCCTAGTTAGGAGTTCTGATCAATTTTCATTTCAATATCATTAGCAAAGTGTCTGAATTTAGTGCTGCAAATTTTGCCTTCTAGGTTTCTGATGAGTGGTGGTGTCAGCCGGGACATGGGGATTGGTGCACCTGCCTTGAAAAGTATACACTTTGCCGAGATGGGATGTACCACAAGGTATGTTACTGCCACACTGCCTTTATTTTTGGGGAGTTTATGGATGGCTTTGGTACCGAATTGCCAATCTTCACACCAACCTTGTGACTAGGTGTTGTTTTTTTTCGACTTCCTCTCTCACTTTTCTCCTGAGGATATCAATATCGACTATTCATCCTCTGGACTCATTTTCCCGGCTGAAATCATGCAAATACAAAATGGCCTCGTGTCCTTGAGCACATCAAGTCTTTGTTGCTGTCAAGTCTGTATCATTTCCTTTTTCCATTTCCAGTCAATGGTACCACGTAATTATTGCAAACACTTTCGGTTGGGTATGTCTCAAATCCCCACTTTCATGCGTATGTTGTACGTGCTTTTGTTTCAGTTGGCATCAGAGATCTGCATCATGTCATCAGTCAAAGCATTTAATTTTGGCGAATGTCGGGTTAAATTTCTATTGACCTGTGGCAACATGTGAAAATGGTTCTTGTGCTGTGCAGGAAGACCAATTCCAACGGCTTCTTCCAACTTTTATCCAGATTATTGAGTTGACAGAGCAAGAAGAATCTGAATATTGGACTGTCATGTCCGCTGTTTTCGAAGGAAAACAGATCAACTCTATTACATCTAGGCCAAGCTTAGCCTCCATTAGCTCAAATTCTGTCGAGGGTGGTATTAATAACAAGGTTTGTGTACACAGCATCCCCACCTATGACCAGACATTATGGTTTCTGTAATCATTTTCTGTCGTGGCATTTTGACTTCACTCGGACATATATGTGGTCTTCGAACATCGTGAATGTGCAAGCATTTCAAGATTAAGGTCTAATCAATGCGGACAATTTCTAGGTGCACCTACTGAGGACAATGCTTCAGTGGGAAGAGGAGCTACGCTCTGAGGCAATTGCTAGCCAGAGCAAGCTTGGTGGAAAATCATGCGACAATCCCAATTCGGTCACGCTTGGTGAGGTAGTGATCGTATCCTGGCCACATGGTGAGATCATGAGGTTGAGGAGTGGGAGTACGGCTGCAGATGCGGCAAGGAGAGTAGGGCGCGAAGGGAAGTTGGTGTTGGTGAATGGCCAACTCGTCTTGCCTGGTACCGAGCTCAAAGATGGAGATGTAGTTGAAGTCAGACTCTAAACGAGCCATTACAAGGTAAATTCGGATTTGCCTAGTGGTAGCAAGTGTATATAGAGCAGGGAATAGAATGAATAGGGTGAAGTCAATAAGGCTAGTGCACTTCTAGTCATAATCGATTTGTATAGGGCTTCTATTTCAATTGAAACATGCCAATCATCACGGTCCGGGCATCGAGCTAGGATCATCATGTCACCGAGGCATGACTTTTGGAGAGATTCATCTGTCCTTGCGAACGCAGCCATTCAAAGTGTACATAATCTGATATCACAGATCAGTAATACAAACAGATGGGTAATCCAGTTTTTTAACAAAGTAGCAGCTTTACAACCAATCTTTTAACATTCCGAGCGTCTCCAGTGTCCAACTCCGCGATCCATCGTCAGGATGCGGATGTTGCCTTCGATAACACGCACGCTGAAGGTAAGGACGAGTCGGTTTCGAATTTCAACACTCAGAAGAGCTGATTCTGATATGTTCATGATGATGATGATGATGATGCCTTGTTTGTCGGAGTTAGCTGTCGAATGAGTCAACGTGAGTGTTATTATTTATTTATATCATATCATATTTTCTCGTGTGATTACTAATTTTGTTTAGGTAAAGTCAATTCTCTATCTCTCTCCACCTCCGCGTTCCTGCTAAAGAAAGAAAGAAAGAAAGAAAGAAAGAAAGAGTGGAAATTACACTGGTCACGTGTTTTCTGCACCGAACATCGTTTTTCTTTTCACTCCCCATCTGCAAACGAAAAGGCTAAAAAGAATTTGCAAATAGTTCCGCTGCGGGATTGAAGATGTGATTTTTGTCTGGGGCCCACCAAATTCGGTTCCTCGCGAATTTTGAGATGGAAAAGGTAAAAAGAGGAGTTGAAGCGAACTAACATCTTTGCCCTCGTCTTCCCCCACCAAATTACAAATTACGAGATCTCGGTTATGTTTTTTCGAATGACGAATATGTCTTTTCGTTAAGCGTTTCTTTTTTTCCTTAATTTTCTCTGCCCGCCAAGAAAGACTTTATGGTGCGAACCATTCCCTGTTAAAACTTTATGTTAAATCTCTCATCCATGTGCTCGAAATTTTGAAAAGCCTCCTCCACATCGCACTTTGTTTCATTGAGATTGCTAGGCTCCGGGTTTTCTTGCTTATTTCAATTTTTTTTCCTCCTTTTCTCTGAATTCCACTTCTCATTTACATTTCACATCACCTTTGGAAAATCCTCCCTCATCAAATCAATTGGATTTTGTCGTGTCGATCAAAGCTACATATGTAAGAAGACAAAAAAACATTATCTCGAATGATCGCCAAGAAATTAAGGAAAAATGCATAAAGAGGTTCCTTTGAAAATTAACTAGAGGATAAAGGGGAAAAAAAAAACGCCAAAAGTGGGAGTAGATGAAGATTAGAGATTAGGGTTTCAATGTATAAGCTAATGCTAACTTTATCAAGATTAATATAATAAGGTACGATGGTCGCGTGTTTTCGATGACACTAAGGTATTGACTTGTTCAATTAGTTTTTTAGGACTGCGTTTAACGTCTTCTCATTTTTAACGGTTGGAGAGAGAGAGAGAGAGAAAGGGGCGGAGAGGGGCCGCCCGAAACAATGCTTTCCTCCACACGAGGCAAGGGTACCCAAAAAAAAAAGAAAAGAAAGAAAAAACAGAAAGAAAGATATGGGGGGTTGGGGTTTGGGTTTATGTCAGAAAAGGGGAGAAGCGAAGGCGATAAGAGTGTGCGCTTATCAGCAGCAGCGCATCGAGACAGCTACCGCGCACTACACGAGACGGTGACCACTTTTGCATTTCCTCCTTCATATATAAAAGAAGTACGAATAATAAATGCGTCCCCCCTCTCTCTCTCTCTTTCTCTCTTTCTCTCCCTAAGCTTTTCAAAGAGAAAATAAAAATACAAAAAAGGAATTAAGGAAAGCGAGAGACCACATATACAAATACACATGTATATATATATGCACGTGACTCGCACAAGTGGGGACTCGGGGTGTACGAGGTAGAGTGACGTGGCGAGACGAGAATCAAACTCTTACCGAGGAATGGACGGATATGACCCTGGGGCCCCCCCAATCCTATCCGTACTCCTTTTTTCTGTGTCGAGACTGGAGAGATAGATAGATAGATAGATCTCTTTCCCCCCCACCCGGCCCAGTCAAAATATGGAATTGAAGGGGGGTCCCTCTCCATCGCGAGTTTCAAAGCTCCTTGAAAGGATCGACCATCGTAAATGCATGCCCCCTTCGAATATGAAAACTCCCTCTTTCTTCTTCTTCTTCTTCTTCTTTTCGGTCGTGTTGGAAAATTCATATCGCGAAATATCGACGCTCTTCCGATCCCGCTCCAGCTTTTGGCCATTTCCAGCGGGGGAATTCTCTCCCGTATTCATCATGATGCCTTTTTGCCCCGTTGCATCGTCTGAATTCCGGCCTTTCGTGGCACGACTTTTTATTTTTTTCTTTTGAACTCCCGATAGAAAGAAAGGAACAGAAATGACGAGACACGTCAAAAGCGCCTTTGATCACACTCCTATTTCTTCATCTTTTTTGTTTTCTAAAATAAAAATAAAGCAGAAATCTGTTTGCGTACGTTTCTCTCCCCCACGATGCTCCCCAAGGCCAGCGACCTTGCCGACTAGTGGAGGAAGACAACAAAATTATTAAAAAATTAAAAGAAACTCTAAGTCAAAAAAAAAAAAAAAAAAAATTGAGTGTCGTACCAAATACATTTCTATTCCATTAATATTAATTTTTTTACAATTACTGAACATGCTTTTCTACTCAAAAACTTGTCCAATGAACGAAAATATAAAAAAAAATTGTTTCTTAACATAAATTATTCTCGAAAATATAAACATTGTCATATGCACCCCAAGCTAAAACTCAATTTTAATCTGTTTACAAAAATGACTGGATATGAGATGAGAGATTTAACTTTCCGAGCTTTTTTCGTAGCCAAAATGTTTTCGTGATTGTAATTAATCTATCGGATTTTCGGCATCTCTAGATAGATTTTTACTTAATCTAAAAGTTATCACAGTAGCATGCATTATATCGGAACCTTTGAGACTTTCAAAATATGTAAATGTCGAAACGTGATTTCGTATATAATATTTTTCAGAATTTAGTGAGATTTGAATAGTATTTTGAGTTTGGTGGGAAAATGAAAAAGTGCCTTTTGCTTTTGCTTTTGCTGGAGTGTAAACAAACACGATTTGGAAAACTATTAACTCGGAGAGAAAGATTCCTAATGCCCGCCAGGTCAACAGAGGACACGTGCCGACTATTCCTTTCGAGTGCTATTAAAGAAGTCTCCCGACACGCACGAAATGCACATTTGGAATCATAAACACGACTCCACATCACTTAACGCCTTGAGACTGGAGATACACGAGCGCATCACCACAGCCCAACTGAGTGCTATCAATTAAATCACATATTTATTCGATAATTTAATTTTTTAGAATAGTCAACGACGATTCAACAAAATCTCGTAATTATATGTACAATTCGAGTCACTTTTAATATATTCGTGACCCGTTTAGACACGTCCAACTACACGAGTTGGGATGATATTTAATTCATTATATATATTATATATATCTATCCAAACATGGGATGCTTCTACAATCTCATTTTCTTAGCACATGCGAAATAAATATGTGCCATGTTTGAATTTAAAATTTTGATATGATTAATGAATACGTCGCACTGTATCATATTATGGTCGAGCATAAATTTGACATGAGATGACAATAATGTGGTATGATTGTGACTGGATACTTACAAAAAAAAAAAAAGGCATGTAAATATAAATTTAATCATAGATCTTTTAATTTTTGCATATTTAATTATATATCTTTCGGCGATTTGCCAATGTAGTCATCCTAATCAGTTCGAGCAATAAAATTATGATCGTCGACTGCCTTGGCAATATGGTTAGCATTAATATTGACAATTTTTGCAATTTTTAAAAGAATTTCTCAATTTTTTTTCATACATAATAATTCTTTTTTCACCGAGGCAACTCTTTAAGGAGGGTCGTGGCCCTCAGCCATGCCCACAACCAACAAGGGTCCAGGCGAGGGCTAAGACCTTGGCTTGTAAACTGGCAATAATGAATAAAAATGATAAAAATATAATTTTTTGAAACTACATAAATTATGCACATAATACAGATTGCGTTATGTAGAATGACTAACATCTGAATCAGAGATCGTCGATCAACGTGAGTTAGGAGCACAATAATGACAAAGTGTCGAAAGAATATATAAAATTAAACTAGTTAAAATGTAAGGATGTGATATGGAATGGATACGTGGAGAGTAGGCCAAACCTTTTACGGGTAAATTTTAACCCCGACCGTGACAAGAAAGGAGGCGCTCAAGTCGGCAATGGCAAAGGGAGATGGGGAAAAGGTCAAAGTCAATAATGGAGGGAGCATGGCTGACCCGGGGGCGCATGATAATTAATAAAACGAAAGACGGAAGGTTTTATATGATAATTAATAAAACGAAAATAGGGAATATAGGGGGCAAAAGTGGAAAAGTAAGGACGGGGCGGGGTGGGCTGGGGTGGGGTGGGGCCCACCAGAGTGTTGAACTGACACCTGACCTAAATAGGGCTTTCTCTCCCCAGAAAGGGAAGTTAAAGAAAGTATCGACCTCCTCCCTCCTTTAGCCCCCCGGCGAGAGAGAGCTACTTCCCCCCTGCGCACCGCCCCACCGTAAGTCCTTCCTTCCGCTACCCAATCAGAAAGAAGAACGTGCTTCCTCTCGCGGGCCCCACCCCCACCCCGGGGAAAATTAATGGATTTCTTATTTGGTCGGTCAAGGGCAGGGGGGAGAGAGAGCGACGTGTACGTCCTTTTCTCCATTGATCTCCTCTTCTTAAAACAAAAAAAAAAAAAAAAGAATGAAAAGATTTAACCCATATTACACTTTCCAATTTGGATGTCCTTCTTCTTAGCGATTCTGTTGATTCAAATGAATTAACCCATTTCACTTTTTTTTAGAGGCTTTTCATTTGGATATTGAAATTTTTTTCGATTAATATCTCAATCTAAAATCACGTGAAAGTTGATCCTTAAAATATCCTAATTGATCGATCCATTCATCATGATCTATCGTCGAAAGATCACTTATACACATGCTCCTTTTTTTTTTAATCTCTTTTTAATTGGTCAATCGAAACATCGCTTCAATATATGTTCTTTTTATACTCTTGATGAAGAGGGGGTATATTTTTTATTTCCTTCCCCGAACTCCAATCAGAATGGGGGTTCATTAAAATAAGGATCACTGGACTCTATTAAAGCTTCGCGGTGTCAAATCAGTGTGTGGTATTATCGGAGGGCAGTCGTGATGTGACGAGCCAATTATGCAAGGGTGGGGGGATTGAACGCGGGATTAGGGGAGATGGGTGTTTCGGAATTTCCGAGGCAAGGACGGGTTTTTTCATAGAAAATGAGATAAGGCATGACGTCAGAGATATTGAACTGGGAGTATCTTCGAAGAAATTAAAGAACTTTCAACCGCTTGGAAAAAAAAAAAGAAAGTCAAAAAAAGGGAAGAGACAGAGAAAGGAGGAGAGGCCAATAAAAGCTCCGGACCATTAATAAATGAATAAATAAATAAATAAGAAAATTACGAAAGTGGAGTGGAGAGGGGCTTGTCGGCGTGCGCGGTGCGGCGAGCGAGCCAGAGAGAGAGAGAGAGAGAGAGAGAGAGAGAGAGAGAGAGTTGCATGGACTGTTACTCAGCGGTGGAGCCGCAGCTTACAATTTCCCCAATTCCCCCCACTCTTATTTTCATCATCTCCCTGTCGAGTACGGTTGGCCAATGGCGATTCGGAAAAGCACTCCACACACGCGTCTGCTCCATCTACGTACTCTCGAACACAGTGGGAGAAAGAGAGAGAGCCATCAATGAACATAAATATATAAATAATACATAGACAAGCATCGGCGGAGCGACAGCAGCGGCAGAGCCACAGAGCAGCGCAACCTCTGTACTGAAACTCTAGAGAGAGAGAGAGAGAGAGGTATAAATGGGGGGGAGTGAGAAAAAGAGGAAAACGGAGAAAGTAAATCCAAGGGAGATAAAAGAGGCAGGCCCCCACCCCACATCATGTCTTACACATATTAATTATATTAACTATATTAATATCATATAAACATATATATCTAAGGAGATAAAAGCGAAGGGTTGTTGCAGAGCTAGCTCCCCACACCTCCCCGCCCTCTCCCCCCCAAAAAAAAAAAAAAAAGAAAAGAAAGAAAGAGAAAAAGAAAGACACTCAGAGAGAGAGAGAGAGAGAGAGAGAGCGAGGGATACATAAGAGAGAAAAGGAGAGAGAGAGACGCAAAAATTGGTTCCCCAGTCCCCACCCCAGTCCACCATCCCAGAAAACCCTAACCCTAGATTCTTCTTCCTCCTTCTCCTTCTCCTTCTCCTTCTCCCCCCCCACCCATCGAGGCTTTCGCATTCTGCTCCCCCACCGCTCCGAATGAACCCCTGACTCCTCCCCTCTCCGCCCCCCTTTGTACGTGCCTCTTTCCTTTTCCATTTACGGCTGCTCCTCCTTTCCGTGTATTATGCGACTCGATTTCTCTGGATTTCCTCCCCTCCCTTGAATACGCGATGACTTATTGCGCCATCTTCTCCGATTCTGTCTTCTTGTTTCCCGTCTCTCCTTTGCTTCTTCATTTATCCTCTTTCGTGGGGTTTGGGGTCGGGCATTATAAAAAAGAAAGGAGCTTTTTCGGTTTTTCTTTTCTGGGTTCTAGAGCTCTCGTTTGCTATTCGCACGCTCCTTAGTCCTGCTTCAAATGCATTCCTAGTGCCGAATGCCGAATGCATGCGTAATTAATGCTGAATACTCGTTCGAGAATTTGACTGGGGGCCATTTGCAGAATTACTATGACGGATCGTGTTTTCTCTATTTGTCGTGCCCGATCTCACTGGAATTTTTTTTTCCTCCTTTTTTTCTTCTTTTTTTGGGTCGGGTACCTCTGGTGATGAAGATGCTTCTTGCTTGCCTGGATTGATCATTTGGGTGCTTTTCCACGACACCAGATCTTTTGCGCTGGAGCGATTAGGAGTACCCGGGACAATGTCGTCCTTGAGTAGGGAATTGGTGTTTTTAATCTTGCAATTCCTGGATGAGGAGAAGTTCAAGGAAACTGTCCATAAGTAAGTTCCTTCAATTTCCTATCTATTCCTTCGTTCGATTGCCCTGCTTTCTGCTGCTCCGCGAAAGGCTTTTTTGAGCTTTGCTGTTCTCTTAATTTATTCCGCCTCGGTGTCTTCCGAGGGGAATTTGCAGTCTCCTCGGTACATGATGACATTTTGCGTTCGTTTTCTGAGCACTCCATTCGTGTTTGTGAGATGGAGTTGTGCTCCTCTTACTTGTTAAGATGGGCCTATAGTTTTTGCCACTGTCGATGATCCCGACAGGGTCCACCGAACCGATACCATACCATGTCCGTATCGAATCACGGTTTCCATCTTTGCGTTTAATAGTTCATCACTTGTGAGTTCTCAGGCTAGAGCAAGAGTCCGGATTTTTCTTTAACATGAAGCACTTCGAAGACCAAGTCCAGGCAGGTGAATGGGACGAAGTCGAGCGCTACCTATCCGGGTTTACAAAGGTTGAAGACAACCGTTACTCCATGAAGATCTTCTTCGAAATAAGGAAGCAAAAATATTTGGAAGCTCTTGATAGGCAAGTCTTCTAATTATACGCGATTCTCGTCTTTTTGAATCAACGCATCCTCCTGTGCGAAAGTTTATGGGTGCGGTTCGCTTCGATCTGATTGTCCCATTCTGCATATCAGGCAGGATCGAGCCAAGGCTGTTGAGATTCTTGTCAAGGACCTAAAGGTTTTTGCTTCTTTTAATGAAGACCTGTTCAAGGAGATCACTCAATTGCTTACTTTAGATAACTTCAGGTGGACCCTTCTTTTTCTTTTGCCGCTTCTGCCGCCATCCTGATCTTTTTCCTTACGCTCGCTCTGCTAATTCACTCTCCTGATGGTGCTCTTTGACAGGCAAAATGAGCAGCTGTCGAAGTATGGAGACACCAAATCGGCGCGGAATATTATGCTTATAGAACTTAAGAAGCTTATTGAGGCAAATCCTCTTTTTCGCGACAAACTTAGTTTTCCTGCCTTCAAAAGTTCGAGGCTTAGGACCCTGATAAATCAGAGGTTGTTTCGCATCTCAGTCTGTTCGATTTATTTGCGTGTTTTTTTTTTTTTTTTTTTTTTCCATTCGAAATTCAGTACATGATAATCGGTTAGCACAACGGATGTTACGTTCTTCTTTCTTCCTTTCCAATTCTGTTGCTCGAGTGGTTTTTTGGTTGGAAAATACAATGCACCATGCAGACGAGTTGCGCCTTGTTCTCTTTTATGAGAATTGTTCCTCAAGTGGTCTTCGTTTTCTTTCAGTTTAAACTGGCAACATCAACTTTGCAAGAATCCTCGTCCAAATCCTGACATCAAAACTCTTTTTACTGATCATTCATGTACTCCTACTACAAATGGTGCTAGACCTCCTCCTCCTACCAATAGCCCTCTTGTGGGACCAATTCCCAAAGCTGGAGCTTTCCCACCCATAGGTGCTCATAGCGTAAGTATTCTATATTACCTTAAATATGAGAGAAGAGCTTTTACGAACCTGTACCAACTTGCGCACTTCTGTCGAGCAGCCATTTCAGCCTGTTGTCTCCCCATCTCCTGGTGCTATTGCTGGGTGGATGTCGGGTGCTAATCCTTCTATTCCTCATCATCCGGTAGCAGCTGTCCCCCCTGGTCTCGTGCAGCCTTCTGGTCCAGGTGAGGCTTTCTGTTGGCAACTAAATTGTTTTGTCTGTGGCTCTCTATTGTGTTGGTCTTCACGCGATTAGTTTTTGTTCATTGTATGAAGCTGCATTCTTAAAACACCCGAGAACCCCCACCGGTGTTTCGGGTATGGATTATCAGTCGGCAGAATCGGAGCACTTGATGAAGCGTGTCAGAACAGGCCAGTCGGATGAGGTGTGTATGGGTTGGACAGGGGACCCTTTTTTCTCTCTGTGAAGGTTTTTCGGGATTTGGCATTGTACAGGTTACTATTGTAATTGGGTTTCCCGTCTGTTTGAGTTAGCGAATTTCACTCGACGGTTCTTTTTACAGGCATCCTTTTCAGGTGTGACGCATACTCCGAACGTTTACTCCCAAGACGACCTCCCCAAGAATGTCATGCGGACCTTCAATCAAGGATCTAGTGTCATGAGCATGGACTTCCATCCACAGCAACAAACCATACTTCTAGGTTTGTTCTTCAAGAACCTTTGCTGTTTTTCTCTGGATTTTTTTTTTTTTTTTTTTTTTGAATTTAAGAATCGCCTGTTTGAGCTTATGAAACTCTCGACTGTAGTCGGGACAAATGTTGGCGAAATCAGCCTTTGGGAAGTCGGGACACGGGACAGGTTGGCACATAAGCCGTTCAAGGTTTGGGATTTGGCAGCTTCGACAGCTTTGCAGGTACTTTGTTCATTTTTTTTTTTTTTTTTTTGCACAGGATGCTGTTTTGTTGCTCATATGGAATACTGAGAACGGAAATAAAGATCAACCTAGTCATTTGACTCGGTATCTATTGTGCTTCCAGACAGCATTGTTGAGTGATGCTGCAATATCAGTGAACAGGTGTGTTTGGGGGCCAGATGGACTGATTCTAGGTATGCAAACTCGCGTGGTCCTCTTCTGCAGATTGCCTTTATTGACCTTCTTTCTTATTTTGCCGTTTCATTTTAAGATTTACTCATGCTGCGCTTCTATCTACTTCGTTATAGGCGTTGCCTTTTCTAAGCATATTGTTCAGATATACACTTACAATCCAAATGGAGAACTGAGACATCACTTGGAAGTAAGCTCTACAACCTGAATGTTATGTTCATTATAAGCAAGTGAGCAGTAGGTAGTTAACGGCGACCTATCTTGTGACTTAGATCGATGCTCACAGCGGCGGTGTAAATGACATTGCATTTGCTCATCCCAACAAACAGTTGTGCATTGTGACCTGCGGCGATGATAAGACAATTAAGGTATTTCGAGATGACGGTGATGCTGGTTTGTTGTTCGAGGTAACTTTGGACCTTCTGGATTTAATTTGGTTTAACAGGTATGGGATGCTGTAAGTGGACGCAAGCAGTACACATTCGAAGGGCATGAAGCTCCAGTATATTCAGTCTGCCCACATTACAAGGAAAATATTCAGGTTCTTCTGCTTTGAGAGCAGTTAGCCACTTTCTGCTTTCTTGGCTTGCGCTCTATCGTTTTAGATAGTATTACCGGTTTCTCCGATTTAGATTTGATAGCAGTTTCCCGGAGTCTCTGGTCTATATAACTCACTTTTTCATTATTGCAGTTTATTTTCTCCACTGCCATTGATGGGAAGATAAAAGCTTGGCTGTATGATTGCCTGGGATCTAGAGTGGACTATGATGCTCCCGGTCGATGGTGCACCATGATGGCTTATAGTGCGGATGGAACAAGGTAGCATGTTGTCTCAGAAACGCTGGTTGGCTAGCTGTTTCTTCATGAAAGACTGGAACACATTTTTGGAACACCTCTGGCTCATGGGGAATTGCCATGCCAGTACATTGTTTCTCTTGGTCTCTGGTCCTGGATGAAGCCCATAGAAGAAGTTTTCTCAAATTAGTCCTTGGATTTGATTTCTATGTTAATCGCTTAGATATTGTTGATGGGGGATCTTATTGCATGCTTTTGGTCTCTTACAGCCAAGTTTGACCTAGAAGTAGCTGCTGTTCAAACACTTAGCATTTTTATTGTACCGGTCTTCTCTTGAGGCGATATGCCGACGCTAGAAGCATTGGTATATTTGGCTTGGCAAGCACTTGCATTCACAGTGATCGTGTTGCTTTTTTATGAAACTTTCTTTTTTCTTTTTCTTTTTTTTTTTTTTGGGTTACATGTCAGAAGTAATAGGTGAACATGCATTAGTCATAATCTAGTTGTCTCTTAATGCTTATTGCTTTAGTTGGTCATAAAAAGGTATGAAATTTGGATGTCCATCTTGCAGGCTGTTTTCATGTGGAACCAGTAAAGAGGGTGAATCCCATTTGGTTGAGTGGAACGAGACCGAGGGTGCTATCAAGAGGACATATACAGGTTTCAGGAAGCGATCATTAGGTGTTGTCCAGTTTGACACAACAAGGAATCGTTTCCTAGCTGCTGGAGATGAATTTCAAATTAAATTCTGGGATATGGATAATCCCAACATGTTGACGGCTGTTGATGCAGATGGCGGGTTGCCTGTTAGTTTTTTTTTTCTCCCTTCATATTGATAT
The DNA here is from genome assembly GCA_014182715.1 of Eucalyptus cloeziana. Lineage (NCBI taxonomy): Eukaryota > Viridiplantae > Streptophyta > Magnoliopsida > Myrtales > Myrtaceae > Eucalyptus > Eucalyptus cloeziana. The sequence goes on from CM024644.1 coordinate 237,744, forward strand.
GCAAATTGATACCGTAACTAGAATTAGGAATTCAGTTCCTTTTTTTTTTATTGCAGGCTAGCCCAAGACTTAGATTTAATAAGGAGGGTTCTTTGTTAGCTGTCACAAGTGAAAATGGCATCAAAGTTTTGGCTAATACAGATGGTATCCGCTTGATAAGGATGGTGGAGAGCAGGGCTTTTGAGAAGAATCGAGCCCCTCCTGATAATTCTAAGGTAGCTCTATTTCCCCTCCCCCTGTTCCTCTGTGTCAAATGTTGGGTGCATTATCTAGTAAAATGGAACTAATCCGTTGGTAATTGAAGGCGTGGCTGGAAAGCTGCTTTAATCCCTTAACAAGTTGTTTATGCTCTGAGTAACATGTTTTCTGTATATTTTTGGCATGACTTTCTTCCAGATGCTGCTTTGTGATCTCAGGACAGATATTCTTGCTTTCCTTAACATGATAATGTTATCATCGTAGTGTTAACAAAATCTCAGAGAGGATTTTTGTCAGTCTCTTGTTTACAAAGCTGGTTGAATTAAGGAGTTAACATCAATCAGAATGGTTTGTGTATCTTGAACAAGAATTGTTGAGATCGGTGACCATTAGATGTACCTGATTGATTCGTAACATCATCACATAGCTGCAAATGTGAGAAGAATTTTTGTTTCTTATTATGATTTTTCATTTGAAGTCTTTCTCTCTGGACCTTTTGCAGTCCTTGGTTATGAATACTCTTGGTCCCGCGGGTAGTGTCTCTGCTTCAGTGGCTTCAACTCCTGAACGACCTGACAGAACCCTGCCTGTTGTATCCATCAACAATATGGTAAGTCTTGCATTTTCTTATAGATTCAATAGAATAGGGTTATTGATTCTGATTTCCACACGTAACACTACAGGGAACGATGGATAGCAGCAGGCTCATTGATGTGAAACCTCGAATTTCTGATGATGTTGACAAGATCAAAAGTTGGAAAATTCCAGATGTAGTAGATCCATCTCAATTGAAAGCTGCACGATTGCCTGACTCAGTATCCACAGGAAAGGTAAAATGGTTTTGTACTGTAATTATAGATGAAGTCTTGCTCTTGTGCTCTTAGCTTCAAATAGTTGGGAGTGTCCATGGATTGTATCAGTGGATTTAGATTCTATGTAATTCATCAATTTGCGTAATGGATCTGATCACATGTTGGTCAATGAAGGTATGAGGTAGGAACTTATTTCTTTTAATTAAGATACAAATTAAAAGGAACCTTTAGTTCTGTGGCACAAGAAACATCGCCCTCAGGACATTAGGATGTTTTATTTATGCTGGGAAAATCTTTTCAATACTTTCGCACTACATCAACTACAAGACCAGAAACTTGTAGTTGGGTACAACATTTTGAATTAGCCATACTTCTCTCTCAATAATGGTAGAATTATTACTTCATATTGGGTATATTTTTACTGATACAAGGAAGTTGTGCTTTTTTGCTTTTGCCATAACTGCATAAATACCAGGTCGTACGCCTTATCTACACCAACTCTGGTCTAGCTCTGCTGGCTCTTGGCTCCAATGCCGTTCATAAGCTTTGGAAATGGCAGCGTAGCGAAAGGAATCCTTCTGGGAAGGTTGGCTTCTCTTACCCATGTGCAGTTCTCTATACCATATTTCTGACGTCTTGTCGATGCTTCTCTGATTTTATATCACCTGCTCGCCTTTGAAACCTTTCAGGCTACTGCCCATATCATACCACAGCTATGGCAGCCTCCCAGTGGGACTCTCATGACAAATGACGTTAGTGACAGTAAACCAGCAGAAGATTCTGCTGCGTGCATTGCTTTATCTAAAAATGATTCTTATGTAATGTCTGCGTCTGGTGGGAAGATTTCTTTGTTCAACATGATGACATTTAAGGTTTGTTAATTGATATTTGGCTTCTGTTTTCAATTAATGTTTTGTAACTTTGTTCTTTTGCACAATCCTTAGTTCATTAGTTTTTCTTATTGTTAGGTGTAATGGATCATTAAGTCCTTACAACACATTTTTCTGGCTGCTTCTCAGGTTATGACAACATTTATGTCACCTCCTCCTTCAGCCACCTTTTTGGCATTTCATCCACAAGATAATAATATAATTGCAATAGGCATGGAGGATTCCACTATTCAAATTTACAATGTCAGGGTTGATGAGGTCAGTTTCACTAGCAATTGCCTCTCTTTTACAATTTTTTTTTTTTTTTTTTTGCAGCGTTACTTTCTGTCTTCTTCTTATGAATAATACAGATGAATGGATGGAAGATAATGTAGATGTTTTTTGAGTTCGTCTTGCAGCTGTCCAGCAGTCCTGAGATTTTCATGTCTTTTTTTTGCTTGCCTTTTATGTATTGGGATATTACAGTTATGTAAGGTGGGGTTACCCTAAAGTTGAGGGAGGAGACTAGGCTTTTTATGCATCAGTTATTGAAAATCCTGATCAGAATTCTAGAGTGGAATTCGCGATGTTGACCTTTTTACTCTTGGGAGCTGGTTACAGAAAGAAATTATTCATGTTTTCTACTGATGGCAGGTCAAAACCAAACTCAAGGGACATCAGAATCGGATAACAGGGCTTGCATTCTCTCAAAATTTGAATGCACTGGTCTCTTCAGGAGCTGATGCACAGGTAGCAGGCTAATCAATCTCAGTGAAACCTTACTAAAGATTGGTAGAGTTTCGCTTTATAAAGATGTTTTAGGTGCTGATGTCCCTATTAAGGGTACCGAAGCATCATATTTCTTCCCTAACTTAGAAAGGATTCTTTGTGGATCAGAATTTCTATACTTCCATGTACTTTATGGAACTGAATTTTGTATGTTTCATCTTCATTTGCATGCAACAAGGTCATGCATCCATCAATACCCTTTCATAGTCGATTGATAGCTAATATGAGTTCCAGTCACATGTTAGAACCATTTTTATGCGATTGCTCCTGCAGTTATGTCTGTGGAGCATTGATGGATGGGAAAAGAAGAAAAGTAGGCCCCTACAAGCATCCCCTGGTCATCAATCCCCACTTGTTGGAGATACGAAAGTCCAGTTTCATAATGATCAATTACATCTGCTGGTTGTCCATGAAAACATAATAGCTGTTTATGACAGCAAGCTTGAATGTTCACGATCGGTAAGTTGTTGAGCTTAACTGGATTCTTACATGTTTGGACTAATGTGAAAATTTGATTTTTGAAATGGATATTACGAGCTATTGAATACTAAATGGTGGTCATGAGTAGTCAGGAGTATTTAATTGGTCATCGCTAGCGAATTCGCATTCCTCATGTTAGAAGCTTGCTAATGCTTCACTTCTCAAGTTATTTACCAGTGCTCCAAACACCCCCTTTGCCCTGAGTCCACCGTGGCTGGGAAGTTTTTTTGAGGAAGGCAGAAAACTGTGAATGCATGACTGATGAGATAGGAAAGCTAAATAGGAGAATATGAACCGAGAATAAAAAAGTAAAATGAACTCCTTGATCATCGATTTGGTTAGGCTGGTTGGTTCCTTCATTGATGATATGCAAAATGATGGACTGCTGGATAAGCTCACTTTTTGTCTATAACAAGTATATGTATGGCAAACTGAAAAGTCCACGGCCCTCTTCGACATTGTAGAGAATGGTACGATCTTCTGCTATGGTATGTTGGAGAAAATTCTTTAGTTTCAGATATATGCAGAGAATAAACCCTTCAGGTTTTTTGTTTTGAAAGAGATTAAGATTTACTGTAGTCTAATTATGTGACATGATTTCCGTACCATCTTTAGTCATCTTTTCTCTTGCTTATCCCTTCTTACAGTGGTCTCCAAAAGATAATCTCAGTGCTCCCATTTCGAGTGCAATATATTCCTGTGACGGTTTGCTGGTGTACACTGCATTTTGTGATGGTGCTATTGGAGTTTTTGATGCGGACAGCTTGAGATTGAGGTGTCGAATTGCCCCTTCTGCGTACATAAGTGGTGTTTCTGTCGGGTAAGTGTAGGAGATTTTGCTTCGATGAAATATTGATAAGCAGTAGGTAGGACTGAGCTCATCCGGATTTTTTTTTGTTTTTTCTTTGGGTTGCAGCGGTGCTTCTGCCTATCCATTAGTTATTGCTGCTCATCCATCAGAGGCAAATCAGATTGCACTCGGCATGAGCGATGGCACGGTTCATGTGGTCGAGCCATCTGAAGTCGAAGCGAAGTGGATTGGGGGAGGCACGTCCTCGCAGGACAATGGATCGCTTCCCTCGAATTCATCGAACCATTCACTTAGTGGACAACCATCGGAGATTCCTTCGAGGTGATCCATAGACGAGCAAGTGTTTAGGAAAGTGTATTTAGGGACTTATGTTTATGGGATTATTAGAGAAGCAGCTGAAATTTTTTTTTGGGCCTATTTTAATGATGTTCAGGTAATCATAACGCGTTCTATATGTATTCATTGTAAATCTTTTAGCATGTTTCATAATTATTCTTACAAGGGATCCCGTTTCGAGTTACGTCTGTGATCGGCAGATGGGAGTACCATCTTACTAATCCTCGGATGTCACATGTCGGTACGGCGATCGTGTCGATGAGCAAGAAGGTTGGGGCTCAGTTTTTGCTCTCTGCATGATAATGTGGGGAGAACGGAGACGTTGCGATTCTGATACGACCGGCTCAATTCGATGGATGGAGGTGAGTGAGTGGGGGTACTGGATTAGACAGCAGCCGTGTATGTCAAAAGAGGTCTTTGGGATGGGACACGAACGATGCTAAAACCTCCACATGGATCAGAAAAGTGTCGTTTCGGAAAGCCCCAGGAAGCTTTATGTTATGAAGGCCTTTCCTTAATTCGGTCGAAGTGTACGAGAAGCGGGTCGCATTGATGTGATTTTTTGTCACTTTCCCTGCCTATGCGACGACAATACAAAAAAGAAATTGCGAAACTCCATTATCGAAAAGAAGGAATCGATAATAGAATTAGAGAGAGAGAGTGGCGACGGTTTGGGCCAAAAAGATCCTCTCTCTCTCTCTCTGTCTCAAAAGTGGAAATCTCAAGCATCATAATTTTACTTTTTGGATAGGTACGACACTTTCGAGATGACGTGAGAACGGATTGGAATGCTTATCGGTAGAAAAAAATTAAATTAAATTAAATTCAATCAATTTTTATTTTTATTTTTAAAAAGAAAAGGTGAACCGGAAAGGAAGATGCTACGAAGGGAAGGGCCGGGTCATCCTCGACTTCAAATCGTAAAAAATTATAATAAATAAAAAAAATTGAAAAAACAAAAAAAAAACACAAAAACAAAAACAGAAAGGGCAAAAAACAAGGGGGAGGGAAAGATACGAAAAATCCCCAAATCCGAGAGGGATGGGGGGGAACCCTAGCCCTAATTTCGATCGCGCTAATCCGTTCTTCCAGACATGTCGACGCTTCTCCTCTCCTCCTCCTCCGGCGGTTGAGCCCTCGCTCCTGAAAATCCATCCCCATCGCCATCCCCAGATCTGTGTATCTGCTTCCCCGTGACATCAGAGAGAGAGAGAGAGAGAGGGGATAGAGGTGTGTGTGGTTCGAGCGTTGTCGCGTTGGTATTGCCCTCCGGATTTTGCTCTGTTCCTCGGGGCTTTTCCGATCTCCCAATCCGGGGAAGATGGAGAGTTCGGGGGGATCGGGGGATTGCGGAGTCGGATTGGGAGTGGGATCCATCGTGTGGGTCCGTCGTAGGAACGGCTCCTGGTGGCCTGGCAAGATACTCGGCCCCGACGAGCTCTCCACCGCTCATCTCACGTCGCCCCGCGCCGGCACTCCCGTCAAGCTCCTCGGAAGAGAAGACGCCAGTGTGTAAGCTCCCCATTCCCCGCCCTCTGATTGTTGTCTCCTAATTCGAATTTTAATTCTGGGACATGTAATAATAAGGTGGTCGAGTTGTCTACATGATTTCCGCCGTCCGTGAATGGCCTGGGTATTTGGGATATGATTGCTCGGTTTGCGCCGTCTGTCGTGTTCCTTATGTGCCTGTGGCAATTTCTGATTCGGGAACTTACTTCTTATAGGCTGAATGTGGAAGAAAAAGCGTAGAATATCATCTCTTAAGAATAGCAGACTGATTCCTGACCATCGAATTGTTTCTCGAGGGGTTCTTCCAAACAATTTATGAGCCCTTACAATTTCAGCTAGTGGCGTGTGGATTTTTTTTTGTTCATAACTCGAAGTGCTAATGTATGATTCCTGGAATTGCTATTGAGTGTCATTTGTAAATTACAGAGATTGGATGCTCGTGGTTTTGTTGATTGACCTTTGGTGAAATTCGGCGCATCTGCTTCTTTGGGTCACAGAAAACAAAAGTCCTGTTAGTGAAGCCTGTGTGATGTACCTAAAGGCTGCGCTTTTCTAATTCTGCTTTGTCTGTTCTGTAGCTCTGTTCATGCTAGTTCATCCTATTCATGTTTTATCTGCTAGAGGCTGTAGACACTCAAGGGCACACATGTTTCTCCTGCTTTTAAGATTTTGATGTTGATGAGTTTTGGTTTAGATTTGTCGCTGAGCTTTGCGGATCAAATTCCATGTTAGTTGCTTTTTCCTCTGAGAAAATATTTTAATGAAGGTTCTCTTGCTCTCTATATCTCTATTTCTAAATGTTGTATTGTACGTCAATATGGTTGTTGTTCTCCTATTTTTTCTTCTCTCAGTGGTTATCTGGCTCTTCTATGATTGTTAGGGATTGGTACAATCTGGAGAAATCTAAGCGGGTGAAAGCTTTCAGGTGTGGTGAATTTGATGAGTGCATTGAGAGGGCAGAATCCTCGCAGGGCATGCCGATGAAGAAAAGAGAGAAATATGCTCGCAGAGAAGATGCCATCCTCCATGCACTTGAACTTGAGAAGGAAATGCTGAAGAAGCAAGGGAAATTCGAGATCGAGTCTAAGTTTGTGGGAGGTAATTCACCCACCGCTGCCAAAAAGGGTTTAATTGCATCTTCAGAAATCCTGGAAAATGGCAATGATGAACCTGAAAATCCTGTGTCACCTCATTTTACCCGGAGATTGGGAGCTCTGGCTAAAGACAACTTCATGAGTGGTTCTTCATTATTTCAAGAAGCCAAGGATGGAGAGGAGCTTAGGCAGGACGATGGTCTTCCAGAAGGTGTACCCAGGATGAGAGGCTTGCAAGATTTCGGCCTGAAGATTGCCCCCTCAAAGCGTAAGCATTCAATGCCATGGAAACCTAAGACGAATCGTGATGCCCATGCTCAGTCAGGTGATGATCTTAGCATTGGAAATGGTGACATTCTTGGGAAGGAAGAAGCATTAAATGATGATTTCAAATTTTGTATATTTTTCGAAACAGTTGTTTTGCATCATGCTCTTTCAACATGAATTGAGAGATTGAAAGCTCGCATCTCAGGATTCACCCGCTTAACTCTGAAGTTATTTTACTTCCATTTCAGAATCTGAGGAGGTGGGTATTTTCCGAGCAAAAAGGAGCAAATGTATGTACTTTCCCTCGGGCCTTTCGGATTCTCTGGATGATAAAGAAGCTCCCCGTGGCAGAATGGAGACTTTGCCTTCTGTTTTGCGGGAAGGTAGCCGTGATGCTAATCTGATGGCACAGGGTACCTCTGGGATCTTTGAATCTTCTGATACGGGTTCTACGGAATCTGATTTATCTGATTCAGAGTCAGATTCTTCAGAAACTGAAGAGGATGCTGATGAAGAGACAACTTCCTTTTCAGGTGACTCTTGTTTCAGATTACTGTTCCTGTGTCTATTATAGTTGCAATTTTTGTCAATTTAGATTAAGTATATGAAATGCTGAACCATGCCGGACAATTTTGCAAGAGTGCCTCTGGAGTCTTGGAATGCTTTTCTTTTTCTTTTTCTTTTTTAAAGTAAGGGCCTGAGGCTGCATTAATTCGATGGTAATAATCGTTTTCAGCCCTCGTATTTGGATGCTTATTGGCAGTTATTTTTTAAGTTTTTTTTTTATCAGTTGTTTTTCCATGGGCTAACAACATGGTGCTTTTTTTGCAGAAGCGGAGCGGGGTCCTTTTGGAATGCATGAGGCACGAATACAGCATGATAGCATGAGCAGTGAGGAGCCTGAAGACTCGGCTCTTTCTGGAGATATTTCACATTTGTTTCCTCGAGATACTGTCTCTGCGAATGAAGCTGTGTCCAAATGGCAATTGAAAGGAAAAAGGAATATTCGCAATGTTGCTAAGAGGCATTTAGATGCTACGGATGGAACACCTTCTGATGGAAGGAGAGTCAGTTCTAGGCGAAGGGCACCCATATGGAGATCTGGTGAATATAGAAATTATGACTTCACTTTTGATGACGTTGATGATGAAGAGAAGGATCTTGAGACTGAGATGTTTGGTTTGGATCAAGAATATATATTGACCCCTAGAGCTGCATCTAGAGATCGAGGTTTACACGGTTGGAGCATGGTTGGTTTTGAAGACGTGAATTGCGGAGAACGCTATAATCCTGTCTTGGTTGGGCAACATCATTTTGCTGGGAATGGTAGAGGCATATTGGTAGAAGTGGATTTAAAAGTCCATGTCACCTACCAAAAAGGACGGGTGCCAATCATTTCCATGACAAGCAAGTTAAATGGCAACTCAATTATTGGACACTCGATCCAAATAGAAGCAATAGAAGATGGTTCGACTGAGCATCTTTTACCTGCAAATTATGACGATGATGATGGGACAATTGACTATAATACCATAACGACAGTTCCATCAGCATGGAAGACTGCTAGGAGGACAGCTAATTTTCGAATCCCACGTCCTCATCGATCATCAGCATTTGATGGTTGTGAAGATGGGGGAGAGTCTCCCCGTTTTGGTCAGGAAGGAAGATCACAGAAGAATGTAAGTGCAGGAAATTTCAGTCGCAAAGGTGTCCTTGTGAGGAAGGCCTTCCCTCAGACTCCTCCACCTCAGTCTGATAAGAAGCTTTCCGGAAAATCTTCCAAGAGAGCAGGCTTGTCATCTAGCCAGAAAATAAGAACGCTATCTTCGATTGCTCTTGAGCCAAATCTAGGTAACAAGTCCATACACGATAGCTTCGACTCTGACATTGTTGGAATAATTAAGCCGAATTCATCGGGACCAACCACAGTAGCTTGCATACCTGTAAAATTAGTATATAGTAGGTTACTTGAGAAGATTAATAGGCCGCCATCTAAAGCTGTTATGAATGCAGTTCGATTCAATGGTGAAATAGAGAAAAGCGGATCATAGGTACTTGTATATTGCGTATTTTCAGGTGCAATATCTATACCCTAACAGAGTTTTATTGTTCTCCCTTGAGGAGTGTCACAGATTTTGGCAGTGAATAAAGCAGGTAGACGGGGACAATTTCTTCTCTTTTGCGTACTAATTTTCCTTTAACATGAAGCATAAAACACATGCTTATGTAGTTCAACTTAGTGGGCGAGTGCTTCTATCCCCTTTTTGTTACACCTTTTTCTTTCTTTCTCTGAGCTGCTGAAGGTCGTTACGGTGAAACGCTGTCTCCTTCCATAACAGCACGTTGATCTTCTAGTTGGTTCTGCTTAAGGCGTGAGCAATGCGAAACTGATGTCTCATCGTTATCTTTTTGTGTCTAAGTTGTACATCCATTTGAAATTCAGGCTCCATTTATTTCGTCTAAGTTGTACATCCATTTATTATCTTTTTGTGTCTAAGTTGTACATCCATTTGAAATTCAGGCTCCATTTATTTCGTCTAAGTTGTACATCCATTTAGAATTTAGGTTCTGTTTTGCAAAAAATATGATATTTCTAAAAAATGTTCATAAGTCATTTTTCAGGAGAATGATCATATTTTTCAGATGTTTGGTTAAAACTTAAAAATGAATCGTAAGATATTTCCAGTGTTTGAATTTTTCATAGTAGTTCTCCTTAATGGTGTCGTCATATGTATAGTCATTTCATCACCTTTACCCCTCCATCTTTCTCTCGACTCTACCCATATCCCCTTCCCCGAAATTGTAAATTCCCATCTTAAATGATAAAATCCCAAACCCTAGAGTTGCTTGCCGGTCAAATCCTCTCCACCCCAGCAACTTCTCTCCTTCAAGCGCTTCTCCCCTTTTTCCGCAACCCTAAGCACGATTCTCCCTTAAACTGTTGATGCTTATCCTCCTTCGCCAAAGCCGTCGAAGCCTTCCAACCTGTCGGCTTGCCTCAGCTTGTGTCTGACCAGATTGATGTGGTTTGTGGAGTCACCGTCAACAGCAAGAGCAACAAAAGCCGCCTCAGATCCTACCACCATTTAAAGGAAGGAGAATCCGTAACAAGGTTTTCGTGGGTGAATCTGCAGAATCCATTAATCAACAATTCCCTCTCTATTCGAAAGTTGTCTTGTACTCTCTTCATGCTCATACAAGAAGACAATGAGACAAAATGCATTGTTGAAATGCCCGAAAATATGTAAGTGTGAAAGCGAAAATAAGACATCTTTCAGAAGAGAATTTTCTGTTGACTGGAAAATTTTCTTTTTGACGACTCATTTTTCATGCTCCAAACGCCAAAATTTTTTCCACTAAACATTCGAAATCTTAAAAACCAAACCTAGAACAGGCTTAAGAAAATGTCTCATAAAGCCTAATCTGAACACAATTTACTTGTAATATGACATGGACCTAGAGCTTCTTAGGCTCCGTTTATGTTGCAAAGAATATTTTTCAGAAGGACATTCTTCTCATTTTCATATGTTTGAATTGCTTAAGAAAGTGGGTCAACAAAAATCTTATATTTAAAATTTCCGAAAATGATTGCCTCTTTAAAACTTATACATTATTTTTCAAAATATGATTACATAAATATAAACGCTTGGATCGGAAACTTTGTGCTTGAACACAAGAAGTCCAATGGGTGCTCATGACTAGGTTCTTAGCACCTACACTTTGGGTTTCCAATGCCCACACTTGGATCCATTGAGGCCGGCCGCCCCTGCCTGGGTCCCCAACACCAAATCTCAAGACCCCGCGCTTGTGCCAGGATCTAGGCTCTATTAGGGGCACCAAGGCTAGGGGCTGGCCTTGATAGACCTAAGCCTAGGCACCGGGGTCCCAAACTCAACCTTGATGGACCCAAGCTTGGGTGCTAAAGACCCAGTCCCATGATCATGCGCCCGATCTCAATGGAGGGCCTAGACCTCAGTGGCCATGCCTGATTCCCTATTTGCAAATGCACAAGTCAATAGCACCTAAATAATGTATGTTTATTTAATTAGGCAAATCAAATAAAAATTTTCTTTCCAAACAACAAAAAATAATTTTCAGTTCATTATCATATTTCAGTCAAGTACCAGAAAATAATCTTTTCCCTGGCAAATGACTTCTTGAAGAACATTTATGAAAAATGTTAAATTTTTCACAAAACAATTGGAGCTTTAATTTTACTTTATGAGCTCGCATCGGTATCAAAACAGTAACAGTCACGTTCGCTGCCCACAATTTAAGATTTGAGAGCTTGTTCGCTGCTCCCATCCATCTCTATCCCCTTTGCACATTTTTCTTCAGTGCCTTCGCTTTCGGTTGCACGAACCTCCTTCAAACTGTTCTCGCACATGATCGCATCTGTTTAACATCAAACATGAGACTCATTCTTTGTTCTCTCTTGGCTCGTCCATTGACTAAGCATATGCATTACTCCAAGAGCTTACGAGTTGCATCGTGACGCAGAAAAAAGTTATGTAATGTGGGCTTCAGTGCGGACACTAATTTACTCGCCAACAACAACAAAAGGAATTGCCCTGACAATGGGAAAAAATTGTATTAGATGTATGACATGCATGAAGAGTCACGAGGGTCCCTCGCATAAAAGTGGAAGAGTGTATGGGAAGAGCAAATACCATCCACCATGCCTAGAGAAATAATCATTATCCAGTGAAATAGCAAGAGCAACTGCCACGGCTCTTTCTGAGAGGGTCAAAGGCCGAGCAACTTCCAACTCCTCTACCTGCCAGAAAGAAGTAGATGAAGATCAGGAAAGATACAAGCACAGATGATGCCTTACGTTCCATTGATCTGGTGAGTGATCATTACCACACTAGCTGGGCCAGTCTTAGAGATAGGATCCGAACTTCCAAAGCGGATGACATACTGACCAGCATCAGTAAATATCTGGAAAGTGTAAATGCATAAAATTGTCAATAATGGAAATACAAACGCATGTCATAAATTGCCACCCAGATTACGTGGATCAATCTGATCTTTGCAGCCAGTAGGTTCACTAAATTTAGAAAAATTTTGTTAGTGGCATGCACTCATGAGCTACATCTAATGTGTTATGAGGTAAGTATTGTATGTTTCGAAGTCATGATTTCTGAAGTTACCAGATTTTGCTCACTTTCAGCCACAAAACGGGAACATCCACATAAAATTTTCCATAAAATGTCTTCCAGTGAGAGTGTGCTGACAGTTGTTGCAGGACCAAATTATATTGATCTTATATTTCTAACATTTCACCCGAAATTTAACTATAGAAAGAGAAACTTCAGACAAAAATTACTAATTAAGAAGAATAAAGGTCCATATCACAGAAAAGCCACGGCAATGCTCAAATTTATGGGTAAAACTACAAGCATGACAGAGATCAACACTCAGGAAGGTGCAAGGGCCCAAAACCCAGAATTTTCAGCAAAAATTGGAAGGAGCACTGTCTTCTTCAAACTTCCTTTACAACACGGATAACTAGAAGGGTGCAGTAGACAATGGACAAACTAATCAGCTAAAGTTCAATACACAAATCCACATAAAAGCTTTATGTTCTGAAAAAGAAGGATGCTCGCACTTCTCTTCTACTGATTATAGTCAAAATCAGAAGCTATTATTTGCTACTTATCACCACTCCTGCCAACTAAAAGAAGAGGGAGTTCAAGGGACGAGGCATTGATACCCAGGAAAGCATCGATCATATTCTTAGTGGGACTTATTATTTATAACTTCTTTGATCCTACTGCACTGACAGCAATGGATTGCACCAAACCACTACTTTTTCTTCCACAAAATGTCTCACCAACATTGCTTCCATATATGCAATAATTACATTGCCTAAGCATCTTATTTGAGAGGTTAATGGATCTTTGAAAGCATGTCAACACCACATCAATTACTACCCATACACCACCGCAACAGCAGAGCTACCCGCTAATAAGAGTATATGACGCAATTGAAGAAACCACAGATAGACTAAGGACAACAAGCCTCATAACAAAGTATGTCTGAAGGCCTTTGTTTCCTTAAAAAAAATATTTTGACATTGGGTTAATTACACTTACATTCTGGATTTTTATGAAAAAAGACCATTAAATGTTTTCCAGTAGCGAAACCTTCTCTCTCTCTCTGCCTCTCTCTCGTTGCAAACATAGCATCCCTTCTAAGAATGAATCTAGAGGGAGGTTTTGCTACAAAGGACTTCCCTAAGGTGAAGTGCCGAGTCTGCTTTCCATCTATTTACTAAGGGAAGTCTGACAGTTGTCCTATGACGGCACAAAAGTTAAAGGTTATAAATTACACAGAAAAGTTATAGGACTAAAATGTACATCTGGCCAATAGTATAGTAACCATTTATTGATTGCAAAAGAAAGAGATGTCAAGTCCAAAAGATCAACAGCTTAATGTTCAGAACTGAATGGAAAAGAAAAAAGAACCTCGAAACCGAAACCCCTCCAATCACGATCTACTTGAGCCAATACTTGCCCATCTATGTCCTTCAAAGTAAATGTCCAATTCCAAAAGCCAGGATTTTCCACCACTGCAAATTGCTTGCTCCTACGCAAAAAATTATGATAAACTCCAAAGTTAAGATAGCACATAGCAAACATGAAGATGTCTCCCTTTAAAGTGAACTCCAGCAATAGGCCAAGGCATACAATATATGAGTGATAAGAGTTATTGCCATAGATAATTTATAAGAGACAACCAACTGGTAGAGGGGATACCTATGCTACCTTATATAACAAGACAAAAAGAATGCAAGCGAAGCCAAGTGAATGTGTAACGACACTGAACTATATGACCAGATGAGAACTGAAAGCCTTAAGAAGCCTTGAGGCCTTCACAGTCCATATGACTGGGGGTCATCAATAATAACTGGAAATTATTAAATAAAACTGTACCAAACCAACACCTTCGGCTTAATGGTTTATGGGCTTGATATTAAACCGCAAAATAGGAAATCGACAAATTGATTTAGATTTTGTTTGACATCTTTGCAAAGGATAATCTGATGGCATCTTGATTTTTTTCCACATAAGTGATTCTCAAGCAAAGCCATTTTGCTTTCACATCAGAAACAACGTTTTAATATACTTTTTTGAATTTAATAACATTTATTTTCTATGCAGGTCGACCTTTTGTCTTGTTATCTTAAGCTTTAATCATACTGGGGATAATGACACCAACGGTCCCTAAATTTTGGCTTAATGTGCAATGCCGTCCTTGAAATTTTAATTTGTTTGATGTGGCCCTGAACTTTATTCCGATGTGTAACATCATCCTTGAACTTTTCATTTGTTCAAAATGATCCCTAAACTATAAGAAAATATTCAATGTTGTCCTTGAACTTGAATTAATAAAAGAATAATATTGAACATTTTCATATAGTTTGAAACTAGATCAAACAAATACCAAAAGTTCAAGGACTACATTCAACAAATTTAAAATTTAGGGATGAAATTGCACATTGAGCTAAAGTTTAGGACCGTTTGTATCATTTTCCGATCATATAAACACTATGTTTCTCGTTGTCCATGGATTATAGATGATTAATTCAGTTTGATGGTCTAATATAATGTATCTTATCTTTCAATAGTTTATGATGAATGCTAAATCTCATGGTCATAGTGAAATTCATGTTTAAATATTTGAAACTGGACCTTAACGAAAACAGAAGGTACTGGTTTGGTTTGGGATATGACTTTATGGATATGGTTTGGGTTTTCGTTCAGACTTTTCTAAACGATTAGTTTGGTTCAAAAAATTCTTGACCAAACTGAACTACAAGTATGCCTCCTATTAACACATTGTCACGACCAATGGCAGACGTTAAGGGAGGCAAGGCAAAAAAAACTTTTTAAATAGTAAAATTTATTAAAATTCAACCAAGCACCTAGTCATGGGGGGTGACAAACCTGCCAACTCCCCCTGGTCTGCCTCCAGCTGAGAACATAGAGGCTAAGCAACATGGACTTTGAGGGGCAAGACAGATAATTTTTCTCTAAAATTCCAGAATAAAAAATTTTCTTTCTGAGCACAGGCACTGCCACCACCACTAAAGAAGTTTGTCTGAAGAATATGAAGGTCCATGATAGGACAAGCCATTTCTTCCCAAAGTTAGATAGTACGGATTGACAAAGATCATGGAAGGAGATATGGCTTGCAATTTATAAGAAAAACGAACCACATAAAGGAGCAGTTAATCTTACCCTAGATACAAATCATAAACCCTCCTCCATAGATGCCATCGTCTGTGAACCACACCAACTTCCTAGAAATTTGAATTCATGCATGTTTCAGGAAACACAATGATTATGGCACAAGCTCTGAAATACTTAACAAAAACCTCTCTGTGACTGATATACCTTACCATTAACCTCTGCATAAATGGAGCTGGTAATCCACCAGAAAGGCCGGCGGACCTGAGCATGATGAGCACAAGTTGTCAAACATCTGCAACAAGTTGTCATACAAGCAGACTGGTATGATTTTTGTAGTTTATAAAGGATGAATCCTACCCTGAAGAGCTCTTTGCCCATGGCATCAGTTATGTATGCAACAAAAGGGCGCCTTGTGCGAAGCAACTGATAAAAAGCATGACAAATGTTAGTCCAGTTGTACTGCTGATAGTTGAGTATGAAAGATTGCAAAGGCAAACAAGGCAAAGCGTTATAGCAGTTCCAGGCCCAACAATCCTAATTTGCCGGTTGCTACAATCAAATGCAAGTTCAACAGGAACAGCCTCGGGTTGAAAATCCATTAGTAGCACAACCAGAACATGTTGAACCTTCTAGGATAACCACACTGTTGCTGAACCACCAAAATGCAGAGTGCAAGAGATGATACCCTGGTATGGGGTTGCAGAGGTCATACTGAAATAGGTGTAGAGTGTTCTATGGTACTTAAGTTACTAGGCCTTGGTCAAATTGAGCTGTTTTAGGGATTAGAATTCATTAAACCATACAAAGTCCAACTTATGATCTGGCGGCACGATGAATACAGCAATTACAAGACCATGATCTGCCACATCATATCAAATTAACAAGCGTGACAATCAACAGGATGCTTGTCATAATAAGGAGCATCCTCAATATTTGCCGATAATCCCCTACATATATTTGTGCATGACCTGACTCCAACACTTCCACCCACTCCAATTTGTCAACATGCAACTTATACAGACAAAGCAGAACTCTTGGGAACAAGGAGTTGGCCTAGTGGTGGTCCAGTTTTGCCAAGGATCCAATAGATATTGGCCTCTGCATGTTCATGCGCGCACAAACGCGTGCACAGAGAGAGAGAGAGAGAGAGAGAGAGAGAGAGAGGAACTGTTTGATGCTGCATTTGAGCTCACCAAAGCTAATCCATGCTCCTTTGATTGTTCTTGCGTTTATTAATGGGCTTTGGGAATTGGCAATGAAACATCCAAATTGTCGATCATTTACTCTCTCTAGAAATGGTAAATAAAAGATTACCCAACAATATATTGGCCATTTCATGCATCCTTGGGCCTTTCACAAGCTCAATCTCAAATTCATTAGGACATTAGTTGCAAAAATACAAGAAAAGTCATGGCTTGACGTTTGAAATTTAGGAACTATACATTGCAAAAGTTCAACATGAGAGCGAAAATAAGTGCTTTGTATGTCAGGTGGGAAGTACTATGCCCGATCAACTCTTCCAAAGGGTGAAAAGGCTTTTCTACTGAGTGGATAATGTATGTACCTGTCTGGCAAGGACGTTGCTTTGTTCACGTATAAAACCTACAGGCTAAAGCCAATTAAAACGAACAAAATCTTGTTAAAGTTCCATAAATGACTTAAGTAAATAATTATGACTCCCAATGAGATGGCCACTCACCGACTGAGGGTAACAAACATCCACAATTGCATATCGATTCTCCTGCAGTTTGGACAACCCAACAAAGATTAAGGACACAAAGCCAAACTTTGACAGTAAGGACAAAAGTGCCGAGACCCAACAAGGCAACAATGACCTGACCATGAAAGTACAATAGCAAACTTATCATCCCAAATCCACAGGCAAAATATGGACATAGCAAAGAAGACAAGCACATAGACGATTGCCCATCAACATAACAATGGCCAAGCACGAGACAAATTGGTTAAAAGCTTCAATCACCAGAATATGGCCAATCATCCACTAATAATAAGGGGAACTATCCATCACAATCTCTCAAATCTTTGCCCATGGCAATGAACTTATGTTGGTTATAAGAAATGTAGTTGTCTCCTCATAATGCTAACATAGTTCAAAAGTGCAATTTCAAACTAATAAAGGGACAAACAGCCCTTCAAGGAACAATTTACTAAAACTATCAAGAAAAAGTCAGTGCTCAACAATAAGCATCACAAAGAATTAGCTGAGGTAATGCAGAAATTGCTATTCACCAAGTAAGAAGCATCAGACAGGATCTCAATATAATATGCATCTGTAGAAGCATCAGACAGGATCTCAATATAATATGCATCTGTGTTAGGATGCAGCAGCACAAAAGCATCCATGCTCCATTTCCTTTATTTAGACTAGTAAAATATGGAAAGGGAAGATTAAAATGACACACCAGATAGCATTCTGATGCCCAAATCGCCAGACCATTTTTATCCTTGTAATTTATATATATAGTTCGGTGAACTATAATGATGGTAAAGACATGTCGATAGTAATGGAAGCGGAGGCACTGCAAAAGTAGCCTACAAAATATAGAAGTCCCACAATGTTGACTGGAGAAGCTTAGCTGGTGGCTGCCCAATTGTAGAGACTCTTGTTACCTATTGTTAATAGTCGATGCAGTTCATAGGTTGCCAAACTGATGGCAGATTTTGACCAAAGCAAAAAAGAGAGCTGATGGCAAATCTTGATCATTTTGTCAACTAAAATATCAAGCAAAATATCAGACACAATTTGTTGCCAAAACCAACTTACACTTCTAATATGTTGGCATCCTGTTCTAGGATGCGAAAGTCTATGATCCGTCCAAGCAATAAATGAGGAAAACTGGCGTATTCTTCTCAATTTTCTGACAAATAATATTGAGTCTACTTACTTTACTAAGTGAATAACATGCAACTAACCACTCTGTTATAATTGGTCCCAGCCAGATAAGGCTGGTGTAAGGGGAAAAGAGATTGATTTGAAGAAAGAACCTGCTCAAAGCCGAATACAAGGTTGGCCCACTCTATATCCCTCGTAATCAGCAAATTGGACCTGGCAAGAAGAGGTGCGACATAGGCCTAAAAATTCAAATAAAACGTCAAGTCATTTCCAAATTACTCTGGACTTAAGGAAGAAAAACCTTTAATAACTGAAAAAGATAGCACAGAAGGGAAAAAGAGTTGAGGCACTACCCAATGACACACAAGCATTCATATGTATGCTAAACAAAGGTAGACTGACATATGAAGCCATTTTTCTTTTAATCTCGAGTATGTCACGCAACACCATATAGTTTAGCAGCACCATAAGCCCACACGAGGGATAGGTAAATAGGCCCATTTTAACTAAGATGGTCCTTCTTGGTCTGCCTAGTGAGGACTCTTTACTTAGGCGATGCAGTACCGCATGCACGTCTTAACACTCAGGCACTCAACAGAAACAAGTAGAGATAGATGCTTCGAATGAATGGTCAAAAGTTCATCATAGAGTAAGCACAGACGAGAAGTCTACATGATGCAACGACGCGATCATAATATGGGAAGTCCAAAAACTTAGGACCTAAGGGTAGCGAGATAAATCGAGGACGTAGCAAATAATGACCAGACTTTCACCTCCTCTGGTGATGCAGGTTTTAGATAGCCAGTAACAGATTGGCTGGTAGGCGGTTGCTTTAGAACCGTTCCGCCAGAGCCCGGTTCTCTATCGCCCGACGACCTTTCCGATGCATCTCTAGCAGCGCCGTAAGCTACTTGACCATAACTCTCCCGCTTCACCAATCTCGCTCTTCCTTTGTCTCGAAGGTTCTTCATTTTCTTCTTATCCGCCACCCATTGCCGTGCAAAGAAATCTCTATCCACTCGAGATTCATCGGAAGTAGTTCCTCTAACCGGGCGAGACGAGGTACTGATGTTCCGCCCCAAAAGGAGAGAACTTGCTTGCAAACCACGAGCCACGGCGAATCCTCCCGACACATTTCCAGTCAAGCCGAGAGATTTCGGACATTCACCGGAGACAACATCTCGGTGCAGCTGCAGGGCACCGATTGCGCACCCGCTTCGAAGCTGACCCAAATGACGGAGCAGAAACCTTTCGGCGACGAGACTCGACTGACTAATCCCGTTCCCATTCTTCAGTCTCATCCGGACGGCCGCATTGAACGCAGCGAACAACTCACGGCGGCCCATGTCGACCGTGCACCAGTCCCAGAAAGCCTGCGCAAGCACGAATTTCGCGTCGACGCGAGATCGTTCACGCGAGGGGGCGGCATTTAGATTAGGGAGCGGGGCATGCGTTGAATTAGAGCGAAGCGAATGATCGAAAACCCAAAAAACCACGGCTCGAACTCGGCCGAGAGAGATGGATCAAAGAGAAAGAGGAGGAGAGCAAATTCGTGGTCAAAAGAATCAAAAAAATGTTGGTTTTACCTTCCGAGCTCTCTTCGATTATCTTCTTCTTCAGACGACGGCAGAGAGAGAGAGAGAGAGAGAGAGAGAGAGAGAGTCTTCGTCTTCCTCGGTTCCTCTTTTGCGGAGTTATGGCGAATTCTGTTTCTCTGTAGAGAGGCTGCGGAAGTGGCATTTATAAAAGAAAATGGAGCTGCGTCTCCACGAACAATTCATCAAATTACTAATCACTCCCTCACTTTTCCAATTCATCAAATTACTTGCCCCACTTTCGAAATCAAGTCGAGAAGAAGTTCACGTATCACCCCCGTAAAAGAAAATGCTAGTTAAACAAGTCCGTCAGTCATTGCTTTTACCCTCTGAAAAGTTACCGAGCCACGAAGAGTCACTAATTGTGATACATTAAAGGGTAAATATCACCGGAGACTCCAGATTGGGTTCACTATAATACTCATGCCCTAAACTTGCCTTCGCCGTAGCTGTTTTTACCGTCGCCATCGCCACCATCCTAACCATCGCCAAACCCATAAAGAAAACGAAGGAGGAAGTTAGAAAAAAAGGACAAAGAAAATAAGAAAAGAACAACATACAATGAATTAACATTTTTTCCACCTGAATATTTTATCAGCACCATTTACTTTCTAGTGTAAAATTTTCACCGCTTTCTTTGATGAAATTTTGATAGAGAGATAAATATGTCATATCAATACAAATTTATGTGTCACCTACTTGCAAATTTAAAATTTAAGGTTTTACAAAAAAAATTAGGGTAAATATGCCTTGAGATTTTTTGTGATTTTTTTATACTAAATTTTTATCATTCTTTTGTATTGAAATTCACTAATCATGTCCAAGAATTAGCGGCGACTAAAATTGGATTGCGATTGCGATCGGGAATATCGGATTTCATCCACCTCCCAAGCACCTGCTTCTGCTTGCTCCACTCAAACTGTAACCATCCTCACCCATTTCCTGCGCGCTCAATCTATCTATTGTTTCTTCTTACATTTGCATTCAACCTTTCACACATAGTAAATATCAACTCCAATGAGAGAGTTACTAATCGGAATTGTTAATATGTAGAATTTTACCGTGTCTGAAAAAATGCAACATTTAGTTGCTGTAGCTATTAATAATGGTGAAATCCATCTTTTATTACTAGAAAGTTTCAAACGCCCTCAAGATTTCAGAATATAACTTTGCATTCACTTGACTATTTGTGAATCACTCAAGCCTATCTCCTTGCGATGCTTCAGTATCTTGCGCTAGTCGCAACATTGCAACAAAAGGGAAGCACGCACAGAGAATCACATCTAGATAGATCTGTGCATGTGCATATAGCTACACTCGAACCATCTTATTCACTATCAAGAAAATGCATGATGCACTAAATAAGTGGGCGCGCAATAAGGCCTACGCCAGTATACCGTTTCCTTATCAAACAGAAACGTAAAGAGAGGATGAAGGATTGTCCTAGACAGCGAACATTACACATAAAAGATGGTCTTTAAAGCAGATTGCAAACGCTGCAGTCCTTATCATGACAGGTGGGCAGCCACCTACAGAGAGGTGTATCGCCATGATCTTCACATACACATCATGTGAACTGCGGTCTCATATAGGTATCCTCGTGTACAAAAACAGGATTGGCACCGGTTTGAGGAGGGAATTGTGGATGTCCCATAGCCACGCCTCCTTGATTAAACGGAGGCGCATTGCCCCAGCCTTGGTCGGCGTTATTTTTGGCTGAAGTCAGGGCGAGATATGATATCATTCCGAGGGTAACTGTAGCAAGGGACGAGAGGGCAAGTCCTGCGAACACACCGGGTCTCAAGACATAACAATTTCCGTGCCAGTCGTAACCATGCGGGTTGTTTACTGCAGCTGCTCCTAGCAAAGAGAAGAACGTGATGACGAACGTGATCCTGCATGGCAAGGACAGTAGACAGTGAACAAGCATAGGACCGTGGGCAAACAGTATATGCTCTCTGAACTGCGGCAAGATCACAAATTATGCATAAAATTCATCACAGATTAGTTCTACATTTGCATAACTACACAAAGTGCAATCCTCAACCTTATTATTAACTATGCTCATGTCAGAATCTGGCCCACCAAAACTCTCCTCTATACTTATGATCTATATGGGAAATAGTTCTTGAATTAACTCTGCCACTAGCAAGTAGCACCAATCAAAGACATTGTTGACGACTCTGCTAAACCACAAGTCTGCATTCTTTAGATGATTCAATATCCGTTAATCAAAGAAATCCTTTTCCATCTACATCTATGCTATTAACAACCAAGAAAATTCAGTTCAATCCTCCACATGAACCATGTTCCAATCCAAGCGGTCCAGCAATGCAAGATTAGTGCTGGTATTTGATTGCTTATCATTATTTTCACCCTTCTTCAGCATCATCCGGTGGATTGTCATCCACCAATGCCTCTGATAAACCAGAGGTAATACAATATTGTTCAATGGGAAGAAGCTAGAAATTCAATAAAATTTAGACAAGGTTGTTGCTAGTTAGTTTAGCATCGTTATATCTCTCCATAGAAGAATTACAAGTCTGACAGACTTAACCAGACAAAAGTATAGAAGAACCTGATGAATAGGTAAAATGACGATGGGAGTATTCATAGCAATGTGGAGGAGCAGTACTGACAAATTAAATAAAGAAATAAAACAAAGGAAGAAACTGATAGGGTCTCGATTACTAGCTGCATTTTCCATCCAAATATGCTGCCTACCATGCAGCGAATCCACATATTCCTGACACCATCACTCAATAAAACCGTTGAATGTACAGAACACCACAAAAAAGACGTATTTTAACTGCGTCTAGATGCCAAAGGTGTAGTTGGAATTTTACCAGGAAAGAATGAAGCAGATAACTGCGATTGTCCCTCTAGAGGTCGATGGACAAGGGTTTCTTCTGCAGCAAATGCACCCAGTTGCGATATTAACGATCACTTGGGCGATCATGAGAGTTAGCGCAGCTGTTGAACCAAGAGCCACAGCAGGAGTGCGTGGGTTTTCACATGGAGGATTTACCGACAGCGCTTCGGCAGCCTACAAATCTCAAAAGGTAATCAACTGTTATACACATGAGAAAAAGAATTACATCTTCAGCTATCTATAAAGAAAGTATCATATTTAGCCATGTGGTGAGAGAAAAATATCAACCAGTGAAACCAGGCACGAGATTTATATGATTTAGTGTCAGCATATATCCAGAGCAGACCAAAACAATCCACCATGAGAAAGCAGGAAACTAGGACTTTACCTGAGAAAGCACTGAGACCTAACCTCGGACACTATGATAAATTCCAACAAGAGATTACGACAGAAATCACCTTTTCACAAGACCACCAACACCAGTGTTTATACGACAACCTAATCCTCCTAAATAGAATAAAATGAAAAAGGAATTGGCATATTTGTAAGGAAACCGGTCATAAAATGCTCAAGCTCTCTAATGGATTGAATCTGACAATTCACACAGTGAAAGGACATGAGACATCTAATGAAATAGAAACCATCTAGGAAGTTCAGAGGGATTTCTGACATTTTGAGTTACATTCTGTATATGAATCCTTGGACTTGCTCTCTTTTACCTTGATTCTCCATCTCCATCCACTGTCACGAAACAATACATCTGTGTGCATGTACTCTCTTCAACCAAAAACACAGCATGGGCCGCTAGGGTGCTAATTGAACGCCAGACCATTAACTGCTGAAAAGCAATCCATCTTGCCACAATATAGCAATGAAGCAGAATGCCAATTATAGTCACTTCAAGGGCACTCGAATGGGCTTCCAGAAAGTGACACAGACAAACTTTTCCCAAGCAGCCCCTCATCAATCCCAGTCAAACCATGAAAACATTCCCAAGAGTTTCTCCTAACTAAATGAGATGGCTTAACCATTTTATTCGCTAACATAACCATCATAGGGTTAATCAGAACTAAAGTGGGATGGTTTAGGGTGCGTTTGTTAATGTTTCTGTTCCGGGGAATAATTTTTGAATATAAGTACTTTTTTTTGTTTAAGTGCTCGGAATAATTTTTGAGTATAAGAACGCGCTTGATAACTGCATAAAATTTATACTTCCGGGAAAGAAATGCGTTTGGTAAAATTGTATAATTTTGTTGTTTATGATTATATTTTCATTTTTTTCTTCTTTCTTTTCTCTCCTTCTTCCTCTTTGTGGCCGGTCATCGGCGGCCGGCTGGGTGAGGTCCGGTGAGCTCGCCAAAGCCTCGCCTGACCACTGGCGAGGCCGAGCCTCCTGGTGGCCTGGCGAGCACCGCAAGGCTTGGCCTCACCGGTGGCCTCGGTGGCTAGGCGATCCTCGCCAGGCCACCAGCAAGGTCGAGCCTCGTGTTGGCCGACAAGGCCAAGCCTCGAATCGGCCAGCGAGGCTCGGCCTCGCCTAGGCTGGGTCAGCGCGAGGCCGACCTCTTGCCGGCCTGCGAGGCCTGGCCTTGCCTGGGCTGGGCGAGCGCGAGGCCGACCTTGTGCCAACCGGCCTCTCCGTGGCGTGGCGTCTTCGGGGGCTGGCGACCCTCTAGCAAGGTCGCCGGCCAAAAGAAAAAAGGAAAAGAAGAAAAGAAAGAGAAGAAGAAAAGAGAAGAAAAGAAAACAACTTTTTCTACTTCTTATTTCTATTCGAAATCATTCCCTAGGAACAAAATAAAATTAGATTTTTTGTTCCCGGAAAATTTTTTTTTACCAAATATGTTTATGTTCTATTTTTCTTCCTCGGAACAAAAGAACAAAAAGTTTTGTTCCGGGAACAGAAACACTTTTTATCAAACGTCTTGCCCAAGTCCCCCATCCTTGATGCAGTCTAGACATAACTTTTATATTTAGCAGTTCACTTCCTAGTTTCTAACTAAGTACTTCACTTCCTAGTAGAAACTGGACTTGGCAAAATCTGTAACGTAATCAGCTGAACATGGGAGAGATGCAAATGGAATCCAAAAGCAAGTCACTCCTTCAAATTGTCAATTTATCAAGTTATTGATAATAGAGGAGGGAGGGACTCCAACTGAAAGCTGGAAACTCAAATATTTAACACAAGCTCACGACTCAGCGAAGAAGTGTTTCCTAAACAACCAGAAGGCAAAAGCATACGAGAGGAAACGTTTCTTGGCAATGTCAACCAGGGGATTCAAGAGAACAGACAAATGGAAAAGCAAACCCCTCCAATCCATCACATGTTTCTCATTCAAAACGCGGGCTTCTTACCTTTATCCTGGTGGCCTCGGCAGCGAAACCCGTCGCAGCTGAAAGCAGCCCCAAGAACCCCACAACCCCACATATCATCACACCCTTCCTATGCATCTCTCTCTCTCTCTCTTTCTGTGGGAGTATGACACCTCACAAACGAAGAAATCTCACAAGTGCACAGTAGGTGAAGAACAGAGTAGCAATATTAGCTTTGAGTCTTGGTGATCTGTGGAAGCTGAGGTTTTCCCAGGAAAAGAGAAAAAAGAGAACGAGCAAATACACGCAGAAAGAGAGGAGAAAAAAAGAGGCGAGAGTTCCTAAGTAAGTTACTCCCTTTTTTTTAAGTTCAAAGCTGCGCTCATAGCGTAGATGCGCATGCGCATGGCAACGTTTTTATTCTTAGATGCGCATGCATGCGGATGGCGACGTTTTTATTTTAGGAAACTATTTCTTTTTAGAAATGATTTATTTTTCTATTTCTACCCCAAAAAACAATTTCTGAGTAAAATAAGGTGTTTGGTAACTATATAAAATTTATATTCTTGAAATAATAAAAGAATAAAAATACGTTTGGTATAATTTATAAATTTTTATATTTATTCGGTTTTCTTTTTGCTCACAAACCGCCGATCGCTGCCGGTTGCTGCACGACCACCGCCTACCGCCGCATGACCGCTGACTGTTGCCGTTGACTACTATTGTAGGATCACCACCCATAGCCCACCGGTTGCCGCCGCTTGTCTGCCTCTGGCGGCCAGTGGGCTATGGGCGGCGGTTTTGCAGTGGTGATCAGCAGCGACGGTTGGCGACAGCGGCAAGCTGCCGGCGATTGGGCAGCGATGACGACGATCGGTGGCAGTCATCGGTCGATGGGTTGTGGGCGGTGGCCGGTGGGCTGTGGGTGATGGAGACGGTTGTTGGCGGTCTGGCGGCGGCGGTAGTAGCAGGCGGTCGAGTGGCGGCGATCGGCTGACGGTGGCCGCAAGCAGCCGGAGGTGGTTGGTGGTGGCCACAACAAGAAAGAAAAACAAAAGAAAAAAAAAAAATTATTTCTAGAAATTATTTCAAGAAATTACTTTTTTTTTTCTTATTTATCGTTAAAATCTATTCCCATTTTTCTATTCCGGGAATAGAAAAATAAGTCGGCATTATCAAAGAGATTTCTGTTCTTTTTTTTTTAAAAAAATTTGGAGAACAAAAGAATAAAAATAAGGAGAAATAGAAATGTTACGGGCCTTAACAACCAATGGGATTGGTTCTATTTCCTCGTGGACCGAAGATCTTCTAAGATAAATCAGATCGCAGTTGCTCTGAAGGCGTACAATTTAACCGGGGGGGTGGGTGGTGGTGGTGGACAGCTTCTGCTCGATTTTCGAACTCCACGAAAGCTCAAAATGGTGTCTTTCAAGTTTCAACTTCTACTATCTTCGTCCATTCATACACGAAAACGTCGATGACGATCAAAATGCTTCAAACGCCGGGCCGAGCAACACCCGATAGCTTTTTACTTTACTGAGGTAAAAGTTGATCCAGTCGACTCCTATCTGAACTCTGCAGGAACGAAATTTCATGGATTCTGCCGGCTGCCGGCAAAGGCCTCGTTTGACCATATGTTGGAAGATATGCATCGGATAGGATCTTGAAGATATGCTTGGAATCATGCTCGATTACGATTGTGCATAAATTAGTTAGGAATTGATATCAATCGATATCAATCGATTACACAAAACATTTTCTTGCCTTTATTGTATCGCTTCTGAATTATATTTACAGTACCCTGTATAATGAGAATATACAATAAAATACAATTTTTCCCAGAATTCTCTCGGTCTTCCCTCGACATTTTGTTTTCTTTCACCATATTCATGCCACGCTCGAGCTAACTTTTTTTGTTTTTTTTGTTTTTAGGTTGAAATGCTTGAGCTAAGTCTACGATGTGTTATATGGGGGCTCCCCTGCTCGTCCAGTTCCCGCAATTCAAACCTTAATTTCTCATTGACTTATAGAGCGAGACTTTGATTTACCTTCACGGCACGGTTTTAATTGTCAAACATTCCTAACCTCTAAATTGGTTTTTATTATGTCAATCTTCCACTTCCTCACTCTGCGACTCACACGCTCAAAAACTAGGGGATGTACAACGTAAAATCAATTTGACTTACGACGCAACAAGTACCCAGAACCTTAAGGAGAGACTGCCCTCGAGACTCGTTGAAGTATCGCACGCTTCGGTTGTCAGTGGTGCTAGTGCTGATTATGGCTAGGGAGATCGATGCGCTCGGAAGACCAATTTTGGTTATTGTAAACTGAAAATAGACTCAGTTGATGTGAGAAAAATTTGGTCATTTAAAAATAAAATTATCAATAACTTGATAAATTGACAATTTGAAGGAATCGACAAAAAGTAAAATCGATAATCACGAATGCAACCAACAAGAAAGTAACCATCAACTTAGTAGAATCAAGCAATTGTCAAATAGTAGAATCAAAGAAGCTTTCAAGGTAGAAAAGTTAATGTAATGTATCGGACCTTACTTTTGGGCTACCTTGAAGAAGCTATTCGAGAAACAAAAGAACAAAATGACGAATCACATAACAAGACACATTTATGTGATCAGGTTTATGGTCGTCAATGCGATCAACGATGTCATCTTCAAGCCCTGGACATTCAATTAGTCCATACCGATCCAAACGAACGCGGTAGCTTCTGAGTGTGTTTCTCAAACTCTTCATCAGTTGAACAACGAAAATAATTTAGACAAGAGATCCCACCTCTAGTGGGGATTTTACAAAGGCCTAAAAATTCTACCTCGAATCTAACGGCAGGAGTGTCAACTTCCATATCCTAATCAAGTGGTTGAACTCGTATGACAACAATAAATGGCCAATAAAGGAATGGTTAGGCCAATATATAGAAAACCACATCCTCATTGGTTGACACTATACCTTACCCAAGAAAATTCAAATCTCCTAACTTAGTTGTTTTCATCGGCAAAGATGACCAGTTGATTGTTGGAACACATTGTCCCCCAATGTGGAGAGACGAACAAATGAATTCTCGAACCACCAGCTCAGGTGACTCTGCTGGGTAGGCTCCAGTCCTCCTCGGGGAGGTCGGGAGTTTGAAGTCCCTGCAACGCAAGTTGCAGGGAGGCTGGCAGATCATTAGGCGATTTAAGCGTGGCGTCGGGGTGGTAGTTTCCCTGCTAGCGTCATCAGGGGGTTTATGGCGCACTCGGTCAAGCAGTTCTGCTCCTCCCCGCCACCAAAAAAAAAAAAAAAAAAAAAACAAATGAATTCTCGAGACTTAGGTTGTTCCCTTTGTCTTTATTTAAAATTGCATTTACTTGGTATATGAATTTACCTAGGTCAATTCATACTTGGGCTGAGATGAAAAGGTAACTCTATTCTTAATTTCATAGAACAATACTTGAAGTATCAATTACTGATTTGGCTAGAATTTATCATTACTGTAATGAATCAATCAGTCAACTTGTTGCTCGATTCAAGAGAGTTAGGAACAGATGCCTTACTTTACTCTTAGAGAAAGAATTCACAAATATGGCTTTCAGTGAATTGAAATTCATTCTTAGAGAAAATTTTGGATGCCAAAATTTCACCGATTTATTGCAATTGGTAATAAGAGTGTCTAAATATGAGCAACTACTTAAACACAAAGATAGAGAGCCACATGAAAAATTTACACCAAACGTACCAAACATGCTAGGCCAATCGACAAAATAAAAAGGAAAATGACAATTTTGATTAATAAATCTTAATTTGCTCAACATAATCATTGAAGTCTGATATATATATTCAATACAGTTAATAAATTATATCAAAATGTATAATATATTTTTTATATTGAATGTTTTTATGAACATGTCATGCATGATCCAAAAATTACAGTTAAAATCTAAAAATTAATATTGACCAAATTAATAATTTTAAGGTAACATTGTATTGGGCCATAGTTTATGGGGCCCGTCTGTGTCGTAATCGAAAAAGTTAAAAGAGGGGGTGGTTCGGTGGTCCGCTGACCCGCACGTACGAGTTGACACGAGCGAAGGAGGAGGAGGGCACTCGTGGCCAGCTGCCTACACGTGGCGCCTCGCGCAGCATGCGATCGAGAAGTGGGCGGTGGGGGCCCACGGGGGTCAAGGGGGCGCAAGAAGTGTCTAAAATATGAGCAACTACTTAAAAACAAAGATAGAGAGCCACATGACAAATTTACACTAAACGTGCTCTTATTGAAAAATATGAGTCACATGATGAATCAAACCAAGATAAAATTTAGCACGAAAAGTTCAAATTTACTGATGACAAAGGAGCACATTATGACTTTTGACCATCTAATTTGAAAGAATCAGATTCTATAAAAGGGGTATTTTTTTGCACTAAAAATGACCAACTTTGGTTATTTAAAATATGTAAAAAGACTCGGTTGATGAGATCAGAGTATAAACAGAATTATTGACACCTTGAAGAATTGATAGATTGAAGAAATCAACAAAAAGTGAATTAAGCAACCTCAGACGCAACAACGTAATAAAATAAAGCAACATCAAGATAGTGGAGTCGAAGAAACCGTCAAATAGTAGAGTCAATGTAATTATCGATATAACCATTCAGTAACCGTTTGTAACATCTATTTGTAATCACTTTTGGTAATCTCTATTTGTAACCTCCATTAATAATCGTCAATTGTAAGTTTCAACTACACACATCCCTTTCTTTGAAGGTTCCCACACAAACAAATAAACGCGTTATCATTCTTGCATTCAACCTTTCACACATAATAAATATCAACTCCAACGAGAGAGTTACTAATTGGAAATGTTAATACGTGGAATTTTACCGTGTCTGAAAAAATGCAAAATTTAGTTGTTGTAGCTATTAATAATGGTGAAATCCACCTTTTATTACTAGAAAGTTTCAAACGCCCTCAAGATTTAAGAATATAACTTTGCATTCACTTAACTATTTGTGAATCACTCAAGCCTATCTCCTTGCAATGCTTCAGTATCTTGCGCAAGTCGCAACATTGCAACAAAAGGGAAGCACGCACAGAGAATCACATCCAGATAGATCTGTGCATGTGCATATCGCTACACTCGAACCATCTAATTCACTATCAAGAAAATGTATGATGCACTTGGAGCGCGTTCGGTAATAATTGCTTAACAAATTCGATCGAAATGATTATTTTTTATTCATTTCCTAAACTAATTCGAGTAAAAGAACGCGTTTGGAATCGTACAAAATTTCTAATTCCGGAATAGAATTGTGTTTGGTACCATATTCATTGATTCTGTTCCAAATCAATTTATTTTAATTTTTAAATAATTTTTATAATTTTTCCTTTTTTTATTTTTTTATTTTCTTTTGTTTTCTTTGTTTTCTTTTTTATTTATTTTTATTTTTTTCCCTTTTTTTTTTTTTTTTTTTATTTTATTTATTTATTCTTTTTATTCTTTTATTCTTTTCTTCTTCTTCTTCTTCTTCTTCTGTTTTCTCCTATTGTTCTTTTTTTCTTTTCTTTTTTCAGGCCGGACAAGAGCCTCCGGCGAGCTCGTTGGACCAGTTGCCGGCGACCGACGGCGGCGAATGGGGAGACGGACGGCGGCGGTCACGAGATGGCGGTCGATGAAGAAGAAAAGAGAAGAAAAAGAGTTTTGATTCTCAATTTTGTTTCCGGAACAAGAATCAACTTTTTTTTTTTATTCTTGATTCTATTCCCAATCTGTTGCCGGGAACAAAAATTTTACTAAACGCGATTCTCGTCCTAAACTGATTTTGGGAACAAAAAATCAGAATCATGCACTATTTGGATGGTTACCAAACATGCCCTAAATAAGTGGGCGCGCAATAAGGCCTACGCCAGTATACCGTTTCCTTATCAAACAGAAACATAAAGAGAGGATGAAGGATTGTCCTAGACAGCGAACATTACACATAAAAGAAAAGATGGTCTTTAAAGCAGATTGCAAACGCTGCACTTCTTATCACGACGGTGGGCAGCCACCTACAGAGAGGTGCATCCCCATGATCTTCACATACACATCATGTGAACTGCGGTCTCATATAGGTATCCTCGTGTACAAAAACAGGATCAGCACCGGTTTGAGGACGGAATTGTGGCTGTCCCATAGCCACGCCTCCTTGATTAGGCAGAGGCGTGTTGCCCGAGCCTTGGTCGGCGTTATTTTTGGCTGAAGTCAGGGCGAGATATGAGATCATTCCGAGGGTAACTGTAACAAGGGACGAGACGGCACCTCCTAAGAACACACCTTCCAGGTTGTTAAATTCAGCCTCTTCTAGCAAGGAGAAGAACGTGATGACGAACGTGATCCTGCATGGCAAGGACAGTAGACAGTGAACAAGCATAGGACCGTGGGCAAACAGTATATGCTCTCTGAACTGCGGCAAGATCACAAATTATGCATAAAATTCATCACCGATTAGTTCTACATTTGCATAACTACACAAAGTGCAATCCTCAACCTTATTATTAACTATGCTCATATCAGAATCTGGCCCACCAAAACTCTCCTCTATACTTATGATCTATATGGGAAATAGTTCTTGAATTAACTCTGCCACTAGCACCAATCAAAGACATTGTTGACGACTCTGCTAAACCACAAGTCTGCATTCTTTAGATGATTTAATATCCGTTAATCAAAGAAATCCTTTTCCATCTACATCTATGCTATTAATAACCAAGAAAATTCAGTTCAATCCTCCACATGAACCATGTTCCAATCCAAGCAGTCCAGCAATGCAAGATTAGTGCTGGTATTTGATTGCTTATCATTATTTTCACCCTTCTTCAGCATCATCCGGTGGATTGTCATCCACCAATGCCTCTGATAAACCAGAGGTAATACAATATTGTTCAATGGGAAGAAGCCCGAGATTCAATAAAATTTAGACAAGGTTGTTGCTAGTTAGTTTAGCATCGTTACATCTCTCCATAGAAGAATTACAAGTCTGACAGACTTAACCAGACAAAACTATAGAAGAACCTGATGAATAGGTAAAATGACGATGAGAGTATTCATAGCAATGTGGAGGAGCAGTAGACATAGACTGACAAATTAAATAAAGAAATAAAACAAAGGAAGAAACTGATAGGGTCTCGATTACTAGCTGCATTTTCCATCCAAATATGCTGCCTACCCTGCAGCGAATCCACATATTCCTGACACCATCACTCAATAAAACTGCCGAATGTACACGAACACCACAAAAAAGACGTTGTATTTTAACCGCGTCTAGATGCCAAAGGTGTAGTTGAAATTTTACCAGGAAAGAATGAAGCAGATAACTGCAATTGTCCCACTACAGGTCGATGGACAAGGGTTTCTTCTGCAGCAAATGCACCCAGTTGCCATAGTAATGATCACTTGGGCGATCATGAGAGTTAGCGCAGCTGTTAAACCAAGAGCCGCAGCAGGACTGCTGAAGTCAGACTGTGGAGGATCAACCGTTATACACATGAGAAAAAGAATAACATCTTCAGCTATCTATTAAGAAAGTATCATATTTAGCCATGTGGTGAGAGAAAAATATCAACCAGTGAAACCAGGCACAAGATTTATATGATTTAGTGTCAGCATATATCCAGAGCAGACCAAAACAATCCACCATAAGAGAGCAGGAAACTAGGACTTTACCTGAGAAAGCACTGAGACCTAACCTCAGACACTGATAAATTCCAACAAGAGATTACGACAGAAATCACCTTTTCACAAGACCACCAACAGGAGTGCTTATACGACAACCTAATCCTCCTAAATAGAATAAAATGAAAAAGGAATTGGCATATTTGTAAGGAAACCGGTCATAAAATGCTCAAGCTCTCTAATGGATTGGAATCTGACAATTCACAAAGTGAAAGGACATGAGACATCTAATGAAATAGAAACCATTTAGGAAGTTCAGAGGGATTTCTGAAATTTTGAGTTACATTCTGTATATGAATCCTTGGACTTGCTCTCTTTTTACCTTGATTCTCCATCTCCATCCACTGTCACGAAACAATACATCTGTGTGCATGTACTCTCTTCAACCAAAAACACAGCATGGGCCGCTAGGGTGCTAATTGAACGCCAGACCATTAACTGCTGAAAAGCAATCCATCTTGCCACAATATAGCAATGAAGCAGAATGCCAATTATAGTCACTTCAAGGGCACTCGAATGGGCTTCCAGGAAGTGACACAGATAAACTTTTCCCAAGCAGCCCCTCACCAATCCTAGTCAAACCATGAAAACATTCCCAAGAGTATCTCCTAACTAAATGAGATGGCTTAACCATTTTATTCGCTAACATAACCATCATAGGGTTAATCAGAACTAAAGTGGGATGGTTTAGGGTGGTGCGTTTGATAATGTTTCTGTTCCGGGAATAATTGATTTTTTTTTTTTTGTTTCAGTGCCCGGAAACAATTTTTGAGTATAAGAACATGCTGCATAAAATTTCTACTTCTGAAAAAAAAAAAATGTGTTTGGTAAAATTGTATAATTTTGTTGTTTTTATTATATTTTCATTTTTTTCTTCTTTCTTTTCTCTCCTTCTTCCTCTTTGTGGCCAGTTGTCGGCGGCCAGCTGGGTGAGGTCCGATGAGCTCGCTAGAGCCTCGCCTGACCACTGGCGAGGCTCGGCCTCACCCAGATCTGGCGAGGCCGAGCCTCCTGGTGGCCTGGCAAGCACCGCAAGGCTCGGCCTCGCCGGTGGCCTCGGTGGCAGTAATCCTCGCCAGGCCACCGGCAAGGTCGAGCCTCGTGCCGGTCGATGAGGCCAAGCCTTGCACCGGCCGGCGAGGCTCGGCCTCACCTAGGCCGGGTGAGCGCAAGGCTGACCTCTTGCTGGTCGGCAAGGCCTGGCCTTCCCTGGGCTGGGCGAGCGCGAGGCCGACCTCGCGCCGGCCGACCTCGCCGTGGCGTGGCGTCTTCGGGGGTTGGCGACCCTCTAGCAAGGTCGCCAGCCAAAAGAAAAAAGAAAAAGAAGAAAAGAAAGAGAAGAAGAAAAGAGAAGAAAAGAAAACAACTTTTTTCTACTTTTTATTTCTATTTGAAATCTGTTCCCGGGAACAAAAATAAAATAGATTTTTTGTTCCCGAAAACAAAAGTTTTACCAAATATGTTTATGTTCTATTTTTGTTCCTTGGAACAGAAGAACAAAAAATTTTGTTCCGAGGAACAGAAACACTTTTTATCAAACAGGGTTCTTGCCCAAGTCCCCCATCCCTAACGCAGTCTAGACATAATTTTTATATTTAGCAGTTCACTTCCTAGTTTCTAACTAAGTACTTCACTTCCTAGTAGAAACTGGACTTAGCAAAATCTTTAACGTAATCAGCTGAACATGGGAGAGATGCAAATGGAATCCAAAAGCAAGTCACTCCTTCAAATTGTCAATTTATCAAGTTATTGATAATAGAGGAGGGAGGGACTCCAACTGAAAGCTGGAAACTCAAATATTTAACACAAGCGCACGACTCAGCGAAGAAGTGTTTCCTAAACAATCAGAAAGCAAAAGCATACGAGAGGAAACGTTTCTTGGCAATGTCAACCAGGGGATTCAAGAGAACAGACGAATGGAAAAGCAAACCCCTCCAATCCATCACATGTTTCTCATTCAAAACGCGGGCTTCTTACATTTATCCTGGTGGCCTCGGCAGCGAAACCCGTCGCAGCTGAAAGCAGCCCCAAGAACCCCACAACCCCACATATCATCACACGCTTCCTATCCATCTCTCTCTCTCTCTCTCTCTCTCTCTCTCTCTGGGAGTATGACACCTCACAAACGAAGAAATCTCAGAAGTGCAGAGTAGGTGAAGAACAGAGTAGCAATATGAGTATTGAGTCTCGGTGATCTGTGGAAGCTGTGGTTTTCCCAGGAAAAGAGAAAAAAGAGAACGAGCAAAGAGAGGAGAAAAAAAGAGGCGAGAGTTCCTAAGCAAGTTACTCCCTTTTTATTAAGTTCAAAGCTGCGCTCACACCTTAGATGCGCATGCGCATGTCAACGTTTTTATTTTGGGGAGCTATTTCTTTTTAGAAATGATTTTTTTTCTATTTTTACCCCGGAAAATAATTTTTGAGTAAAATAAGGTGTTTGGTAACTATACAAAATTTATATTCTTGAAATAATAAAAGAATAAAAATACGTTTGGTATAATTTATAAATTTTTGTATTTATTCGGTTTTCTTTTTGCTCATGAACCGCCGATCGTCACCGGTTGCCGCCCGACCACCGCCTGCCGCCGTACGACCGCTGACTGTTGCCGCTGACTACTGTCGTAGGATCGCCACCCATAGCCCACCGGCTGCCACCGCCCGTCCGCCTCTGGCAGCCAGTGGGCTATGGGCGGCGATCTTGCAACGGCGATCAGTGGTGACGGTTGGGTGGCAGTCGTCGGTTGGTGGGTTGTGGGCGATGGGCGGTGGAGACAGCTTCTTTGCGATCCGGTGGTCACGGCGGTAGCAGCGATCGAGTGGCGGCGATCGATTGACGGTGGCCGCAGGCAATCGGAGGTGGTTGGTGGTGGCCGCAACAAAAAGAAAAACAAAAGAAAAATAGAAAATAAAAAGACTTATTTCTAGAAATTATTTTCGAGAACAAAAAATTACTTTTTTTTTTTCTTATTTCTTTTCCAAATCTATTCCCATTTTTCTATTCCTCGGAATAGAAAAATAAGTTGGCATTATCAAATACATTTCTGTTCTTTTTTAATTTTGGAGAACAAAAGAATAAGAATCAGGAGAAATAGAAATGTTACAGGCCATTAGGGTGCGTATGATAAAATTTCTACTTCTCTATTTCTCTGTTTCTCTATTCTCCGGAACAGGTTTGGAACAGAAATTTGTTTGGTAACGTAATTTCTATTCCAGAAATAGATTTGAAGAAGAAATCAGAAGTTAAAATTTTTAATTTCTCAGTTTCTGAAATAGAAAGTGAGAAATCAATTTCTTGCCGGAAATTGAATTTGTCATGCCCACAACAACCAATGGGATTGGTTCTATTTTCTCGTGGACCGAAGATCTTCTAAGATAAATCAGATCCAGTTGCTCTGAAGGCGTACAATTTAACGGCGGGAGTGTCGTCAGTCAAGGATAAGAAGGTGACAGCTTCTGCTCGATTTTCGAACTCCACGAAAGCTTAAAATGGTGTCTTTCAAGTTTCAACTTCTACTATCTTCGTCCATTCATACACGAAAACGTCGATGGTAAAAAATGCTTCAAACGCCGGGCTGAGCAACACCCGATAACTTTTTACTTTACTGAGGTAAAAGTTGACCCAGTCGACTATAAGTCCCTTGTCCTATCTGAACTCTGCAGGAACGAAATCTCATGGATTCTGCCGGCTGCCGGCTGCCAGCATCGTTTGACCATATGTTGGAAGACATGCATCGGATGGGATCTTGAAGATATGCTTGGAATCATGCTCGATTACGATTGTGCATAAATTAGTTAGGAATTGATATCAATCGATATCAATCGATTACACAAAACATTTTCTTGCCTTTATGGTAACGCTTCTGTATTATATTTACAGTACCCTATACAATAAGAATATACAATGAAATACAATTTTTCTCAGAATTCTCTCGGTCTTCCCTCGACATTTTGTTTTCTTTTACCATATCCATGTCATGCGAGCTAACTCTTTTTGTTTTTTTTTTTAGGTCGAAACGCTCGAGCTAAGTCTACGACGTGTTATATTGGGGGTCCCCTGCCCGTCCAGTTTCCGCAATTTAAACCTTAATTTCTCGACTTATAGAGCGAGACTTTGATTTACCTTCATGGCACGGTTCTAAATTGGTTTTATTATGTTAATCTTCCCCTTCCTCACTCTGCGACTCACACGCTCTAAAAACTAGGGGATGTACAACATAAAATCAATTTGACTTACGACGCAACAAGTACCCAGAACCTTAAGGAGAGACTGCCCTCGAGACTCGTTGAAGTATTGCACACTTCGGTTGTCAGTGGTGCCAGCCAGTGCTGATTATGGCTAGGGAGATCGATGCTCTTGGAAGACCTATTGGTTCCGTTTGAGCAAAACATGACTAATTTTGGTTATTATAAACTGAAAATAGACTCAGATGAGAGAAAAATTTGATCATTTAAAAATAAAATTATCAATAACTTGATAAATTGACAATTTGAAGGAATCGACAAAAAGTAAAATCGATAATTACGAATGCAACCATCAAGAAAGTAACCGTCAACTTAGTAGAATCAAGCAATTGTCAAATAGTAGAATCAAAGAAGCTTTCAAGGTAGAAAAGTAAATGTAATGTATCGGACCTTACTTTTGGGCTACCTTGAAGCAGCTATTCGAGAAACAAAAGAACAAAATGACGAATCACATAACAAGACACATTTATGTGATTAGGTTTATGGTCGTCAATGCGATCAACGATGTCATCTTCAAGCCCTGGACATTCAATTAGTCCATACTGATCCAAACGACCGCGGTAGCTTCCGAGTGTGTTTCTCAAACTCTTCATCAGTTGAACAACAAAAATAATTTAGACAAGAGATCCCACCTCTAGTGGGGATTTTACAAAGGTCTAAAAATCCTACCTCGAATCTAATGGCGGGAGTGTCAACTTCCATATCCTAATCAAGTGGTTGAACTCGTATGACAACAATGAATGGCCAACAAAGGAATGGTTAGGCCAATATATAGAAAACCACATCCTCATTGGTTGACACTATACCTTACCCAAGAAAATTCAAATCTCCTAACTTAGTTGTTTTCATCGGCAAAGATGACCAGTTGATTGTTGGAGCACATTGTCCCCCAATGTGGAGAGACGAACAAATGAATTCTCAAGACTTAGGTTGTTCCCTTTGTCTTTATTTAAAATCACATTTACTTGGTATATGAATTTACCTAGGTCAATTCATACTTGGGCTGAGATGAAAAGGTAACTCTATTCTTAATTTCATAGAACAATACTTGAAGTATCAATTACTGATTTGACTAGAATTTATCATTACTATAATGAATCAATTGGTCAATTTGTTGCTCGATTCAAGAGAGTTAGGAACAGATGCCTTACTTTACTCTTAGAGAAAGAATTCACAAATATGGCTTTCTTTCGGTGAATTGAAATTCAATCTTAGAGAAAAATTTGGATGCCAAAATTTCACCAATTTATTCCAATTGGTAATAAGAGTTGTTGACACCTAATATTTTTAAAAAAATAAATTAAATAAAATTTGGTTTTGAAAATTTTTGTTGTTGAAAATATATTCTCATTTCAAAATTTTTTTTAAAAAAAAAAAAAAAGGGAAAATCTCAAATAAAGACATGAAGTGGAGCCATTTTCTCAAAAAATGACCCAAAGTGGACACTGTCTCAAATAAGGACCCACAGTGGCAAACTTACTCTCAATTAAAGACCTGAACTTCTAATTTTATTTATAGCCAAGGGTACTTTTGTCCAAGAACATTGTTGTTTATTTTTTATCTCTCTCTTTCTTCTTTTTTCTTTCTTCATTTTTCTCACTCTCTACATCACTTCCATTATCAGCCTCTCCATGGCTCTTTGTGTCATCTCGTTGTATGACCAAGATTGTGTTTACTTTAACACGAGCCATTAAAACGTAGTCTAACTTGTTGAAAATTTTAAATTTCGCTCCTTAAAGTGGTTTGTAGACATTTCCACGAAGCCGAAATGAGCTTTCAAAAATAAGTTCTTTTTATTCCAACATTCATCACAAATTCTGATCTCAAAGCCATAATATGAATCTACTTTTGTTGAGACTCAACTTCTTATCCAACTCCCAAGCTATGCAACTAATCCCCTTGGTGACATATTTTTCTCACCTCGAGAGTGTATCAAACTCCACTTATTCCGGGCCTTTCGCTAACCTAGCAACTGCAATTTTTTTGTGTTGTTTTCAGTCCTGCTTCCCAACAACAGAGTAGCAATATCCAAGCATCGCCAGATCATCTTGTTTGACTAACTTATGCCTCTATTCAATTAACACTTGGTGATCAACAATTTCACGCCAAAGAACAATTTTGTTGCAACTAGCGACTATTTCAACCTTGGCAAGAGTTTGCCTCATCAATTTCAAATTTGGGTTTGTCTTTCTTGCGTAAATTCAATCTTTCAAAGATCCCCCTTCCCTTTTGCAATGCCGATGGCTCCTTTCAATAATCCCTAGTCTAGAGACACTCACTTACACTCTTGCCATTCTCATCGACACAGCTCTTCTCGTCAATCAATATCCCATCTTGAAATTAGTCATTAGTTGTATTTGACAGCATTAATTGTAGAAAATGTTGTACTTCGTTGCCCCATTGCCGCCAATGACAAGTCCTATTTGAGCTCTCAACCTCATCAACCATAGCCCCTAATAGAAAATCTAGCATCATTGTTGTTAGATGGAGGTCAATTCGAGCTTTAGGATGAGAATAATCGAGACGAGATTTGATGCATCTCGAGGAACTAAGGATTTTAGCATCCGAGAAGGTGACCAGTAGCAAATAACTCCAATATGACTTCTTGTCACTAGGACCAACTATGTGATGACATGAAGTTCACGAGGTCGCTGGTAGAGGCCCTGATTATGGTGTTGAAGAAGGAGGCAATGTAGAGTGAAGGAGGAGGTGTGAGGAAGATGAAGAAAGAAAACAAATTAAAGAAAAAATGTTATTGGACAAAACTACACTAAGCTGTAAATAAGATTGAAAGTTTGAGTCCTTATTTGAGACAAAATTAGCCATTTTAGGTCTTTATTTGATACAATGTTCATTTTGAATCATTTTTTGAGAAAATGAACCCACTTCAAGTCTTTATTTGAAATTTTCCCTTAAAAATATTTTCGGTTGTGTGATTTTGGAGCCTTTTTACTGTTGGATGGTTGAGTGAATATTTACAAATCTTCAACAACTTTGAGCGTTTTGATTATAAAATGCGAGGCTTCGAACCGAGTAAAAGGGTGTGGAATTCAAAAAAATCAGAGCAAATAAAAATTCTGTCGTTTGGGGGGCTTTTTTCTCTTCATTGCCAAAAAAGG
Organism: Eucalyptus cloeziana; assembly: GCA_014182715.1. Lineage (NCBI taxonomy): Eukaryota > Viridiplantae > Streptophyta > Magnoliopsida > Myrtales > Myrtaceae > Eucalyptus > Eucalyptus cloeziana. The sequence goes on from CM024644.1 coordinate 277,811, forward strand.
AGAAAAACCAAAAAAGAGTGAAAACAGAGGAAATGGGTTTCGGTATTTGAAGGAAAAGGAAGAAAAGTCAAAGCGAAAAGGTGCTGCAGAAAGGAAGAAGACGTGAGGGGACTGCTCAGCAGAGAGAGGAAAAGAAATAAAAAAAATAGAAAGAAGAAAAAGAAAAGCAAAAAGGGGAAGTGACGTGAGGAAGCAGAAAAGAAAAAAAGAAAAAAAGGAAAAGAAAAAGTGGGGCTGCTGTTCATCTTCTCCGGGCGTTCCTTCGCTGCGCGGCTGATTCTTGCACCGTCGAGTTCCAGATTTCGCCGACGACTCACGAGCAACCACCGCTCTCGCCACCGCACCAGGCGACGCCGGAACCGCTCTCGCCAACCCCTGCCGCATCGGATCTCACCGCGCGGACCCGCGACTCGCCGGTCCGAGATCCTCTGCTCCACCGCGCCAACACCGGAGCTCCGCCACCCTTTTGCCGAGCTCCTCGCCGTGCCTGCATCAACACCGGACGCCTCGCCGCTCCACCTCTGACGCCGTTGCTGCTCCGCTCCGCTCGCCGCCCCGAAGCCAGCCGCGACCGCCGCGACGCCTCCAGCCCAGATCCGCCTCATCGTGCGACTCGAGCCCGAGCTGCCCGCGAGCCCATCTCCCCTGCGCTGCTATAGGTCCGCGTGCTCGCGCCACGACGCCAGAAGGCCACAACGACCCTGACGCCGTCTCCTCTGCTCGGTAGCCGATCTCCGTGAAGCCGTGCCACTGCTCCTGCTCCACTCGAGCGACGCACACCACGAACGCCGACCTGATTGCTGCCGACGCCCGTGCCTCGAGCACCTCCACGATACCAGGCCCGCGCCCGACGTTGTCGCTGCCAACCAGCCCTCATCGGAGCCCCGGCCGCCGGTCATCTTCCGCTCGGTTGCTCTCCTATCCCCGCGGGTTTACCTCTAGGTTGTTTTAGTTTCTTACTTTTATTTTTCATTACTTAGTAGTTTAGGTTATTTGTTTAATCTTTTATGTTATTTTTCTGTTTATTTTATTTGATAGCATATTCAGTTGAGTTATTTAAATATTGGGTGTTAATATTTGTAATTTCTATAGGCATTATCCATTTTTTACCTAAAATTATTATAGTTATTAATTTGGTCAGAGACGTCGGATCATTTTTTTAATTATAATAATTTTTGGTTTTGTGGTAGAATTTCAATTGTTAAATCACAATAATTATTTAATTTGGTCAGTAAGACTTCGGATCAAATTTGTAATTATTTTGATTTTTCGTTGTGATTATAGAGTTAAAATAATTGTTAATTTAATCCGCGAGACAACGATTATCTTTTTAGTTGTTTTAATTCTTATCTTAGTTTTTATGTAAAAATAATTACTTATCTTTTTTCGTGAAAAAAAAATTAAAAAAAACATTATAAAAAAAAGGGAATAGTGAAAAATTAAAATCTTGCATGAGCATATAGGTCATATAGGTTTATTAAATTAAGACACGTAGGTTTAATAAATTGACCTTTAGGATTATTTTTAGGATTTCATCGTTAGTTGTTTTTTAGTCAGGATTGGATTTAAACAGTTTTTTTTTTTTTTAAAGTATTTAGGAAAAGTTTGCATGTTTTCATAATATAAAAAGATAATAAAAAAATGTAAAAAGAATAGTAGTTTTCTAAGACAAATGGGATTTAAATCATATTAATCCTGAAATTGAATTAGAAAATTATTTCATTTTGGATAGCTTAATTAGGTTTGTTTTATTAATTTCAAATTTCAATAAAAAAATATATACAAAAATACTAGGTGCGTATTAACTAATTTGCATAGTAGGCACATTTAATTAGAGTTTGCACATTAGTAGATTAGAATTGCATCATATTATTATGTTTTAATTAATCCCATTTCATATCATCATTGTTTAGTGTAGGTTGCATACATTAAAAAAAGAATCATTAAAAAAAAATCACAAAAAGAATATGCAAATAGAATTGTTATGTCATGCATCCCATGTCATGTAGTATATGCACATTTAAGATTGTATAAATTAGATTGCATACATATAGTTCAAATTAGGTCATATAAATTGCATTTCACATATCATTAAAGTAAAATTCATGCACATTAATTTTAGATTAAGATTGCATAATAATAAAAGTTAGGTGTCATGTCATTTAGAAATCATGTTTAGGGCATGTATTTTTATTAGCATTTTTTTTTAAATGTTCTCTTAGAGATTGGACTTTAATAAAGTTGTAGTTTATAATTTCTTAGCATTTTGATTTATTGAATGTTATTTCATTGATTGTGCACCCGCATGACCACCATTTGCATGTTAGTATCTCAAGTTAAAATTGATCAACATTGCCTGCAAAATAATTTTTGAAATTAAAATAAAAGGTATCGAAAGGGCGTTAGACTAATCTAACGAACTACGTAATGGACTTATCAATCTCTGGTTCGCAAAAATAAAGTATTCTCCCATACTTTATTTGGGTTTCTAACCAACCCTAATTGGTTAGTGGCGGCTCCGAATTGAATATAATTGCATGTTTAAATGGGTTAATTTATTTATATCAAGTCGCGATTGCTAGGACTTGAGAGGGTTCACGCCAAGTCTTCGAACTTAGTAATCTTTTAACCTAGTTTTAGATGATTCACCTCAAAAAAATTGGTCGTGACAAGAGTGTCTAAATATGAGCAACTACTTAAAGACAAAGATAGAGAGCCACATGAAAACTTTACACCAAACGTGCCTCTTGTTGAAAAATATGAGTCATATGATGAATCAAACCAAGATAAAATTTAGCACGAAAAGTTCAAATTTACTGATGACAAAGGGGCACATGATGACTTTTGACCATCTAATTTGAAAGAATCAGGTTCTATAAAAGGGGTATTTTTTTGGCACTAAAAAATGACCAATTTTGGTTATTTAAAATATGTAAAAAGACTTGGTTGATGAAAGCAGAGTATAAACAGAATTATCGACACATTGAAGAATTGATAGCTTGAAGAAATCAACAAAAAATGAATTAAGCAATCTCAGACGCAATAACGTAGTACAATAAAACAACATCAAGATAGTGGAGTCGAAGAAACCGTCAAATAGTAGAGTCAATGTAATTATCGATATAACCATTCAGTAACCATTTGTAACGTCTATTTGTAATCACTTTTGGTAATCTCTATTTGTAACCTCCATAAATAATCATCAATTGTAAGTTTCAACTACACACATCCCTTTCTTTGAAGGTTCCCACACACAAACAAATAAACGTGTTATCATTCTTGCATTCAATCTTTCACACATAGTAACTATCAACTCCAATGAGAGAGTTACTAAATGGAATTGTTAATATGTGGAATTTTACTCTGTCTGAAAAAATGCAAAATTTAGTTGCTGTAGCTATTAATAATGGTGAAATCCACCTTTTATTACTAGAAAGTTTCAAACGCCCTCAAGATTTCAGAATATAACTTTGCATTCACTTGACTCTTTGCGAATCACTCAAGCCTATCTCCTTGTGATGCTTCAATATCTTGCGCAAGTCGCAACATTGCAACAAAAGGGAAGCACACACAGAGAATCACATCCAGATAGATAGACCACGTCTCACACCGTCTGTGCATGTACATATCGCTACACTCGAACCATCTAATTCGCTATCAAGAAAATGTATGATGCACTAAATAAGTGGGTGCGCAATAAGGCCTACGCCAGTATACCGTTTCCTTATCAAACAGAAACATAAAGAGAGGATGAAGATTGCGAACATTACGCATAAAAAGATGGTCTTTAAAGCAGATGGCAAACGCTGCACTTCTTATCATGACGGTGGGCAGCCACCTACAGAGAGGTCTATCCCCATGATCTTCACATACACGTCATGTGAACTGCCGTCTCATATAGGTATCCTCGTGTACAAAAACAGGATCAGCACCGGTTTGAGGAGGGAATTGTGGATGTCCCATAGCCACGCCTCCTTCATTAGGCAGAGGCGCGTTGCCCCAGCCTTGGTTGGCGTTATTTTTCGCTGAAGTCAGAGCGAGATATGAGATCATTCCGAGGGTAACTGTAGCAAGGGACAAGAGGGCACCTCCTGCGAACACACCGGGTTTCACGACATAACAATTTTCGTACCAGTCGTACCTGTTCGCTGCCCCATGCTGGCTGTTTAGTGCAGCTGCTCCTAGCAACAGGAAGAACGTGATGATAAATGTGATCCTGCATGGCAAGGATAGTAGACAGTGAACATGCATAGGACCGTGGGCAAACAGTATATGCTCTCTGAACCACGGCAAGATCACAAATTATGCATAAAATTCATCACCGATTAGTACTACATTTGCATAACTACACAAAGTGCAATCCTCAACCTTATTATTAACTATGCTCATGTCAGAATCCGGCCCACCAAAACTCTCCTCTATACTCATGATCTATATAGGAAATAGTTCTTGAATTAACTCTGCCACTCGCACCAATCAAAGACATTGTTGACGACTCTGCTAAACCACAAGTCTGCATTCTTTAGATGATTTAATATCCGTTAATCAAAGACATCCTTTTCCATCTACATCTATGCTATTAACAACCAAGAAAATTCAGTTCAATCCTCCACATGAACCATGTTCCAATCCAAGCAGTCCAGCAATACAAGATTGGTGCTGGTATTTGATTGCTTATCATTATTTTCACCCTTCTTCAGCATCATCCGGTGGATTGTCATCCACCAATGCCTCTGATAAACCAGAGGTAATACAATATTGTTCAATGGGAAGAAGCTCGAAATTCAATAAAATTTAGACAAGGTTGTTGCTAGTTAGTTTACCATAGTTACATCTCTCCATAGAAGAATTACAAGTCTGACAGACTTAACCAGACAAAAGTGTAGAAGAATCTGATGAATAGGTAAAATGACAATGGGAGTATTCATAGCAATGTGGAGGAGTAGTAGACATAGACTGACAAATTAAATAAAGAAATAAAACAAGAGAAGAAACTGATAGGATCTCGATTACTAGCTGCATTTTCCATCCAAATATGCTGCCTACCATGCAGCGCATCCACATATTTCTGACACCATCACTCAATAAAAACACCGAAAGTACATGAACACCACAAAAAAGATGTTGTATTTTAACCGCATCTAGATGCCAAAGGTGTAGTTGAAATTTTACCAGGAAAGAATGAAGCAGATAACTGCGATTGTCCCACTAGAGGTCGATGGACGAGGGTTTCTTCTGCAGCAAATGCACCCAGTTGCCCAATTAATGATCACTTGGGCGATCAAGAGAGTTAGCACAGCTGTTGAACCAAGAGCTGCAGCAGGACTGCGTGGGTGTTCACACCGTAGAGGATTTACTGACAGCACTTTGACAGTCTACAAATCTCAAAAGGTAATCAACCGTTATACACATGAGAAAAAGAATAACATCTTCAGCTATTTATCAAGAAATATCATATTTAGCCATGTGGTGAGAGAAAAATATCAACCAGTGAAACCAGGCACAAGATTTATATGATTTAGTGTCAGCATACATCCAGAGCAGACTAAAACAATCCACCATGAGAGAGCAGGAAACTAGGACTTTACCTGAGAAAGCACTGAGACCTAACCTCAGACACTATGATAAATTCCAACAAGAGATTACGACAGGAATTACCTTTTCACAAGACCACCAACAGTAGTGCTTATACGACAACCTAATCCTCCTAAATAGAATAAAATGAAAAGGAATTGCATATTTGTAAGGAAACTGGTCATAAAATGCTCAAGCTCTCTAATGGATTGAATCTGACAATTCACACAGTGAAAGGACATTTCTGCTCTGCTTTTATGAGACATCCAATGAAATAGAAACCATCTAGGAAGTACAGAGGGATTTCTGACATGGAGTTACATTCTGTATATGAATCCTTGGACTTGCTCTCTTTTACCTTGATTCTCCATCCACTGTCATGAAACAATACATCTGTGTGCATGTACTCTCTTCAACCAAAAACACAGCATGGGCCGCTAGGGTGCTAATTGAACGCCAGACCATTAACTGCTGAAAAGCAATCCATCTTGCCACAATATAGCAATGAAGCAGAATGCCAATTATAGTCACTTCAAGGGCACTCGAATGGACTTGCAGGAAGTGACACAAATAAACTTTTCCCAAGCAGCCCCTCACCAATCCCAGTCAATCCATGAAAACATTCCCAAGTGTATCTCCTAACTAAATGAGATGGCTTAACCATTTTATTCGCTAACATAACCATCATAGGGTCAATCAGAACTAAAGTGGGATGGTTTAACCATTTTTTGTCTGTGTCGTATTAGGTCCCGTCCAAGTCCCCCGTCCCTGACGCAGCCTAGACATAATTCGTACATTTAGCAGTTCACTTCCTAGTTTCTAACTAAGTACTTCACTTCCTAGTAGAAACTGGACTTGGCAAAATCTTTAACGTAATCAGATGAACATGGGAGAGATGCAAATGGAATCCAAAAGCAAGTCACTCCTGGCTTTAGAGTTTGCACCAGCAAGAAATTGATACGACTTCTACTAAGCACTTCGGCAAGAACCAGATACAATCTCCCAACCGAGCAATCTTTCAGAAAGAGAAAACTCTAATAGGACATACAATTTTGAACTCAAACTCTAATCACTCAGAAGATAGAGTAAAAACACAAATTAGCAATCCATACCCTTTTCCCGGGGGCAATTACAAAAGGGAAAAAAGAAATCTGAGAGAAAGAAAATAAAATTGCGCCGGGAATAGAGGAGGGAGGGACTCCAACTGAAAGCTGGAAACTCAAATATCTAACACAAGCTCACGGCTCAGCGAAGAAGTGTTTCCTAAACAACCAGAAGGCAAAAGCATACGAGAGGAAACTATTCTCGGCAATGTCAACCGGGGATTCAAGAGAACAGACAAATGGAAATGCAAACCCCTTCAATCCATCCCATGTTTCTCATTCAAAACGCGGGCTTCTTACCTTTATCCTGGTGGCCTCGGCGGCGAAACCCGTCGCAGCTGAAAGCAGCCCCAAGAACCCCACAACCCCACATATCATCACACCCTTCCTATCCATCTCTCTCTCTCTCTCTCTCTCTTTTCTGTGGGAGTATGACACCTCACAAATGAAGAAATCTCAGAAGTGCAGAGTAGGTGAAGAACAGAGTAGCAATATTAGTTTTGAGTCTCAGTGATCTGTGGAAGCTGAAGTTTTCCCAGGAAAAGAGAGAAAAGAGAACGAGGAAATACACACACAGGAGAAAAAAAGAAGCGAGAGTTCCTAAGCAAGTTACTCCCTCTTTATTAAGTTCAAAGCTGCGCTTACAGGTTAACAACCAGATGGGATTGGTTCTATTTTCTCGTGGACCGAAGATCTTCTAAGATAAATCAGATCCCAGTTGCTCTGAAGGCGTACAATTTAACGGGGGGAGTTGTCGTCGGTCAAGGATAAGAAGGTGACAGCTTCTGCTCTATTTTCGAACTCCACGAAAGCTCAAAATGGTGTCTTTCAAGGTTCAACTTCTACTATCTTCGTCCATTCATACACGAAAACGTCGATGGTCAAAAATGCTTCAAACGCCGGGCTGAGCAACACCCGATAACTTTTTACTTTACTGAGGTAAAAGTTGACCCAGTCGACTATAAGTCCCTTGTCCTATCTGAACTCTGCAGGAACGAAATCTCATGGATTCTGCCGGCAAAGGCCTCGTTTGACCATATCCATGCCACGCTCGAGCTAAGTCTACGACGTGTCATTGGGGGCTCCCCTGCCCGTCCAGTTTCCCCAATTTAAACCTTAATTTCTCATCGACTTATAGAGCGAGACTTTGATTTACCTTCACGGCACAGTTTTAATTGTCAAACATTCCTAGCCTCTAAATTGGTTTTTATTATATGTTAATCTTCCCCTTCGTCACTTTGCGACTCACACGCTCTACAACTAAGGGATGTACAACGTAAAATCAATTTGGCTTACGCCGCAACAAGTACCCAGAACCTTAAGGAGAGACTGTCCTCGAGACTCGTTGAAGTACTGATTATGGCTTGGGAGATCGACGCGCTTGGAAGACCTATTGGTTCCGTTCGCACCAAAACATGACCAATTTTGGTTATTATAAACTGAAAATAGACTCAGTTGATGAGAGAAAAAATTGATCATTTAAAAATAAAATTATCAATAACTTGATAAATTGACAAATTGAAGGAATCGACAAAAAGTAAAACTGATAATCACGAATGCAACCATCAAGAAAGTAACCGTCAACTTAGTAGAATCAATGATGTCATCTTCAAGCCCAGGACATTCAATTAGTCCATACCGATCCAAACAAACGCGGTAGCTTCCGAGTGTGTTTCTCAAACTCTTAATCAGTTGAACGAAAATAATTTAGACAAGAGATCCCACCTCTAGTGGGGATTTTACAAAGGCCTAAAAATCCTACCTCGAATCTAACGACAGTAGTGTCAACTTCCATATCCTAATCAAGTGGTTGAACTCGTATGACAACAATAAATGGCCAACAAAGGAATGACTAGGCCCATATATAGAAAACCACGTCATTATTGGTTGACACCATACCTTACCCAAGAAAATGACCAATTTTGGTTATTTAAAATATGTAAAAAGACTTAGTTGATGAGAACAGAGTTTTGTTATTTATAAACAGAATTATCGACACCTTGAAGAATTGATAGCTTGAAGAAATCAACAAAAAGTGAATTAAGCAATCTCAGACGCAACAACGTAGTAAAATAAAGCAACATCAAGATAGTGGAGTTGAAGAAACCGTCAAATAGTAGAGTCAATGTAATTGTCGACGTAACCATTCAGTAACCATTTGTAACATCCATTTGTAATCACTTTTGGTAATCTCTTTTTGTAACCTACATTAATAATCGTCAATTGTAAGTTTTAACTACACTCGTCCTTTTCTTTGAAGGTCCCCACACAAAAACAAATAAAACTACACACATCCTTTTCTTTGAAGGTTCCCACACACAAACAAATAAACGCGTTATCATTCTTGTACTATAGTTATAGTTTCCAAATTTGAATTGTCAATTAAATATTGGCATGTTTTTGAGCTCTACTTTCGAGATCCGCGTCATCGATTAAATTTTAATGCATTATCATTCTTGTACTATAGTTATAGTTTCCAAATTTGAATTGGCATGTTTTTGAATTGCCAATTAATTATTGGCATGTTTTTGAACTCTTCTTTCGAGATCCGCATCATCCATTAAATTTTGGCATGCATCTTGACTGTAATTCTTGAGTGCCTTGTCATCGATTAAATTCCAACATTTTACTTTTATATTTGTGCCCAACATAGTATATGTACATGTAGTTTCATTTAAAATGAAGTTATTGATTCCCTTTATATATTTCTTATCCGAAATCGCCATGAAATCTGTCTTCTTTAATGAAAATTAAAAAGTCTTTCACTGAACGGTATTTTTTCCTGAAATTAATCGAATTACGGCAAATCGGGTTAGTGATGACGATGTAGTAAAAGGTTTGAGAATTTAGAAAAGAGAAAACCTCTGGTTTGCCTTCAGCTGGATCTGACCCGAACTTCTGACTTCCTGGTGCACATGAAACTGCTTCAAAAAGAAAACAGCTTTCAAATGGACATTATTTTACAGTTGCCCCTGGTGCACATGAAACTGCTTCAAAAAGAAAACAGCTTTCAAATGGACATTGGTTTACAGTTGCCCTTTGTATATCCCTCTCACATAAGCCCTAGAAGGGGGGACAAAATCTCTAAATATTTGACACAAATGGGATGTACTTTCAATTTGGTAACCAATGATGATGGCCTTTTATTGAAGACCATAGACAAGCAAAGCTCCAACAGCACCGACGCCAGCTACCAGACCTATGATAACCCCAATCGGGGGCAACCCACCACCGATTGCTTTCCCAGTGTTCACGTCGTACCGAGCAAACCTTTTCTTCGGTGCTTGACACTGAGGGCATCCGTATGCATCCGGCTGCGGATCAAGCAAAGTGCATAATTACATTACACTCCATTTATTGCAAAATCTACATGCGTACCGACAATTATATCAACTTTTTCAGGGTGAAATAGCCTCTGAACAGCTAAGATGGAGAAAATAATTCGTGACAGAACAATCATCTTGCCTGCTCATCAAACGGTTTCTGCAAGGTGTATACGTATCCACAATCTAGGCAGATGTGAGTGGCTCTAACCTGCACACCAAGTTTTGCAGAGCATGTAAGACCGCCTATCCCTTCTCGAACTTGATACAAATTGAACCGTACTGGAATTATTTGCGTGTAAGGAAGTAGTAAAACCTTTTGAGCCTCAGTCAACTTCCTCCCAAATCGGGGAGGAGCAGGGCGCTTTGGTAACCGCTTAACATCTACTTCTGCGCCTCTGCAATGAAAGCATGCAGCGGTCAGTTCAGATGCAAGAATATTCTCTGCTGCGTGAATTGACTGCTCTTCAGGTGGAAAAGTTAGAGATATCTCATTTTTCTTAACTAGGAAGATCTCAAACGATGTCCTCTTTCTGGCTCTAACCTTCCCCTTTGGTTTCCTTTTTTGTCAATGTCTTCCAAGAGCACGAAAGAGCTAGAGCTCAACTAGGTGGGTGCAATTGTCTTAACACAACGTGGTGGAGTAACCCCTAAGTGAAGTGGGACTTGGAGGTTGAAGTTTAGAACAAATATGCTTCCAACTCTACCGATTCTCGTGTAAATTGCCTCATAGGTAGCTATCACAGGAAATTTGCGGTTCCCCTTACGTGCTTGCAAATGCAAAGAAGTGTAGCACCACTTTGATGAGAAGAACTCCCTAATTGACATTGAAATGACGTCTTATACAACGTAAATCACATGCCAGTCAAATTTCTGAACTTCGAATCCTCAAGTCGGCTACATAAGTAGGTGGCAGTACCATGTTCGACTATCTTTGTTCAATGAATCAAAGGACAATCTCTTGGGCAAAGAAAAGAAGCCTGAATGCCACAAACTTACCTTCGTATGAGTTTATATCCCTATAATTGATTTTGAAGTTCTACAATATTTGGGCTGCATTAAGAAGTAAGCCAAAGTGTTCTAGCAGTTGAGGGAAAATAAAGGTCTTTTTTCTTGCAATGGCATCATGGGAAGTGAGCATCTCCATCTGGGACAGGAGTATAAGATCGACTTCACCGGTATCCCTTTCGACAACCCAAAAAGCACATCAATAGCTTGTTTCTTAACTTCAGCACTAAAGATTCAAACTTCTGTGTGATTATTGATTAGCGACATTTATTACGTAGGAAAATAGAGATTCAGTTCAAAACAAAAACTTAGAGTCAGATGGCATCGAGCTCAAACGTACTGGGGGAGGGAAACTACAGTCAAGCTGTTTATTTATTTATTCTATTCTTATGCACAGAGCCTCCATACGCCATTCTTTTCAAAATTATGACAAACGCGATGACAAGCCGAGAAGGAAAATTAATTTAAAAAATAAAATAAAATCCTAGAGAAGAGAGGAAGGAGTCACCTGCTAACAACAAAATAAATGGAATCAGGCTTTGCTTGGATGGCGGTTTTTGTGAATCCAAGCTTATCAGCAGGCCAAAGCTCATCACCGAAGAAGCTGCTTGTGTACAGCACCTGGTCCCCTGCCTTAAGCCCTGCTTTTGCCGCGTTCCCTCCCCTATCTACTGCCTATTTGAATCCAATTCAAATCAGCCATTTTTTCCTAAGTCAACATTGACCACAACACCATGTATATCCGGCAATCATCACGAGCAAAATAATAAGGAAATCTGGGAATCATAGCTTGAGGCTAAGAGCTAGACTAAGCAATCAGGCCTATATCTAATTTCTAGGCTGAAATGATCATGGAACTTGCTCAAACAAGACAATTGAAGTCTCGAACTTACAGTGATGACGACACCACCGCCAGACTTTTGGCCGAGAGTGAGGCCGAGAGGCTTGTCGACCTCAGCCTCGATGGTCTTGGACGCTCCTGCGGTTCTCGCGCTGATCTCAAGCCCTTTCCTGCTCGCCACACTAGCGGTGGAGCTGCGACTACTATCGGCGACGAAGAGAGTCGACGCACCCTTCTTCGCTTCATGCAGACTGATGCCTTGAAAAGCAGTCTTCTGCGCCAAGCAAGAGGAAAACCAAGAATTCCAAGCGATGAGTGAACGGAGGGTCGTCGATGGGATAAAAAAAAAATGAAGGGCCCACAAACGCAACTAAACCTGGTAATGGTGAGAAGCGAGGAAGGGTTTCGGAGAGGAGTGGGGAGTGATCTTGCGGGCGATGGCGGCACCGCAAGAAGACGAGGCGCCTGCTGCGACCACACCCGACGACATTTCTCTCCCGCTTTTGCTGTGACTGCGATTGCAGAAGGAGGGAGAGAGTTGCTCTGTCAAGAAAAAAAAACACGAGAGGAGGAAGGAGAAGAAGAGGAAGAAGAGAGCAGGAGTCAGCGTCACTGTCGACGGATAAGTTTTTAGTGGCAGCGGGAGAATGGAGAGAGTGATGAGGAGGGAGTGTCGAGTGGCAAGTCGAGCCACACGCCTCTGCACTCGTGGTCGCTCGCTGGCCGCAGATTTCGTTCCAACCCACTTTTGTGGAGGACAGAAATTGAGTCGGGCTAGGACGTAAGTCGGATGTCGATTTTGTCTGATTTCAACACGAACACGAACTCGAGTATTTAATCGAATTTTTCTTTTTATTGTTTTCGTCAAAAATATTTGATAGCCGGTGTAGTTTATGGTCGATTTCTTATGAGAATTTTCTTGTAACACCCCATGTAAAAGAGAAGTATGTATCGAGTTGGTCGCGTGACAATATACTCAGTTGGGTCGAATTGCGTGGCAAGATCGCTGCTTCACTTTATAATAAAAACTCAACGACCGAGTTATAGAATTATTTTCTCGACGAGAGGAGCCCTGCGGCTTCCACGTAGGCAGTGGCGTACCGCGGTGGCAAACGTCCGCACGAGGGCAGGTGTGATGTGATGTGCACCGAGCTCGGTGACCTGAACCGAAGTGGCGGTGGGACACTGGACTTGACCACGCCTCTCTCTCCTAACTCCATCACCGCCCTATCCCTTCTCCACTTCCATTCGTCAACTGGGGGTTCTGAATGGCCGCCGTTTCCAGGAGTATCGGCAAGCGAGTCGCCCCTCAGGCTCCGATCTGGAGTTGGACTTCCGTCGCTCATTCCAGGTATTCTTCATGTTTGTTTAGTTACCCAGAGCGCGTGTAAGCCTATGTTTAATGCTTTCCTCAGTGTTGAGTTTTGGCCTTCTTTCGCATCATCTTCATCCACGTTCCGACGTGTCTCGCAATACTTTCCGCTGTTCGAGCTTTCCTCGATCAGTGACTCGGTACTAATTCCGCAACGCATGCAGGAGAAATGGGCACTCCTCAGCGCCAGAGAAGAATCCCGAGGATGTGGCGACGGTGTATGAGAAGAACCCCGATGACCCAGTCCCGCAAAATGTGGTTCCCGATGAAGTGATCCAGATTCAATCCGAAGAATACTGGGTTCCCCACCCGCAGACCGGGGTCTTCGTTCCTCCTTCCGATTGTAACGCGAGCGAGGACGTGCCCAAGCCCGAGCCCGAGCCTGAGCCCGAGCCCGAGGAGTCGGTGCTGGAGCAGGAGGCCTGGTATCGCCCAACTGGTATCCAAGATGTGGAGAAGCCCATCAGCCTCGAAGTCGAAGTATCTGAAACGAGCGAGACGGCTACTCGAGAAGCCGCAGAATAGTGCAAGGCCGAGCAGCTATTATAAATTGTACGTAGGGACGGTTGAGGTTAGGTTTCCTGCTATCCGCTAGACTCGTCTGCCGTCGGTTTGAGTCACTCTATAACATATGAAACCAGTGAGTCGGCCGCAACTTCCCAGTGTTTTGTCTCGATTGTAAAATTCGACGAAGTTCAATAACCCCTGCTGATAGGGAACTTACTTAAGTCACCGACTCATTCTAAATTTCTAATCCATGCTATTTTCGCATCCTCAAATTTTATGTGGAATGACAACTTGACAAGGGCCAAATCATCGGATTTGCCCGATTATTCTGAGCCCTTTTGTGATCAAAGTATGGCCTGGTGTGGGCTTGACATGCTTCATCCAGCACACTTCTCCATGGGTCTAGGTCGACCCGTATTGAAAATCCCACTTCGGTGACTGTGATAACGGGACCTGTATGATCGAATCTCGCGTTCTAATAAATTTTGCCTCGCAACTGTCGGTCATCGGCTCATCGCGTGGTCATTATCTGTTATGCTATCGGCCCAAAGACCAGCAAGACCCGCAAAAGTGGGTTCTTGTTGTCCGACTGAAGAACCCAGCAATCTCAGAGGGGAAGAAAGGAAAGTAGAAAGACCCTAGCGAAATTGCAAACGAGAGACTGGGGATTCTTAGCGCGCTGAACCATTATTGACCATTGCAACTATACACATTCTAGCAGGTTCTATCTATTCTATACTCGAAAGTATTTACAGAGAGAGAAAATAGCAATTCAGGAAGCCATTGTCCAAAGAGGCTGCCGCTCTGGTCGTCTTAAGGATGAACTTCATGTAAACCAGACAGAGACCCTCTAATATTTGTTTGCTTGATTCTCAATTTAAGATACTTTTCCCCCTTTTCCCTCCTGATGTAGCTGTCTTGACTACATTGAAGTAGCGACTAACTACTTCCCGTCAAGAAGTCGACTCGAATGAAGCTTCTTACAATGCCAACATCATATGAATCCAAATAGGCAGACAACAACAAAGCAGCAACCAATTGCCACCGTAGGTATGGAAAAAGCGTCCCACCCTGGCAATATCGCGCGCATCCCCGACGTGAACGCTATCATCAGAGCTAGTATTGAGATATATGTAAGCACGGCTGCAAATTTCGTGAAGCGGAGAAGGAGGTGGAAGTTGTGCTCCACTGATGTCAAGAAGTGAAGAAACACCGAAAGAGTGGAGCAGTAGAAGGCGAGGGCATTTGCAATCAGGAAAATTCTGAAGGCAGCTCTAGATACTAATGCCGCGGTGCCGTCGTCACTTCCTCGATCGTCACTGTCATTTCCTCGATCTTTATAACCTCCCGGAACAGCTAAACCGGCCGTAAAAGTGACCGTTGCTATGAGTGTCGCCACTAGCAGATGAGTCCCCGATATACCCTTTAGACGGATTGATCTGAAGGAGTTGTCGCTCAAGGACGTTATGCCAGACGTGGACCTTTCGAGTGACGATCTGTCACTGTAGAGGCGAAGCAAAACGTCTCGCTCGCTGAAGCTGTTACTTCCGGATAAATCTCCAGCTTTCACATCGTTATTCTCACTGTAAGGATCATACCTTCTTGTGTCTGCCTCTTCCTGGATCACTAATTTCAAGCTTCGTCGGCTGCCAGCTCGCTCCATCTTCTTCATTATCCTAGTCTGCGACAGGTTCCGCCATCCAAACATCGGCTAGATAACATTCATCAGCTTTCCCATACAATATACTCACACATAGATATTACTTATTTCTTCAAAGATAGACTAAATGCTACATCACTCAGCTTTCTCATCATTCTCCTCTTGCCATGCATGGAAAACTTCCATTAAACTGGCTTGATAACTGACGCGGGCTTTATGACTAAGTCGTTACATTATGGTAGCCATGCAAACAACACAGAGTACATTCTACTACCACTGGTCTTACATATTAAAAACAGTTGATGCAGGGTAGACCAGGGTAGATCATGTTCTAGTCACATATAAGATGATCTTATTAATTATGGATAAGTGCACTATAAGTCATAAAACTTATTACGAAATTGTAATCGAATCCTAAAACTTTCAAAAAGTACAAACAAGTCCTAAAACTTGTTCCAAAAATGCAATTGAATCATAAACGTTTCAAAAAATGCAATGAAATCTTAAAATTTGTTACGATAGTGCAGTCGAGTCATGAATATTTCAAGATATGAAAACAACGAAATGACTTGATTAAATCAATTTGATAAATGCGATTGCACTTTTTAATAGTTTTAAGATTCAATTGTATTTTCGTAACGAGTTTTATGATTTAGTTGCACTTTTTAAAAGTTTCAAGACTCAAATACACTTTTGTAACAAGTTTTAGGATTTTTGACATGCCTATCCCTTTTGATTAACATCACTTGATGTGGGTAGACCATGCTAAAGCGACACATGAGGCAATGTTTGTGCGCTCTTGTCGATATATTGGTGGGGCCGATCATGGTGATTTTCTTCATGAGATCATGTACCTGAAAGGCTCGTCGCAAGTTGTGTACATCCATGTGTAAATGGAAGAATAGCTTGATAAAGATTTTTTTTTATTTTATTGGGATAATATGTGAGAAATCAGATGGTAATTACAAAAACAAGAAATTGTAGCACACACCTTCACGAGCTCTCCAAGAGAAGAATTGTAGTGAAGGATGTCAATGGCCTTGCAGTGTTGCTTGTTCACGGCCTTCTTGTCAACTCTTCTGTCATAAGTGAGTGTCATCAAAATCTCATCTTTCCCACAATTAGCAGCCAAATGCAAAGGCGTGTTCCCTTCTTCGTCAGGACTATTGATGAGCTCTTGAAACTTCCTATTCCCGAGTATATATTTCACGACCCTCGTTCTCCCGCTCACCACGGCCACGTGAAGAGCCGTCCTGCCCTTTTCGTCGAGCAGTTCGTGAACGTCCGGGCAGTGGTCAATGAGCTCGTCCATGATTTTAACATGCCCTTGTTTGGCCGCCACGTGAAAGGCGCACATCCCTTCTTTGTTAGGTATATAAGCGACTGAACAGTTCATTTCGAGAAGGTGCTTTGTTGCTTCAAGATGACCCAGACGCGCAGCGTAATGAAGTGGGGTTCGTCCGTACTCGTCCGCTTCCGTCACTATTAGTGGCCACTTGTTCACAAGCTCCTTTATGATATCTAGAAAACATTTGAGTTTGGTGAGAGATCGTTAGAATACAAACATACGCACGATGGGGGATACTAGAGACAAAACAAGAAAAGGAAAGGGCAAACTTTTGTCTAAGTTAGAATGGAGAAAAAGTGGTCAGATTTTGGTAAATTTCCCTGCTATCTTCTGGGAAGTTGTCGAGATGTTAGAGGGATGAAGTTTTTCCAAATTAAATAAAATGACTTGTTTCGTGGAGTCAATTCCGATTGATTAATGGGCTTCTCTTGAGGATGGACAAACTCAAAACCTAATAGTGGAAACAGGAGAATAAATATCATTCCCCCCTCTCTTGCCTCCCTCTTTCTCCTCTCCTTCATTTTTTTTCCTTTTTAAATGGTGTAAGGGTAACTCGATAGTGCGTGTCAAATGAATTACAAATTTATAATCTACCACCGCGTGATGACCCATGAAGTAGCTTGGTTGATGGAAATATGTGGTGATTGTCTATCAGAAAAAGGACTAATCTTACCAATTTGACAGGACTGAAATCTCCCTGCGAGTCCGTCGTATAAGCTAAGCAGCCCATCCCGCATGATGCGCCTTATGTTTTCCAATGACAAATCAGGGACATGGCTTTCTAGAGCTCGACCTGAAACAAGGCACATACTTATTAACGATGAGCCAAACTGATGATATTAAGATTTCATCATGAACAATTCTGTCATGCACAAGGCTCGTGTGGAAAAGTTCATAATCCTTTTTTGCAGATGACAAAAGATCATTAACCTACCGTGATGGGTGCGAATCAAGGCGGCGTGAAGAGCGGTTAGCCCATTCGCGCCTTTATAGTGGGGCGATGATGGTGACGACGACATCTGCAAGATCATGCAACGAGCAATGTCGAAGAACCCGGCTTCAACGGCCACGAAAACTGGACTCTCGCCTACCTTATTATCGATATACATGAGTCGGGAATCGGCTTTCACCAGCAACTCCACTACATCAATGTGGCCGCTCCTCACGGCCAAATGCAAAGGCGAATCCCCCCACCCGTTCACCTTCTGCAAGAGACTCAAGTCATCGGGGCTCGGATCATAATAGTTATGCATCTCGCGAGCTCGGTGCTCGGGCACTCCCTCGTCGACGAGGAGTCGAACGATCTCCAAGCAACCCGTCTTGGCCGCAACATGGAGAGGAGTGTCGCCATGCGAGTTCTGGTGGGGTAAAAGGCAAGGGCACAGGCGAATCAAGGTCCGGACGAGCTCAGTTTGTTGAGAGGTGATGGCGATGTGAAGGAGGCTGTTGCTTTGTGGGGTGAGCTGGGCTAGGCAACACCCAGTTTCGTCTGTGATCAATCGTCTGATGCAGTCCGAGTCCCCCGTGGATGCTGCCAGGTATAGATCGCGATCCATGGACTTAATGGGTGAATCCAAATAGAACTCGGTGGCCTTCTGAACACGCATCTTGCGAAGACGTGTGACTCGCGTCAACCCAAAACAAGAAAAGCATACGAAAAGCTGGAAAGGAGAGGCATGTTTGCAGAGCAGAATGCGCTTAAAATAGGGAGCAGGATGTTCGAGAAGTGGACTCTTTCCTCCTCCATACTAGCCTCATTAACTTGTTCTTGAGAGGGAGAGAGAGAGAGAGACTACGTTGACGTCCACTTCAGGGACTAGAAAAGAACCTTTTGTTTTTTCCCGGTCGTTTCCAAGACCCCTGCGTCAACCCCGTGCCTACGTCGAAGATAAAATTTCTTACTCCATTTTGAAGGGTTCAGTTGGGGACCATCACGAGGCCAAAAGTTAAAAAAACGAATGGACATTTTCTCATCTGTTTCCATTGATGACTTTTCGTTAATGTTGACGAAAGAAGGAAGAAAGAAAGTGGGGAGTCATGACTCATATGGTATTCCCAGGAAGCCGAGTAAATTTTAACGAAAGACCCACGATGTATCCACTAATCATAATTCTCAGCAGCTTTGTAAGGACTGGAAAGGAATATCCTACGTGAATCTCCTTCCCATATCTCAGACTCTCAATCGGCACCAGACCACATCAGTCTTACTATATTATTCGTTGTTGGACCGACGTGTTTTAGGGGCACCGAAGCCTATTTTGACACGCCTAGGTTATTATTATTAGGGTTTTTGTTTTGTTTTAATATATCGGTCTTTGAATTATTATAAAAATAACATATTAAAAACTATCACCTAATCATTTCTCTTGTTATTATTATACAGTGTTCTATTTTACATTTTACATGACTCACACCGACTTGACCATGATAAGTTAGTTGACTCGAAACTCTTTTTAAATCGCCTTTACCTTTCTTAAAAGATACTATAGAATTTTTGCCTAGAAAATTCAGCCAACTAGACGTGTGACTAAAGACTTCATTCTTGTCTCAGAACTTAATGTCTGACCAAAGAAGGCCCCGTCCACACGTAGATGTTCAATTACTGCATTGACATATATTGGAATTTCACGCAAAAATTTATAATTAAATTAATAATACCAAAATTTATGACAAAATTGATGTCCGCCCAATGATTCACGTGGATAGACAATCGGAATTGACCAGACACTTCTTTCTTTTCTGCCATGAATGGTCTTCCTCTTTGACAATTTCATTGTATCTTAGGATGACCGGTCGTCATTTTGATAGACCGAAAGGAGTTGAGAATGCAGATTGTGATGGAAAACTGAAAAATTTTCTGTCATTTCCTCATAAATCTTCATATGCTAAGGGTTGGTTTGTTTCGCTAAAATTTAATGATTTGAAAAATAAAAATATATATATATTTAAAATTATCACTTTTATCATTTAAAATAATTAATCATTCGAAAAAGTTTCATTAATCGCAACAGCTTATATCTAAACGTTTTGAATATATTTTTAGTTTGTTTATTTTTGTAAGCAGTGTGCCGATATAAGTATTATTTTTAATAAATATTTTTTTAAATTATTCATTTTTCATGAAATAAATGGAAAAAAAGGTGAAACGAAGGTGCTGAATTATTGTAATGTGTCCGTTTAGATCCCTCAACTGTTTTATGAAATTGAGTCCCAAAATTGTATGTTTTCTTCGTTCCAATTGCTTCTTTTGTTGAAACTATAGACCAAGATACGGTCCTGGCCATTAAATGCTGTTACGTTATGTGGCACGTTGCATGGCAATTATAAAATAAACAATTGTTTCCAAAATTCTAGATATATAACAATCTGGAAGAAAAATAAAAATAAAAACAAGAATCATTCCGCTTGCATTTATCTCCATCAACCATCTAAAAAAAGAAAATTAATTCATGAAATTGCTTCTGGAGATCTGCCAGATTTTTAATTTTGTAAATCTTTAAATTTATAATTTGATTGCCACGTAGGATGCCATATTACGCGACACGTCAAGCCAATTTAGCCAACAAAACATGCATATTTTATGACTTAATTACATTAAAAAAAAAAAAAATCGAAGGGCCCAATTGAACATTTTGTAATAATTCAAGACTCGAGAAAAAGTAGGTTCACCACGACAAAACATTAGTGGTCCCTTCCCAGTCCTTCCCCTTGATCTTGACCTGGAGGCAGTCCACATTAAGCGGTATTTCCTACCAGACATTGCGGGTGGAAAACGAATTAACCCCGTCTAACACGCAAAGCAAAGCAACCACGTTATTCAGACGAAGCTAAAGCATCTCGCTGTCACACGGTAGTAACGTTCACAAATCGAATGACTACAAGTCGACCACAGAGGAAATTGGTCCAATGATCTCAGGTATAAAGCCTTGGTCTCTTCAGAGATTCCACTACTTTATGATTCCTCTATATATATATATAAAGAAAGAGAGAGAGAGAGAGAGGTCATGACAGTCGAGCATCATTTATTGTGAACGAAGCAGAAGCTGGGAAACTAGTCCAAAAGAGCGTAAAAATAAATCTATGACCACCTCCTAGAGACAAGTAATGCAAACTAGATTAGTAATATTTTCACAAACAAGCTCCAGAGAGACTAAACATCGCTGACAGACTGGAATAAGGAAACACTCTCGCTGCGTGCACGACCTCATTGGACACAACAAAGTTCACTACCATTCAGATAGCCCGATGCTAATTTGTCTATCGTTGTTAATTAGGTCACACAAACAAGGTATGGGCATTGTCATGAAATTTTCCACCTGATGAAGTCTTCACGTCTTGAAATTTAAGGCCGTACCTTCTTCTTGCTTACAATACAAACCAGAAACCTGCAGTAATGAAGAAAGCAAGAGGGACCTAAGAGAAAGGCATCTTTGTCTTCAGGCTCCGTTTATGTTGCTGAAAGTGAATGATTTGGAAAACTATTTTCTCAAAAATAATCATTTATATTATATCGCTTGAAATAATTAGTCAATGGAAAATGTTCACATTATTGACAATAATTCTAGACAATGAAAATACTTTTCATTTGTTTATTTTTGTAAGTTATACAAGCGATCCAAATCATTCTCCGCGAAGCAGACGAGCCCTAGTCTCTTCCTCCTACACACACTGGGGCAGCCCTAGAAATGATTTAAACCCTTAACATTTTTAATTTACTTAAATACTCATGTCTGCCCATAAATTGCTAGCTAATATGTGTATTGTCAATTTGCATTTTAATTAGTCAATAGTTCGAATAACTATTATGTAGATGGGAACAAGAAAGGGAAACGAAACATCTCTACACTATGGCAGCAGCTGAAGTGAAAAATTGTATCAGCAAACCAAACTCTCAAGGCAAAGTAAGAATGCAAATATATCTCACAATCTATGTACATAAGAGAATGACCTCTCTAGATACCTTGTTTCAATCTCTCGTCATAGGTGATGATACTGATGACTGGTTGAGAGGAGATGGAGAAGCCATGACTATTGCTGAGTCTTTCTATTTCTAATTAGCCTTTCAACATCTTCCAGCTTGCAATTCACTTGAAAGACACTTTTCATCACAACTTTCTCGAGATCAATAATCTAGCAAGTTGGGATTGCCTTCCTGGTTGCAGAAGACCGCGTCAATCAAAATTATCTACAGCAGTACCATACAGAGTAAGGTCAAATTAAGTTGACCCGGTAGCTACTTCCTGGTCATGATATTGGAGGCTGTCAATGTGACCCTTCAAATGACAGTGCTGTCAGAGACCATGACCAGCTGAATACATTTTCATGAGCGCACCCATATCATTCCTACCTGCAACCACTTCCGCCATATAGAACATCTGATCCAACAATCTTCAAGTTGATTCACTTCAATTTCTTCTCGGCCCATTGAGCAATATATGCACATAGGGGACTGCAATGCTCCATCCAGACCCAAACAGCAGTGAACCAAATACTATTTCGCTGAGAAAGGCACTACTGTGAAGTGCCAATTACGGAATGCATGCCCCCAGACATTTTCTCTTACCGGATCAGGCATGCATTAGGCTTCAATACTTTCGCTCACAGTCACATTTCCAGAGAGATCAGACATCAAAGCATTAGGCAAAAACATCATTTATCTTCACACAAATATAAGTCCTGTCAGACACCAAGGAAAGGATAACAAATTAATTCAGTTCATTAATTTAGTAAAATGATGTGGGAAATTTGTTGCAGCATATTTCAAAAAATCATAAAGAAAAACACAGGAAGAGAACAGATCCTATTACCTTCAAAGCTACAAAGTATATTTTCTTTTATTTGGTAAGATGGGAAGAGGGAATATGGACGTACAAAGATTTTTCGGATGTTAATAAGAGTGAACCATCATTAGACTAAACTCTTGCAGAGTTTTGGCCCTCTTAGGAATATATTATATAAGAAGGAAGAGTTAGTTTATCACGTGTTTTGCACACTAACTTTATAAAACTTTAAAAGGCCTCTGAATCTCAGTGATCCATAGATATCAGATTCACTTACAGTGCTTCTGTTTGAGTTCCATCAACGCAGTTTCTAACATAACTCTGGCCTTCCGATCTGGAGAGCATCCACTGGCCTCCATTTCCTTGTATATTGCAGGAACCTAAATGCACCAAGATAGAAGATGACGAGACACCATAACAAGAAGGATATTATCCCTCAGTAGACACTCCAGCTGAAAAAGAAAATTCATCGAGCGCAAGCAAGAAATAGCATCGTGCTTTATCCTTCATTTTCTAGAGGCAGCGATTGAAACATTGCACTATCTGAATATTTATATGTATATAACTACCTTGTCAAATTTCCGAGCTCTGATATATGCCTTCATAAGCGTAGAATAGGTAACCACGTCAGGAAAGATACCCTATAAATGTGGCAGCATTGCCAATAGAAAATGAGGCAAGATGATCCTTAAAAGTTATAGGACTACTGAAAAAAAAGTCCCAAATAAGCTAAGAAAATAAAACAGAAAGCTATGTTTTGGATTTTGTTATGTCCGCAAAACGAAAATACACGGAACAAGAAAACTTACACTTTCTTTCATAAGGTGGTAAATAGAGAGAGCCTCCATGTGTCTTCCAGCAACACTGAACGCATTAATCAACACATTTAGCATTACAACATTTGGTTCAATTCCTTCTGCTTCCATAAGCTGAAGCACTTTAACCGTATCTTCACATAGTCCCTGAATATAGGAAGCATAATCAGAAATTAGCAGGATTGGTTCTCCTACTTGCGAAATAAAATATCAGTGGTCAAACATTCCTCACACCATTCCACTTCAATAACAGAACACACCACGTGATGCTTATCTTATAGGAAAGGATAATCTCCGGTGAAGGTGAAAGTTATGTTCATTTTGTTTCACTTTGTTGAATAACCAATGCCTTTCACCTGTTTACCTGTGCTATTTCCTGATCACATAATTTGTTATTTCCCTATGCTCATAATAAACTTTGCAGATCAACTGAAACACCAAATATTTCATGATCTAACAAATTAATTAACCTTCACGAGATTCATTGTTCAATTTAGAAGCTTCCATCACCATCTAGTATAGAACGATTTCAACAGGAGTATAATGTCTTCTACTTTCTATTGCTCCTAGCCATTTTACTAAAACAATAAATAAAAAGTTTCAAGGGGAGTTTTGTTTAGGTAATCCTGATCAAGGAAGACATATATGAGGCGAAAAATACTACAAACTATGTCGTGTTATAACAGAACCATAGTTTGGAAGGGATCTCAATTATCCACTACTTTCCATATGCATACTTCTTCCATACTGTGGAGCTGCTATCTGTCAGGGAAGTATATAAAAAGATAATACTAAAAGATCTATAGAGTTCATTTCCTACAGATTCGAACAGAAAAAAGAACGTCAGCTGCTGCCCAGCGTGCCGCCCTTCTCTTCCCTTTCCTATTCTCCTTCTTATCTGAGCATGGGACAAGCGGCGAAGTAAGATCTTATACGGACTGAAGCTATTATTGTCTGAAAAACATATCCGGAATATTTTATCACAATAACTGCAATTAATACCTAATTCCATGCGGACAGAGAATAAACTTTAATACCCAGATACATCACGTGAATAAATATATGCAGTTATTCCTACTAGTTGGCAGCTTTATTTATTGACTTCATTATAATTTTTAAGCTTCTCTCTAGTTAGATTGAAGGATTAAATACAATTAAAAACGTTTTCTGTGTAAATTTATATTAGCATCTCAGGCAGCATTCCACTATTGCTATGAGTCCTCCTATCATATACCCCCATCAGCATCCTTATCAATGCTTCATGATAGTAAAGCTTCAATACATGTAGATTGAGGTGCATACATGTCCAGGACCATAGCGCATGCATCAACGTAATTAAACTAAACAACGCATATCATATCACTCAGATACGGCAACTAGAGATGCTCAACGCTCTTTGGGCAAATAACAACAGCAGAAAATAGTATACCTGTTGAGCATAAGCATTTGCTAAAACACAGTACAAACTAGCTGAAAGCTGTAGACCTTCAGACTTGAGAGCAGAAACACACTCTTCAGCATCCCGATATTTCCCATAGTGCCCAAATATATCAACCAGTACTGCATATATAGTCCCGCTTTCTCCATATCCCCTGCACCTCATACTCTCAAAATTTTTCTCTAACAAGTCCCACTTCCCTTCCTCAGCTAGCCGGCTAATTAAGGTAATGAAAATCTTGGGATCAGGATACGACCCCTGTTCTTGCATCTCACTGAACAACTCGAGAGCCGTGGAGAGATCACCAGCCTTACAATGCCACTTGATCAAAGAATTCCAAGTCATTACATCTGGTCTCACGCCCTCCTGTTTCATCCTTTCGAAAACCTCCAGGGCCTCACCCAATTCTCCATGCTTACCAAAAGTATCGATAACAGCATTATAAATATGCTTATCGAGCACCATTCCCATCTCCCTTATCTCTCTAACGATGCCCATCCCCTTCTTCCACATCCCGTTGTCCCGGTAAAGACCAATGACCTTCCCATAAATAAAAGAAGACAGCTCGAAACCTCTAAGCCTCATCTCATTAACAAGAGACCAAGTATCCTCCAGACGCCCCGCATTAACGTAATAACCCAAAAGAATCTCATAACTCTCACGATCTCTTCGGACGTTCAAGTCCTCCATGGCGGCTAAGACTACGTTAGCGAGCCCTAACGATCCTTTCCTCAAGAACCCTCGGAGCACAATATTGAACAACCTCGCGCCGGGCCGAAACCCCAGGCTCAGCATCTCTAGAAGCAAAGACTCTGCTTCCAAGGTCCGACCGCAGTTCCCGAGAGCCTTCATCAAACAAGCGTAAGACGCGAAGCTGGGCCTGCACCCCAGCGCCTCCATTCGGGAAAGCGAGCTCATGGCCCCGTCGACGTCTCCAGCTCGGCAGCAGTCGCGGATGGAGCGATTGAACGACTCGGGAGAAGGCTCCTCCCCGGTGACGAAACCGTTGGAGCGATCGCTGCTGGTCGAGGCACGGACGGTTCTGTGAGGCAAAGCGGCGAGCACCTTGGGGGCGCTGCGGTCGGGCGAGAGGAGAAGCGAAGCGGGGAGGGTGAGATTGTTGAATCGCCGACGGATAGAGGCGGGAGGGAAGGAGGATGAAGGAGCGAAGCCGTCGGATGAGAATCGCGAGGGAGATTGAGGGATGGAAGACGACATGAGAGTCGCGGATCAGCAGACCTTTAGAGCTCGGAAGGGGAGCCAACGAGAAAAAGAAGAGAGGTGTTTACCCTCTAGTTGCACTGGCGACAGGATCATGTCACTGTTTCAACGGTTAATCGCTAACGAATCAGATGATGGTCGGAAGAGATTTTGGGTCCACAGCTATTGGTTTCCTTGGGACGTATTTTTTGGACGCGACCACGTAGCACCGCTCTTTGTACATTGAAACTATCCCATGAATTTTCACGCCTTGCATGTTCGATTAATGTCTCGACTGAATTTCTGACTCGCATAGGGAAAAATTTCTTCACTGCTATGCGACGACGGACTCACAATTTTCGGATTTTCGCATCATGGATAAAAGAGAGTAATTATGTCTCACTCCAAAAGTTTTGCAAGGGATGCAGATTTTTATGCCAGCCAAACTCCGAAAATTTTTGAAATATCTGTCATCACTTCACAAAGATAACGTCTTTCCTTATTTCAAGCCACTTCCTTCACTAAATCTTTTAAGGGCGGATGTCAAACGATCGTGGATGAGCAATCGACGCAGTCCTGTTGTACTAAAAAATGATACGCAGTCGACGTACTGGGATAGAGATTGAACACTTCTGAGCGATGAGGTGGGAAGCACAAAGCAGCACATGAATACAAAAGCCTGAGCCGTTGTAAGATGAATCGTTGTTTACTCATATTCCATATGGAGGCCAGCCTTTGGCGTGGAGAAGAAAAGACTGACCCGTATCAAAATAGAATCGGCTGATTCAACTTGCACATGCGAGTGCAAGCGGAAAAGAAAACGCTGTTGAAAATGAAAGTAAACAAAATGAAAGGTGAATGGACAATAACGTGCAGAAACGATTTCTTTTTCATTCCCCCCATAAAAATCGAGCGACAACAATAGAGAAATTAAGATCCTGATACCATTTGCTGCCACAATGTTTGGAGTGCTCTGGTTTACGTATACCCCTCATCTGCAATGAACATACATAGCCCACCCACTGAGTCCTGTCTTCAACGTCTTAATGCTGTGAAAATTTCTTGTCGAATCCTCGGATGAAGTCCTCCATGCATGCCCGATAAGTCTCCATTCCAGGAACCAGCCCTGCAAGTTCAATCCCTACCTTCATCCATTTCTTTGCCACATCAATTTGTCCAATGCGAATCGGAATTGCTGCCCGATTCCAGGCAGTTGTGACAAGCCATTTCCCCTCTTCAGTTGGGTATTCTCCTTCTTTCAAGCCAATCATTATTCGGTAAGCTTGTTTGTACATGTCATACACAGCGTCATCGTCTGTATCACCCTTGTAAATGCTGGTTAAAGCTATCAGCTCCCGTACAATGAGAGATACATTATGGTAGTCTGGTGAGACGGAAGATACAAGTTGTGAGAGGCACTGGCTCAGAGCCAAAAAGGCTACCTCAGGGTTGGGCCTTGGCCCCTGTGCTGCAGCGAGACCAATTTGGAGGAGGTAACCTGGAGTACATGCCCTCGAGCTGACAAAATTCTTCACAAGGATTTGTTGGGATCTTGAGTCATTGATCCTGCCATATATATTATATCCGCTGAAGGTGTATATGAAGTTCAAGTCAGGCTCTAAGGCTGCGTCTTTGTCATCATTTAGTTGCATCCTTGTTGAGAGCGACTTCAGTATCTGCATCCATCCATCCACAAACGTTAGAAGGGCAGAGGATGCAGCAGCAAAAGCCAGGAAATCAAAGCAGCATTGTCCATGAAAATGCAATTGAGAAGCTGAATAGATGTTTTCGGAAACTCGGAACAGAGAAATGGAAAAAGGTTGAATTACAAAATGCCATGCTATGCAGAATATATGTGTGATCACACCTTTCCTGCTCTTTCGAGTAATTCCAAAGCTTGCTTCACTTCAATCTCAGTGAGGGAGGCTTCTCTTTCGTTCTCTAAAGCTATAATGGCACATACTGTAAAAATCAATGATTTGCACAGCATGAGGCTGTGTTCTTCCCCTTGCATGTCAGCTAAGAGACCATAGAAATTAGATGCTAGTCTCAGAAATTCAGCACACAGCACAAAATTTTTCTTCTTCCCAGCACTTGTTCCACAATTCCATGAAGTTACAGCAAACCATTTCAGTTCCCGTATAGCAACCTCGTCTTTTCCAAAATAGCAATCAACCCCCAGTTCTGATGCTCGATCATTAGCATGTTTTATGAATTTAACTACTTCAGGCTCATTTCCCGTGTCTTGAGAGAGGATCGTGATTAAGGTACGTAGAACTATAACCTCTGATGTCGCTGTTGATTTTCCCAAGGCATAGAAGTTCAAGAGATTTGATAAAGAGGCAACAGCTACAGGGAGCGCATGACAAGCCACAGCTTCATGTGCTGATAGCAAGAGGAAGTCTGGAGCAAAGTCAAGGCAGGCTGTCATCGCTTGAATTTGGTTTATCGCAGCGCTATGATCATTCTTTTGTAAATAGACTTTGAACTGCATGCATCATAGGTGTCAATTCACAATGGAACTTGATCAAGAGCCAGAAAGATAATTAAACTGAATGTATTTGCAAGTCTCGCATAGATATGACTTGTCTCTGTGTGTGTGTGTGTGTGTGTGTGTGTGTGTGTGTGTGTGTCTGAGAGAGAGAGAGAGAACCTTGAGGAAAGCACTTGCTATGTTTGGTTCCAGCTGCAGCAACAAAAAATATTGTACGTTAACAGTATTTTTTAGGTAAGCAGTTGTAATTGGTGAAAGGTAATTAATTTGAATACCTTGTGAGCTTCATTAATGTATTCTTCAGCTCGGTCCAACTGAGAGAGACCTAGACGGCATAGGCATAACACCCTGAAGCCCTTGGCTCGAGCAGCTCTGCCTTCTATGTCACATGGAAGAAAAAGCATAGATTTCTCGAACATTTCTGCACTCGTTTCATAATCTTTTAATTGGAAATGACCAGCAGCGCTGTAAGGAAGTAGATCAGCTACTTTCAGACATGCAAAATGGAGCTGAAATCATTCAATTTCACTATTCAACTTTTCTTTTCTTGAAGCAAACAAGATGTACAGCCAGAACTAGGTCTCTAGGCTACAAAATAATCACAAAATGCTGCGTGTGAAGATATTATTAATTCATGGAAGATCTTTCAGAGCTCCCCACTGACTGCAAATAAAATCCTCTAAATGCCGTCGGAACAAACCTAAAGCAAAAGCATCACAAAGATGCAATGCAACAATTGCTCAGTTTTAATCAATTTATGACATTTCCCGTATTGATGTCAGCTTCATGACTAATAATTTGAGACCCTCAACTGTTGACTGTTGAGCCTAGGAGAAGAGATACCGTATTCCTCAACTCGGCAGGATTAGTATAAGAACTAACCAATTCCACAGCAGAGCATGCATTGCGTTCCTCTCTGTAGCAGTGGCATCCCCTGAAAACAGCGCTATTACTCTATCATCTGAAACCAGCTCGGCCACCACCTTAGCCCTCACCCTCGACCCATCCACATCGCCGCCGCTGCCGCTATTACCACCTATCACCCGATGAACCACCGTGACTGCAGCGGCCGCGCTGACGTGGCACCTCCCGAGGAGCCCCAAAAACACTCCCTTGGCAGTCTCTGCCCCAGCCGTCCCTGCTGACTGGAAATACGCCTCCACAGCCGAGACCCAAACCCCCTCCGGAATCCCCTTATTTACGACCATGCCCCTCAACTCCTTCTCTGCCTCATCGTGCCTGCCTAATCCTAGCCATGCCTTCATGGCCAAAACCGGCAAGCTCGGATGGTTGTCCCCGCCACCCTCGCTTTCTCTTAAAATCCTAACACACTTTATCACGTTCTCGTACTCTTCCATCTGCAGGTGCATGGCCGCGATGAACCGCAGAATTTTCGACTTAAGCCCCTTGAGATTCACCGTCTCTTGCCGCATCCTAGCTGTACTGAATGCCTTCTCGCACAAATCCAACGAATCGTTCATTAGCTTCAGAGCTTCTTTAAAACAACGAGCCTCGTTGCCTTTATTGGTTTCTAAGATGCTCTTTCCAAACGCCAAGTACTGACTTGCTAACGCGATGTAGTGATCGGACGATCCGAACAACAGACACTTGGAACGATTCAAGAGCGTTACCGCCAAAATCTGGTCGGAAACTTCCCAAGCAGTGCGCGACCTCGCGATCTGAAGATCTAAAAGCAGCTTTCTCTGTCCCGCGTCCTTAACTGTGCCTATGTCGACTTTGGAGATGATTTCGGTGGCTTTCTCGAAGCAATCGGCAGCGAGATCGAACCTCTTGAGATCATGCCAGATGATGCCGGTCTTGTGATAGAAGAAGGCGGTCTTCACCTCCGGGGAGGGGACGCCGGCGGCGTTCCCGGCGAGGGAGAGCATGTCGGCGGCGACGTGACGGAGTTTGGCCTGATCCTCGGAGGAGGAGGAGGGGGAGGAGCGGATGGAGGAGGCGTTGGAGCGGTCGACGCAGGAGTTCCAGAGGCGGTAGCTGAGCTTCCATAGGTGCAGCTTGAGGGAGTTCGGGAAAGGAGCGCGCTCCGCGAGCTGAGAGAGGCAACGCCGGAGGTCGACGGCGAGGGGGCTGAGCTCGGGACCGGGGTGGGTGACGGGGATGGTCTCGAATTGTTTGATCAGAGACTCGATTTGAGAGGTGAGGGGATCATCGGGCTGAGCGTCCGGCTGGGCGCGCCGGAGCTCCGGCGTCGAGATCTCGGCGATCCTCATCCTCCGTTTCTCTTCTGGACCGGACGAAGAGAAATGACGGACGGAGAGAGGCACGAGCTTTTGAAGTGAAGATGAAAGTAGGGTGATCAGGATTTTGGAGGGAACTGACGGTATGACGTCACCAGTCGGTTGGCGGGGAGCGGGAGGGCGACATGGTAAAAACAGACAAGTGGGCCCGAGGCGAGCTCTCAGGCTAGCCCATGAGCCTTCTGCGTTTCGAACACGACGTGGGGTGATCGGTTCTCAATTTTCAAGATTCGAAACTGGGGACTGGATTGGAAATCAGATCGTACCAATCCGATTTAGTGGAATTGAGCACTTATTTTTTCCCTTAACTTTTTTTCCAATCAAATCAAGGTAGTATCTAGTTCATATTTTACTAATTTTTTTCGAAGAAATAATAAAACAAAAGAGTATATTTAGTCGATTTGTTTGATTCTCCTTTGAACAGTCCGGATATTAATTCCACTTTTAGAAATCGAGAACTAGACTCGTGCTCCCGGGAACCAAACCAAATCAGCTAGTCTAATCCGGTCCCAGCAGTTCCCGTTTGAGCTATCTGTTTTCCACACCCCTAACTAGAATATACACTTGTCCATTTAAAATAAAGAGAGATTTGATTTTCTGAGAAAATTCTGTACAAAAGAAAATGGCATGCATCACACTTCTTCCGTTACAATTAGACAGATACATTGTGGCTCAGAAGTCGATCGTTGAAGCAATGGGTCGGAAAGCTTGTTCCTTCCAAAGTCGCACGACGTTCGGATCAGGGAAACATAATTGAATGAACCCACCTCGACCACATGAATATACAATTTATAGACGATGAAGAACCTCGAAGAGTTTTGAGTTAATAAGGGCATCTGTCTATTTATCTGGCACATTTACTTTGATCACACAAACGTTTTGCAAAGGCGACTGCGAATCCCAGTCGGGATTTCCTGCTTGAGGGGAATATTCAATGCTGCGTGACATATGCCAATGTCCAATTTCTAGCATCTCGGCTACGTTCAGAATGGAGTGCTCTTTACAGTCCTCACAAGCCAAGAAGAGAGACCGGTTCTCGATTCTTTCTGCTCTCATGGATAAAAAGTAAACCATTGCAACAGGAATCCAGACACCTACAGAAATCTAATAATTTGATGGCACGGTAGTTTCCTCGAGTGCAAACAGAAGATTTCTCCCCCTTCCTCACCTGTCTGAAAAGCACAAGCATATCCACTGATCCAGTTTCTCCGATGCAAATGAGCGGAACACTGATCTTCATCCTAGCTTCTGAAGGATTCAGTTCCTTACCTTCTTCAGATTACAAAAGGCTCAAAGAGCTGCCCAACTCTGAATGAGCTCGATGCTTGTCGATATTGGACATCAGACTCAGCAAAAGGGCACCCAACAGCTATTCTGATGAATCAATTTCGAGACACGGTACACTGCGAAACCGAGCCAAGTACCGTAAATAGGACGTTTCACCTTTGTTTGAAGGTTCAGATCTCTTCCGCCTAGCTGAGAAACCTTTCCCGGATAGAGAATCATACAATACACCCATGTTCATCTCATTTTGAACCCCACTGGTCTCTGCTGAGTAACTAAAGATCACAGGAAGAAGAAAGATGAGTGAATAACATTGAACGATGTAGCGATGACGTATTTATTGGCTGATGCACTTAGAATGTCTGGCAGGTTTAAGTAAAGTAATACTACAGGACAAATGCACATACCGTTCCCGAATAATCTTAAAAGCTTCTTTTGTAGCATAAGGTAGCCCCGTTTTTGGATCACGGTATCTGTAAACACCATATATATGCATCAGCTGCTCATATTTCTCAAGCATTCTAGACAGATAGACCCACTCACGAAGGTCCACTAATGTAGATGTAAGATTACCCAGTCTAGAGTAAGGGGTGCGGCTCCCACAACTCACTCAACATGCAACTAAACTCATAAAAATCAAACAAATGGCACTCTCGTTGTTGGAATGTTTCGGCAACTGGTGATATGAGGAGCAGAAGGTGGGGTAATTTACCAAACCATCATCTAGGTATCAAGTTAATATGGTGCACTTTTCCTCCTACCTCACCGTGGTATCAAGTTGATTTTCATTCGAAGCTTGTCCGAGTAACAGCAAAAACTTGGTTTCTGATATTTGACTCAAAAATAAAACCTAGAGTATCCAAGAAAAACATCATTTCCTAGGCAACAGCTAAAATAACACATGTTAGAAGCATTATTGTTATAAAACATATAAGAAGCATCTCCAGTTTCACTTTGTTTTTTCAGATTCTCTAACTAACAAAGCACAACCTGCCACTCAAATCCATGGAAACGAGGATGTAACATCTTAGAGGTAAATGCATTTGAAGCAAGAATTAAGAGGAGAAAATCTCGTACTTGGCTGGCAATCCTGTGACTGCACATACAGCTTTCTCTGGATCTGTGAGACAAAATCAAAGAGAATATAACTTCCACCATTCTCGACGAGAAAGATTCAAATTACAATATGTACAGCTACAGCCTCTTTAACGACATCATACCAAACCATCATCCACTAAAGGTCCATGCTCCATAGTTAAGCAATGTTTTCACTTCAAATAGTACAATTTCTTTGACTGAGATAAGCTTTTTGTGAACCATGCAGAGATTTCTTTATCCCTTGTCATGATAATTTCATCCCACATACTGTGTCAAATACAAGTTCTGCATCACAATGACTATAACTGTGGCATGACTTATCTTTAGTTGAAAATGTAATGTTTAGCTTCAAACTCAGGGTTTCTGACTTCAAATAGCAGCCAACCTTGTTGAGTGAACACAACGGGTTAATCTCTTAAGACAAAAATCCCTGATGGGCGGATCATACTATGAGACCACAGCACTTCACTGAAGTAAAAATTCAAGTATTAAGCACTTAAACAAATTATTTTTGAACCTTCATGTCATTCAAACAAACAGCAATAATATTCAACATCAAATGTATGACTGGTGGAAACAAAGCATCTAAACTTACTAAATTGAATCATGGGACAGTGAATGTAAAGCTAACATACATGGAACAGATGCTGTAGGAATCTCGGACTGAAAAGATACTTCTTTAGTAAACTCCAGAAATGATAGACCTGAAATGATATTCATATCAATTAGAAATTGAACCCCAAAATAATTTTGAGACTATATTGTCCAAGATGGTGTGAAACTAGAAAAAAGAACAGAATTGGGCTAGATACTACAAAGGTTACCATCTTTAGAGATGTATCTTATCTGTGGACCACTGTATACAGCTTTATGCACAATTGCTCTTTTCTTAACTTCTTCCTCCCTTGCCAACACACGTTCTAAGTTTCTTAAGTTCATAATTTCTGCAAAATAGGGGCATGCTAGTCAGTTAGATATGCAGGGTGAGGCAAACAGAAGTTGCATAAATGCAAACATCTAGCTCTAAAATTCAGTCTACAAAATGAAACCTGTTTGGGCAGCTTCCAAAAGCATTTCTTCTTGGGTCATCCTCTTCTCCTCTCCTTCCTTTTTTCTTTTTATTGGCTATAAAAAAAACAAAAAGCAGTTAAGCCATTCCATGAGATGGCATACTCTCAACAGGAAGCAGCTGCTTCACTAAAAGCACTGCATTAAGCTAAAATAAAAGGCAAAACTCAAAAGTATACTTGGGGAGTTGTGAAAGATGCATGAGTAGCACTTGTTTAACATGATTTTATCATTATAATAACAATGCTCCACTGGATTTTTACTCAAACATACAATTTCTCCACCAATGCACTCATCGACTTTCAGAATGATGTTCAGAATCATTCATATCAGCTAATATCCATGAAGATAAGATCTCTGCGTGTCATAATGAACAAAAACTAAGTCCATGTTAGGAAGAGCCATTACTATGCCTAAACAGCTCCCAAATTGCAGTTAATCATTCCAGATCAGGGGAATTCGAAAAATACTATCTTATGTGGTGATTGTATTAGAAAGTTCTCTGGCATCTGATAATGATTCTACAAGAATCTTCAATTAAAAACAGCCAACTGTTCAAAGAGAGCACACTAAAGATGAAACTACTCCTTACAACAATTATAAACCAGATATTTTCTACAGCGACTAGAGTGC
Source organism: Eucalyptus cloeziana (assembly GCA_014182715.1). Lineage (NCBI taxonomy): Eukaryota > Viridiplantae > Streptophyta > Magnoliopsida > Myrtales > Myrtaceae > Eucalyptus > Eucalyptus cloeziana. The sequence continues at coordinate 312,618 of CM024644.1, forward strand.
CAGGAGGTTCTTTAGCAGCTATACAGGCAGAATGAAACTAACAACAATAAAAAAAAAAAAAAAAAACCCAACCAAATCTTTCAGTATTCTTGAGAAAACTATAAGCTATAAATCATACATAGCTGTCCGTTTATTAGCATCACCTGCACACCATTGAAACATGAAGCAGTTCTTTGTACATAACTACAACTGAAAATGGTCAAAGAAGAATTAAGCAAACCTTCATCGTTGCTTGCAAAGCAGCACGTATTGCATCTCTCTCTGCCTGTCTAACAATGACCGCAGTTCTTGTAGACTTTCTCACCGTTCTCTCAACTTCTACCTCATCGGACACGTCATGGATCTCGTTGTGAGCAGACTGTTGAGAAGGCTTCTCACCCTTGGGAGTTTCCTCCAATTTTGTAAGAACTTTCTGTTTCTTTTTCTTCTTTTTTGCATTCTTTCCTGGAAAGATTAACCGCTTCTTTGGACGCTCCCTGTTTTGTGACATCTCAAGGTCATCCAAGCTGACAACTATGCAAAAATATCAAGTTTGAAAAATTATACCGACCTCTCAGCCCCGTCATCGGCAATTTCTTCATCAGGATCAGGCTCCTAAGAGCACCAGTAGGTCAGAAAGGTTCCAAAGTTTTGGAGCGTCAATAAAAAGATCAAATTGATAACAGCTGCTTATGCAGATACCAGATAGATAAAGGCAAAAGTTTTCTGAAATGGAAGCAAGACGACATTGCAATAGCACTCACATCTTCATCGAAGTCGCTGTCAAATACATCTGCAACTTCAGGCTCCTCTTCATAATTATCATCATTTTCTTCCTGACAAAAACAACAGACCATAGCATGAACAACTATGTTATCATCGAAAGATTACCATAATGCGGAATTGCTAGAATATCAATCTAACTAGTACATTTCACCTAATAGCGTGCCCGGATGAAAACATTTCAGCTAAACAAGGATAACAATGCGAAGGCTATCTTTTTCTTTACAGCGGCCTGAGTAGCGAGTAGGAATTAGGCTGAGAGATCGATCAGGTGAACACTGACAGCCTCCCGGGAAAACCTAACGCTCCGGCACAGAAATTGCTCAGAAACGAGAAGACGAATATGAGGGGCCCGAGGATTTGAGCTAAGGATGATGCAGAATTGTGCCGGCACGCGGTCAATCCATCAAAAAGCTTAAGCAAAATAATCCGAGCATACACAGATATCCTTAACTTTGACTAACACTAGAAGTAGTGAATTCAGGAGCATACCTCTTTGAGAGCGTCTTGGTTCCAGAACTGCTCGTCCTGCTCCATTTCATCATCCAGCACGTTGGTCATCCTGAACAAAAATCATAAACGAACGAGTTTCACCAAAAGGAAGAAAGTAACTTTCCATCAATCAATGAAGAATCCTCTAGCTGAGAAACCAAAATTAAGAGCCACCGGACTCGCCTCTTCCCTCTCGTGGCTCGAGAGCGGCGATCGAGGAAGACGGGGGCATCCTCTTGAGAGGTCTCCATTGGCCTCTACTCCTCACTCGTCTTCTGCCTCCTTCTCTGAACCCAACCTCTCTCTCTCTCCCCCCCGGATTCACCCACTCGGGCACGCGCTCAAAGCGAGCGCAGTGAAAAGTGCAATGCCTGGGCTCGATGCTCGCACCGATAATTGGGTTCTACTGCAAGGAGAAGAGGCGGCGGAAGGAGCACGGACTCTTGTCCGCCGTCGCGTACGCCCCGGTAGGCACTTCGTCCTCCTCGGAGCGATCGCGCTGCGCGGCGGGGCTTTGAGAGGTGGGCACGTGAGAGAGAAGAGTGGATTGCCCGACCCCGCGTGAAACGAATAAAGATAAATAAAATAGGAGAGATCTTGCTGGAATAACTTCTAATTTGTAGACCGACATAAACAAAAATTAATTAACTTGGATTAAATTTATTATAAAGATATTAATCCTAAAAAAATTAGAAAAGATCTTGCTAGAATAACTTCTAATTTATGAGGTATGATTAAAAATTTATATTCTCTCATACGATTGCCAAGTAATTATTTATATTTTGCTGGAACAATCTCTACTGAAATAATAATTTTAAGGTAAAATCATCATCTTCACCCGTCATGATATATATCCTAAACAAAGACAAGGAAATTTAAGTTGGAGGGAAATTAAACATACAATCCAATCATGTCCTTTTAGATCTTTATTTGTGTGACAACCCATGTCAATTTAATTTGGTTGATGTTGTTGTCAATATTTTACTATAGAAGATAAGAACTTTCCTCTTTGCATGTTGATTAGAGTTTGTAACAAGGTTTCATAGTGTTATGTGATTCGAGTCTAGCAGTTAGTTCGATTAAAAACTCTAATTCAAATTGGATGAGTGGGCTACTCTTCTACTAGTGTCGTTGTAAAATAAAATAGTACAAAAAGTCTTGTATGAATAACCTAATTTTGATCCACTGCAAAACTTTGGTAGCCTTTTGGTGTACAAAGATTGACCGCCACTATAAATTGACTGGTAGATAAAAGTTCATAAAAGATGTAAAAATCTTAAAAATATAAAATTATCTAGATGATTTAACCATTGTAATAGGAAAAGTTTCTTAAGACGGAGTGCATGCGCCGGCCTATAAGCTAGTGCAAAGAAATTGGAGCCGTTCTTTAATCTTCTACCAAATTACGGTAATTAGGTACAAATAACAAATTATCACTTATAAAAAATATACAATCCATGTATTTGTAAAAATAGCAGAATTCTAATAATACTCGATTATTTACGCCGATTAACTTCAAGTAATTATCTTTGGCCCAGAAGCTTTAAGGAATTATGAAACCCAAAAAGCTAAAGAGATTGAAAAATCTCACTTTCGTGACAAATAAGGATTCCACCTAATTATTCTTATTTTCTTAAATTTATCAACTTCAGTTAGGTTTCTGTGTATCGGTTTGATCTGGTTTGATATGGAAAACGAACTAAGCTGAGATACATAAACCGAACGGTGCTAAATAAGAGCTTGAGATCATATGGACCTAGACTGTCCGAACTGAATTCCTCATTTTTTCACCACCTCTCTTATCCAAATGCATCCATCGTTCAACCTTCAATCTCTAGAGAGCTCACGCTATTATCTAATGATTAGAGGGAAGATTCGACATAGCAACAATTGTTCCAACCCCGCACACGCAACTCATTGGAGAACAGTTCGGTTTGGCAATAAAATCAAACCGTACGCATTCTATTTATTTGCCGGGTTTTAAAACTACATTCCCAAACCGAATTCAAATTACAATTTCAGTTGAGTTCGGCAGTTTAGACCAAACCATGCCGAGCCCCAGTCTGTAAAGCGCTCACCTGTCCATAGATGAAGCCCCTTATAGGGGGTTACCTTTCACTGATGGTATGAAATCTTTAACAGAACCTTCCAAATATATGATAAGCTCTGTCGGCGTTGCACAGTTAGTTAGCGAACCAAGCAATGAGACTAAAGGAAATTCTTAAACATTGGCAAACTGCGATGCATTATCAGAGAACAGGAGTGACAAATACAGATGTTCCGACCGAAACAGAAAGCTTTTACATCTAACTTCCTCTACTTTCCTGTGGCATGAGAGAACTATGATACACATCAAGCAGCTTCTAAAAAAGGGACCTTTGGAGAAGAGGCTAAAGAGATGGAGCCATTTAAAAGCTCTCTCTTCTTCCTTATGCCGCACGGACTGATAAAATCCTGTCATTTCTCCTCAAACTCAACATCAATAATGTCAGGCTCAGACTTTGAAGAAGTGTTGCGTCTTCCACCACCTGAGAACCCATCTCGTGAAAAGAAGTCCCCTTTCGGCTGCCATACAATGTTCCCACAGTTGGCACAACGAACAATTTGGTTTTTGTATCCAACAAACTGCCTTTTACAAGCTGGACAAGCACCCTGTGGCCATCACAAGGTCAGAAGTTTCAGAAATCCTAGAAGACAAGTTCCTCTGAGCTTCAAGTCAAGAAGTTCACTAAAGTTCAAATATTTTGTGTGCATTCACATCTTACATAGAACTGCTTTTGCAGATTCTAATAGCAATAGTTTAACCAAAATTACCACCGCAGCACATGCAATAGAGAATTATCTGCTTTATTGCTCATTGATAGACATCAATTCGTAATCTGATGTGGAGTGACGTGTTCAATTTTATCTTCCATGACTTCTCTTTCTCTAACATTTCTCAACCCAATCACTGTCGCTTCTAAGAACTCAGTACAAAACTAAAGAACAAAATAATTCTTTAGACTTCTCTCTTTGAATTATGGAATTTTAATGCCAGGGGAACAATACTATTGACACTAGGTTTCATGTGGGGAAGAGAAACATACATTCCAACTAAATAGTGTTCAAATATAGACAGAAAACCAACTCAGAGGCAGGAAGAGAAGCCCTTCCCGCCCCATTATAGTGAACTAAATATGAAATTAAGGAGGTGACTTTACGGTTTGAGACAACTCTTTCTCCCATTTCAATGTATAGTCTTCCGAAATCCTTACTTATTATTATCATGGATCGCTACTAAACTATTTCTCTGTTCGATATGGGATCATAATTAATATCTAGAAGTTGAAGTTCCAAAGAGTAAACCAATTGACGACTCTCCAGCCCCAAAAAGAAAGACAACTGGGGACTTGCAAAAATTAAATCTTCCATAGCAACCAGAATATATATCCTTCACATAGAAAACTTTCAAAGTCACTGGAGAGTTTTCAAACACACTTAAGACTCATTGAGAAAACATATTAAGTTGGTGTGGTAGACTTTAATTGGGTGTTTAATACAACCCACTTGTTGCAATGCCCACTTGTAATCTGTCACATCATTTAATATATCAAATATGTGAACCATTCTCAATATACCTACACAGAAATAGTAGAAGAAACCCTGCCCTCCAATACACATGCATTAGACATTTAAAATGCAATGTTCTGCTTTTAATTAAAGAAAGTACAGGTAAAATAAATACCTTGATGATGAGATTATTGGCAACTGTTCCAATGAGAAGGGGACCAGCAAAAGGCAGAATCCAGGTAGCAAATATCAGACATCGGAAGAGCCATCCAGATAATGCAAACCAGAGGAAAAAAATTGTCTACAGACAAGGGCAAGGAAACAGATAGAATGTGAGCCATCAATTGGCAAAAGATTGAGCAAAAAATACACAGATTGAGAATCTGATAGGAACAAGAACAAGCAAGACGTGATGCAGATAAATGTAAATGCATGGACTGCTCAACTCAAGAATCTTGGAGTTACCCAATTATCTACTCAATAAGAACCAACTCTGGATAAGAGAATCAAATTCCTCTAAGGGAAAAGCAGATAACCCTGAATCATTGAGGGTGAGAGGAAGAGTTATACACTCAGACTACATCTTCCTTGTCAATTTTCTAGAGGCATCATGAAGAAATAAATCACACAAACCATCAGGATAAACATGTAATTTTCAAGTTACAGATGATACTCACTGCAAAGCCTCTTCCTAGTGGCGTCTCCAAAAAATCACTGAGCTCCCTTCTGTACTGCAAGTGAAAGAAAAAAGAGCTTCTCAGTATAAATACAAACATCAAGAACAGAGAAAAGAAAAAGAAAGAGGGGGGAGGGAGGCCATGCAATTTGCAGAAAACTTGCGAACATCAGTGGACTTCTGGCTAACTAGGAGAAGGAGAGAACTAAAACAAATTCCAATGAAGGGGAGAGCGACATCTTTCACAATTATTTCTAGGTTGAGTCTGAAAGTAAGTGATTTCTTTGAGTAAGTGAGATCTTTTTCTCGTAAATGTCCGATGTAAATGGGAAGGTACTCTCTTGGTACAACTTGAACTGAATCCTTCCCCATTTTAACGCTGAAACGGTAACGTCAATTTCTCTCCATTGACAGAATATCTAAAAACAAAATCTGGATAATATCGTTTGGAGGTGCGAATATGGAAACTTGCCCTAAAGCCTTGGAATCGTAGCACAAGCAGAGGAAATGGAAACACAAAGCAACAATTTCATTAAAATCCTATTCAACATAAACTCCAACAGGGTGCATGTCATTCATCACTCTTCCCATCATCCAAACCAAGCAAAAGCAGAGCATCTCCAACAAGGTCCTCTTTTGCTTTTGAACAATCATTACTTCTTGCTACTAAGCTAACACTGGCCAATTCAATTTCACAATTCCCAGAAACTAGAAAGGAGCTCAGAAGTTTTACCAAATACGAGGGCAGGATAACATCTCAACCTCTTCCACTATAAAATGAACCGACTAAACTTAAAAACGTCATCCATACACAAGCAGAGAATCAATTCACAAGCAATTCCGCTGCACATAAAGCACCTAACGGCAGTGAACGTCATTTTCATTTGCATCATTTCCTCATCCAATCAAAACGAGTAGAAAACAATAAAAAGAAGACGCCGAGCTCATAGGCTCGTCTCACGCACTACTGAGATTAGCTATAGGAAGAACCACCAGCTCGTCTCCCACACGACCGCGATTAACTACAGCAAGTGCTTACCCTCGGCCAGTTCCTGCTGAAATCCAGAGTGAAAGTCCGCCACCGCTGTCCGATCTCGAACTCGCGGTCGATCTCGCGCGCTCTATCGGACGCCGATTGAGCCACGGCGCCGAGCCGCCGGGAGACGGAGTAGCGGCGGTCGATGCGCTCGGCGGTCTTCCTGGCCTCGAAGATGAAGACCTCGAAGCGGTCGTTGGCGCTCCGCCATGCGTCCCTCCAGGCCTCGCCCGAGGCGACTCGCTGGGCGAAGTGGTTCAAGTCGCTGCGCCGGAAGGCGAGGACGGGGGCGCGGCGCGGCGCCGCGGAGGGAGGGTGGGGAGGCGCGCGGGCCGGAGGCGACGGGGTCGGGCGGGCAGAGCGGGGTTCCAAGGGAGGCTTGTGGTCGTAACCATCGCCACCACCGCAGCGCAAGTAAAGAATTTGGGGAAAATAAAATGAACTTGGCTTGTTTTGAAAAATGAATATACCAAAAATTTAATTTAATTTAATTTTTTTCTATTTGCTTTGGAAGATTGTGGAATGCTCTGCGGCTGTTACCGCGCTCCTTTTTCTTTTTTTTTTTCCCGGTTAGCCAAAATGTAGAGGACAGTTGTAGTGGGTCAACGATTCGGGTCGGGTCAATTGCCGGTTATCGAGAATTGGGCCTTCAGAAAAATGAGACGGCCAATCAAACTTGGGAATGACAATTGAATGGGATGGGAGCCGGGAATGATCTAAGAGGGATCGGTTTTCAGGCGGTCCTAGTTTAGAAGGATCAATTCTTAATTTATGAAATTAGTAATTGGAACCGTGTTCCTTAAAATCGATCGGTTTCTCGAATGGACTAATGATATCGGTGAAGATATGCAATAGGCAACATGAAAAGCTTATTTTTCGTAACAATTAATGGCTTGGGTAAACTCCATGGGTAGATTTTAGTGGATTTTGCAATAAGGTAGTTGAAGTTCAAATTCCATCCCTTAATACATTATACTTTGAACTTTATATAATCGAAATGTTTTGGTCAAAATTTGACAATTTTCTAGTGAAGGGTCTATGTGATGCACACTCGACCAATTTTCAAGATATCACGTCATCGCCTCATAAGTTGTTTTATCGCCTCATATCCTATCCAACATGCACAAATTTAAAAAAAGAAAAAGAAAACATAAGCCTAACTGAATTGATTGATTAAAATTAAAACTCAATGATCTGGTGATAAAATCATTCTAAAGTTTAGTGACCACAGGGGAAATTCACCCCTTCATATCTTACTTCTCCCAATGAGAAGTTCCTCATGAACCCCGTAAGAAAGAAATGAGCGTTTCAATTATATACCGACCGAAAGTGTAAAAGCAAATGCCAGGCCCATGGGGCTTGGGTCATACCCAACCCGACCCGAAACCCGCAACAGAAAAGACGCTCGCGAGGCGGCTCGACCCGACTCGAGCGGATATAAATAGGCGGAAGACAAGACGGATTCAACGGCTCCTCCAGCCGATAAGGCCATCGCAGCTCTCTGCTCTCAACAGAGAGCGCAAGGACCCCGGACATTCATCGTTCATCACCGTAGCATTCTCAGCCTGGTCCTCGCTTCCGTCCAGGGCTTTAGGGTTCATCTTCGCTCTGTTCGGGACGCCCGCCTCGTCTTCTTCTCCGTCGCCTCGCCTTCGATACGTTTCTCCGAAGCTTTCTTGCCCGTTCGGCTGCCATGGCGTCCCAACTCATTCGCGAATGGACGGGGATTCAGCAATTTCCGGCTGCCACTCAGACCAAGTTGCTCGAATTGCTCGGCAAACTCAAGCAGGAGGTTTCGCTTCTCAATTTTCCGATATTGATGCCTATACAAATGTTTTTGGTTCGGTTTTGCAAGCACGTTAGCGAGTGAATTGCGATGCCGCGAGTGCCCGCCTAGCGTTTCTTGCGTTTTGTGCTTGCGCTGGAGTCCCTGTTCGGATGTTTTGAAAAGCATGGTTTCGGTACATGTGTGGTTCTAGATTGTTTCGTCCTCTTTTGCCAATATATGTTACTTCATGGCCTTCTGTCTCGAACCAGTTCAAAAGATTATTATTATTATGTGCGAATGGAAATGCCTGAACGGCTAATTTCACATGCTTAGATAATCCCTGTTGCGGTGGAATAAGTTTCCAACGCAGTCGCATGCTCCTCAAGCGGTTCTGCGCTTTCTTGGGGGACATAATTTTTGTACCATTCTCGCAGAATGTCAGCACCTTGACAATCCTGGTGATTGGGAAGGGAGGTGTCGGAAAATCGTCCACTGTTAATTCAATTATAGGGGAGAGGGCTGTTGCCGTCAGCGCTTTTCAGGTACATGGTTTTGTTTTAATCCATGTTGATGCTGTTGCGGTAGTCTAATACATAATATTTGTCTTGTAGTCAGAAATTCCAAGACCTGTGATGGTTTCACGCTCGAGGGCTGGTTTTACGCTCAATGTCGTTGACACTCCTGGGCTCATAGAAGGGGGATATGTTAATGACCAGACCCTTGAGAATATAAAGCGGTTGGTCTTGGCTTCATCCATCGATTCTCTTAGACTTATTTGGATTGTCTGACGTTTCTTTCCATTCTGTGCAGCTTCCTTATGAACAAGACCATAGACATTCTCCTCTATGTGGACCGATTGGATACATATAGGGTGGATAACTTGGACAAGCAGATCGTTAAGGCCATTACAGAGAGTTTTGGTAAAGAGATATGGAAAAGAGCCTTGGTTGTCCTAACGCATGCTCAGCTCTCACCACCAGATGGCCTGGAATATGATATTTTCTTTTCTAGAAGATCAGATGCCCTTCTTAAAATTGTTCGATCTGGAGCCAGGATAAAGAAACAAGATACCTGGGTACATTGGTCTTTACCTAAAATTTAGCTCCCCAGCTTTTTCCCTGATGAGCCTTGTGCTCAACCTATAGCGTACAACTTTCATATGTTTTCTCAGAGATTTCTCTCAACATCAATTCTTTGCCACTTGTGTTGTAATGCATAAAATTTCATCTTAAGAGATTATTCAATTTTTATTTGTTATCGCCAGGGTGATGCCATTCCTGTTGCCTTGGTTGAGAACAGTGGGAGATGTAATAAGAATGAAAACAATGAAAAGGTCAGACACTATTCACTATGAGTTATCACCTTTTTATTGTTTATGATTTGGTTGTCTGAGCAGCCATTGACGAAATTTATTGTGTGCCTTCTGCGCATAGGTTCTTCCTTGTGGAACAGCTTGGATTCCCAATTTAGTTAAAACAATCACTGAGGTCGCATTAAATGGAAGCAAAGCTATATTGGTAAACAAGAAGCTGATTGAAGGACTGGACCCCAATAGGAGATGGAAAGAATTTATACCATTAATTTTTGCATTCCAAGTAAGTTGCTACGGAACTGTCATATTGCTCTTTTCCACATCATCCACCAGACAGTAGTTGATGCAAGCTCTTTATCGTTTTATTTGGTTGTTAACAGTACTTCTTCATCATTAAGCCTCTACAACAGGCGATCAAGAATGATATCGCAAGGGAGACAAGACCAGCATGGGAGCTGAGAGATGCTGGGTTGTCTAGTCGAAAGTTTTAATCAACTATAATGTACGTGAATTTTGTTATTGTCAATGTTCGAACTGCTTCTCTAGGATTTGTGTTGAGCGTGTTTGCCACCTGCGGATGGAACTTTCTGGCAGTTTGTTATCTGAGGTTCTTTTTCTACATCATAAAACAGTGAAGGAATTCAATGTGCAAATCTCCCCTTTTGACTCCATCCACTCTTATATAGGATCACCGTGCAGACTGGAATGCAGTCGAATGATGGTTAAGTTCAATAGAAAATGGAACTCAATCAAGCAAAAACTGTCACGTCTTACATGACCGGCTCAACATGGATGCTCGCACACATTAGTGCACCAAGCCAGTATTCACAATGAGGCTGTCAGTGGGTCTAAACGGATGGCTAATCCTCTGCTGTTTCTCTGAGTTGTTGTGGGACAAAACTAAACATTATCAGATACCCTGGTTTTGTAGTTATAAGGTGCTCCATGAAATGTTCATTCATTAGAAAAAAACGGTTAAATCAGGACAGAACCGCCAGAGCGATAGCTTATTTACAGGCTTTCCACTTCATGAATCGATGGTAGAGGCTTCTTGAGAGACTGAATTTCCGGTGGGGTGCTCTACCATGTGTTCTCGTATACTCAGACAACCATTGTAATCAATTCCCCTTTATCTGTGTTACTACGTCTTTTGGCCACGTGGTTCTTGACTATAGGGCATCTGTGTGTTTCGCCCATTTTCTTTTGTTGGCAATTTTTCGGGGCTTCACCTGTTCTTTTAGCATTCAGTATACGGAATCAACTGGTCACTAGAGCTTCCTTCGCATGTGATTCTCGAAGTGCATCCACGTGACCACGTCCACCTCTGTTTTCTCAGATATGACGCTTATGAATTCCCCTGTTTTATTGTTGATCATCAGCGTTTAGCAGAGCCATTTCAAGCCGTTTCTTACACTATACTCTTAGGAGTTGTCAGCATGAGCTTCTGACCCAGTCTTTATTTCATCTAGGGGTGAGCACTAATCCTAGTTCAATAGTCTCAGTTCAGCCCGGAAATCGGACTGAACTGGCCCACGAAAACAGGTCTAGTTCCCTCGGTCCCTCCCTATTCCCTCTTTTGCTATTGTATTGGCTTGATTTCATGATTATTATTATTTTTTTGCCTTTTCTTGTATGTGTCCATGTGGAGAAATCTTGTGGTGGAGATAATGAAGGATTGTAAAAGACCCATCTTCTGAATTTTACTTATTGGAGACCAAAATAAAATAATCTTCAACATATTTGCAAATAGGAAAATGAAGAAAAATTCAATTGAGTTCAAGTCTTGTGCTTTTTCTCTTTCTTCTTAGAAGGGTTGATATCACATAAAATCATAATAATGCCCATTGTGATATAAATACCTTAAACTTTTTTTTATGTCACTAAAAACTTAAACTTACCCATTGTGACACAAATTCCCCATTTTGTTTTTCTTATCAAAAACCTCGAATTTATATTAGTGAGACAAATATACCTTGGATGATTTTTTTTTTTTTATCGGTCCTACTCTATTCCTATTCTAACTTTCATATTTTTTACATACCTCCTTACAAGGCATAAGAGTCAAACCCACACTTAAAATTAAATCGTTTCTATCCCAACCCCCTAAGAAGGTGGAGATTCAAACCTTCCACCTTCCTTTTTCATGTTGGAAGAGTAGCCATTTCCCTGGATAAAATTGAAATAGCAAATATATAGGTTATGTGTGTATAAATTTTGAGTTTTTTGTAACACAAAAAGTTGGGGGTATTTATATCACAGTGGGCTTTTAGACTATGGGTAACACAAAGAAAAGTTTTGGGTATTTATATCACAATGAGTATAACTTAGGGTGTTTCGGAGCATTTGTCTTTCTTAAAACTCCCCAAATTGAAGAAGGGGGATAATAAAGGCGCGACATTAAACTTCAATCAAGTTAAAAAGAAACGAAGAAATAAATAAACACCTGATGGGATCCTAGCAATCCGAATTGATTCTTCTAGGGTTCAATTCCACAAACTGATCTTGATTGTGTAAGTTCCATACTTAAAGGTGAGAATTGACTCATCTTAGAACCGATCACCCCTAACTTTATCGACATCGCTTCCTATCAAAATGATGATGAATAGCAAAGTCAAAGGATCAGTTTCATTGAGTTGTTGTACAATATCTATACACGCACAAGTATATGTTTACAGAGTCAAAAACAAGTTAGGACATAATAAAAAACAAATAAACTAGAACATATTTAGTTGGGATCTGTGGTTATTAGCTCAATCTTAGAAATTACAATTTGAGTTTTGAATTGAGAATATCATCTCTGTATTACGCCCTTGCACGATGGAATGATATGCCTATCTTAGAACGGATTGATCTTTGATGGGGACATGACAAATTTGTAAGAGGCTCTTGGGAACATGATCTTGCACAAAGTGAAAAATCAAAAGATATATGCTTCAACCAGGAGTGAAAGATAGGATTCACGCTAAGATAAATAGCTTCGATGTTGTTGCAGCTAGTGGCGTGATGGCAAAACGAAATTGAGTTCCATCGAAAATGACATCCCTTCAGTAAAATTTTCATTGAAGTCGGGTCAAAACATTTATGCGTATTGTATTGACTGGAGTACCTAAGAAATACACAAGAACAAGACTTTGAAGCAAGTTTATGACGATCATAAGGTTTTAACGTTGGAAACATAAACACCTGTAGACCCTGAGCATGCGATGATTAAGAGTTCGATGAAGAAGTATCTCGAAAGGGGAACGAAAATCCAAAATTAGTATAAGAGTCGATTTATCAGAAAAATAGTAGTGAGAAGACACGCCACCAAAACTAAATAGAACAAAAGCATGAGAAAGAAGGGTGAAGCATTGTAATAAGTGAAATATTTTGTTTGAAGTTGGGTTAAAACATTTATACGCATAGTATTGAGCGGAATACCTAAGAAACACAAAAGAACAAGACTTTGGAGCAAGTTTATGACGAGCATAAGGTTTTAACCATGAAAGAAAGACACAAACACTTGAAGACCCTAAGTTTGTGAAAATTAAGAGTTCAGTGAAAGTCTCCCTTGAAAGGTGAACGAAAATTCAAAATTGGTATGGAGGGTCGATTTATTAAATAAGTGACAATGAAAAAGGCATGCGACCAAAACGTTAATGAAATGGAAGTCCGAGAAAGAATGGTGAAGTTGATTCAATATTATGTTGATGGATTGCAATGTTTAGCGAATTCATTATATTGAGGAGTATAAGGTGCGATAACAAAATGAGCAATGCCATGATGGGAGAAAAAAAGATCAAATATGATGAATTCACCTCTACCATCAAAATAAATTGTCATAGTTTTTTCACTAAAGAAATTTTCAACAAGAAATTGAATTTAATACAGAGAGCATGGACATTAGATTTTCATTGAAGTGGATACAACTGGGTATATTTTGTAAAATGATAAACGGAAATAACATAAAATCAATGTAGAAAGGACATGAACTGATGAATTGCATGGTAAAAAATAAGATAAAATAGCACACCGTCGATGTACGGCAAAAGATCGTACCCCATGAGCAAGTACATGAACCGAGCAAAGCCATGGACGGTGAGCGCTTGACAGGGAGTTGGGAGGCTGTGCTGATAGCAATTAGGGTCGAGATATTAGCGGGGGTAGTTTCTTAGGGTGATATTTTTGGCCATGATGGTATCATTACATCAATTTATCGGGTTGTCGTATACTATATACACGCTTGTTTATAGAATCAAAAACAAAATAAAAGATAATAAAATCAAAATAAAATATATGCGATTGACATTAATGGGTTGCTAGCTCAATCTTAGAAATCACAATTTTGAGTTTTGATTTGGGAACTCTGTCTCTAGATGACCGGACATATTTTTCATCTTTTATAGCAATTAGTTGATCATAATAACGCTACGCAGGTCAAGTTTCTTTAAGAAGTAGCCAAAATAGGAATAGAACGTTTGTTAACGACCGGTTTGGGAACAATGACTTATTATGTTTTTCTATTCTTCGGAGTAATAAAAGAACATAAATCCGTTTAGTAATGTTAAGTAATTTTTCTAAAATAGATTTACTCTTCAGAATAGATTTGCAACATAATGAAAAATTAGAAAAAATTATATCTTTGTTCCTACGAACAATTTTAGAATTAAGTTATTTTCTTCTTCTTTCTCCTCTAATTAGGCGCTAGGCTTGATGATGACTTTGTGACCGGCTATAGGAGGAAGAAGAGAAGGAAAAAAGGAAAAAAAAAAATTTCATGTAACAGAGAAAAATTCGATGTCGTACTAAATATATTCCTATTCTTTTTTTATTTCGAAAATATAAATTTTGTGCATTTATCAAACAATTTGTCTAAAAAACATAATCCAAAAAAATCTATTTTTGAACAAAAATTATTTGCGAAAACATAATGATCGCCAAACATGTCCTAAATAGCTGGATGGAGCACAAGGAATGGCACCACATAGATTCGCAGGAATATATTGGATATTTCACACAGCAACAAAGAAGGGATGGCCAGTTTTGGTCCGTCATCGCGGGACCTTATTCGAGCAAAAACCAGGAAGAAGAAGAAGACGAAAAATATTGTGCTTCTGAACATCTTCAGTAGAAAAGCATAACTAGACTCAGTACCACCCCTTCTCTCTTCTTCATCGTCTCGTTTTAAGCAGCTTGAGCCTTGGCAACCTCAAGCTTAGCGCTAACTGCGTCCCAGGAAACGAGCTTCTCCATGAAGATTGATATGTAATCAGGCCGTCGGTTCTGCAAGAACTCATAGGAAAGAGATGGTTAAGAAGTTAGACTACCCTTGACCGTCTATATCAGATTTTGCAGCATGAATTTCTGCAATGGGGGAGCAACTGCGAAGGAACCTAACCTGATAGTCAAGGTAGTATGCATGCTGCAACCCAAATAAAAATTTGGAAGGGTTAGTGACTTCATAGATTTGCCATCTCTTTGGCAAGAATTTTGAGAGACGGAGCTCAGGGACAAGAATGAGAATGAAGAAGAACAAAAGCACGAGGTACAATCACTACAATTTCCTTACCTCCCATACGTCAATCGTGAGGAGCGCCTGCAAAAATTCAACAAAAACCATCCTTAGATCATTCTTGCAGAGCAACATTTGTGACCAAAACCTAGAGCTGACGTGACAGTAACTGCTTGGTAATTCGCAAGCTTGCTTGAGAAAAACGAACTGCTTTCAACCAGAAACTCGGAAGAGGGTGTGCCCCGCACTAGGAGGATATCACTTACCGTGGAGCCCAGAACCAGGGGATTCACAGCATTGGGAGTCTTCAACACTACAAGCTCCTTTCCATCCGATGGACGGGGATTAACTGTATTTACGACGGCAAAGCCCTATTAATCTTTCTTAGTCCTATGAAACGCTACGATGGACAGTCCCAAACAGCGCCACTCTCTTGAAAGAAATGCATGTACAAGGGTAGGATTCACTCACAAGCAAGCCAAGCCCAGCCAGAACCGAACTGCGTGGTGGCAGCTGCCCTGAACTCTTCAGCGAACTTCTCGAAGGAACCGAAATTTCTCTCGATCAACTTCAGGAGTTCGCCAGAGGGCTTCCCTCCGCCGCCCGGTTTCATTGAATCCCAAAAGAAGTCGTGGTTCCAGACCTGCAAGTGATTCGATCAAGAGTGCAGAACTGTGATTAGATGGCTAGACAAAAACCTAATGAAGCATCACCAGAATTGTCTGAGTAGAGGGACTGAGAGTGAGGGTAAGCGATCCCTTCAACTAGGAATTTTTGGCCTATATATCGCAGGCGATCATATCGAAGTACATAATCATGGCAATTTCACCTCGACATCGGACAATTTACAGTCACGCGACACCGGGATGGTGTGTTTTCATCCGTCTCCACACGATCATCCCATCAGAGAGACGTCTCAAACAAATGGGTAGGTCCAGATCACCCCATACCTGAGCAGCATTATTGAACGCAGGATGAAGGTCGCCGTTATTGTACGTCTGAACTATGACGTCCTCCAAGGACTTCCCTTGCAGCTCCGTCCCGAGGATCTGCTTGTTCACGTTATCGACGTAAGATCTGTGGTGCTTTCCCCAGTGATACGACATGGTGTTGGCGCTCATGTGTGGTTCCAGCGCATCCTACAACGGAATGATCGACAAGACGAAAGCAACAAAAAGTCAATAGTCTAGAGGAATTCAGCTCAAAACCCGGTTCAGCGACATGCTTTGACCGATTACGAGATCTTGTTACCAGGGGATATGGAGGAGGCTTGAGCTCGAGCTTTGCAGCAGGGGTCGCGGTCGCCATTTGCTTGTGGTTTCTTGGGACGGAATCGAAGGAGACGGAGGGAATTCCGATGTCAAGTCAACAACGTTGGTGTGTTCTGCCGCTTCGGGGGTGAGTGTTGATGGTGTCGGGGGTTGGTAGGAGATGAAAAGGCAGTACACTGTACTCCCCACACGCCCACCGCCGCTGCATGGGAGGAAAGTGTAGTACGTTGTACTAGACGTTGAACTGCTTACACTTATCATCAACACACGAGCATGCCTTGCCTTTGGAGGCGTATGGCGTTTTTTTTAACGAAATGTCTTCCAATACTTCATCGCAGCGTCCATACCACCTACATTTAAAACCATCATTTACATTTTCATATCATTTTCAAAATTTAAAGTATGCTGTTTTTTACTTGATCAAAAGTATTGTTTTGGTCGATGTTTTTTATCAAAAGTTCAAAACTGGCCTTTTCTTTTATTTTTTTATTTATCTTTTTTTCCGACAAAGGGTCTGAGTGTGTATGCTGTGTTTGGAGAAAGGAAAGGATGAAAGTGTCGGGAAGGAAGACGGGTGTGGAAAATGCTAGGGAAAAGCGTCGGTTCCGAGTTAAACTGGAAATCAGATTGAAATTGGAATGAACCAGCCAGCTTCGGGTGGTTAGTTCGCTCTCGGCCTCTCGTGCAGCACCACCATGGTCTCACTGTCTTGTTGCCATCCACCATCCCAACCATACCATGGATGAGGTGCGTCTCTATTTCTCTCTCATGATTTGGTCTTGTATCCTCATCCTCTATTCATGTTCTCCATCCGTCTCAATTTTAGGTTTATGGTGATAATCACCCTAGCTTGAGACCAATCACCCTTAGAAAATAGAAAATTCAAAAATTTTGAAGAGTTTGTAACTTCAGATTAATGGATCAATTTTGCTTTTTCGAAAACCAAAAAAAAAAAAAAAAACCAAGTTACACACTTTGAAAGATGGGGGAGTCTCCTAGTTATATCATTGTTCCTAAGCAAACATTGATACTCCAGAATTTCCATCGTATATTATCTTTTGATTATGCGTGTTCTGCAGAGCCATTTCAGGCCGTTTCTTGCAGTTTGCTCTTAGGGTCGTCAGCGTGAGCTTCTCCTAACCCGGTCTTTAGTTTGCCTGCACCACTTCCTATGACAATGGTCAGGACAATTTCCCATCTTTCATACCATTAAGATGCCGGAGTCGATCATCATGGAACATTAATAGAGATGCTATGGAGAGCGTCCAAGACCAATGCAGGTCAAGTTTCTTAAATATTAGCCGGAATGGGAAAGTAGAATGATCGCTAAATAGCTGGACAGAGCACAAGCAATCCCACCTCATAGATTCGGCGCAAAATATTGGATATTTCTCACAACAACAAAGAAGGGATGGCAAGTTTCGGTCCAGTCTCCCCTCTATGTCCTCTAAGAGAGAACAGGGAAGGGGTCCGTTATTATGGGACCATTTCGGGCAAAAAACAAGAAGATGATGATGATGAAATTCTCGAGCTTCTGAACATCTTCAGCAGAGATGTATAACTAGAATCAGTACCACCCCTTCTCTCTTCTTCCACGTCTCGTTTTAAGCAGCTTGAGACTTGGCAACCTCAAGTCTAGAAATAGTTGATTCCCATGAAACAAGCTTCTCCATGAAGATTGATATGTAATCAGGTCGTCGGTTCTGCAAGAACTCACAAGACAGATTTGGTTAAGATGTTAGACTACCCTTGACCATCTATATCAGATTTTGCAGCATGATCTTCTGTATGGAGGAGCAACAGTGAATTAACCTAACCTGATAGTCAAGGTAGTAAGCATGCTGCAACCCAAATAAAAGTTTCGAAGAGTTAGTAACTTCATAGATATGCTGTCTCTTTGGCAAGAATTTGAGAGACGGAGCTCAAGGACAAAATTGATAGCGAAGAAGAACAAGCACAGGGTACAATCACTATAATTCCCTTACCTCCCATACGTCAATCGTGAGGAGTGGCTGCAAGAAGTCCACAAAAATATTGTTAGATCGTTCGTGCAAAGCAACATACATCAGCTAAAATACAGTTAACGTCACAGTGATTGCTTGGTAATTTGCAAATCGCTCAAGAAAACGGTACTACTATCAACCAGAAACTCGAAGAGGATGTGCCTCACAGTCACACCAGGAGGATATCACTTACTATGTAGCCCAGAACCAGGGGATTCACAGCATTGGGACTCTTCACTACCAGAAGCTCCTTCCCATCTGATGGACGGGGATTAACTGTATTTACAACAACAAAGCCCTACTAATTTTCCTGTCCTATGAACAGTGCGACCTTGTTAAAAGAAATGCACGTAGAAAAGGGTCTAATTCACTCACAAGCTAGCCAAGCCCAGCCAGAACCGAACTGCGTGGCAGCAGCTGCTCTCAACTCTTCACACAACTTCTCGAAAGAACCGAAATCTCTCTCAATCAACTTCAGAAGTTCTCCAGATGGCTTTCCTCCGCCACCCGGTTTCATTGATTCCCAAAAGAAGTCATGGTTCCAGATCTGCAAGTGATTTTATTAAGAGTGCAAAACTGAAATTAAAAGGGTAGACAAAAAAGCATCGCCACAATTGTTTGAGTGGCGGGACTGAGAGTGAGGATTAGACATCGTTTGAACTTGGCTATAGGATTCTGTGTTGTTACCATATATATGTCCAACTTTGATGCACGGTTTTTTGGCCTGATATGTGGCATATGATTGCATTAAAGTACAGGATGATTGCAATTTTACTTCGACATCAGACAAATCAAAATGATGCTGCACTGAGCTCAAAAGAATTTATAGTCACGCAACCATTGGTGTTGGGTATTTTCATTTCGTCTCCACGCAATCATCTCCTCAGATGGGCATCTCAAACAATTATGTTAGGTCCAGATCACCATACCTGTGCAGCATTATTGAACGGAGGAAGAAGGTCGCCGTTGTTGTATGTCTGAATTACGATGTCCTCCAAGGACTTGGCTTCCAGCTCCGTCCCGACTATCTGCTTGTTCAGATTGTCGACGTAGGCTCTGTGATGCTTTCCCCAGTGAAACGACAGGGTGTTCTCGCTCATGTGCGGCTCCAGCGCATTCTACGACAGAGGATCGATAAGACAAAGGCAAGTTGTCAAATTCAGGAATTCTACCGTGCAAGGAATGGAATCGTGCGCGAATTTCTCACATCCCTCTTTCGCATTGGCTAATCTGTTCCCGAAGGCTTTCGACATTTCATCTACATAAGATTCTTCGACAAATGACAGGTAAAGTTACCAGGGGATATGGAGGGGGCTTGAGGTCGAATTTCGCAGTAATCACAGCCGCCCCGAACCTCTTCGAACTCGCGCTCTGCAGCACACGAAGAACACGTCTCCACTATCAAGTGGCATTCGAGATTATCAATTAATCAAGGACAACCCAAAGGTAAAAAATAACCGCAAACGAAGGAGCTAATCTGCTAGATTGTCCCATTTCAAACCAATCAAGACACTGCTAATCTTCGAGAGTCGAAACCGATAAGAAAACGGCGCGCTGCTCTTAACGCCATACCTGGCGCTGGTTCTTCGTCCATTGCAAGCTTCGAGCCGATTTCGCACCTTCGTTTGGCCCTGCAACTCAGTCACAGAATCATCGTCAAGAACGCGCTGTCAAAGAATCACAAGTGCGGAGTGAGAGAGAGAGAGAGAGAGTCGATCTCGTGATGATATACGAGAGGAGGACGACCTCGCCGCAGCAAGAAACCGTTTGAGAGCGGCGCGGTGGCGGCAGCGGTGGCGGTCGCCATTTCTCGCCCTCGCTAGGATCGAATCGAAGGAGACGCAGGAACTCCGATGTCGAGTCAATAGGGGTATAGAGTGTGCTCACCACACCCCACGCAAAAGGCTCATCTTGGCTTCTGTGGCCGGAGGACCGTTGATTCTGCCACGTCAGAAGGTCGTTTGACGGTTTCAGGCGCGGGTTGGTACGAGCGAGATAAAAATTGCAGTACAACGCTGGCCGCTACCGACTCCCCCCCGGGAGGCGCTGGTGGGGGCAGGAGTTTAGGGTAGTACACGTCGTACGTGAAAACGCGATTCGATGATGGCTCCGAAGCCTCCAGAGACGAGAGAGAGAGATCAGTTTCGGACAGGAAGATCCGGTTTTCGACGGGTGTTGTTACGTTTGTGGACGGTCTCGGTTTTTTGCGGCATCGACACGAATATGCCATCCGATGATTTGTCACGTCTTCTGTACACCAACCTTATCATCTACAAAACCACCATATGTATTTTCATATCTTTTTTATAATTTAAACAAGTTATATGTATATTTTTTTTGAAGTTAATACCACGAAAATTTTTAAAGTAATAAAATTGATGACAAATTTACCTAAAATTAAATTTTAAAACCGCAATTTGATATACATATGACATATTTACTCTCTTGAATTAATATCACGGGAAATTATAGACCAATACACATGTAATAAATGGAAAATAAAACCAAAAAATATATATTTATCAACTATCACGTATCATCCAACTCGGTAATTTGATAGTAAAATTTAACAAAAAACTAAATGTAGAGTAAATTTGTCATATATGTACTAGTTTAAGATTTTTTATGATCAAAAAATCATTTTTGAGCAAATTTGTCATGAGTTTACTAATTTGAGATTTTTAGTAGTATTAACTACTTTTTTTTAACAAAGCTTGTGACGACATCCAACGGTGCCACCGGGCATTGAAGGGCGGTGTGACCCGTAAGGGAGTCTCCGACAGTTCCTCGGTCACAAAAAAAAAAAAAAAAAAAAAAAAAAAAATTAACAAAGGTCAAAACTGGCTTCTTCTTCTTCTTTTTTCTATGAGGTTTTGTTTGGCTTTAAGACAAAGGGCACATAAATTATGTGTAATTTTGGAACGTATGCGTGTGCATGCTCTGTTTGCATAAAGGACGAACATGTGGGGAATGAATATGGGTGCGGAAATTAGGGAATTTTGAAATTTCTGAGAGAAGAATATGGTGAAGAGAATTTTAAGATATGATCAACTCCCTACTTATCATTTTTCTCCCCCTCCGCGTTTCCAAGCACAACATTTAAGTTATCATCTATCTATATATATATATACAAGATATATGTTTCGAGACCCAAAATAAAATAAAAAAACTGAAAGGTTCAAAAAGGATAATCGATTGACATATAACTACCCATCCTTTTATCTTTTTATTTTTTATTTTTTTTATTTTCCTCGACCTATTATACTTGAATGAGAAAAAGGCATCAGAGCTACCCAAACGTTTCTAAATTATTCATTTAGATTTTTGAACTTTTTATTTTTTGAAAATTGGGTCCTAAACTATGTGTTCTTTTGTTTGAATTGATCCTTCTGTCAAAAATTATGGACGGAAATGTTGATGTGATTGTCAAGTCTCCATTAAATGCCGATGCGGCCTTTAAAAAAATTTTAAAACAAAATGCAAAACTAAACAATGTATATGATTATTAAAAAAAAATCAAAAACGAGCAAACTTTGAGAAAAGAAATAAAAACATGTTCATGGGAGATGTAGATCCAATCCTAGAGGCAAAGCATCACTAGAGTCACATGACCCCCTTGACGATTGGACTCGACACACATTGACCTTCGATGTCGCATGGTTGGAGTTAGGGGTGTGCATGGTCCAAGCGGGTGGTTCCCGACCTAGAACTAGGAACCGCCCGCTAAGAACTGGTTCCAAAAAATTGGAACCGGGAACCACCCATTAGTTGTATGGATCCACCCAAGAACCGGACCGCTGATCATGTCCAGTTCCCGGGTAGATCCATAGAACCGGTCTCACTAATAATATTATTGTTTTCCAAATCCCGCCATGAGTATTCTTCATATCGAGTAATACTTTTCTTTAAATCGAACCGGCTTAATTAATGGTACCATTTTTCTTTATTTTATTGGAAAAAAACTACCAAAGAAGAAAAATAAGCTTTTTTTTTCCTATTTTTGAATCATTTCAATTTAAATCTAAAATATTCTTTAAATTTAAGGTAATGGATGATTGTTATATGTAGATTGTCTTTTCCTTTATCTCCTAACAGTGCTCAATTTCTTACAACCTTTACTTTACTGAATTCTTTCTGTAGAAACAATTCCATTTGTACTGCACATATTCTTGAACACAGTGTCCTAAATGAGTCCTGGAAGTATCCTTTGAATGAGCTATTTGTTGAGTTGCTAAAAGGCAGCTTACACACTCTACTAAATTCTTATAAAAACATGGAAATCGTGAGAGGAGATGGAGCTCTAAAATTTAGGTTTGCTAATTAGTAATTTCGAAATTTATTTTAATATTAAATTATAATATAATCGGTTCGGTCCGGGTGGGCGGATCTGCCCATGGAACCGGGAATCGGACTGATACCCACCGGTTCTCATAAATTGGAACCAGAAACCAGATCGGTTCCCTCAAGGACCACCGATTTCAGGCAGTCTAGGTGAGTCTCAGATCTTTTGCACACCCCTAGTTATAGTCACGTAACCCATGACAGGATCTAAAAGAGTTCGTGAGATCCAATGCAAGATGTAGTTGCCCCTCCCTCCCTCCCTCTCTCATTTTGATTTTATTTCCAATTTTCTAATATCTAATTCGGTCAGCATAAAATTACCAAACTAGCACTGACACCATATTGATTTGTTAGTTCATGTTTGCTTTTTTGTGTCTTTTTAAAAGGAATAACTAACTTGAACAAAAGAAAATATACTTCATGAAAAAAGGTGTGGACACATGATTGAATAATTTGCAATAGTTCAAGTACCTTTATTAACTATTGGAGTTTGCCCCAGTGGCCACCTTTCCATGGAGGTGGGGGATTCGAATCCCCACCTTCTCAGGGGAGTTTGGGGTGGGGATGATTTTGTTTCAGGAGTGAGTTTCAACTTTTACGCCTTGTAATGAGGTAGGATAAAAGTCTGAGAGTGAGTGTTAGAGTAGGTATATAGTAGGACCGACAAAAAAAAAAGTACCTTTATTGCCTTTTTCCAATTTAAATTGCACATGGTGCTAATGTATTCAAAATTTATGAATTAAGTAAGAGATTTTAACATTGTAACTTTTTATGTTATAGATACCCGTGTTTTGCGCGTAGAAACATTAAAATCTACTATTCGTGGGCCAAAAAAGGTAAAAGTAAGAGAATTAAAGCTATTATTCTTGGGCCAAAGAAACAAATTGGTATATTAGCTAAAATCTTTATAGTTTACGTTAAAACTAATTTGACTAGATATGATATATACTAGATGGACTGACGTAAGGATTAACTTGACAAAATTAGATTGAGATTTTAATTAAGCCTAATTTCAACGGAAATAATATAAATAGATAGATTCAAGCATTCACAAGTTTATTCTTTGGGAAAATTATAAAACCCATGCATGTCTGAAACACAAAGATCAAAATCTGATTCAAAATTTTCTAACAAGGCAAGCGACAATCACATGTTACTAGCCCAACTTTAGAAAATCACGAATAGAGTAAGTTGGGAGTTTTTAGGGCATATCGGATTACATGAGCATATCGAATATTCTTATCTTTCCTTATAATCTTCTGGAGTTTATCCAAATTGTGAATCGTGGACTAGTCTCATTAGTCATTTAATTTCACTTCCTACCAAAAGTCAACAAAGTATATAATTAGATGTCATGAAACCTACTAATTCTTTGTATCGGGCTACAATTGTCAACGGATGATTATGAAATATAGAAAGAAATCAAATTAATGGATCAATTTTGTTTTTCCCAAAACGAAAAAAGAAGAATAAGTGTAAGTTGTTGTTATACATCGACAGTTTGAAGGCTGTCGGACTTTCCGAGTTATATCAAACTTCCGAGTTCCTAATCAGTATGCTTATCTCTAGCATAAAAATTTCCTTTGTTTCAAAGTTCTACTCTTATCTCATTGAATTTGTTCTCACCATGAACTCTGTTTCTGCCTAATTACTTGGTTCCCTCGACCTGATGAAGAAACACATGCATGAATTCTCCACGCTGCTTAGGACAACGATCGATTCCGCAGATCTGGAGGGGCATAGAGAAGCATGGAAATCGTGACGATCTTCTTCAACAAGGTTTCATGAGTTCCTGGAATGTGGCCTCCAGCCATGGCGACGGTGAGTAGACATCAAATTTCTTTCTTTGTTTGTATTCTTTCCTTCAATATATATGTTTTTTCTCATTTTTTAGGATGAGGGTTTCGACTCTCAAGGCTCTTTCAGCATTCGCTGTTAAACGTTCCTGATTCCATGTGCAATGTTATCTTTTGTTGTGGTTATTGTCTTCATGGACGCACTTGAGAAGAAGAACAAGATGAATGAAGACTGAAGAATTATTATTAAACTCTCTTCTCTCTCTGTATCTTCACATAATCTGCTATACATCACAGAGCAAGCTTTTATAGTGTGCTCTGTTTTTCCCTTTCTCTCGTGAACACAGCGAAGCTCCTCAAAGGCGCATCAAAGAAGAAGAAGAAAGTAACCCTAAAAGAAAAAACAAGTAAACTATTTCTAATCCGTTTTAACTGAAAAACAAAATAGCAGCACACGTGTAAAATGAGGTCAAATAGTCTCCCCTGTCTTGGGTGCTCTGACGTGGCTTTCCCAGTCAAATAGTCTCCCTTGACTTGTGTGCTTTGCTTTGTGCTCTATACTTCCTCTGATCTTTACAATAGCTGCAGACCTTTCACTTTCATTATCTTCCTTTGTTGAAGTTGTGACAGCAGAGTGCGTTGGCTCCCCTGTCTTGGGTGCTCTGACGTGGCTTTCCCAGTCAAATAGTCTCCCTTGACTTGTGTGCTTTGCTTTGTGCTCTATACTTCCTCTGATCTTTACAATAGCTGCAGACCTTTCACTTTCATTATCTTCCTTTGTTGAAGTTGTGACAGCAGAGTGCGTTGGCTGAGTTGTTCTTCTTTCCTTAACATCCCCCCTCAAATTGGGAAGGGTTAAGAATCCCATACCCAATTTGGTTCTAATAGTATAGTGAGCGAAACGTGATAAGGACTTAGTAAAGATGTCGGCAAGCTGAAGATGACTTGGAATATATCGAACATTTATAGAACTCCGAGGATACTTTTTCACGAACAAAGTGAAAATCAACTTCGATATGCTTAGTGCGAGCATGTAGGATGGGATTAGCTGTAAGAGAAATAGCTGATTTGTTATCACAGAACAAGAGTGTGGGTGATATGAGATGTATACCAATATCTCATAGGACAAAGCTAATCCAAGTAAATTCAGCAGTAGTTGACGCAAGTGCTCGATATTCAGCTTCTGTGGAAGAGCGTGATACGGTAGATTGTTTCTTGGCTGACCAAGAAAGAAGATTAGAGCCAAGATAAGTGCAAAAACCAGTAGTAGAACGTCTCGTGTCGACATCCAGCCCAATCAAGCATCCGAGTATCCATAGAGGGCTGTAGAACTGTTAGAATGAAGGAAGATCCCTAGATGTGCTGTTCCTTTAACATACCGAAGGACTCTTTTCAATTTATGAAAGTCTGCAATTGTTGGATGCTGCATTTTCTGGCATAGCAGATTCGTTGCATAGGCAAGATCAGGTCGGGTGAGCGTCAAATATTGAAGACTGCCTACTATACTTCTATACTCAAGTGGATCAGCAAGCAAAGTATCATCATTTGTCATAGCAATTGATCTAAGTGGCAAAGGAGTTGAGACAGGTTTGCAATCTGTCATGTGAGCTTTGTTAAGTAGATCAATGGCATACTTAGTCTGACAAAGAAATAGATCTTGAGAAGTAAGTTTGGCTTCAATTCCTAAAAAATAATGAAGATACCCGAGATCTTTCATGTGGAATTGAAGGCTCAGTTTCTTGATCAATGTAGCTAGAAGCTGAGCTGAACTGCCGGTCAAAAGTATGTCGTCTACATAGAGTAATAACAGTATTGTATCTGAACCAGTATGAAGAACAAAGAGAGATGGGTCAGCTGTACTGCAGAAGAAGCCATTTTCAAGAAGAAAATTACTAAATTTATCAAACCAGGCACGTGGTGCTTGACGAAGACCATATAAAGACCTCTTGAGAAGACAAACACATTGAGACTTTTGAGGATGTATAAATCCAAGTGGCTGCTCCATATACACTGTCTCATTTAAGACTCCATGGAGGAAAGCGTTTTTAACATCAAGTTGATGTATTGGCCAATTTTTCATCATAGCCACAGAAAGTACTATACGAATGGTAGCATGTTTAACAACAGGACTGAATGTTTCAGTAAAGTCAACTCCCTCTTCTTGATGAAACCCTTTGGCAACTAACCGAGCTTTTAATCTGTCAAGACTACCATCATGTGCTAATTTGGTTTTAAACACCCATTTACAGCCTATAACATTCATCTGGTTAGTTCTGGGAACTAGTATCCAAGTCTGATTTTCATACAAAGCAGCCATTTCTTCTTGCATTGCTTTGTACCACCCTTCATCGCTAAGGCCGATTTAACTCGATCGTGGTTCCGAGGCACTTTATATTCAGCCAAACATGCATATTTAGGATTTGGTTTTGTAATACCAGATTTCAAAGTATGCATATGATGAACAGCAGTACCTTGAGGATTAGATATAGAATTGTGTTGGCCTTGATCAATGACAATGTCAGTTGGTGTGACACTTGTGGAAGTAAGACCTGGTTGTTCTTCAGCAACTGAATCAGATTGCATCTGTGTGAAAGATGAAATTTGTGGCATACCTACAATGCATGATGTATTAGTGTGATCATCTTCCAAAGTAGGACTATACTGGAAATTTGCGATATGGTCAGTAAAACCATTGTTTACTGGTGTTGCACTTGGAGAGTCGAGAAGTTTAACTTCTTCTGCCCATTGTTTGTACAGAGTAGTATACTGTTCATAGTCAGTTGTCAATTTCTTTGTGAATGGAAAGAAATTCTCATCAAACACAACATGTCTACTGATATATATACGCCCATTAGTAGGTACAAGACAGCGATACCCTTTATGGCATTCACTATATCCCAAGAAGACACAAGTAAGAGATCTAGGATCAAATTTATGTTGCATATATGGTCTAAGACAAGGATAACATGCACATCCAAAGACCCTTAGATGTTCGTAGCTTGGCTGATGATGATGAATTTTGCTGTAAGGTGAGTCCAGTTGTAACTTTGGTGTAGGAAGAATATTCACAATATAGTTAGCTGTCATGAAGGCATCTACCCAAAATTTCAATGGAACTCTAGAGTGATACAGCATAGCTAAACCCAGTTCAACTATATGACGATGTTTCCTTTCGAGATTCCATTCTCGTTCAGTGTATGTGGGCAAGACATGAACCGTTTGATGCCACAACTCCTTAAATGATTCTGGAATCTGTTGCTTATGAACTCTCCTCCTCCATCACAATGAAAATTTTTGATTCTATGATTGAATTGCCTCTCGACTAGTTTCTGAAACTCAACAAAGATATCATAGAATTCTGACTTCAGCTTCATTGGATACAGCTAGCTATAGCGGGAAAAATTCTCTACAAAGATGACATAGTACTTAAATTTCTGAAAAGAACTAACTGGTGAGGGACCCCAAATGTCACAGTGTATCTTTTCTAAAGGAACATTGGATATAGTGTCTAATAAAGGAAAAGGTAAAGCTGTACTCTTTGCTATTTGACAGCTTCTACATATAGTCTCAGTGCTTTGTTGCATTACAAAATCAACTTCGATTCGTAGATGCTTTACTATTTTCGAGTTTGTGTGAGACAATCTCTGGTGCCGCACATCTTCTGCTACAGCTCTGTTTCTTTGAGTGAAGAATGCTTCTGTAGTTTGTGAGTCCACTCGGTAAAGTCCTCTAATTTTCCTTCCGAGCTTCATTGTTGTATTGGTGTGATTGTCCTTTACATAGACACTAGTTTTATCAAAGACAAATGAACAAGGATAGTCATCTGTTAGTTTAGAAACTGAGAGAAGATTCTTCTTTATTTCTGGAACAATTAGTACATCATTAAGAGGTAATGAGTTGTCCTCAGTATTTATCAGAGTGTCACCAATGTAAGTAATAGGCAGACATGACCCATTTCCTATCATGACAGTATCAGTTCCACTATACTTAGAGAGTGTATGAAGAATACCAGGATTTGCACTGATGTGAGCTGTAGCACCGGTATCCGGATACCACTCATTTCCTTTTGGATCCTCGAGATGCATCGCGCCAATGCTGTTGGAATATCTTCAGCTTGATATGAGTTATCAAATCGATACCGGCGAAGTGCATCATGTCCTGGACGTTTACAAATTTGGCACTCCAGTCGACCACTTCCTGTTATTTTCTCATCCTGCAGATGTTTATTGAAGGTTAGAGTCGAAGATGGATAAGTTTTGATGTCCTAATACCTTTGTGAGTAACTTGCATATGGTCGAAACCCCTGACTAGATCCAGGGAAGTCATTTTTCTGTCTAAACTGCTGATCCCCTTGATCCTGAATCAAGGTGTTTGTTCTCAGTAGTTTTGACTTCTTTCGTAATATCCATAACCACGACCTCTACCATTAGTAGCACGTCCTCGACCATAGTTACGTCCCCTCTCGTAATTGCTTCTTTGTACCGCAAAACCGAGTTCCGAGAGATATATTCTCTATCGTGTTTCCTTTCTCGCTGTATTTCGATTGTCTTTGTCCAAAATAAGCTAGATTGGGGTTATACCGGTTCCCGGAATAGTTCTCAGTCTTGTTTCAAATCTTTCTAATTGTGCTATTACCTCATCATATTCTCGTTGAGGTTTCAAGCGCAAAAGATATAGTAGTTCGAAAATTTTCATACTCAGAACCCAGTCCTTCCAAAACACCGAACATTTTAGTTATCTCATCTACAGGCTTTCCTATAGCATTTAGCTGATCACAGATGGATTTGTATTCTCTAAGATAAACAGAAAGAACTCGATCTCGTTTCTAGCAGGCTTGTAATTTTCCTCTCAGTTCAAACTCTCTAGCAACTGACTTCTGTGTAAAACGATTAAGAAGAGTCTGCCATACCTCATAGGATGTTTCTAAGCCAATAATCAAGCTCATAATGTTTTCAGATACAGCTCCACTAATCCATGATGATACAAGCCGATCGGTTTTTGTCCAATCGTATAATCTGGATTTATAGCTTCGCCACACCCCGCAACTTCAATTTGTAACATTCGAGGAGGTGATGGAATTTCACCATTAATGAAGCCAAAAAGTTCTTGGCTTCAAGAAATCTGTGAAACCGTGCTTGCCATAACAGAAAATTATCTTCAACAAGCTTGATTGTGACAAAATTGGAAATATTGACATGTATTGGGAAAGGGTACTTCGTGTTCTTGCTGCCATCTTCGTGTTCTCACAGCTTTGAAGAAGACGATGATAATGGTGATGTTAAAAACACTTTGAAATCTCCAAATCAACAAACGAGAATGATCAATAGCTACTTTGATAAGCTTCTTTGAGCAAACAAGACGAAATCCAGCACTTTGCTAATTTCGAATCAACCGACAAACGAAAAACAAAGATACTGCGATCTGACCTTTGCTCAAGATATTGCGAAGCTGGTGGTGCTGGGAAGTGGCTTCGGTTGAATCTCAGATCTCGGAGTAGGGCTCTATCTGGGTTACTCTCAAACGAACGATCTTCCTTGAAGTCTAAAGTTCAAAGGAACAAGCTCAGTAGGAGCTAAAGATCATCAGCGCTTTCAAGCTTCTTATGCCACGATTCTCAAGGCACACATGACTGCTTTAAAGAAGAGAGATCGTTGAATCTCAGATCTCTACCCTCGAAGCCGAGTTGAGACCTTCAAAAAACAAGAACTCGCCTCACTCGAGCTCCGCGCTGATCACGCCGTCTCTGTGCTCGTCCGCTTCCTCCGACAAAGAACCGAACGCGACCGCCGAGCACCATCGCCATAGAGCACCGCCCGAACCAGGCTCGCCTCGTTCGGAGTACCAGAACGGCCAGGCGCGATCACTACGATCTCGCCGCACTCACCTCAACGACCTCACGGAGGAGATCGACTCGCTGCGCCGCGAGAATCCTTGATTTTGGAGATCGACTCGCTGCGCCGCGAGAATCCTTGATTTCTGAGAGTGGGGCCTTCGAATTTGCGCGGCTCCACTTGGCGAACTCCGAGCTCGTGAAGAGCGATCGAGAAGAAGAGAGATCCGCTCCAAACCGAGAGAGATCCGCCGAGAAACCCTCAGAACCACACGGTTGCCGGCAGGATTAGAGCTCTGATACCATGAGAAGAAGAACAAGATGAATGAAGACTGAAGAATTATTATTAAACTCTCTTCTCTCTCTGTATCTTCACATAATCCGCTATACATCACAGAGCAAGCTTTTATAGTGTGCTCTGTTTTTCCCTTTCTCTCGTGAAC
Organism: Eucalyptus cloeziana; assembly: GCA_014182715.1. Lineage (NCBI taxonomy): Eukaryota > Viridiplantae > Streptophyta > Magnoliopsida > Myrtales > Myrtaceae > Eucalyptus > Eucalyptus cloeziana. The sequence continues at coordinate 343,388 of CM024644.1, forward strand.
ACAGCGAAGCTCCTCAAAGGCGCATCAAAGAAGAAGAAGAAAGTAACCCTAAAAGAAAAACAAGTAAACTATTTCTAATCCGTTTTAACTGAAAAACAAAATAGCAGCACACGTGTAAAATGAGGTCAAATAGTCTCCCCTGTCTTGGGTGCTCTGACGTGGCTTTCCCAGTCAAATAGTCTCCCTTGACTTGTGTGCTTTGCTTTGTGCTCTATACTTCCTCTGATCTTTACAATAGCTGCAGACCTTTCACTTTCATTATCTTCCTTTGTTGAAGTTGTGACAGCAGAGTGCGTTGGCTCCCCTGTCTTGGGTGCTCTAACGTGGCTTTCCCAGTCAAATAGTCTCCCTTGACTTGTGTGCTTTGCTTTGTGCTCTATACTTCCTCTGATCTTTACAATAGCTGCAGACCTTTCACTTTCATTATCTTCCTTTGTTGAAGTTGTGACAGCAGAGTGCGTTGGCTGAGTTGTTCTTCTTTCCTTAACAGCACTCTCACGTCCTGCAATTTTTTGAAGGAAAAAACTGTTTTGTGGGTACAAATATAGGAGGGGAGCAGTGAAAACGAGGAAATAGCGGGAGTCGGCATCCGATTTTAATTTTATTTTCTGAATTATCAATGTGAAATTTTAGTAACCATAACATCTTTGCAATGAGGTTACACGTAATTAAATGAGTGGTACTAAGCTAATGGCACCGTGCACCGTTATTCACCAAGGACTATTGAGGATTTATAGGCAACCAGAACCTACATCATACAAGGACATACAACAAATATGGGAAAGTATCTCAAACAAACAGATATTGGGCACCATTTCTTTCTTCCAAAAAAGACATGAAACCAATAACAAGGAAATCTAATCACTGCATGTGAAATTTGTTTAAAATTAAATAACTAATTATATGTAAAATCAATTCTTTTTCAATATATCTAGGATAGTATTAAAACATATTATAAAGACAATGAAAGCCACATTAGCAAACACATATTTTTACGGGACCTAAAAAGTAATGAAATTTTCCATACTTAAAACTCAATTCTTCACTTCTTAAATAATTCATAGATGCATGAACTTCTACATACGTTAAGTTTCCACCTGCACAAACTAATAAATTCACTTAAAATTATTGACTTGGAACACTAACTTTTGTTTTGAGGTAAAAAGAACTCAGTTCAGTAACCCCGATTCTATTAATCTGTGGCTATGCAGTTCTTTCCTCTTTCTCATTCTCATTGGAATATACCAGTTTTTTTTATTGAAAAAGTTGAAAGCATCAACAACGTTTTGCCTTGTCGTGTCATGCGTATCAACGTTGTTAATCACATTTTGGCACCAACTTGCATGTATGAAAATTTTAATGGTGAGTCTACTTGTCCCTTTTAAGTAAAAATTTCTTAGAGATCCCTTAAAAAGTTGGGATATCCACCTTCCAATTACTTATTTTGTCTTTTTAATTCTTCCGGTTATTTTGTAATATTTTTTGACCCAACTATGTTCTTTTTTCATTTGATCTTTTACTCTTGGAAAGTTCCATCAAATGGAATAGTTCAACGACAATATTATAGCGTTTAATTTGAGTATATTTTTGCAGCAAAATTGGATGCACCGGTTAAGCGATTTTGAGGGAAAAACTTGTGGTGGAGCATGCTCCAACACGATTGGGAGAGTGACGGAGTCGTTTTCTTCTCATTTCCTTTCTTATTTGTCAAAATCAAAGAAAAGAATATATTCTCGTCATTTCTTCTCTACCGCATTACCATGTCTCTCGCCTCCCAAACATGCCACGTCAAAAGACTTCTCTCCTAATTACCCATGATTTATGAGAAAAATTGATAATATGCTTCTACTTGTAATTATTAATTTTTTCACAAATTTAAATTTGTCAAAAATGAGAGAAATAATAATCATTTTTTTAATTTAATAAATTTCTTTAATGATATCAATGATTTCTTTTGAGATAGTGATAATATTCTTTTACTTGTAATTATCTATATTGTGATATTCAATTTGCTATAGAATTATTTATTTCCTTATGCTGATTTTCTTTCTTCATATTTATAAAATCTAACCAAGTAAGAGTTTTCGATTTTAATTTTCTCAAGAAAACCGGTTAAACAGGTCAAGCGGTTTTCTTGAGAAAATTAGTGGTGGACAAGCCACTGTTTTCTTGATGGACGGTTAGGCACGTAGATCACTCCTGTGCAAGGTCGGAAGCTCTCACTTCAACTCGTACAAACAATCGACATATATACATATCCCGTGCAGATCACTCCTGAAATTGCTGTAATCGCAATCGCAGATGGATCATCTGAAAGATCGAGGCATTCACTTGGTCATTGCATGTCTTCTCTTGGTGGGTCTTCCGTACATTTGCTTCAACTCGACTCCAACGGGCACTCACCTCCTCTTTCAGCTCCAAGGCAAGAACACTCATCCCTCCATCGTTTCGGTACGCAAACTTCCCTTTTCTTCCTTACTTTTCATTCAACAAAGTTAGTGACATCATATATACTCTAGCGCGGCCTGTACAAAACTTAAATCCAAGGGATATTTGCGCAGACGGTGTAATTTAGGGTGTTGTGTTGTCACATGTGGTTTAGGGATCAAACGCAACCGAGTACAGGGATGAGCTTGAGGAAGCATTGGCTAAGGCATCAAGGCCAAACAAGACAGTGATCATAACGATGGTGAACGACGCTTATGTAGAAGGGGATAAACCGATGCTCGACTTGTTCTTGGACGGGTTTTGGCTGGGCGAGGACACGCGCACCCTAGTCGACAATCTCTTATTGGTGGCGATTGACCAGATGGCATTCGAGCGATGCTTGTTTCTGAGGCTTCACTGCTACAAGCTCCAAACAGAGAATGATTTAGCTGGAGAGAAAGTGTACATGTCCCAGGACTTCATCAATATGATGTGGAGGCGAACTCTCTTTTTGGGCGACGTGCTCGAGCGAGGTTACAGCTTCATTTTCACAGTATGTCTTTGCATTTCGTCCGATCCCCTCCTACAAATGTTTCGCAATTTCTTGGTTTGGAGGAACATTCACTTGTGCAAAATCTCCCAGATATAATTACGTAGGGTGAGTTTGCTATCTAGACATATTGGTAGTATTGGAAAGGGGAAATTTTTTTCTTGAGTTAACTTCTAAAAGTTGGAAAAGCCAAGTACCATGGCTGCTCATTTTGAGGTTCTAGTATAGATGACCAGTTGCCATCGTAGTCATGCCTGAAATAATGAGAAGTTCAACTCCGCGTGATATTTATTCGCGTTTCAGTCATTTTGGCTGAGACCTGGCTTGCACTCAATTAAAGTATAGCTAGCTTTTGGTTTTACTATCCACCCATTAAAAGCGGCAGCAAAAAGTGAAATATGCAAAATGTGCAATCCCATGATCTCCATAACTAGAACAAAAACATAGATAATCGAATGGAAAGATTAAGACACCCGTTTTGGAACCATTATTTTTTATGCGGAAACAGAAAAGCGATGATCCACGTACAAGTCCTTCTTTTGTTGCTCTCTGTATCACTGGCTCAATGAGATGACTCCCTCACCCTTTAGTGCTAGGTAAACACTTATTTTGTGAGGATACTTGTGAGAATTAGAGTTAAAGGAGAGACTTGAGCACTATTTATTGAGTTTACAACCAGACCCTCTCATTATAGGCTAGGCTCAACTCAGCTCACATTAGCCAATCCCATATTAGACTAATTAAGAAACCTTCTATCTCACCTTAAACCAATTCTGTAAAACGGTAAATTACAATATCAATTTATGTAGTCCACATTAGGAAAACTCTTACATTCTCCCACTTGGACTATATTAATTAAAATTATACTGTATGTGTACACCTTGGTTTAGAGATAATTCTTAGTAGTCAATTCCATCGCATAAAACCTCAAACATAAATCACGGCGATAATTGTATGTATACACACAGAGCCTTCTATTGTTACGAGTGTTTTCAACTTTATTGATATGAATTTAATATGGTAGTGTGGCAAATAGATAACATCTCTCATAAAGAGATCTTATTTGTCAGTCACATTTTTCTTACCTTAAACGTCATAAAAAGCCCACCTTGCACTTTCCGTAGACACCACCACATAACCATCCGTGATACTCGATGTATATTATGGCTAAAGACCACCTAGGCTGAGAAACTTTCGTGCTTGCCTTTGCTAGGACACGGACGTGATGTGGCTAAGAGACCCGTTCCCAAGGTTGAGCCCCGAAGACACCATTGACCTCCAAATCAGCAACGACCAGTTCAACGGCGATGAGTGGAGCCAAGCCAACCCCATCAACACCGGCTTCTACATGGTCCGGTCCAACAACAAGACCGTCGCGCTCTTCTGCGAGTGGTATCAGAGGAAGAACGCTTCCCTCAGGCTCAAGGAGCAGGACGTGCTGGACCGGATGATGCACGAGGGCGTGTTCGCTCGTTTGGGGCTGAGGGTGAGGTTCTTGGAGACGGCCGTGTTCAGCGGGTTCTGTGCAAATAGTAGGGACATGAGGGTCGTGTCCACGGTTCATGCCAACTGCTGTCGCACCATCAAGGCCAAAGTGGCCGATCTCACCAAAGTTGTCCATGACTGGAAGAGGTTCAAGAGTAGTCCTCCTCTGGCCAATGATACGGCACCGTTTGCTTGGTCGCAACACTTGGCTTGCGAGGAATTGTGGCATTATTAGGCAGAGCTTCAGCATTGCGTTGTAGTTATTAGATTCATCTTTGAAGCAATTGATCGGTGATTCTTGACTATTGGAACTTTGCTCGATTTGATGAGCCGCATTAGGCGCCCTCATGTAATGCATGGGCTCAACCGAAGCTTATTCTAATTTATATATGATATAAGCAAATTTTATTTACCAACGACTTAAATTTACCCGCAATAATCTGAAATTGGTAACCCCATTATTGTGTGATTTACCAATTAGTTTTCAATTAACTTGTTGACTTGTTTTGAGTTATCGACACTCATTTGACTGTTTATTTGTATATTATTATTTCATCAATAGTTCTATGAAATTATCACTTTTTGTTGTCTTGCTTACCGACTTTTTATTGCAATTTCTTTTTTTTTAAATTGATAACCTCAATTGGAGTAATTGCTCGATTTTCCTTTGATTAAGTTATTAACTAGTTTTGTGTTACTAATTCTAGATTAGTTACCAAGAATTATATAATTTTTTTAATCAACAATTTTTCTTATCTAAGACACAAAAAATTCTCTTATCTTCAAAACTTTTATTGACATTTCTTAAAAACATATTAAATTTGCCAACTATCACTTGAAATTAGGCATCTTTCTTTATGTTACTACCAACTCTTCACCGCTTAAATTATCAATTAGTTTTGATTTACTAATTCTCATTTAAGTTGCCACCCAACAATTTTTACGGTTTTTTTAAACTAAATTTGCCAACAAATTCCTCGAAAAAAAGGTCATTGGTAATTTTTTTTTTACTGACACTCTAGTTAAAATTTACCAACACAAAAAAAAAAAAAAATCCATATGTTTTGATAAAAAAAAAGAAATTTTGCCTCAAATGGTGTCGCGAGATTCATGGATAGCTCCAAGTGGAAGATGTAATTTTGCTTAATCAAAGTGGTAGTAGCATGTTATGACCCTTTGTGTCACATCTCGAACTCCGGATATGCGCACATCCCTCAGTGGTCAATTAAAAATAAGATGTCCAAGGACGTGTCATCGACCCATTTTTTTTTTTCTTTCAATCAAGCATATGCAAAAGCAAATTAAACAAAACCCCGATCAATAAACAAACAATAGGGATAGTAAACACAATGAACAAATTTCCCAAACACAATAATTTCCTTACCAACTGTTGACCTTAGGAAGTCTAATAATTACAAGCCCTTCAGCGGCCACTTCCTCTCGACCCTCTCAAATGACCTAAGGGATCAGGGTTATCTTAAACTTTGCTAACGGCAAGGCCAGCCACAAGGTGTCGCATCTCACGCCCACCACATCCGCACTCAACAAATCTCCACGCTACGGCCCTGAAAAAGGTTAGCCCACGAGGGGATGAGATAAAATCTAAGTGAGTCAAAATCCTAAACTCTGATTAGGATGCAAATTCGCCTCGAATGCAGTCCTAAGCACACACCATACAAATCTTACCTCGCCTTGGCGTGTACCTGCACATTAGCTCAACATATATACCATTATCAGTGCAGCAAGCGCGGTTTAATAACCGAAACACATCATTCCAATCACATGGGTCCCGATTATAAAGTCAAACCGTTATAGCATGTCCCATATCGTGCCACACAATTTTGTCACATAATCAGGCGCAGCACCATTCAGGCGTGTTCCAGTTATTACGATCCATCGGCTACGGCTAACTCAACAGTTGGTGGTCATCCGACATAATTGGACGTCGTCTCGCCCCATCGAGCACGGCATCATCCAGAACCCCCGCCTAGATGACATTCCACACAGGAGCATCGTTCCGAAATCCATCCGCGAACAACATCATCCAAAACTCCCGCCTAGATGGCATTCCATATAGGAGCATCGTCCCACGTATTCATACACATCAGGACGAGTTCACTTAGTGACCACACGAGCACATACTTGGCCAAGAGTACCATGCTTTGCGTTCAAATATCTCGTTTTCAAATAATGAACTTGGCCTCTTTTCTTCGTATTAAAAATCTCGATAAACAAAATTGTGCGTGGTTACATAATTAAAAGCGAACCATCAAACCCGGTATGCTCCTATTTTGAAATTCCACAATTTTATATAGTACATAAGAATTGGCGTCCAAAAACCGATACCCGGCATTTTTCCATTTAAAAGCCCATAAAACCGAGCTTTCTACTAAAATTCAATAACTACCATCAATATCACGCATAATGCCATCATATAGCCAAGAACACCAAAAATCCCTTTTCAAAAATCAACTTGGCAACTCTTTTTTTTTTCTTTAAAGCTTTCGGAAATAAATTCGTCCGGGGTCACGTATTTGAAATTAACCCGTCAAACTTTGCACACATCTAGTATAAAACCTCCTCGTTTTATTGAACACATAAAATAGGGCGTCCAAACCTGACACCTCATTTATTTTCAATTTTCTTTTCCAACCACCCTTTTATGGAGACCATCTTTAGTAACCCTTTTTTTTTGGTTCAAAACTTTTATAAATAAATTCATAGGTGCTCGCGTCCTCAAAATTAATCCATCAAACTTTGCACGCACGTAGTTTAAAACCTCATTGTTTTATCGAATAAATAAGTTTTGGTGTCCGAACCCGACACCTCATTTACTTTCTATTTAAGAGCACATAAGGTCACATTTTTCAATAGTAATAAACAACCAACATAGAGCAACCATCCACATAATGTCACGCATGAGCTCTCAGCATGCCAAACATCAACCAAATCACATAATATGCACTTCCTAGCAAGCAAGGCACTAAGAACAATCACAAAGCCACAATCGCCTTAACCGGCAGAAACCGAGCAACTTGTGCGCTCCAAGTTTAATTCCAGGAACATAATAAAATGAGCTCATAAAATTCTCAAGTTTGAATATGTTATAAATGACACTTAAACAAACATTTTTCATCAAGACACCTTGACCCAAATCTTTCTAAAATGAGAGCAGTAAATCGCTCAAACTGTTGTCAAAACTGTGTTCATGTCCAAAAATTCTGTTTTTCAAAATTAGTTCGAGGTCCAAAACATGTTTGTTTACTCTGAAATTTGACTATGTTAAATTACAAGATATGAGGAACAACTTTTGTGCAGAAACTCTTTCGAAAATCGAACCCCAAGAGTTAATAAAAATCCTTTGAACATTAAAAGGTCATTGGTTCCAACACAAACCGATATTATGTTTTGATTGTAATGAAGCTGAAATCTCATTCTTTTAAATCCATAAAATCTTGATTAAAATATATGTCATATTTGAAGATGTCTAGAACATTTTTCAAGAATGAAGTAACCCCAAAATCATAACACATTTTTCCCCACAAAAATAGCAAATGGCGAGGGTCCGATAACTAGATCCAAGAGAAATCTACTAAACCAAGCTAAATCACCCCCATTAGTACTAATCCAACCAACTAGATCAATACCAATCCAACTTAAGGCTAATCTAACAAAAATATATTAACATTAATCCATCTTAAGGCTAATCTAACTTAATACTAATTTAACTAAGCTAATTAGCACTAATCTAACCCCTAAGCGCAATTAACAACCTAATCAATGATTAGGGAGTTAACTCACCAGATTAGGACGGCGGTGGGTTCACGATGACGGCGGCGCGATGGCGGTGAGGACCCGAGGCAACTGTTTCTCCAACAAAGGCCAAACGGTGGAGGGAACGGCCTTACAAGCTCTCGGCTTGGGGTTGTTAAGTTCTATTTGGGCTGGTCCTTATTGGCCACAGGTGTTGTTCGATGGCCGGGACGGTAGCTGGTCAATGGAGGAGTTGGGCGGTGCGGCTGGCTGTGGAGTTGGCGTGGTGATGCGGTGGTGTGGATGGCAGCAACAACAATGGAAGGGGATGATAGCCGATGCGGCAGTCAAGAGAAGAAGGATGGAGGGCTGGCTAGTGGGCGTTGGCGTGAAAAGGGTGGTGGAGGCGCAAGGGTGTGTGGCATTGAAGTGGTGCTGCAAAATGGGGAAGGAGCTGCTGTGGTATTTGAACGGTGGAGAAGAAGATGTGAGGGAGAATTGAGATAAAGGAGGTGGTCGGCTGCAGCTATGGAAAGGAAATGTACACATGAAACAAAGAGAGAGATGGGAGAGAGAGGAAAGAAAGAAAGACCAAGAAGTCAAGGCCACCAACAATCAAATGCCTAACCAAAATATCAACCCATCATCACATTGCCATAAAAGTCCTATGCCCCTAAAGTCTTTGGCCCAACCAATGGCCATTTTTCTTGTAATTCCTCACAAACAAAGACAATTTGGGCAGCAAAAATCCCCTTTTTCCCTCTTAATCTGAATTCCCCTTAATTTTCTGTTTGTCCAAAATTGGTTTTTCCGTAAAATTCCGGACTCGATGAAATTTTTTCGAAAGACGAGACGACATCCTAAAAATGAATCGTGACACACTCGAACATCCAATTCCCGAAACCAAATTCAATTTCGTGGTTAAAATCGACTGAACGCGATTTTAATATAACCTAACCTATCGGGTAGCTTTTAGGGATTTTAGTGCGTTTGACCGTAGTCGATAATTTTCGATCCATGTTTATGCATCTTAGACTCATAGACAACTCTCGGTTGTTGTAAAAATTGCAAGGTTTCAATTACGTGTCCCGAGTGCACTCTCAATAGAAAATCGGGTTATAACCATTTGACGTGACTATCGCAATCGTGCGGAACCACCCGCAATTTAATTACGTTTTCCGTCGAATCGACTTATATCCAATCACTAATTGATCATAACGGTGTCGTATTGACTCATGTCAATTTTTATGGTCGAGCGATCGATTTCCGATGAATTCTCTAGTCCGTCGTGTTTCCATCCCTTAACGGCCTCACCTAATAGATTAGTTAACTCGCAAGTGATCAATTCCGAGTAAAATGACCATAGGCGCGTCGACGAAGTAACCATTTCATATTATCAAAACAGGGGTCAAATTTCGGGATGTCGCACTTTGAGTAGCCTAGAATAATATGTGAACACAAGCCCTTTCTTTAGTTTTTTGGATTTTCTATTTTTTCCGGATTGTCTCTCATTTTGAGGCTCTTATCATGACATATCGAAGCCCCAACTTTATAACAAAGTGCTCGACATAAAGGTTAGCTCGGTGTGAAGTTAATTACATATCAACAATTAAATTAAACTGGCAAGAAAAAAAAATTGAAATCTAAGCAAACCAAACTAATTAAGAGAAATTATCAATCGATCTATTTTAAGCAACGAGGGAAGTGCTCGTTCAAAAAATTTGATAAGAAGTCAATTTCGAAAAAAAAAATCTTAAAATGTTAATTATGAAAACTAAATGGCTTTTAGCTTAATTAACCATATTTCTAAGTATGAGAATTTAAATTGCATAAAACCCTCGATATTTATGATTTGATTATTTCGAGCTAGATCCATTTGTGAACTTAGATGGCCAGCCCACGCCTACCTGGCTCAAAGTGTTTGTGCAAATTGCAAGTATGTGAAATGACATTTTATTGATCTATTTGTTTGACTGAAAACTCCTCATCGCTGGAATTTTTTCTTTGATATTCAATTTCAGAGAAAATAAACCATTTTTTGATGTTTGTTTGCGCTAAAAGCAAACTAAAAAAAAAAAAAATGATTTAATGATATTTGATAATAAGTGAATCCTCTAAGGTAGCTTCTTTTAAGGGCACAAAACTCAGGAAAGAAATTAAGAAATCTTATTTATAAAATATTATTTATGAAGGATTTTTTTGGGGGGGGGGGGAAGAGGGGGAATGCAGACAAGCACGGGCACTACTAAAGTATATTCTAGAGATTATAGACAATATTTAGAATAAAAAAAATTGGATGAGGCTCATTGAAAAACGAAAAGAAAATAATTGATGAGAGGTTGGAAATAGAAACAAAGAGGGGCTCAATTTCGTCACTTGGATGCACATCTAAGAAATCGAAGAAAACGATATCTTCCTTACTAGAAGGAGAGTCGTTTTCCCCGAGTTAGATATTGGTAAGCTAATTATCCGACCGTCATCCTTGGCTTAATCTGGGCCTCACGTAAAAACCAACATGCGTCGACCTCTCTACACCTCCCACACTTTTGGATTTCTCTTCCCCCTTGATCCTCCCTATATACTTTGCCACTTTTTCTCCTCGATCTCATCCTCTTACTCAGGTTCAACTCTTGCAAAAAATCAAAACTCATTGCAATTCTCGTCCTTCAAAAAGATGGCGAACAAGTTGGAATTCAGAGGAGTCCCTCCTCTCGCGATCACCATCCTTTCCCTTCTAATCGCCCTCGCACAGATTGCCGGTTCCGACGACAAAACCCCGATATGGGCCATAATGAGTCATGGATCCATTTTTGAACTCATATTTTATTTACATGGGTCATATATGAGTCAGAAACTTTTAAAAACCCAACTAAAATTGAATCCAAAAAGTGAGTTTAATTTAAATGGATCAAAAATGGGTCAAAACTTATGAAAATGGATCAAAATTTAGGCCCGTTTGGTTCGAACTTTGGGCGAAAAACGCCATTGGGAAAATACAAATATCTTTGAGCTAAATGGGTTTATGCAAATGCAAATAGCGTTTGGTAAATTATAGTTTTAAAGTGCATTGTGAAAGAACTTTAACCTAAATACCGTTCGGTAAAAACTACATTTTGTAAAGGATTTTTGGTAAATTTTATATATAAAAAAAAGTTTTTAATTTTTTTTTAAATGTAGCCACCGGTGGCCGGATCTCGGCCACCAGGCGGCTGTCCGACGGCCAAATCTAGCCGGGCGGACGGCCTCGCCGAGGTCCCGCGACCTCGGGCGGGTCGCCTGGGTTCGCGCGACCCGGGCGACGATCGCATGTTGCCGTCGGACCTCGGGCGACGCCTGGGGTTCGCGACCCAGGCGCTGTCGCCTGGGTTGCGCGGCTGTCATGGGTTGCGCGACCCAGGCGAGGCTTCGCCTAAGGTTTAGTGACCTCAAGCCTCCGTCTCCTGGGTTGCGCGAACCTAGGCGACTCCTGGGTCTCGCAACCTAGGTGACGCCGTGGGTCACGCGACGCCTGAGGTCGGGTGACCAGGCTGTGCGACCCAGGCGATGCCCGAGGTTGCGCGACCTCAAGCGGCGGTCGCCGAGTGGCCACAACCCCCAGGTGGCGGTCGCCGGGGTCGGTGACGCCTCGAGCAACGGTCGCCGGTGCGAGCCTCTCCTTGGCTGGGCAGTGTCGGCCTCCGTTCATCTCTCCAAAGAAGATGAACAGACCGCAAAAGAGGATGAACAGATCTGCCGAACGCATTTCGAAAATGCAACTTCGCAAAGGAGCTCGGGAGCTACATTGGGCTAAAGTCCCTTAGAGCCACTTGGAGATGCAATTGCATCTCACCAAAGTAGCCCAAAAAACGAACCAAACACGTTTGCATTTGGCCAAGGGACTTTAGAGTCCCAAAGGGCTTTCTAAATGCCCAACCAAATAGGGCCTTTGTGACCCATTTTCGATCCATTTAAAATATCAAGTGGATTAGAATAGAACCCATTTTCAAGTTTTCAATCCAAGTCTCACACACTTTTTCCTTCTTTAACTTTTTAAAAATGTTTTCTATAAAAATTGAAATTATAATTATTTTGTATATTTCATTTTCTTTTTCTTCCTCCTTCCTTATCCAGTGGCCGGCACGGCAACAGCCAACGATGGGCCAGGCGAGGCTCGAGTTTGTCGGCCTCACATGAGCTCAACATCGCTAATGACAGCCTCGCCAGTCGTCGGCGAGGTCTTGGCCTCGCTAGATTGAGCTCGCCGAGGTCAGGCAAGCTTGAGTCTTGCTAGATCCGACGAGGCCAAGCTCGCCCAACGCTTGGTGAGGCTCGATCTTGTCGATTTGGTGAGGTTGAGGCCTCGCCGATGACTAGCGAGGCTTGAGCCTCGCCAATTTGGTGAGCTCTATGGCCGGAGTCACCGCTTGTCATCGTGGTTGGCGGTGGCTGAAGAAGAAGAAAAAAAAAAGAGAGAAAGAAAATAATAATTATTAAAAATAATAATTTTAAAAATTCGATTTAAAAAAATAAAAATAATTAAAATTTTGATTTTGTAGAAAATAATTTTTAAAAAATTATAAAATTATCCATTAAATTTGTATTGCATAAAAGTGTTTTAGCAATATCATTTAAAAAAAAAATCATAAAAATAAGCTTTCTTAAGTTTAGTTAAAGAATTTTCACGTTGCAGTTTTCAGTTGCTCATTAATATGTTCGCTTCATACAAGAGAAGCATGTGCATGGTCTAATTCTTTATAGATATTTTTTAACAATTTTTATTTAATTTACTTTTTAAATTTTTTTAATTTTCTTTTTAAATTTAATTTGAAATTTTAATCCAATTAGCATATAACTTAAAGTGGGCATGGGTTTTCCTAGAATATCGATGGGTTTTAGCAATACGGATCAGGTCAGGTATAAATTGGGTATGAGTTGGATCGAGTATGAGTCACTGGATTTACACTACCCGACTATCCATTTAACGAGTCTATCATCAGCACACGAGAATGCCTTGCCTTTCGAAGCGTGTGGCGTTTTTTCCAATGAAATGTTTCCAATACTTCATCGTAGTGTCCATATCACCTACATTAGCATTTAAAACCATCATTTACATTTTCATATTCTTTTCAAAATTTAAAGTATGTTTTTTTACTTGAAAAAAAGTTTTTTTTTCGGTCGTCTTTTGTTATATCAAAAGTTCAAAACTGGCTTTTCTTTTATTTATTTACTTATTTTAATGCCCACAAAGGGTATGAGTGTATATGCTGTGTTTGAAGAATGGAAAGGATGACGGTGTGGGGAAGGAAGACGGGTGTGGAAAATGGTAGGGAAAAGCGTCGGTTCCGAGTTAAACCGGAAATCGGATTGAAATTGGAATGAACCAGCCAGCTCCGGGTGGTTAGTTCGCTCTCGGCCTCTCGCGCAGCACCGCCATAGTCTCACTATCTTGTTGCCGTCCACCGTCCCAACCGTACCATGCTTGAGGCGCGTCTCTATTTCTCTCATGATTTGGTCTTGTATCTTCATTCTCTATTCATGTTTTCCGTCCGTCTCAATTTTAGGTTTTATGGTGATAATCACCCTAGCTTGAGACCAATCACCTTAGAAAATCGAAAACTCAAAATTTTTTAAGAGTTAGTAACTTCAGAATAATGGATCAATTTTTCTTTTTCAAAAAAAAAATTAAAAAAGGTACCAAGTTGCTATAACACATTGACACTTTGAAAGCTGGGGGAGTCTCCTAGTTATATCATGGTTCCTAAGCAAACATTGATACTCCAGAATTTCCACCGTATATTATCGTTTGATTATGTGTGTTCATAAGTTTATTCTTTGGGAAAATTATAAAACCCATGCACGTCTGAAACACAAAGATCAAAATCTGATTCAAAATTTTCTAAAAAGGCAAGTGACAATCACATGTTACTATCCCAACTTTAGAAAATCACGAATAGAGTAAGTTGGGAGTTTTTAGGGCATATCGGATTACATGAGCATATCGAATATTCTTATCTTTCCTTATAATCTTCTGGAGTTTATCCAAATTGTGAATCGTGGACTAGTCTCATTAGTCATTTAATTTCACTTCCTACCAAAAGTCAACAAAGTATATAATTAGATGTCATGAAACCTACTAATTCTTTGTGTCGGGCTACAATTGTCAACGGATGATTGTGAAATATAGAAAGAAATCAAATTAATGGATCAATTTTATTTTTCCCAAAACGAAAAAAAGAGAGTCTAAGTTGTTGTTATACATCGACAATTTGAAGGCTGTGGGACTTTCCATGTTATATCAAACTTCCAAGTTCCTAATCAGCATGCTTATCTCTAGCATAAAAATTTCCTTTGTTTCAAAGTTCTATTCTTATCTCATTGAATTTGTTCTCACCATGAACTCTGTTTCTGCCTAATTACTCGGTTCCTTCGACCTGATGAAGAAACACATGCATGAATTCTCCACGCTGCTTAGGACTACGATCGATTCCGCAGATCTGGAGGGGCATAGAGAAGCATGGAAATCGCGACGATCATCTTCAACAAGGTTTCATGAGTTCCTGGAATGTGGCCTCCAGCCATGGCGACGGTGAGTACACATCAAATTTCTTTCTTTATTTGTATTCTTTCCTTCAGTATATATATGCTTTTTCTCATTTTTTAGGATGTGGGTTTCCAGGACTCTCAAGGCTCTTTCAGCATTCGCTGTTGAACCTTCTTGATTCCATATGCAATGTTATCTTTTGTTGTGGTTATTGTTTTCATACACGCGTGCTCTCACATTCTGCAATTTTTTGAAGGAAAAAATTGTTTTCTGGGGACAAATATAGGAGGGGAGGAGTGAAAACGAGGAGATAGAGTGAGTCGGCATCCGATTTTAATCTCGTTTTCTGAATTATCAATGTGAAATTTTAGTTACCATAACATCTTTGAAATTAGGTTACACGTAATTGAAGTCCTAAGACGGGCAGGTAGGCAAGTAGGACGCAGTCTTCATAATCAAAGGTCGGAATCTCTCTCTTCGACTCATATCGACAATCGACATATATACATATCCCGTGCAAGTCCCTCCTGAAATCGCTTTCGCATCGCAGATGGAGTATCTGAAAGGTCGCGCCAATCACTTGGTCATTGCATGTCTTCTCTTGGTGGGTCTTCTGTACATTTTCTTCAACTCCACTCCAACAGGCACTCACCTCCTCTTTCAGCTCCAAGCCAAGAACACTCGTCCCTCCGTCGTTTTGGTACGCAAACTTCCCTTTTCTTCCTTACTTTTCATTCAACAAAGTTAGTGACATCATATATACTCTAGCGCGGCCCATACATAAATCCGAGGGATATTTGCGCAGACAGTGTAATTTAGGGTGTCGTGTGTTGTTATATGTGGTTTAGGGATCAAACGCAACCAAGTACAGGGATGAGCTTGAGG
Source organism: Eucalyptus cloeziana (assembly GCA_014182715.1). Taxonomy (NCBI): domain Eukaryota; kingdom Viridiplantae; phylum Streptophyta; class Magnoliopsida; order Myrtales; family Myrtaceae; genus Eucalyptus; species Eucalyptus cloeziana. The sequence goes on from CM024644.1 coordinate 359,008, forward strand.
AAGCATTGGCTAAGGCGTCAAGGCCAAACAAGACAGTGATCATAACGATGGTGAACGAGGCTTATGTAGAAGGGGATAAGCCAATGCTCGACTTGTTCTTGGACGGGTTTTGGCTGGGCGAGGACACGCGCACCCTAGTCGACAATCTCTTATTGGTGGCGATCGACCAGATGGCATTTGAGCGATGCTTGTTTCTGAGGCTTCACTGCTACAAGCTCCAAACAGAGAATGATTTAGCTGGAGAGAAAGTGTACATGTCCCAGGACTTCATCAATATGATGTGGAGGCGAACTCTCTTTTTGGGCGACGTGCTCGAGCGAGGTTACAGCTTCATTTTCACAGTATGTCTTTCCATTTCGTTCGATCCCCTCCTACAAATGTTTCGCAATTTCTTGGTTTGGAGGAACATTCATTTGTGCAAAATCTCCCAGATATATTTACGTAGGGTGAGTTTGCTATCTAGACATATTGGTAGTATTGGAGATAGGGGAAAAAAGAATTTTAGAGTTGACTTCTAAAAGTTGGAAAAGCCAAGTACCATGGCTACTCCATTTCGAGGCTCTAGTATAGATGACCAGTTGTGATCGCATTCATGCCTCAAATGATGAGAAGTTCAACTCTACGTGATATTTGTCCAAGTTTCGACCATTCTGGCTGCAACCTGGCTTGCACTGAATTAAGCGTAACTAGCTTTTGGTTTTACCATCAACCCATTAAAACTGGCCACCAAAAAGCCCAACTTGCACTTTCCATAGACACCACCACAGATCCATCCGTGATACTTGATGTATATTATGGCTAAAGACCACCTAGACTGAGAAACTTTCGTGCTTGCCTTTGCTAGGACACGGACGTGATGTGGCTAAGAGACCCGTTCCCAAGGTTGAGCCTCGAAGACACCATCGACCTCCAGATCAGCAATGATCGGTTCAATGGCGATGAGTGGAGCCAAGCCAGCCCCATCAACACCGGCTTCTACATGGTCCGGTCCAACAACAAGACCGTTGCGCTGTTCCGCGAGTGGTATCAGAGGAAGAACGCTTCCCTCGGGCTCAAGGAGCAGGACGTGCTGGACCGGATGATGCACGAGGGCGTGTTCGCACGGTTGGGGCTGAGGGTGAGGTTCTTGGAGACGGCCCTGTTCAGCGGGTTCTGTGAAGACAGTAGGGACGTGAGGGTTGTGTCCACGGTTCATGCCAACTGCTGTCGCACCATCAAGGCCAAAGTGACCGATCTCACCAAAGTTGTCCATGACTGGAAGAGGTTCAAGAGTAGTCCTCCTCTGGCCAATGATACGGCGCCGTTTGCTTGGTCGCAACACTCGGCTTGCGAGGAATCGTGGCACTATTAGTCAGAGCTTCAGCATTGCCTCGTGGTTATTAGATTCATCTTTGAAGCAATTGATCGGTGATTCTTGACTATTGGAACTTTGCTCGATTTGATGAGCCACATTAGGTGGCCTCATGTAATGCATGGGCTCAACCGTAGTTTATTCTAATGTGTATATGATATAAGCAAATTTCATTTACCGACGACTTAAATTTATCCACAATAATCTGAAATTAGTAACCTTCTTATTGTATGATTTACCAATTAGTTTTCGATTAAGTTGCCAACTTGTTTTGGGTTATTGACACTCATTTGATAGTTTATTTGTATATTATTATTTCACCAATAGTTCTATGAAATTATCACTTTCTGTTTATTGCTTACCAACTTTTTATTGCGATTTTTTTCTTTTAAATTGACAACCTCAATTAGATTGATTGCCCGATTTTCCTTTGATTAAGTTATTACCTAGTTTTGTGTTACTAACTCTAGGTTAGTTACCAAGATTTATTTAATTTTTTTAATCAACAGTTTTTATTATCTCTGACACAAAAACTTCTCTTATTTTCAAAAACTTTTTGTTGACATTTCTTAAGAACATATTAAATTTGCCAACTATCACGTGAAATTACCCAGCTTTCTTTATGTTACTCTCAACTCTTCACCACTTAAATTACCAATTAGTTTTGATTCACTAATTCTCATTTAAGTTGCTAGACAATTTTTACGGTTTTTTAAACAAAATTCACCAACAAATTCCTTGAAAAAAGGTCATTGGTAATTTTTTTACCAACAATTTTTAGACAATTACCAACATCAAGTTAAAATTTACCGACACCAAAAAATAAAATAAAATAAAATCTGTATGTTTTGAAAGGAAAAATGAAATTCTGCCTCAAACGGTGTCACGAGATTCATGGATAGCTTCAACTGGAGGACGTAATTTTGCTTAATCAAAGTGGCAGTAGCATGTCATGACCCTTTAAGTAGCCTAGAATAATCTGTGACCACAAGCCCTTTCTTTAGCTTTTTTATTTTCTATTTTTCCAAATTGTCTCTCATTTTGAGGCTCTTACATGATACCTCGAAGTAGGGGTGAGCGTGGTTCTTAGGTAGAACCGGAAATTGGAGAACCGAACCGGAGGTTCCGGTTCGGTTCCCGATTCTTAAAGGACGGGTTCCAGTTCCGGTTCCCAATTCCATTTTTCCGGGAACCGGTGATCTTGGTTCCAATTTCGGTTCCAAGCGGAAGCAGAATCGGAACCGGGCCGGAACCGGAACCGGTCGCGGAACCGGAACCGGAACCGATCACCGAAGCGTCGAGAACCTTTCCCTATGATTCCTTTGTCCATCTTTCTTCTTTTTCTTGCAGCCTTTGTCGCTTAAGCGTCGAGAACCTTTTGGTCATACCCCGCCAGATCTAACGTGGTTGGTCAAGACACTAGCGATTCAAATCAAACCAGTCGAGGACCATTGTGATTTTGCTAGAAACAGAAAGGCTTGGGCGAATAATGAGGTGGGTATGAGTATGTATACGGATATGGAAATGGCAAACCTTGAAATGAAGGTGCGGATTGTGTTGGGGCATGAATTATTTGAGTTGGGGATTGTTCAAATGAAGAGAAATGAAGGTTTTGAGAAAACCCATGACTGGTTGCCTGCTTATATTGGAAATGGTTGGGGAGTTGGAGGAGTCAAATGGTGCAAGAAGCCTATACATTTTCCTTTGAATTGAAACTCAAAACAATAAATGGTGAAGGAGATTTTGCTATTTTTTTTTTTTCAAGTCTCTAGCGATTTGAAGTTTGCGAAAGTGAAGAGGCTTTTTATAGGGCAGCGCTTCGAGCTAGGGTTAAGGACATTTTATATTACGTCACTTGAGTTGGAAAGAAACAAAAATTGGTTTTAACTCAAATGGATTAATTTCTAAGTTGTCAATTGCATTATGGGAAGTAATTCAGTACTTAGTGAGAAAAAAAAGGTAAAAATTCCACGTACTATTGGTGTTTCTGAGTTGAGTCCAAGCTACAAGTTCTTACTTAGGTCTAATTAATGGTCGGTGATAAAATTGAGAGAAATAATGAATCATAAAAACGTATTTGCAAGACATCTTCTGAAGTACTATTCGTATCTACGAATGGTGGATGGTTGGATCTTGCCAATTTAAAAGAAATAGAGGGAGTGGTTGAGGAAAATGGAAGATTTGTTAAGTAAATAAAGCAGGAATAAGGAGGCATACCAGAAGATAGAGATGACAAGCTGAAGAAGGGAAAAGAGAAGGTATCAAGGCAAAATGAGCTATTTTGCTGTGCTCTTGAATGCAATCCTCGGAAGGCAGAGAAGGCATCAAAGGCTGTTTTGACCCACTGCCAATAAAGTGAAGCAATCCCAGGTTTTAAGTACCAATAAATATTTCAATGAGGAAAATGCGAAGGTTTGTTTGGATTTTTCTTGAGGTGTGCATATCGTGATGGTTATAATATTTTCATGTGCTTTTTCTATGGCTGTTGTTATGCTTGCTCTAAGTTTGTGATTAACATTTTTTTCCTATTTAGATGTTATTCGTTTTGACGGGTAACTTCGTTAAGATTTTGTTCGTTATAACGCATAACAAGCTCAATTAAGTAGTTTTGGCAGGTGTCTTAAGCTCTAAAATGTATCCAATTTGTCGTGACGTCCCACGATAAAACGTGGTTGGTCGAGCCAAAGGAATCACAAGGAAAGGTTGCAGAGTTCTCATTATGGAGTAGATAAAAATTTGAGATCTTGTTGGCACTTTTGGTTTTTCATCTCCTTAGTATATTTTGTTTTATCATTTTCATTTGACTCAGCTGATAAGGCATATGACATATGGCAAATGTGACGATTTAAGCTTTAATGCACATATATTAACATATGTCGGCACAATAATTATAGTTAATCAAGCATCTCCTTTCTTCTTTGGAAACTTCTTATTAGTTTTGATTATGTATGTCTAAATTCTTGGCAGTTGACATTGGTATGTTTGCTAAGATGTAGGAAGTTACCGTAGAGTATGCGCATACATTATAGTTCAAATATGAAAATAAAAAAAAATAAAAAAAAAATCTATTGGAACTTGGAATCGACTTTGGAACCTGTGACAGGTAGGTTCTAGGTTCTCGGTTCTGACGGGTAGGTTTCAGGTTCCAAAAAATGAGGAACTTGAGGGTAGGTTCCAAGTTTCAGACAGAACCGAACCGAAACCTGGAACCGCTCACCCCTACCTCAAAGCCCCAACTTTATAATAAAGTGCTCGACATAAAGATTAGCTCGGTGTGAAGTTAATTACATATCAACAATTAAATTAAACTGGTAGAAAGAAATTTGAAATCTAACCAAACCAAATTAATTATGAGAAATTATCGATCAATTTATTTTAAGCAACAAGGGAAGTGCTCGTTCAAAAAACTTGATACGAAGTCAATTTTGAAAAAAATCTTGAAATTTTAATTGGGAAAACTAACTGCTTTTAGCTTAGTTAACCATATTTCTATGTACGAGAATTTAAATTGCATATAACCCTTGTTATTTCAAGCAAGATTTGTTTGTGAACTTGATGGCCAGCCCATGCCTACCTTGCTCAAAGCGCATGTGCAAATTGCAAGTATGCGAAATAATATTTTACAAATCTGTTTGTTTCACTGGAAACTCCTTGCCACTGGAATTTTTTCTATGATATTCAATTTTAGAGAAAATAAACCATTTGCTGATGTTTGTTTGCGCCGAAAGCAAACTAACAAAAAATGATTTAATGATATTTGATAATAAGTGAATCCTCTACGGTAGCTTCTTTCGATTAAAATGATGTGTAATGACTAACAAATTAGAACCGACATTTTCTTTATCTGCAATTCATCGGAATAACAAGATTTGCACAAAACTCAGGATAGAAATTAAGAAATCGTATTTATAAAATATTATATATGAAGGTTTTTTTGGGAATGCAGACGAGCGCGGGCACTAATAAAGTATATTCTAGAGATTATAGACAATATTTATAATACAAAAAATTTGGACGAAGCTCATCGAAAAACGAAAAGAAAATAATTAATGAGAGGTTGGAAATAGAAACAAAGGGGGCTCAGTTTCCTCACTTGGATGCACGGCTAAGAAATCAAAGAAAACGATCTAGAAGGAGAGTCATTTTCCCCAATTTTATAATTGTTATTTTTAGTTCATGAAAAACACGTTCTATTCATCGATTGGTTTTTCAATATCCAAATTCCAGAAACAATTTTCTGGAAATGGTCCTTCATTTAAAAAAAGAAAAAGAAAACCAACCCTACATTGTAAACCGATGATGTTAGATATTGGCAAGCTAATTATCCGACTGTCATCCTTGGCTTAATCTAGGCCTCACGTAAAAACCAACATGCGTCGACCTCTCTACACCTCCCACACTTTTGGATTTCTCTTCCCCCTTGATCCTCCCTATATATTTTGCCACTTTTTCTCCTCGATCTCATCCTCTTACTCAGGTTCAACTCTTGCAAAAATCAAAACTCATTGCAATTCTCCTCCTTCGGAAAGATGGCGAACAAGTTGGAATTCAGAGGAGTCCCACCTCTCGCGATCGCCATCCTTTCCCTTCTCATCGCCCTCGCACAGATTGCCGTTTCCGACGACAAAATCCCGATACCCGCCGATAAATCCCAAGTGAACGCCTGGTTCGAACAGAACGTGCAGGCTTTCTCGGCTCGAAAGGGCACGTTGGACCCAAACCTGGAGGCCGCCGAGGCCACCCCCCCGAAGGTGATTAGGGTGTGCCAAGATGGGAGTGGCGATTTCAAGACGGTGACCGAGGCCATCAACAGCATCCCCGCGGGAAACAGCCAGCGCGTGATCGTGTCGATTGCGAGCGGCGTGTACAAGGAGAAGATCACGATCGATAGGACCAAGCCTTTCGTGACCTTGTACGGATTGCCTAACGACATGCCGAAGCTCACGTATTCAGGGACGGCTAAGCAGTACGGGACGGTCGACAGTGCCTCCCTCATCGTTGAGTCCGATTATTTCGTGGCCACCAACCTTATTTTCGAGGTGTGTATCGTTTGCAATCTTTGGTGCTCTTTACTCTTCTGAATTTCTCTCGTTCGCGCATAAACCTTGATTTCGTCCTTTCAAGGTTTACGTGATCCAGATGCAGTTTGACACTTATTTTTCCCAGCTCTTTTTTTGTTTTCCCCTAGCATAAATCATTTGTTCGATCAGTTCCATCCATGCGTCATTGCACGCTTACATGCATGATGCACGTACGTTTTCATGCTAATCGCAGCTGATTTGTTTCAGAATTCTGCGCCGAGGCCCGATGGAAAGGTGCAAGGTGGACAAGCAGTGGCCTTGAGGATTTCCGGCGACAAAGCAGCCTTCTACAATTGCAGGATGCTAGGGTTTCAGGACACGCTCTGCGACGATAGGGGCTTCCATTTCTTCAAGGATTGCTACATCGAGGGCACCGTGGATTTCATCTTTGGATCGGGGACTTCTATTTATTTGGTATGCATACCATTTCTCCATACTTGTTCTCAGAGGATTTTTCGAGTAATCTGTCATTTTGAAAGACGCTCAATGAAGTCATCACTGAACTCAACGTTGGTTGCGGGTGCACATTGCAGAACACCGACTTGCGCGTCCTGGGAGACAATGGATTGAGCGTGATAACGGCTCAAGCTAGGCAAAGCAACACGGAGGACACCGGCTATTCGCTCGTGCATTGCAACATTACTGGAACCGGCAATGGCACGTTCTTGGGAAGAGCTTGGCAGTCCAGCCCGAGGGTGATCTTCTCTTACACCGACATGAGCAGCGTCATTGACCCCCTCGGTTGGTCCAACAACTTCCATCCCGAACGCGACAGGTACACATAACAATATTCACCACGATGCCATCCCATGCAGCTCTAGTTCATGAAATGCGAGCTCGACTCATATAAGATAGATGTCAGCCGCCGTCCACCTCATCGAAGGGGGACGGCGTGAATGGACGTGATTGCTTTGAGTACGGTCACGCATGGTTTCATATGCGCAAGTACATATACATGGAACAAAATCCTAACCGAAAGGCTCTTCAAACTTTGCAGCACGGTGGTGTTCGGAGAGTACAAGTGCTCGGGGCAGGGATCGGACCCGGCGGGGCGGGCCAAGTTCGCAAAGCAGCTTAGCGACGCAGACGTCCAAACCTTCATCTCCTTGTCCTACATCGTCGGCTCCAAGTGGCTTCTTCCTCCTCCTAGAGTATAGAAAGATGTAACCAAAACTCTTCCCATCTCGATCACCAAAAGGTGACGACCGCTTAAATGTCATTGTTTTGTTCAAATTATTTAAAAACAGGCTCTTGCCGAGTATGTACTATAGCGAATTACGATGTGGCGGAATTCGGTCGCACTGTCCATGCCTCCACCTATCTCTTGCTGCAAACATTGCGTTGTTTCACCCCCAAATTAGAATATTGGTTAACGCTTTCCGGAAGACCATTTTCTGAAAAATGTTTTTCCCTTATCAATTTAGGAGATTTATTTCCCTAACTTTAAATATGCATAATTTCTTTATCCATAAATGGCTTTCCATTGAGTAATCAATTTTAGCAAACAAAACACGTGAAAGTTGGAAAAACTGATTTGTCAAAATTTCTTTTACTCAAACAAACGCACTATAAGATTCAAATGCTTGAATAGTTGAAGCAATCGTATTGCTATCCAGTCCTCAATCAGATCAGTAGGTCCAAATCTCTACTGTTATGATCGTAAAAGTGAAATTGGCTCACTTTTAGGTTCACTTGAAATATTCCCTTGATTAAATTTCTCCTAGTTTTGTTCCAAAAGAAAGAAAATTGTAAAAATCCCACATATATATCGAACATTTTTCTAATTAACCAACATCAACCTTCTTTGGCTAACATATAGAAACATCTTCATCGACATCACTCTTATTTGGAAAATGGACTTAACATGCTGAAATACCTTAGGAACTGGTCAGAAATCACCAAAAACCAGTTAAAAATTCGTTGAACTGGTCTGAAAATATCTCGAAACCAGTGGGAACGGCTTGATTGAACTGGTCAACGCCTGTTAATGCCGGTCAAGGTCGATTAACGATCAGTCAACGCCGATCAACAGTCGGTCAACGGTCGGTTGAGTTGGACTGCTAATGTGGCGAAGGTGACATCTTGGTGACGTAAGCATACGGTAGGTGCGTCTAGCGCGTGCAAGGGCGCCCGTGGATCTCAAGCGTAGAGATCCAAGCGGCAACCGTGGTGGTGGTTGGCCATGGAAATGTTACGAGCTGGCTTGGCTAGCAACAATGAGTGTGGTGGTGGTGTTCGAAAAGAAGTAGTGGAAGATGTCCAAACCCCCATTCAACCGTAGCGATCTTATTTGGCCAATGGACTTTAGAATCCCAAAACCCCTTCTAAAAGTCGAATCAAACAGGGCCTTAGTGGGTTTGAGATATGGCGGCTCACAGAGAGGATTTCGACGTCCTTTAGTGACGAAATTTTAAGGTCCGGTTCTTCTAAGGGCAGCGAGTCTGATGGTGATGCATGTTCTCCGAAATTAGCAACGAAAGAGTCTTGAGCAACAACTGAAGCCACGGATTTGAGGATGAAATCTCAGTGAGCGGGTGATTAGGCTAGCGTCATGATAACCACTAAGGAGAAATGCTGCCAATGCAGCTGTCCTTACTAAATAGACTCGATGGATGCTTTTTCAAAAGACAATAACTCTGATTGATATCAAGTTGAAAATTAAGATGACGAAAATGTAAATTCTGTTTATTTTCAAGTGAAGACTGAAGAGTACATGCCTATTTGACTATCTAAAGTAATAAAATATTAAGTAAAATCAATTATGACCAATTAATGGAAATACACAAAATCACGAAATATCCTAAATATATGTCTCATAGTTATGATTCCCCAAATCTTTTTGTCCAAAGAGAAGTTGCGACATCCCTTTCCATTCGAAGACGAAGACCCAAGGACGTCCCGGTTGCGGGTCTAACTTGATGTTGAATCATCCATCAATTTTCTCTTAAATGACTGGTCTTTTATTTTTTATTTTTGTTGAACAGGACTCATGCGTTCCAACTAAATACCCGAGGGTTCACACGTATCTGATTCTATATCATTACATCCATTATGACTTTTCCTACGTTAAATTCCCCTTCAGCTAACAGATTGATTGCGATCGCTTATTTAAAAAAATAATCTAAAGATAATGTCATAACTTCTTGTTCGATATTTAAATTGAATAAAACCTAACTTGTTTAAAAAATAAAACCAGAAAAAAAGGAACGAAGGAAAAACAAGTTCTTGATAGACCCTGAAACTGGATTGAGAAAAATAAGATAGATTCCGGATCGATTTCAAGATAGATATGATAGGTTTCGAATTCTAAAAAATCGAGAACCGATTTTAACATGGTAACTCATTCTGGAACTAATCATTCTTACCATAATGGCAGTCAAAAGGCTGTTAAATGCACTAATCAAAATACTTCCAAGAAGTCTAGGTTCCATTATCTCTCATATAAGAAGTCGTTGCATCGCTTTCAGGACAAGGCCCAAATTTAATAATGCTGCAACGGTGGGTCTTTTGCGGGTCAACTACGCTGCAAGGAGCGGACTGCTCTTCAGAAGGACCCATCACGTTCCGCAGTACTTTTTCAACACGAATCGCGAAAGCCAACAACAGCTGTAGGCCAAACAAAAAAGTGACAGTAGCTGGAAGCGGAGCAGTCAAAGATGATTTCCAACATCACAGCATTCCCAGTAGCTAACTTCTACTCTATGTTTAAAAATTAGCATTTAATTTCATTATCGTTCAATATAGATGTTATTTAAGAACATTCATTTTGACTCTAGAAGAAGTTATAAAATCATGAATTTCGCTGGAACTAACAATATCCGAGGATCATGTGTTTTTTAACCCCCCTCGTTAAAAGAAAGCTAGTGCATACAAGTATGGATATAACTCACTTTCACAATTAATTTAATTTGCTTGCGGGTGATATTCATAATTTATAACCACCCAATCAGAAATTTCATTCAATCGGGAATGGAGGAAAAATTAAACCCAAAGCGTAAAGCACTCTTATATCGTGCATGTTCTTCCATTCGATGTTTCACACATGCACAGATAAAATAAGAATCCCTTCATTTTTTATCCCCTTTTCACATAAATGTGGGTGCTTCTTATGTTTATAATTCCAAGTAACCTTATAGTTTAATTGCGCTTTTGTTGAATTGATCAACTTCGGTTCAAAAGTCTCGTTACCGACACGATTTTCGTTTATTTCGCCAAGTATATCACCAACGCACCATTGGATCCTTTCTTCCGTGTTGTAAATTCCTTGGTCTTGGTCTTGCTTTGACGTCCTTTACGTAGATGTGAACATGAAGCATGTGTTCCGACACAGACCGGATCCATCACCGAGTATTACAACGTTCGTTTTACTGCGTGGCCGGCCAGATCTCTCCGTTCATGATGTGTATAAATTGGAGGGCGTTCCTTCGCTCTTAGACATCTCCTACTCACTGATCAACCCTCGTAGGACTCGAAAGCCACAAAAAAAGAAGAAAAAAAGAAGAAGAAAGTAAAAAAGTTAGAGAGCAGCTAGAGTATCGACGATGAGATCGGTGTCTAGAGTGACGATGATGCTGGTGGTGGTCGCGGCAATAGTCGTGACCATGAGCAACGAGCCGGTGCATGGCCAGACGAGCCCGAGCCAGTGCAAGGAAGAGAGGAAGCAGCTGGAGAGCAATTGCAGGCCTGTGATATTCGGGAGACAGCCGACTCCCCAGTGCTGCGCGAGAGTGAGGGCGACTCATGTCGAGTGCGTGTGCCCTTATGTCACTCCCAAACTGGCCGCTCTTCTCGGTGTCGATCGCACCATCAAGCAGATTGAGGGCTGCGGAAGGACCGTCCCTCGCAACTTCAAGTGTGGAAGTACGTCTCTCTCTCTCTCTCTACCGACCGGCCGGAAGCACAATTATCCTCGCCTTCTGTTTCCATTTCTGTAGTTTATCGATTGCATGCGGTGAACGAACGTCGAAATCGAAGCTTTTGAGCTAGCTGATAACCTGATTCTGAGCGTGTCATTTTTCTTGGTGCAGGTGTCACCACCCCTCCTTGAGCGAGGATCGACCCCGCAAGTAGTCGCGCGGCTATTATACTAAAGTTTTACTTGAATAAGAGATCTGCTACTCAAGCGCGACGGATTTTGCTGGAGAACTATTCTGACGTAGCATGGCCTGGATCAATTAATTATTACGTTCCTCTTGTGTTGGGCAATCTTCCCTTTTCTTTTCTTTCTGAATCCTATTATGTAAGCTTTTGGATTATGGAATGTCATTCGGCATAAAAGATTTCGAGATAAGGTATCGTAATTACGCTTGCACTTGAAAGATATTCTGGATCTTATCAGTTGCAATTGATACATGTCAAATATTATCTTAGGCCACTTGATATACATAGCACTTGATATACATAGCACTCAACTTCGTGAGAACTTTGCAATATTCATCAAGTTTGACCGATTTCGAGCAATAAGAAGTTAATTGGAAAATGCACATCCAAGAATAAGATGCCAGAATGAGCTAGGCCTCGTCGTTTCTACAAGTCAAAAAGAAATGAAATACAACAAGGGTGCTTTCTCATTTTGTAAGAACATATATTGTCACATCATAATTTTTCTACATCTCAAGAACTTTTCGACCTGTCACAGGATATTGGGACCTTATCACTTGTTTCGACCTGTCATGCTATTTTTGCCTAAATGTGAAAAGCTGCTATTGAAGGCAAATTTCCCCCCTGCAAATTGACAAGAAACTTAGGGTGTGTTTGTTTCGCGAAATACATTTTCGGGAAAAACATTTTCCTCATTTTCCGGCGTTTGGTTCACTCAGGAAAATGAGTCAACGGAAAACGTTTTCTTAGTCAACAGAAAATGTTTTCCTAACAAAGCTTAAATTCAGGAAAATGATTTCCCCTTTGAAAGGACCTGAAAACGTTTTCCGAATCTACCAAAGCTTAGATTTGATGCTTGGATTATAAACAATTATTCTTATAAAAATATATTTTAAAAAATTGAATTTGAATTTTTTTTTATTTTAAAAAAAAATTAAACTGGAAAACATTTTTAAAATAAAAATAAAAAATTCAATTTCCTTCTTTTCTTTTCTTCCTTTTTATTTTTGTTTCTTCTCTAGCCGTCATCGGCCACAAGGATGGCCAATGAGTTCTGCCTCACCGGATCAAGCAATCTCATGGCCTTCAACAACAAAGCTTAAACTTGCTCGAGGTCAATGAGCCTCAAGCCTCGCCGAATCAAGTGAGCTCGTGGCCTCCATTTGATGAGGCTCAAGTCTCGCTAGATTGGGTGAGCTCGTAGCGTTTAGCGACTAGCCGATGAGCTCGTCACCTCCGATGATAGCTGGAGCTCACCTTTTGTAAGCCAACCGGGAACGAATTGCCAGATGAAGCAGAAGGGATGGTGTGAGGAAGCTAAGGAGTGAAGGACAAGAAGAAGGAAAAGAGAAAAAGGAAATAAAAAGAAAGAAAATAAAAAATAGAAAATAAAAGTAAATAAAAAACAAGAATATTAAAAAATTGAATTTTTTAAAATTAAAAATTCATTTTTTTTCCTGCGATGAAGTGCGAAATTACTTTTTAATGGAATCCAAACGGCAGAAAACATTTTCAATTATACATCACCAAACAAAGGAAAACAAACAATATTTTTGGAAAATGTTTTCTCAGAAAGCATTTTCCTTTATCATTGAGTTTTCCGTGAAACAAACTCACCATTAATGCAAGGAAAATTGTCCAAAAGTCCTAAACCTATTGCATTTTTGTTAATTCAGTATTAAATTTTTCAATTTTGCCATTTGAGTTCTAAACCTTATCACGTTTTGGCAATATAGTCCATTCAGTTAATTTTGGCAAAAAATCATTGACGTAAACAATGATTTCTCTATATGGCATAGCAATACTGACATTGACATTTTTTAACAATATTTTCATTATTTTTTATTATATTTTTTTCTTTTTTCTTTTCTTTTTTTTTCCTAACCCTAGGCCGAGGAGGACACAGGTGAGGGCATTGCTGCCCCCACCTCACCTGGGGCATTGCAGCCCTCACTTGATTCTAGGCGAGGGTCGGCCAGCTACCTCGACCTTGCCGGCCTAGGGTTAGAGAAAAAAGAGGAAAAAGAATAAATAAATTTATAAACGGGTCTCGCTAGGTCTTGAGAATAATGGTGAACTTCCAGCCACGTATTCCAATTTTAAAGAGAGGGGCACCCGAAAGGTCAAGTTTGGTTCTTTTTGTCTTATTGTAGCCATTTTTTTTTTTTTTTTTTGGTGCTTAAAGTTATAGTCTAGGTTATGTGCAAATAATTTTGCAACACTCACTTGAAACCCAAAAAAGGAAATCAGAGGCATCTCACCGAAATATTGCTTCTATAAAAATACTTTGCCACCCAAAAAATGGAATTTACAATAAAATAGGCCCATTAAAGCATGTCCACTGAAAAAAAAAAAGAATGATTAGATGATCAATGAGAGCACAACACATTAATTTTCAAGCAAATAATGCATCCCAATCCGAATGTCATATCTAATTAAGTAATACAGATCCATCGTTCATGATACATTTAAGATAATTTTCTATTCGAAAAATATCTTTAAGCACAAAATTTATGTAATTTATTGGAATACTTCTTAAAATTCCATAGAGTTGGGTGAGTGAGCGAAAAACAGGCATACTTGCATTAGATGCATATTGTAGAATTTTTGTGTGTTTCATATGTGTAAGAAATTTTTAGAAAGGAAACTAGTTTTGGAAAATCTGTCAATAAATGAAAGTGATGGTTTTATAAGTGATAGGCTTAAGGCCCGTCCGCCCATGTTGGGCCTAAAAGCCCGGTCCACAGGAATAAGGCCCGTGGATGGAGGGAGGTATAAAAAGGGATGAGAGAAAGGGAGAACGCACCTTTTAGAATAATCAGTACGTACGTTCTCCCTTCTCTTCCAAAGTTCTCTCTCTCTCTCTCCACAAGGACAGTAAGCAACGCCATTTTTCCTTCACGGCGAATTGGCGTCTTCGGATCGAACAGGGCTGAATTCTCTTCCTCTTCTCGGCATCGGTGTCTAATCTGTGGCTAACAAGGTACGCTCGAATCCGTGGTGTGCTTTACGATCGGTGATACGTGATTATTCCCGGGCTTGTCTTCCGCATTCGTTTTAGGGGTTCGGTTTAAGTGTCGAATCCGTTTTTCGGGGATCCGTCAATCCCAACAGAAAGGATGAAAAAATCACTAATAACTTGTTTACACATTCTCTACATAACAAGTTTGCAGACTTCAAGGGCAGGGGAAAAAACGAATAAAAGAATCTTTTACAAATTACTACCAAAAGAAAAGATTTATAGCATTAATAAAGAGCAAATAAAATGAAGGTGTAGAAGTGTGAGTGGAAACCAGACAAAAAAGTTTTGAGCTTTCCTTGAAGAAATTTGTGGCCTGAAATGGGCCATAACTCTCATAGTTGATTTCCCATCGTCACTTTAGCATTTTCTATGAGAATAGACTCTGGCGAGATCCATGTGTCACGATCCATGAATCCTCTCGTACTCGTGACCTTGTGGGTGGAGCTCGGGGTTATCAAGTGAAGAGTTATCGAGTGAAGAGTGAGGAAGTAGAGGGACAAACACAATTGGTCTGTAGGAGTGGCGTCAAGACGGTTGGTGCTAAGAGTTTTAGGATATAAAGATTATATCACTTAGGAGCTCTGAAGACGGGGTAGGCCTCCCGTGCACAAACTGGTCGGGAGCTGATGCCACTCTCCTGACGAGGCCATGGTAGGCCGAAACCAATTGTTGAACCTAAATAGATCTGCTGTCTCACTCGATGGACTAGACGCCCGAGCAAAGTTGGGCGTGGCAAGATCTCGTACGAAGGAGCATTCACCGTATTGATCGCTGGGATAATTATAGAAGGAAGGCTGGCCTGGTGAATTCCGCTCACCAGGCGCCTCGCGGGTCGTTCCAAGGCCAAGGGAACTCTCGGCCCGTGACAAGTGGTATCAGAGCAGAGATCCCTTTAGTAGGTGGGTGATTCGGGGAAAAGCCTGTGGTCTTCCCGGTCCTATGAGGGCGGAGAGTGATCGCCGGGGCCAGGGGGCTCGGACAACGTGCGACTCTCGTCTAACTTCTAAGATGGCAATGGGAGGATAGGAAAGAACTGAATTGCTCACTGAATGGGGATACGTTCCTGGATTAGTGGGTGAATCTTAAGAAGAGGTCTGCGATCACGCTTCCACCGAGGAGACCCTTTGTTGGCTTGCTGAGATCAGGAGGAGCTTAGTAGGTGGAAGAAGGTTCTGCCATGGGAGTGCAGTTGTCCAGGGGGCCACACTTGTCGGGAAGCACAAGTAACTGGAGTTTCATGAACAGCTTTGATCGGGGGAAGCAAGCAACGGAGGGGTGAGTCTGTTCTGTTGGGCACGAAGCGATAGAACAGCCTGCGACGAGGGTGTTGCGGAATTGAGTGGGGGAGAATGTCACGGTCCGTGAATCCTCCCGTACTCGTGACCTTGTGGATGGAGCTCGAGGTTATCGAGTGAAGAGTGAGGAAGTAGAGGGGACGAACACAACTGATATGTGGGAGTGGCGTCAGGACGGTTGATGCTAGAAGTTCTAGGATAAAAATATTATATCACTTAGGAGCTTTGAAGACGAGATAGGCCTCCCGTGCACAAACTGGTCGGGAGCTGATACCGCTCTCCTAACGAGGCCATGGTAGGCCAAAACCAGTTGTTGAACCTAAATGGATCTGTTGTCTCACTCGATGAACTAGACGCCCGAGCGAAAGTGGGTGTGGCAAGATCTCGTATGAAGGAGCATTCACCGTATTGATCGCTGGGATAATTATAGAAAGAAGGCTGGCCTGGCGAATTCCGCTCACCAAGTGCCTCACAGGTCGTTCCAAGCCCAAGGGAACTCTCGGCCCGTGACACGTGCATGTGGGTCCATGATGGATATGGTCCATACAAGAACTTTTCCACGTAATTGTAAGGTTGGCTATGACTTGGCAAAAGCCAAATTAAGCAGGCCCTTAGAATAAGATGATGTGTCAAAGATTTATTCAGACAATGGATTTTGTTTTCCTCGTTTTTCTTAAGTTGCAACTGGAAGGTTAAGTGAAATTTGGCGTCTATACCTCGGCTCAAGAATGAAGAGTAGCAATAACACATACTGTTAGTGTAAAAAGAAGAAATTTATACAAACGACCTCTAAGACACGAATAGATTTGAAAGCTTTAAAAAAGCGGGTAATTATATTCATCAAATCAATGCATAAGGCGGCTTGTGCAATATCTCCTTCCGGTGGTGTATGTTCCACTTTTTTGAGAATTCAACCCTCTCAGGGCATGAGTCAAATTAATGTGGCGTGAGAATCTTCCAATGGGAATAGAACTTTGAGGTTTTGACTGACCAATTCATCTAGAACGCAATTAATTCATGATCACATGCTTAGCTGATTTCCAGGTGATTAGCGAGAGCAGAAAGCATAACGAGGAGGCACTCGATAGGGGCGAGTGATCTGACCTGGTGATGACTGATGAACGCCGACGGCGGGGCCGGGGCCAGCACTTGTTGTTACCACAAATTTTTGGGGTAATTATCGTTACAGACATTCACGCAACTTCACTACGTTGGCCTAAATACGTCTTGGTTTCGCTAATGAAGAAGGAAAAGCAAATCCAGCAGAAGTTTTTCCGTCTTCTATCTATCTTGGAAGTACATGGAATGAAACTTCACAAATATGGTCAATTGTCTCGAAAAATTCTCTTGGTGTCCAATTTGAGCCCGCCGAGCTGAGTCTGCAGTCGACTGCTATGGAAGCCAAAAAGACCTATCCAACTTAATTCAAGGATCCCAACCCATCTATATGAATTTCCCCTCCCAAACTCTTGCAACATGAGGCATCTAATTCTTCAAGGTTGCTCAACTTGCTAATGGTACTAGGTAAATTACTCAATTTTTTACAATAAGCAATGTGCAAACATTTCAAAAATTTCAAATCCCAATGGATTCAAGTAATTCGCAAATGCTTGCATCTGACGAGATAAATCGACTTGCTTGTTGGAACTTCCAATAGCCGGTGATATGATGGAAAAAATAATCAAATCCACATAATAAACACTCCAATTTCATGAGGGATGCAATACTCTCTAGAAGTTTACATAACTTGGGGCGAAAACTAAGGGTAGACAAATTTATCAGATGGCTAATTGAATCGGAAAGTCCAACCAATGATTGGCAACAAGCAATAGAAAGCACCTCTAGCTTCTTCAAAAAACCTATACATGGAGGAATTTTCACTATAGCAATCTCACTTATGTAGTTCCTTCAATTTTTCCAACTTGCCCATTTCTTGGGGTAGCTCTTGGAGTTCATAACATTCTTGCAAGTCCAAAAAAAGAGGCTCTTCCTGCTCCAATAGAAGGGTCAATTTGCTTCATGTTCTTACATTCCTTAAGCCAAAATATCTCTAAATTTTGGAAGGCTGACAGATCGGGAGTAACTTTTAAACATTGGCAATGTGTGAGATCTAGAACTTTCAAGTGCTTTGCCATATGTGAAACAAAATGATTGATAAATCCAACCTTAAAAATAAAGCATTAGAAACAAAGGACTAATTTCACTAAGAATAAAGCATTAGAAGTAAAGGACAGAACAAAATGATCTTTTTTTGACCTTAAGATGACTCCAACCTTTTCAAAGACTTTGAAACTTTCAAATAAGCCGAGTATGACTAATTTCTTTGGACAAAATTTAGTGGCCACGATGAAGGAGTAGGACACCCCCTCCAATCAGATTTGCGCCACACACTGTAAGGAACGTAAGAATCGTGAAGAAGACGAGAGACAACACGACGGACGGGCATTCTACATAAGCAGTTGGACTGCTTCTTGATCTTGTGTAGAATTTAGAATAATCCGAGAGCTGGAATATGGGGAGGAAGAGGAGGACTCCAGGGACGGCGGTGATGCAACTGGTTGTGCTTTGGCTGGTGATGCGGGGTGCTTGGGACGTCGCTGCGTTGACTCCTGGGCAGTGCAAGGAGGAGAGGAACCGCATCGAGGAGGCGTGCCGGGCGTCGTTCCTGGCGAAACAGAACGTGTCTCCGGCGTGCTGTCAGAGGGTGAGGGTCACGCATTTCGTGGAGTGCATCTGTCCCATCTCCCCCAAGTTAGCTTCCCTCATTCAGGCCTACGGGGTAAAGCGTCTCGTGGGCGAGATCCGGAGGTGCGGCAGCACCATCCCTCGCAACTACAAATGTGGAAGTAAGCGAAACACTTTCTCCCTCTCTCGATTCAAGTAAATTTGTCGCGACCATGCCATGCTTACAAGACAATATCTTATGTCTACAAGTTATGAATTGCGATCGATTTAGGTCTCGCTGTTTTTGTTAAATTGTGATTGATTTGATGACTGAGCGATGATACTTTCTCCTCTTGTTTCAGGTATCACTACTCCCCCATGAATTGTCATACGGAGCACGCGCCACATGCACTAAACGTATATTGCAGCCAATTCTTGTTCAGAGAGATTTCTAATGCATTGCATAGATGTATGAATTCCCTCTTTGTGTTGTAATGAAAAGACAATCCCGAGGTTTACTCTTCGTGATTTTCTTCTCCCCCTAGGATGTAATTTTTATATTTCATTTTATGAATACAAGGTTTTCAAAACCTTTTAATTTGACTAATCCCATAAAATGTATGTAAACCATCTCCATGTAAGGCTTCATCTATTAGGTTTACCGATGTCGCCACATAAATTACTCTAAGTAGTCGACACTTTGATTTGAGTATGTAATTTGTTGTCTCAATAGCAAACGCTTATGTCATACTACGTATTTGAGAGCTTACGAGCTTCCCTTATCAAAAAATTTGATCACATCTACTCCGAGCGGATTCATGTTCCAAAAACTACTGATAAGTCCTATCAAGGGCAAATTGCCTCACAAAATGAAAAAAAGTTAATAGAAAATCCTGAAACGTGCCTGTTTTAGGCATGAGATTACGGCTTCTATTCAGACCAAATGTACTTTATATCTCTGGACATATTTATTCCTGTTTAGAAAAAAAGCTCTAGATCTGTTTTGGCTATCGATTCAGGGTTTGGCTCGTATCTTGTATTTCATGGATTGGAGTTCGCCTGCCTAAGATGGACTTCTTGTCTTTACCAAGGTTGGAACAAGTGGAAAACCGGGAACTACGAATGCTGCTCGTTCCACCGTGCTCTTTTAGTCTTTTGCTATTGCAAGTGCTCCTTCTAGTTCGATTGGACAAAATGTGATCGGTGCCGCCACTGGTGGGGGAGCTATCTAAGCGACGAGTTCTAACTCTGCCGCAGAGGCTGGTGGTGGAAATAAAAATACACGGATTTGTAATAATTATGGACTTAAGAGCTGGCAAGGACGTTATCTCTTGTACTTGACGCTTTTACTAGTACATAGTTATCATGTTTATGATATTCCCAATGAAATTTTTATATCTCACCCCTCCCTAATTAGGTTATAACGAATTTTTTCTCGTTCTGAAGTTAATTTTGTAATTATATTATTATTAATTTATAACTCTTATATTCTCTAGTGATTTTGAACGATGGCCATGTTTTTTTTTTTTTTTTAACTGTGAGCTTATAAATTGAAAATGATGCCGTGCATCGTGTAATTGCTTTGAATTTTCGAACATCTATAGCATTCGGTACAAACCTGAATTAAAATCAGACGAGTATTTCTTCCACAGGTTATCTACTTATCGAGATAACTATCTAAGGACTCTGTAAATATATTTGGTTTTTGAAATAGTAACATAGATATTAACACTTCATGTACCGCAAATTATTAGGTGAATTGTGTCTACATGTACTAATAGGAAATTGACTATTTAAAATGGATGGTATCGCATAGATTTCATCTAATTTGACGGTTCATTCCAATTTTTAATTATATATAATATACACACGTTCCCTAGTAAGATGACGAATATTGGTGCGTATTGTTAGTTAGAACTGCCTTATGATAGAAAGTGCTATGCTCAAAATTATATGTGTATCATCTAACTACTTATCTAAAAAAAAAAAAAAAAAAAAAAAAAACACAACTCTAGTTAATCCTTCTTTATATAACAAATGTCAAATTATAGAGTTGAAGGGCATGCTAATTAAAATAATACTTCGGAAGCCATTTAATTTGAGACTCCATAGTACCGAATTTAAAGAAAGTGTCCCGTATTATCTCTAGATGTTGCGACGGACTATAAGTATAAAATAGAAAATTAATAATTCACGCCACCTTTTGATGTATATAGTGAGTCTGCATCAACTATAGGAATTTTCTGTACATGTAATCATTGCTAATGTTTTAAGAGTCCTTAAATTATATAACCTACAAAGTTAAAAGAAAGATCTGGACTCCGTTTGTTTTGATGAAGACATTTTCTGGCAAAATATTTCCCTCGTTTTAAGGCGTTTAGTTCGTTTGAGAAAATGAATCAACAAAAAATCTATGCTCAAATTTAAAATAATAATTTCCTTTTCAACAAATAGAAAATCATTTTCAAAATATGACTATATATCAACGTCTGAGCACAAAATTCCCCACACAAATTTCTGATAAGGCTAGGTCTCTAGTAGGGGTTATCGGTTCTCGGTCTAGTTTGATTTCACCTAAGAACCAGGAATTGGACTAGACGGTCCTAAGATCGGAAATCGGACCAACCAATCCAAGTTGATCCAATGAAGCCAACCACTTAGCAAACAAATTTAAAAAAATACTAGCATTATTGCAATTTCAGGATTTATTACTATTTTTAAGAAAAAAATTAATTTTTAATTCTTTTAAGAAAAAAGAGTTGGTCCAGTCCAGTACGATCCCCACCAAAACTAGGGATTGGACTAGGAATCGAACCAATGTTGCCGGGAACTAAACCAAACCAATTGGTCTGATCGGTTCGATATACTAACCCTTAGAGTGCACATCTCAAAATTTTTGAAACAAAAATTGATTTCTAGTTAAAAATTGATTTCTAAATTTCTATTTCAGAAATTGAGAAATTAAAAATTTTAGTTTCTAATTTCTTCTTTAAATCTATTTTTGGAATAAAAATCTGTTCCAGATATAGAAAAATTAAATTGCATTACCAAATAGATTTCTGTTCCAAACTTGTTCCGGAGAAAAGAGAAACAGAGAATTAGAAAAGTAGAAATTTTATCATACACGCCCTTAGTCTCTAACACCTGAGCCAGAGTCTATTAAGACTAGGCCTGTGACCTCAATGCTTGTGCCTAGGGTCCATCATGGTAGAGCTCAAGAACTTGGTGCTTACGCCTAAGCCCCTAGCCCCCATACCCAAGTTGATCAAGGCAAGGCTCGAAGCCCAAGTGCTTGTGCCCATGCTTGATGTCCTAGCACTCGGGCCCAACTCCACAAAGTCCGAGCTTGGATTCTTGACACCCTAATTCAAGCCCACAAAGGCTATGCTTAGATCCGTAAAGGCTGTGCACAAGCCTATCGAGGTTGGCCTCGGGATGCCCTGATCTTTGGCACCTGAGTTGAGGTCCATCATGGTTAGACTCGGACTTTAGTGCCCATACCAAGTTCCCTAGCTTCGCACGCATGTTATTAGCAAACGAATAATGCATGTCTATTAAAGAAAATCAAATCATATCTTTTGTATCAAACGACCGAAAATATTTTTTAATTCATTTTCATGTTGAATCAGATACCAAAAAATATATTACTAAGAAACATTTTCTAGAAATATCATATTTTCCGCAAAACAAACGAAACCTTAATGTCAAATTCTAAGTGCACAATAAGTTATATGGCAAAATATCTAATTTTTATTAAATAGAGGCAAAAATAAAGAATTAGGTTTGTTGAAAATTTGATCAATAATGTAGAAAAAGAATTGGGTTTCTTGAAAATTTCTCTTTTCGACAAAATTAATTTTTATGGAGGTCAAATCTAACAATTAAAAAATATAGTACTTTTCAATGTACATGGGAATTTTATCTTTTTGGTAACTAAATTCTACACAGGAACAAAAAAAGAAAAAAAAGAAAAGAAAAAGGAAAGTCGATAAATCCATCACTTTAAATCAGAATCGAACGATTGAGGGTATTTTTATCTTTTTGGTAAAAAATAAATAGAATTAGTCATATTAGGTGCATAAAACAAAATTTTTGAAATCCGGCAGGCGAAGAGGGAAAGTCCAGCTCCAGCTCCAGCAGTTTGCAGAAGCTCGAAGCCTTCACCTCCGGGCTTTACCCTTGTGCTGCAAGCCTGCAACTGCGACTGCGACTGCGACTGCGTGAGCATCGTCGATTTTCAGTCCCGCGAACCTCCGAAGAGATGTCGAACGAGAACGCCGACGCCTCGTCTCAAGAGCAGATCACGGAGGCGCAGATGGCTCGAATCTCCCAGAAGTTCCGGGCCGCCAAGGCCCTGCTCGCCCGCAAACGCCCCTCCCTCTCTCCCTCCTTCCCCGACGCTCTCCGCCGCAGGTACGACCGGTCTCCGTATTCGCTCCCTCCCTCTCCCACCTCCTGCTCTGTCCGATGCTCAGTGATTGTGTGCCTCTGGTCGTGTTGAATTCAGGCTTGAAAATGAGATTACGCCTTCCCCGCTGTCGAGCGTCCGACGAATGCCGCTCTCGGAGATCTCGACGAACGCGCCGTTGTCGAAGGGACTCGAGCCGTTGGGCAGCGGTCTAGGTGAGGTGATTCGAGAGGCGAGGATTAGTGCACAGGACGGATGCGAATTGGATTCTTATAGGACTCCGGCGAAACCAGCCGAATGCTGCGGCGTAGGCGATCCGTTTTCGAATTGTAGCATTCTAGACGATGCTTTCGACGACGCCCTCTTGGAAGAGCTTGATGCTTTGTCGGAGGGGAAATCTTCGACGTGCGGGGCAGGAGACCACGGTGGCCCCATTCAAAGGGAATCTGCGGCTCAAGTCAGCTGCTCTGTTGATCTTGACACCAGTGCTGCCTTTGTTGCCGTCGATGACGACGCCGGGAGTGGTGACCAAGGAATTCCTGATGGTGATGACTTTAGAGTTGTCAAGAGCATGAGCATGCCCGAAGGGTACTCGAAGTACTTGGATTCTCTGAATGAAAGGCAACAAGAAGCGGCTTGCACTGATATCTCAGTTCCTTTGATGATTGTTGCTGGTCCAGGCAGTGGAAAGGTCTTCTTCTCTTGTTTATTTGTCTCTTCCACTCCTCCCAAATTCGATTTAACATTTCTTCCGTGGCAAATATGACTCCCTTCCTTTCTCATTTCAGACTTCAACTATGGTTGGGCGCATTTTGACATTACTTAATCAGGTACTTCCCTCTCACATCATTGGATTGTTCATCTTAGGCATAAACAACGATTTAGCTCTTTTACGTTCTATTTGTACTTTTTTTCCCATTTTATGTTCAAAGTAGCAAGTGTGATTTTCTGCTTCAATTAAAGTTGAAACTGCTGATATCTCCAAGTTCGTGGAACGTCTCACCTCTCGATTAAGTATTCTTTCTTCACTGATACTTTTTCCAGGGTCTTGACCCTTCAAACATTCTAGCAATGACTTTCACCACTGCAGCTGCTTCTGAAATGAGAGACAGAGTTGGAACTATTGCTGGGAAGGAAGCAGCTAAAGACCTTACAATCAGCACATTTCATTCATTTTCATTGCAACTCTGCCGTAGACATGCTGAAAAGTACACTTCTTCTCTTATTGTATTTTTTTCATTCCAAGATGTATACATTTGAAGAGAATATGCTCTTTGGCTCTGGGTTTGTGTGTGAAAGCAGTATAGTGGTTGCATGTTCTGTTGTCCCAATATTGGTGTAGTGTTGTGTTAATCTCCTCCTAGCATACAACAGAGCTTCCCATAGTTTACAGATATATGATTTTCTTCCAATTTTTAGCTCTCTTTTATGATTATCTTTGTTCCAATGATGGCATCTCTTTCACAACATTCTTATGCTAATTATTTCCCTCTCATAATGAAGTATTGACTTATTTAAAGTCGATTTGATTGTTATATAGGATAGAGCGTACCCCAGAATTTCAGATATTTGGCCATGGACAACAGAGAAAAGCAGTCATTGAGGCCGTAAGATTGTTAGAACAAGAAAACAGTAAACAAAATAATGATGTCGGCGACCTTTCTGAAGATCCCAATGGCTTGACATCTCCACAGCTTTTCAAGGATAGATCGAAGAAGTGGCAAAAGTTTGTTACTCAGGTCAGTAGCCAGCCTAAAAAAAGGCAGTATTTTGCTCGAAGTTTCAAAAATCATTCTCAGATTCAGTTTTGGGTTACGGTAAAATTTATCTTCATATAAGAAAGAACTAGAAAGCACCTAATTGGACAATATAATTTCTCAATTAATGTCATTTCCTAGATTTTTCAGAAATTCATGCCATGTGATTTAGTTGAAAATGAAAGGTGCAGATAAAGCATAGGGTGCAGGAAATACTTTTTCACAAGTACCAAAATCCTGAACATGCACTTTTTAGGCACTCCTAAAACTACTCCTTTTTTTTGGAAACTTTTTTTGCTTTGCTAGTGAAATAGTACGGGCCACTTTACATGTCAAGACCTGTGCTCTCTCTTTCAGGCTAAAGCTTTTGGTGGGTGAGAGTGAGAACAGGCCATTTTCTATGTTAAGGCACCATTGTTTTCTCTTTGAGGCTAAAGCTTCTTCTTTTTGGGTGGAGGGAGGGAGGCGGGAAGGAAGGGGGAGGAGGGAAGGAGGGAGGGAGTCTGGTTCATGAAGGGTCCATGGCACTTTGAATCATTCATCCTATTTTGTTTGGATACATATATCTTACTGATTATAAATGTCTCCTAGGTGTGTGTTTAGGTTGGTTTCCGGTACCTTTTCACTTTTCAACGAGCAACAAAGTCCAAATAAGTGCATGTTTGTGGCTTCTTAAATCTACTTGTTTTTGTTTGGATGTTCATTTGCTTAACCTGAGAAAAAGTATTAAGGCACTTTGGGTTTGAAGGCATTGAGGTTCTCTCTTTCAGGCTAAAGCTTCAGGAAAGACACCTCGAGATTGCATTGAGTCAGGCAATGATACTGGAGTAAGCTGATTCTCTTTTGGAAAATTCTCCAGCTTAAATATTAAAGTTTGCTCCTTTACTTTCTTTTGTTATTCTGCTGTTGAGTTTCTTGTTTTGACCTTAATTAGGCTGCAATTCTTCACAACTACAATGATATATTGAGATCTTGTGATGCTTTGGATTACCATGACCTAATTAACTGTTCCGTGAAGTTGCTCACTGATTTTCCAGAAGGTCAGTACTTCCTATATACAAAGTTATCAAATTCGTAATTATTGTTCAAAGTCAAGTTAATATTTGTCGATGTCCAATTTCAAGTGCTCAAGGAATGTCAGGATATGTATAAGGCCATCATAATAGATGAGTTCCAAGATACAAGTGCCATTCAGTATAATCTCTTGCAGATTCTTGCATCTCGTAACCGCATAACTATTGTTGGAGATGATGATCAAGTATGTCCACACAATTTTGGTTTTCATATCTTGACCATTTTTGGCAAGTCACTGCAAAACATTTGTGTCCTTTCATTATTTGGAGTTAAACCCCTGTGCTCGTGCTGCAGTCAATTTTTAGTTTTAGTGGAGCGGATATATCTGGGTTTGATTCTTTTCGTGAAGATTTTCCAATGTATAAAGAGGTCAGCTTTCCTAGTTTGCCTTTTCTATGATCCCTTCCCTATCTCCCTGTCTTAAAATAGTCAAGCTTGTATTTTCATACTAGACTTGACATAGCCTTTATGGTGCAGATTAGATTAGTAAAGAATTACCGTTCCACTGGGTGTATTGTCGAGGCTGCATCATCTCTTATTAAAAATAATGTGAAGAGGCGCCAATTTAAGAATGTCCTCACTGATAATTCCACAGGATCTAAGGTGTCTATTGCCCACCTTTTTTGGTAGGAGAATAATTTGGGGCACAAGTAATACATTTATACTGAATTCAATTATAATATGTAGATTACTGTCAAAGAATGTCGCAATGAGGACGCGCAATGTACATTTGTTATTGACAAGATTCTGGAAGCCATGTCTAGTGGTTCCACTGCTAATTGCTCTTATGGAGATATTGCAATCCTTTACCGTAGGCAGGTCAAGCTTCTTTGTGTGTGTTTATTATTATTATTATTATGTATTATTTTTATATAGATGGAGAGAGCCGTTTAGCGACTCTTTGTTCTGAAAATTCTGGTTCTGCAGGTCTCTGGCAAACCATTCCAAACTGCCTTTCGAGAAAGAAAAATTCCTTTTAACGTGCATGGTGTGGCCTTTTACAGGAAAAAGGTTTTCCCCCCTTAATTCTTCTGGATCGCCAAACTCGCAATGCTCTGTCACATTAACATCCTTATCTTAAATTTCAGTATTAAGTCTCTAATGCACGTGGAATTTTGGAACAATTTTCTGTCAATAACAGAGTTAATCTATCATTTGACTCTGATTTTGCCATTGGAGTATTCACTAACTAGCTTTTTTTATAAAACTGGTGCAATTTATCAACCACATTTTGTCTCAGAAGCTACTGTGTTGTGTGCACGGACTTCATTTTTGCTTATGACTATATAGGGATCTCTTTTCGTAGCAGTCTGCTAGCTGGTTGAGATGTCTCATACCTTTCCTATTTTACTGCATAGTCATGTTTCATTACAGTTCTTTCATAATTTGGTGAAGTTTCTAGTGAAAATGGATTTTAAGCTACTAATCACATTATAACAAAGTTTGGGCTCTTGTAAAGGACCGAATTGTTGTTTTGACATAACCAAACTTATTTGTAAAGTCTTAACACTTTAGTTTTTTGCCCGTCTCCCACCTTTTCTGAATATTGAAATAGTTGAATTAATCCCACTGGCAAACTGCAGAATTCCATGCAAGAATTATACTTGTTTGTTGATTAAAACAACCTTCTGCCATAGGTAGTTAGAGCCATAATTGCTATGCTCAAGTCAGCAGTGCCTGGCTGTGATGATGGTCCATATCGACAAGTCTTGAAGGTTTTGCTTCCTTTTGAGAAAGAGGAAAAGAAGAGGGTATGTGTCTTTGAGTGATGGCTGGTTCAATTTTTTGGATCATGCAAGATATCCATGCCTGTCTTTTAGTTTTTCCAACAAGTGTTGAACTCTCTCTTTGACAGGTAATTAACCACATAGACAAGATATCCACTGTGAGAAAGTGCAGCTTCATATCTGTTGCCTCTGACATCTTTAGTGCAAAAATTTCCGGAACATTTAAGAGGTTTATTTTCTCGACTCTATGCATCATATCATCTAACGATAACAAGAATCTCTTTTTTCTTTTTTTTTTTTTTATTAAAGTACAGATCATTTGTTTACTTCCTGGCTGTATATATAACAACTATCTTCTAGGCTTCCCTCTTTGATTTTGTTAATTCAAATGTCTATTCTCAAGTAAGATTAATTGGTTTTACAGCCATGGGATTTGTGACCTGATACAGCAGTTATTACGGTTTTGGTTTAAATGACCTGATACATATTATACTATATGGTTTCATAAATGATATATGTAATAGGGGAGAATAGCATAAAATTATCCATGAATGACATAGGTACACAGATAAAAAATACTATTGTTTGTTAACCCACAATTGACATACGCCCCATGTGTAACAGCCAGCAGGTACATACGTATTAGGTTTAAATGGACACTGAAGGGTGTTCTATCATTTGATTCTTTGTCATGGCACTGATATCACTAAACAGTGCAGTGGGAGACTTGTGATGATGTAAAAGTTTGGATGCTAGAATGTTAAATCGGCCCAATGTATGTTGTCGGTAGCATTTCATTGCATATAGCTACCTGTGTTCGTGAACTGCATCTTGGATCTTATCTCGTGCCATTGTCTTGCTATTCTGTCGACATGTTATTAATGATCTGATTGGTTCCTTTTTACAGGAGTCAACTTACACAAGGACGCAAGGTGTTGTTGACTTTGGAGATGATATCTAGACTGGTTCACAGGGTAAAACATTGCTATTTCTTAGTTCATCAACCTCTTATCAGTACAGATAGAGGTTATAGTTGCTATAAATTGTCTGATACCTTGAAGGGAAAATATTTTTACTGAAAGTCGGCAGTGTGAACCTTTCTCTTCTTAGAATTTTACTTTGGTTGAATATTAAGACCCTGCGGTTTTCTTGCTTTGGGGCAAAACTTAATTTTTATGTTTTCAAATGCGGGTGTTGTTTCTTTTTTAGCATGGACTTTATGATCACTTCTCTGTGAACAGTTTAATTTAGATACAGGGTTTGTTTCCAAATACAGGCAGTTTTCTGTGAATGTTTCTTTATATCTTGGACTTTATAATCATTCAGAATAGATTTCTTCTTCATTGTAGTCTTCTTTTTATTGCAGGAGCAATCGATTTCCACTGTGATAGCTTCAGTGGCAAATATGATTCCACAGGTTCATCTTTATTGCCATTTTGGAATTCATAAATCTATTTCTTAGTTCTTCAGAACTTCGGGTACAACACAGTCATCATTGTGCACAGATTCGGGCTCGCACAGCCACCATACCTTTTTCAGTCCATCAGTTGTAGACCATGGTGCTGGTCTTTGGTTAATTACAATAACTTTCATCAACCTTAACATGAAGGGGAATGAAATTGTCCCCTCTTTCGTATAAAATAATTCATGAAGATCTTCAATTGGTTGGTTCAAATAGTATTTATCAAACATTTATCTTTTAAAAGCATAGCAAAAGCAATTTCTAATTAGACAGTTTGGTCAACAAACAATTTGGTTATGTTGATTGGCTAAATTAAAAATATCTTTCTTTCAATAGCTACAGAGGTCTCCAACAAAGGTGGTATATTGCTTTTCCTGGTAAATAAAGATATTGTTTCTCAGATTATGTTTTGGTAATTGCTGTATGATTTTCTCCTGTAGAAGTATCTCCTTGAGCAACAGGCAGTTCTAAATGTGGATGGAGGGAAGCTGCTGAATGAAGACAATGACCTTAGATCTGTAAGCTTTTTGTCCCTGAGAACCATGATGCAGCATCTTAATCACCTAGTCAGTCACATTTGTCCATAGTGCTGTTTATTTATCTTTTAGAAACTGAAACAGCATAATTACTACAGTAGTTCTTCATGCTTTCTGTCAAAGGTACTGGTGTGTAGACTATATGAAATATTCACCATGAAATTTTCATTTTCTTGTTATTGTTATGTCAGCCATGTTAAAGAAGAAAACTTACATATGAATGTTGGCTCAAGTGTGGTCAATGTATTTAGAGTCCTATTTGGATGGGGTTTCTCTTCTCTGCAGGTTCTTCAGTACCTACTGGATGATGTGTCAAGCTTCTTATCAACTCATGCACCGGCTGCAGAAGGCAATAAAGACACAAAAGAAGAAGTAGGAGGCTGTGGCAATGTGCTCAAAGCTTTTCTTGACCATATAAGTGAGAGAGAAAGGGAAAATTTTCATTCACGGAGACATGACAATGAAAATTCCATAACATTGACCACTATTCATCAGGTACTTTTCTCAGACATAATAAGTAATCACTAGACTGTGGGATAATTTTTTTTTTCTTTTTGGTTTTATTTATTGTGAATTCTGATCTTTCTGGTATGAAACTTCTTATGCTTTCACGCACTTGCAGTCAAAAGGCTTAGAGTGGGACATTGTTTTCATAGTGAAGGTACTTTCTGAGCAGTGTGCCCAATTTACTTCGCCTAGTCTTTTATGCTACTGGCCACTTCATATGCCTTTCCTTACTCAATTTGTCATTTCCTCTACCTTACATCATGATGGTTACTTCTTACTGTGCTAAACTTCATAGCCTAATCTGTTATCACTTGCATAACTCTGATACTTTCAATTTTGGAATTATCTGGGTCCACTTTAAGTTATTGTTTAATTATTTTGATTAAATCAAGGAGCAAACACTCTAGATAACGTTATTTACAGGCATTTTATTTCAATTCATATATGTAATGTTAGTTCTGCACATGTATGGTTAAATTTGTGATTGATGTAGCATAATTCTATGAATAAGTGGAAGAATGTATTGATGTCATGTTCTGTGTATGTTAGATTATCTATATTGTTATTATTCAAGTGCAGATTATCATATTATGTGTTAGCTTTTTGTCATATAGCTTGAAAAAAAAAGATGCCTTCTGTTCCCTTATTTAATACAATGTTGGACAGTGACTTCACCAAATTTAGCAGTTGCTAGTTGCTAATTCGTTTCAGGGATACACTGCATCTTTTTGTATGCTAAGCTTCTTCATTGAAGATACTTGGAAGTAACAAGAAGCATTATTTGAATTAAAGGACATACTAGAGATACTAGAGAACTGTCTCGGTAGTAAAAACAACTCATTGGTCTGCATTGGCAGTCAACATGTAGATGCTGATAAGCACTAGTGATATAAACCACTCAGTATGATAGCATAAAAGATTGATTATTAACATCACAAAGCCATCTGTTGGATTTGTTTTTTTATCCAAGAAGAGGTCTTAATAAGCAAAAATATGTGAAACTTTGATATCTTCCAATTGTCGCTATAGGCAAATGAATCTGAGATCCCACTTTTACATGAATTTGACGGTGCTACTACAGAGATTGGGACTTCTTTGGAGGTTAGCTTGCTGCATAAATTCTTTAAATGCCATGACCAGCTCCTGAAGAGTGTGATCACTGACTTATATTTTTTCAATCTTAGGAGGAAAGGCGCCTCTTATACGTGGCAATGACTCGTGCCCGACAGAAACTTTTCATTTTGTATATTATGATGGGCTCTAGTTGGCAGGTTTGGCCTATATCAAACTTTATAGTCAATATTTTTCTTCATCAAGCTAGTTTATAATCCTTTACTCTCCCTGTCAGATGTTGCAACCGTCACGTTTTCTGAGAGAACTCCCGGTTCATCTTCTAGATGTTCAAGTAAGTAACCAATGCACCACTACCAACACACCACTTAACTGTACCTTTTCAATTTATTTATTTATTTATTTTTTCAGTTCAGATCATTCTTGTTGCCTGGTGATCAAGCATACACTATATAGCTTTCTAGACAGTGTTGAGAGTTGGATTCAGGTTGAAACACCAGAGGGATAAATTTATATGGAAAATGGCACTGAGGAAAGATATTTGTAGCCCAAATAGATAAAATGAATTGATGAAGTACACCATATTTTTTTTTTGGGGGTGGAGTTTTTTGAACTTGCTGATACTAAGTAATTTGAGGAAATCTTTGGCACTAAGTAATTTGAGGAAATCTTTTCTTTGGTGAATCTTTCTGGGGAATGAATCCAGAAATTATCAGTGACCTCTTCCAAATTTGAGTTGGTTTCGATTACATTAAGGTAAGTAAAATTTACATGCATTTGCCCTTTGTTCCAGGAGAAAGTTAGAGGGCCTCTTTGTCATTGCTATGGATTGCATTAGTATTCCTGTTGTGTCATTTGTTCTTATTGTCTTCATCAAAGATGCTTGTTTGGTAAGGTTGACTCCATCTTAGTGAGGTGCGCTTCTTGCTGTGTTTGGACGTGAAGAAATTATTTTAATTGTAGTCAAGTCTAAAGCAAAAAAAATTAGAAGAGATGAATTCGTTGCCAAGTATTATCTTCTTCAAGACAGACATAGGTTAGGTTCCAGCATTATAAGTACCTGATCAAATATTCTTCTCCCCTTCACTTGCTCTTTCTGCAGATTACTATTTGTTAGTCCAATCTTTTAGCCTTCACCACCAAATCCCTCATGAATGTGTGGCCACATGATTTTTGTAGATTGAATTGAGTGCAAAAGATTTAAAACCGAAAGATCAAGTGACTTCAAAGGACAATACGAAAGTTCCCATTATTTTTACAAGAGAAATACAATGTCCTGATGCTGAACTGTTGCCCTGTGAGCACAGCTATCAGAATGACATGGCTGCCAAGGATTTAGGTGCTATGGTGGACATTTATGATGGAAATAGTTTCTTGAAAAGGTAACATCCCGGTGGACCATTTTTCTTGACTCGGACTATTTAAAATAACGTAATGACTGTCAACTGCAACTTGTCTATGTAATCTCTTTCATTACAGATTTAATGTTGAGGACAGATCATTTGTTTCTCATCTGTTCCATCAATGGGCCAAAAAGCAAGCATTTAAAGATCCCAAAAGGTTGCTTGATAAGGTGATGTCTTGTCCCTTGAATATATATATTCAATCAGTCTTATGAAGTAATCGCCAGGTTTCATAGTAAATGAAGGGCAACTTTGGCCTGTCAGGCTATCTTTCTGGGATAGCTATTCTCCATTGTAATTATTCTCACAGTGGTTCATGTGTAAGTAGATATTCTCCATTATATCATATTGCGGTCAGTTGCCTATACTTGTGATTTTCACTAAACCAGCTCCTAAAATTGATCTTGTGTTATCTGCTGACTTGTTGATTACAGTTGGTTTCTTTGGCTCATCTCATTTTTATTGAAAGGCTTTTATAACCTTAATCTATATATTCAAACTGGATCAGAGAATTATGCCACACACAACCATTTTTGTACTTGTGCCAAAGAATATAGATGCGAGCATCATAGGTTGTCTCTTCATTGGATTTCATCTACTAAAAGATAAAAGGAATCTTTTCAGTTGCCCTAACACTACTTTGAGATTATTGAGCTCTAGTTGTTAACTGAATTAATTAGTCCATTATCTGCAAACTGATTATGTTCACGTCCATCATTTTTGTTTATTGTAGTCAACTCAAGTGTGGATCTAATTATGTTTAAAATACTGGCTTTTTTCATCTTGTCTGCCCCCTGGCAGGTTGGATTTGTGATTGATGAGCGGATGAGGGTCAATAAGAACAAGCACAAGGTAATGCAAATTTATTTGTACTTTTTATTTCACTGAAAATCAGGGCCCTCCGTGTTGTTTGTGTTTCGAGAATTGTTGTCCTCCAGCTGTAAACTGTCATGGAGACTAGATCAGATAAAGAACTCTATAGTTGGGGCCACCATGCCTTTAACAGCTTATGGTCCTTTATCTAGCATCCATGGTCATAAAAGAACCCTTGCATAAATGAGAAGTTAAAGTAGGCCATGATCCATATGCTTTCTATTACTCGAAGAGGACGACATCGAGAAAGCCAAAACAGAGATTGCATAGATAGATGCCTTTATCTACTATCTGATATCTGGATTAAGAAGGAGGAATATCGTCATGGGAAATCCATATTAGGAGAAAATGGAACTCATGTTCCATTGGCCTTACCTTGCTCAAGGCAATTTAGGAGCTCTTTTAAGTTAAGTTCTAGCTGATTCAACCATAAATGGCAATGATCCTGGATGATCAACTTAAGTAGACAATTAGCTAGACATTTCAGGCAATTCTTCTACTTTTTCACATATTTGTTGTGGCAGCTGGTACATGCAGGGTGAATTTGCCTTTTGCAATTGACAAGCAAAAATGAGGATCTTCAATTTTTCATTCAATCTGATGAGATAGGTGAATCCATTGAATCAATGTAAATGTGGATAGAATACACTTGAACTATGCCTTCTGTTTCTCTTGTATATGTAAATTTGGGTGTAATCACAGATTTCCTATATGTAAGTTTGCCCATCTACTTTCTTCAATTTTACTTCCAGTGTCCCTGAAATGTTCCATACATGATAATCCAGGATCTCCTGCATGCGTTGAAATGTTGTTTGAAGTCTGATGAAGCAATTCACTATGCACAATATGTGAGTACTTTTATCGTTTCTTTAATTAGCATTAAATCATTGGAAGTTTGTGGACAATAACACAAACTCCAACATTTAGTACCACTAATTTCCTTGTGTGATGTCTCTGTAACACTAGGTTTTGAGGTGGGAAGAAATGCCTGCTGTTGAACGTGCTCATTTGATGAGGGAGAAACAGGCAATTTTTTAACTCTTCCTTTTACCACAAAAGTTCAATATCCTGATCATTTCTCTTATGAAAATCCATAACATAGGATGTGTTTGCAAGCAATACTGCAACCTATATGGGCTACTATGGCTATCTGTTGGTGCTTATATTCAAACAATACAATCTTGAGTGGATGTACCAGTAGAGTCGCGTCTTCGTGGAATGAGCTTAGTACCTCGGTTCCTTTCCTCTTCGCATTGTACTTCCATGCAACTGTTTCCACTCATGTTTACTTGTGCTGAACAATGGATTTGAATTGCATAGGATATACCGCCATAGCTCTTCTAAAGATTTCAACAAGAGCTACTTATCACTGAAAGGTAGAAAGGAAGGAGAAAGGAGGGAGAGAGACTGCTTATTAGGAAAAGCTATTGATTTCTTATGTAGCAAATGGTTTGATCTGGCCACCCGTCGTAAGACCTTTTGAGTTTCACTTTCAGCTTTGTTAACTTAAGATGGGGTCATTATTTCTCTCTAAGCAGAATAGTTAAAAAGTCGAACCTTCTTTGTTTTATTCCAATGAGATTCGTACAAAGTGATTCAGCTTACAAAAGCCTCTGAAAAGTGCTAGAAAAATTTCAATTTGCATTTGTCTTTTAGTGTTCAATGTCAGAGGAAAAACAAGTATCTCTGGCAGTTCGCCATCTGATGGGAGATGCCCAGACGGGCACATAAGACTGCTCTGTAAGACATATATTCTTCTGACCAAACTATGAAGTTTGTTTAGCCAGATGGCCCTATATGGACTTCCAACCATTGGTCATGACCCTTTATGTGTCTAGGCACAGATTCTTGCCTGCATTCCTAACTTCTTGTATTCCCTCTTGCAGGAGCACTTCCAGAAACTAACGATAGAGAAGTCTATGGGTTCAGCAGCACCAACATCAAAGCAGGTATCTGGCGCCCTAACTTTTCATGGATAAGTAATTTTGCCTTTTGATAGTGTTATTGCTTCAGTGACTGTGCATGTCATTAGCGGCTGGCAAGACACCTAGGGTGCATTTCCATGGTAATCTGGTGATAGAAAGTAAACTTTAACAACACTGATGTCCTTTTCTTCTAAATAGAGCCAGACAAGTTGATTTCCAATGCCTTTGCATTTCCATTTCCATGGACTGTTCCAACTGACATTGCGTACTGTCTTTTTGGTATTGCTGGACCTCAATTATTTAAAAGGTCTAAATGTGAAGTAGTTTGAATATTGGCCAAGAAGAACGTAGTTTAAGTAAATTGTTTCTAAAGTGGGCATGAATGATCTTTTTCTAATTGCCTCTCCTGTCCTATAACAGATGTCTTATCTGCAAAAGTTGGGATGTACAGTTGCCCCTACATCACGCCTCCATGCTTCTAAACTGATCGAGCAGTACAAATCACTGTAAATGAAGTATATCCTTGAGCAAGATGGACTGCTGCCTGCGGATGCAACAACTGAGTTGACTGAGTTCAGTCAAAAAAATTACGAGGCAAGGAGCACTGCCAGTGCTGGACCCGTTGATTGGGTGATAAGCGACGTAATGTCGTTCAGCTATCTGCTGCAGCAGAACGGTAGCTTGAAGGACGCATCTTCAGATTCCAGCTACCACTATTGAAATTACTGGAAGCTGCTTGTTCCTTGATGACTTTGCTATTTAACACAAATCCAATCTTCCAATCATAGTATCTTTGTGATGATGTAAAAAATTGGGAGTCGGTTTGTACAGCAACATGCAAGTTTAGTAGCGACATTTGAATCGTAAATGTTGCAAGTAATGAAAAATTTTGATTATTTGGAAAGAGAATTGATTGATTTACCCTTTAGGCACAGCAATGTTCCAAATTCCTTTCATCGTACGCACTTTAAATTGGATCAGTTAATGCAGGACTTGATAAAAGATACACCTTGTAGTGGGCGAATGAGAGGATAGGCAATTGACATTTCTAGTGATCCATATAACAATATATCAAAATGCGTTGATAACTAGAATTTTAATTGACAATTTGTTTAGTTTGTACATGTTAGTGAATTCTCATCAGGTTTATGGAAGTACTTGCTGTTATTTAACCTGCAATGTTTTTGTGGAAGTATAAATAGTGACTTAATAAATTTTTTTATTTACGTAATAATTTTAAATTGCCAGCCAACTAATTCTGTAAATTGCCAATGCTTGTTTGCATTGCATTCCTTGAAGCCATAACATTAAGATGGGAAAGCAATGGAAATGAACATTTGCTGCTCGAAAAAATTATAACTGCCAAACATTTTAGGTTATAATCATATTAAGCTGAGTGATTCTCATTATTGATCACGTGCTTCAAACGTGTACTTTTTTTTTTTTTTTTGGCTCAATTCAAACGTGTACTTTATTCCTGCTATAAATATCTGGTTTCTTGATTTTGCTTTTACTGTCTGTCCTGGTTATGTTTGGACTTTTAGTAAATAAGTTGACTCGCACTTTCGGACTTCAATTGCATGAATGCATGTGCCTGTTCTTCTTCCCTCCAACCCACTCTTTAAGCATAGATTTATTCTCTCCCTCATTGCTCGTGAAAGAGATATTGCTCCAAGTGCTTGCACTATTGATTATTTTAGATATTTCGTGTGTATATTTCTCCAAAAATTCAATATTTATTTTTACAGAGTAAAAAAGAAACACTCTGCCTCAGTTTAGATAAAGTCTCTCAAACTCATATCGCTTGCTTTCTTATTGGAAAGATGACGATTGCTGCAGATAAAAAATGAGTCACTTGTGATAGATCGAGCTCCAACTCATATTCTTAACTTTTAGAGCCAATTATGATATGATTAGTCCCATGCAATAGAAGCTGTCCTTTGCTGCTAAGTTGAACTCTTCTTTGCTCTACTCAAGACACTTGAACTACTTGGACTTAAATGGGATCGACTTCATATATGGAAGAATACACGACTTCCCCGATTTGACAAAACAATTGAGATACCTTGGTTTGTCTTGGTTTGTCATTTTGTAACTTTCGTGGAATGGTTCCTAGACAATTGGGAAAACCTCACCGACTTGGAAGTCCTTCATCTTCATGATGATGACAACGATGACGACGAAAATCTGGCTATTAATGTTTTCCGGTGGGTTTCTTATATCCAACCACTAAATTGTTGTTTGCTAACGCTTTGGGAAATACTTATTTCTGTTCTTTTGTTCTTCGGAACATAATAAAATAAAAACGCAATTGGCAATTTTTTTTTGTTCCCGAGAGTAACTCAAGAAACGAGAAATAAGCTTTTCCTTTCCTTTCTTTTCTTCCTCCTCTATTCTTTCTTTCTCTTCCTCGTCTTCCCCTAGCTGATAGCCGGCCTCGATGTTGGCTGTCAACTAGCCAGGTCGACCCCTGATGAGATCGCCTTGAGCTCTCCGACCATTGCTAGGTTGGTGTCGTCTGGGTGGGCAAGGCCAACCAACTAGCCTCGCCCGGCCCTCATTTGGCCTATCGGCCAACCATGGTCAAGGTCGGCGACTAGCTAGAGGAAGGAGAAGAAAAATAAAAAAGAAAAGAAAAATATAATATTCTAAGTCATAAAAATATTTGGAATCGTACAAAATGTATTTCTATTTCAAGAGCATAAATTTTACATATTCATCAAACACTTTAAAATGCTCAAAAACTATTTCCGAAGATAGAAATAGAAAAAAGTACTTTTAAAAATAAAAAATTTTCAGGTACAGATACGTTATAAAATGCGCCATAAATAATCTAGACATGAGTAGCTTAAAGATCGCCCGAGCGAGAGACCTCAAGCAGATGGTCGGCATGCTCCCATCTTTATCGTACGGCCTTCATCGAATTCTAATATATGGGTCATGGGCCCTTTCTATTTATCTATCTTATTAAAGTCCTCACCCCATCCATTTTCATCTTTTGGTGGGCTTCCATATCCCACGGGCTTCTCGATGGTGACTTTCGGGCCGGGAAGCCCGAGGCCCAAACCCGAAAAGAGCAAAGCCCGTAGGGAATGCGCCGCTCCCCGCTCCGGCGATGCGAATTGCAGAGATGATGAACCCTAGCAATTCTCCCTTCCTCTATAAAACGCGAAATCGAGAATCTCGTCGTCTCTTACCGCCAGCGCCGGCTGCTTCTTACCAACCCTTTCCTTCGCCAAGTCCAGTCGCTACACCCGAGGTTTTTAGATGCTATTTCGATTGCAGATCATCGCTATTCGCTATTTGCAGTGCGGCTCGTATACGATTGCCTCCATTTCTTTGTGCGTCCGGCGGGAGTTGAGGGTTAATAGTAATTGTCCACGCCCTTAAACCTGCGGAAGTGTCGACAAGGTGGCGACTTGGGCATCGTTGATGTTTTAGGACGTCGTGACAAGGCAAGAGAGAATCCGCATTTGGTCGGTTCTTGTCGTGGCGGAAGATGTGCTAAGGAGCAGCTGAGTCGCGTGCTGCATTGCTTTCGCCTTTTTTCAAATTGTATACATATATATAAAGAAAGGATGGAGAAGAGAAATGCGAAACTGAGTATGGGTCTACTGTTCTGGAGTTGAATCTGCTACCATGTTGCTGTGGTGGAACAAGTTTCATGGCGTGGTAACGCCATTATCATCTTGTGGTGTCTCAGTATTCCGCCCTTCGTTTTGAGAATTTCACGTTACGCGACGAGTTGAATTGTTGGCGGGTCTCAGCAAAGTCATGCATTGCTTTCTTTGGTCGTATGAAGTTTCTAAAATCTTGTTTTTGTCTGCAGCGTGGAATTCTCTTGCCAAGTTGTTGGTTCTTTTTCCTTGGTGTGCTATATTGATACAGATAATCTGGTTTTCTTTTGCAATTTATTTATTTCGGTTTTCATGTCGAGTGGAGAGGCCAGTGATGATCTTCCTATAGTCTTGCCTACATTGCCTGACTATATGTATGATTATGTTATTGACTTCTCTGAGGCCTCTTGGCTAAGATATATTTTGGTTTGATTGCTTAAGAAATTTATGAGCTACGGCTTTGTTTAAATCCATTGCTTTTTTCTCTATAAAGTTGCTCAAATCTTTTGCTTTTGTAGCACGGAATTGTCTTTCTACGTTGGCTTGGTTGGCTTTCTTTGGTCTCCCATATTGATGTGGGATAATTTGGTTTTAGTTGATTTCTGTTTTTGCGTTAGCGGAGGCCTGTGATGATCTTCTTATAGTCTTGCCTACATTGCCTGACTACATGTATGATTATGTTATTGACTTTTCTGAGGCTCTCTATCTTTTTGGTTTGATTGCTTAACAAATTAAGAGCAACAGCTTGGTTTAATTGCGGCTGTTGCCTTTACCATTCAAAT
Organism: Eucalyptus cloeziana; assembly: GCA_014182715.1. Lineage (NCBI taxonomy): Eukaryota > Viridiplantae > Streptophyta > Magnoliopsida > Myrtales > Myrtaceae > Eucalyptus > Eucalyptus cloeziana. The sequence goes on from CM024644.1 coordinate 398,663, forward strand.
TTTGTTGGAACTGTGGTTATCTTGGCTTCCTGTTTATTTAGGTTATACTTTTGCTCGACAACGTCTTTGTCGCTTGTATTTTCTACCCCTTTTGTGACCATAGAACAACAATGTCCTCTTAAGTCCTTAAGTTAACCCCATTTTTTCTCATTTCTCATTTCTGTTTCTTCAACTTGTTTCTTGTTCTCGCCCTTTTGGTAAAGCTTGATTCAAAGTAGCTTCAGTATAAGTTTTGAAGTATAGTTACTCTAGAGATGGCCAGGCTGACTTTACAAAAATAAATTTCATTGAGTTTGATTTCAAAGTTCTTTCTCGGACTGTCACTCTGCTGTAGAATCTTATATGACTCCTTAGCTGCTTTGAGCTTTCTCTGATTGTGGTTATTTATAATCAAAATGGGTTTCGTCTCCAGTCTATTTATCTACTCTTTGGAGCTTGCCTATTGCCTTGTGGGGACATGCTTCGTGCTTGGGCATTGCCTGTGATGCATTTTGATACATTACGTGGGTCCAGCGAAGATTGCGCGAGTTCTGAAATTGTGAGTGCAGAATGCAGGAAAAAGATACAAGAATGATGCAACTGGGTGAGCCCTACAGATTGAATTTTGGGGCTGTGAGAAGCTTGGGAATCAAATGCATCGTTGGCTTCAACTGAGCATGCTTTTTCCAATGAACGCCCTTTCGGGCATGTGAGGTCTGGCCAGTGGCATGGGCTCTGCATTCTTGATTTCAGACATCTTATTAAGTTTGGGGGTCAGCGTACTTCTCTAGATCTGGCGTCACTTAGAAACCATCTTTGTTGTGCATTTCTTTGCAAACAAGAAGTGGATGTGGAACTGTAAATGCAGACGTCATGGGGTTTCATCTACCTTTTTAACTTCTCGGGTATCCTCCTCGGACCCGAGCAGGTCCTTAAAAGGCTCTGACCACCAGGAAAGTCTGGGTAGAGGGAGGGAAGGCCCTCGAAAAAGATTCCTCCCCGCTGGGGGATGCTTACGCAAGTGGGTTCCCACCCACCCCGGGCCTGATGGCCATGAAGCCTTCCCCGGGTGACCAATCCCGGGCACGGTTCAGCCAAATGAAGGCAGCTGGGTGGGCAAATCTCTTGTTGCAGAAATGGGCAGACACTTCAGCACTATCTTTGTTTTCCTCTCTCTGTCGGCACAAATTATGCCAGATTAATACGTGTAGCAATAAGTCGCTTCCATTTTGTTCCGTGTTAGGAAGAAAGTGACGGGCATAAACGATAAGCTGCTAAATGTTTTTGGTCTTCAATTGTTATATCTTTATAAGTGGTATCCAAAAATTAGACTTGTCAAAATGCGTCATAGACACATTTCTTAATTCTTAATCCATATTCCATAGGTTAAGTTGTTAATATGAGCTAATTGTTTAATACATGGGTTTTGAATGGAAAAAATCTAAAATAATGAGTTTTAAATATATTCACAATTTACTTAAATCCAGTCTAATTATTCAATTATCTTCGCCATCTTTTATTTTCTTGTTCTTTAATTTTAGTTTGGGCATGAGTTTTTCATGAATTGGCTTACATATAAAAGTGATTGAGTAATATGGATTGGGTCGGTATATGTTGGTCATGCGTCGACTTGAGTAATCGATGGATTTGGGTTGGATATTTTAAAAGTTAAGTTCTTGACTGGATTGGAATTTGCTAATCGCTGTGCAGGCTTACGTCGCCACGTGTGTTGGCGCGTCGGCAGGTAGGAAAGTAACCACCGCAGGGAGTGGGTGGACCATCCCTCCATTTCTGCGAAGATATTTTTCAGATGCAGTATGATCCCATTTTTCGTAAGATATAAGAAAGTTTTTCCAGTAAACTTCGATTTGAAATACACGCTCGATTATAAAAAATAATAATAATAATAAAAAAAAGAAACATATAAACTTGGATGGAAACAAAACGGTTAAAAATCAAAATTCAACTGAAACCTTTCATTGCTCGTGTATTCTTTACTTGTTTTGGGTTGAAAAATACGGACTTAGAGGGATATATTCTTTTCATAGATACAAAGGGTCACATTGGATTTAATTTTCAGGCAAGTTCCGAAAAATAAAAATCCAAGTAATTTTCCATATTATTACTTTACAACTCATGGAAAACAGGAAACCTATCCTCCTAAAATTGACAGAATGGAGTGCGCTGCTGATTGCATAAAATAAGCTTCAATTTGAGAATATTTGCTTTGGTGGTAACAACAATGAAACGTGTACTATTTGCCAAATTCACACGTTTGTCCATGTTTTGACCATGAGATCAACTCAAACATGAGATCGTACTTGGTGACGTGAAACCATCTCTAATGATGTCTTAGACATGACATTGTTAACATTTAGTGATATGATGATTTGAAATCGTATCTATTATATAAGATTGCTGGTTTATAATCCGAAACAAATGTTCATATATATTTTATATATTATATGTTCCACTTAGCCAGGACTTTTACCGGCCGAGCACATCTTTTATGTTGAAACTTTAGCTTAAAAAAAAAAAAGAACTGCACAAGAATGAAAAAGTTAATCATCTGAAAGAAAAGTAACAACGAAAAATGCCGCAAGCCTTGACTAATGGAGAACACTCTTCCTATCAGGTTAAGACGGGTCAATCGAGTGCCAATAAGGTTAGTAATTACTCTATTTAATAATATGCTAAAAAAAAAGGAGTTCATAACCTTTCATTTCATTATTTGAATAACCTTTCATAATAATCAAAATCAACTCAACCGGTACCATAAGGAAGAGCCTTGTGCCCGTATTACTTGTACAGTTCCTTCTTAACCCATATGAGCTCAGAAAATGAATGCCCTCAAGCTAAAGACGATGAAGTACCAATTGATGGAGATGAATTTTATTTCAAAAACAAGAGATAAGATGCACGTTAAAGTTCGAACCCATTAGCGGCCCGGAGCAAATTAAGAAGGACAAAAACCGAGGTCCTCAAGGTCAAAAAGCAAAACTCAATCGAAATTGCAGCAATCAATGGATGTCAATTCTTCAAGTTGAGAGGCGGTGGTGCGTGCATGGCGTGGTTAAAGCCCAAATGTTTGTGGGCAATTTTTATCTGAGATCCCGACAAGTATCCCCCCATTCAATTATTTTAAGTCACGGGCGTTCCTATCAACATCGACCCACAAATATGCAGCACTCGCTTACAGGCCCCCAAAAACTCACAGGTCACACGCCACTACCTGCCTTTTTCTGCTCTATATAAACTCGCTCCTGTCCAAGATAAGCACAAACCTGGAAATGCATTTGCGCTCAATTATGCCATCACAGTTCCTTATCTTCGCGGTGTTCGCAGCAATAGCCTTCTCATCGCCTGTGAGTTCTGCGAGGACGTTAGACTTGCCAGAGATGTCCACAGGCCCCACCGGCGGAACCGGAAGCCCGGCTGGAGCCACTGGCTCAGGCCACGGCCCCAACTGGGACTACAGCTGGGGCTGGGGTTCAAGCCCGGGGAGTGGCTGGGGCTACGGTTCGGGTTCTGGCCACTCACCCACAGGATTCGGCAAGGGATTTGGTTATGGCTTTGGTTCGGGGACAGGATCAGGATCTGGGTTTGGGTATGGTTCAGGGGGCGGCGGTGCTCACGGCGGAGGCTATGGGTACGGAAGTGGTTCTGGCAGATCCGGAGGTGCTGGAGCAGGCGGCGGGAGCGGCAATTCTGGTGGACCCGGCGGTAAATCCCCGTCATACCCTAGAGCCAGAGACCACCGTACTTAATATGCTGAGACGATCGGTTTAAGAAAGAAATTACCTTCTAGAGAAAAAAGAGTCCTTAGGGACGTAACGCGTGCATCATGTACGAGATCATGTCTTCAGCATGAGATATATAAATATATATATATATATATATGTATATATATGGCAACATAATGTCAGCAGAATAGTACCAATCTCCATCTGTTCTACTATACTACCAGAAATAGTTGCGTATTTTCTGGATCACATGCCCGAAAACATTAAGTTGGAGCAGCATAACGGCCAACGACCAAACGAATCTCGGCCAGTCACTCAGTTTCGCTCAAAATAATTTCATCCACAAGCATACAGCCCCAACTGTAGATATTGTCAAGGAAAGTCGTTGCTTTTTCAAAAGATCGCTTCATCTTCACCACAAATAAATACTGCATTCAATCGGCAGTCTAGTCGGATGGAATGTAACTAGAATGGCAAATGACAAGGACTTTACACATTGAAAGCCCGTTCGCTACATGGAATCCTGTTTATAAACAGCAGCCTGCAAGCACCATTCTTTTAATTGATTCACCACATCAAATAAACTTCTAGTCGTGGCCTCTATCCTCTAATTCCGAGCAACACCAACGTCCAGTCTGTTCTTTCGGAAGGATAGAATTTCAATGAGCAATACCATGGAAAGAGGCATTTCTCACACCCCACAAGCAAAGAAAATGAAACGAAAAAGGTGGTCAATGAGAATAAAAACTCTCTAAACAGACACATCCATCCAAATCATTAAATTCACTCAATAAACCAAAAGAGAAACATACTTGAAAGTAGCTTATATAATTGACCCTACCATTCTCCAACCGCATGTGGAACCCAGTATCCCGCAAAATCTGTCAGTCATCATAAAGCACTCGATCTAAATTCGACTATGAGATTTATTCACTTCTGTATCGTGAATCCAATCACAATGTTTTCAGTCACTAACAGTAAAAACAAAGAAATGAGCAACTTCTATCCACAATAATCCACTCTCCAACGATTACAAATGCCAAAACAATACCAAGCAACAACAAAGCAAACATAACGACGACCTGTTGTTGCTCTTCAAAGCCATGAGCCTGTGCCTGCCATTCCAATGTCCCTTCAGCTTCCACATGGGAAAGCATGAGCAACTTCAACAAAATAGCCAAGCCCGCTTACACAACCAAGATTTAATGTGCAAGTACATTCCTCGGGCTAAAAAGGTCAACAACTTGATAATATGGATCAAAAGGAAAACATATTGGTCAAATTGTGAAGAAGCACACTGTCAGAGCCCACTATCATTCCTCATCACCAGATTCTCATTAAAAGCAGTCGCCTCATCCAGCTCAACATATACCTATTCAGCTTGAATCAGCTCAAGTTGAAAAAAAAAAAAAAAAAAAAAAAAAAAAAAAAAAAAAAAAACCTAACTACCAACCTACGGTTGATGTCGAGCACTTCAACCATGTCAAAAAAGGAAATGCGTATTCCAGCACGACCTATAACAACTTCATTCTTCATTTGGGACGCTTTTCTTTACATGCTATAGCATTACAGTAACATTTCATCCTCTGCAGGACATCAGCACAACGAACATGGCTAACTCTGTAATCAAAAGTCAACTCTCTTAATGGAGGTATGTCTTTCGAAGCAAAAAACATTATGTGCGGCATTCTCTTGTCATGGTGATCAGAGAGCACATTTTGTGCATATAAATTTGGAGAGCAACTATGGTTGATAAACCTCCCGATGTTTCCTTGCACCTTGGCATCAATAGTAAAGCACTTGCCATTCTGCTTGCAGGTGGCACCACCAACCCCGATATTGAAGAAATACTTGTGTTTGTTGAACTCCGGTGAAACTAACTCATCTGGAAGTACTTTGCCAATGTACTCGCAAACAAAACTACCTAAGGGGATGTGTGATTGTGATCTGACGCCCCACCCCTTTCCTTGAGTTTGAAATATCTCTAGGTCAAACTTGATGCCACTTTGACTTGCTCTATTTATGCAAGAGTGCGAGCAAGTACAAGATGGGCCGCACTCATAAACAAGGGGCTTAAACTTCGAAATTCGTCCATCTTGTTTGTATGGCAATGTCCCTCCATTCTTTATTACACAAGAACATATCCTGGAACGACATACTTCCTTGCAATTGCAACCAATTGAAGGAGACAGATCCTTTAGCTCTGGATAAGTGATATCAGCAATGTAATTGAAACGTGAAGGTCGCTCCTTACAAACTTGAATTGATACCTTTTCTCTCCCTTGAGATATATCATCATCCGCATAGACACGTTCAAGAGCTCTTGAACCATTCGAACTAACTGGAGCACTCCCATCATGGTTATTTCTTGTCAGGTTTCTGGTCAATCTGAACTTGTAAATCAGCTTTCCAAGAGGCCCTCTTTCTATCCCATACCGACGCACGTAGAATAAACCTTCGTAAACATATTTGCACTTAGAAAGTCTCTCATGGTTGGCATCCCTAAGACCAGAACCGTTCTTCGTAAGATCATATCTACGAATAAAGCGCACAGGTTTTTGGAAATGCATGCTATTCCTCAGGGCAAGGTTCCCCCCAGTCAGCTTTTGATCCTCAAGGCAACCCCTTCGGCCCATTACACGGTTTCCACCTTCGCCACAATAAACCACCTCATCTTCGGAACTCACGCTATTTGAGTATTGGCCAGAGTCCACAATACTTGTCGCATAAGGTACCTCATTCACCCCAGCCACCCAATCTATGCCTCTTATATTTTGACCGTGAAGGCCGGTCACAACCAGTTCGGCCCTACAACAGAACTCCTGCCCTACTTCAACACCAGATACAGAGCCTAGCGATTTTTCAGGATTAACACACTTCCCTGAACTTTTCATACGCTCCAAAGCCTTACTAAAAACTGAAATTCCATAGTCTTTATCAAACACATGCTTTGACTTCCGCGCACGTGTAACCTCTTCAAATATCTTGTGAAACGTATCCACGGCCTCCTTTACCTTCATCTGATCACTAACAACTTCCTCGCGTTCAGCAGCAAGAGTTCTCGAGTCTCTCCTCGCAATACCACCGCGAGAATCAACGGAGGGTACATCGGCAGGATTTACCTCAGTAGGACGCGTCCTCGAGCGCCTGGGAACGGCTACCGCGTCTTCATCGTCTGGTTTGGAGTGAGAGGCACCGGCTCTGTTCAAACGGCTCCTGGACGTACCACCGCCTTGGCCTCCATTCTTTGCAGTGTCGGTGCGAGCGACTCGACGTTCGTCCGGTTTACGAGATCCTCCAGGGTTGTCAACTCTCGGTCGCTTCCCCAGGGAACGACGCCTGTAATCTTCCATTTCCAAAGTCGCAGGGCGAACAGAAAGCGAAGCACTCTGGTCACGAGACCGGCAAGAACCGCGGCAAGCAGAAAGATCATCAGAAGCGAACAATAGAAGAAGCGGGAACAGAAACGCTAGGGAAGTGAAATGCAAGGTGAAGGGAAGCATATAAAGCCGAAACATAGAGAAAGACGAGAAAGAAAAGATCGCACGGGAACGGCGATCGCGTCTTCGTCGTCTGGTTTGGAGTGAGAAGCACCGGCTCTGTTCATACGACTCCTGGACGTACCACCGCCTTGGCCTCCATTCTTTGCAGTCTCAGTAGAAGCGACTCGACGTTCGTCTGGTTCGCGAGATCCTCCGGGGCTGTCAACTCTCGGTCGCTTCCCCAGGGAATGACGCCTGTAATCTCCCATTTCCGAACTGTGCAAAGCACTCTGGTCACGATCGAGACCGGCAAGAACAGCCGCAAACGAAAAAGATCATCAGAAGCGAGTAACAGAAACACTACGAAAGCGACGACGCAAGGCGAACGGAAGCATATAAAGCCGAAACGCAGAAAAAGATCGCACGGCTTGCACGGAAGCTGCATCGCCAAACGTGACGAACGAGTTCAACTACAGAAGTTCAAAGCAACGGAGGAAGTAGAGCTAGCAAGCCACGGCGCAAGCAAGAAGAGAGAAACGCCGAGGGAACGAGCGAGCAAGCGACCGAGAGGAAGACGAAGAAGAAGAAGAGGAGAACCTGCAGCAGCGCCTCGAGACGGGAGCGAAGAACGAGAGGAAATGCCGTTCCGCACAAAGAAGACAAAGAAGAAGGAGGAGGAGAGAGAGTGAGAGGACGGCAGAAACCGTCAGGATGGATGGATGGATGGGAGCAGAATGAAACGATGGGGAGACGTACAGTCAGCTAAACTGCGCACGGGGGCGAAATATGCACCGGCCTGCGTGCCGGTATATCATGGAGAAACGAAACGCGGCTTCGAAATTTGAATGAGTCGGTTCGTTCATTAAAATTTTGTTACGCCCGTTTTTAGTTGAGAAAGGGGGGAATTTAATTATAGAGGTGAGTCGCGAGTTCATCTCAATATCATCAAAAATTCAATATCTAGCAAGATGATAATAACAATAATTATGATGATACAAAGAAAATTACCCACTTCACATGCTCTATTTTCAGAATTCATTTCTACATCCTCAATTTTAAATTCACCCCCAAATTTCGTCAAATCAAATCGTTTCATTTTATTTATCAAATTAAAATTTGCTTTTCTCTATTGTGTCTATCATCCTTCTTCACCTCTCTCTATTCGCTCTTTATGCATTCATTATTTGAGCATTTGATATTCCATAGATGACATTATTAGTGGCCATGACTGCACCTCATGATCTCATATCTAAGGTTGCTAGCCATTATGGATGTCTTGACCTCCCCAAAACAGGTTGGACCACCTAAGGGTTTGGTTATTGAACCGCTATACTTAAACTTAGCTCGGGCTCTCCGTGAATTAGATACAAGAGGGAATTAGATTTTGGTGGAATATTTAACTTCCAATTTTGCTTGTACATAATCCCACCGAATATATACGCACCTCGCGTAATATTCTCTTTTGTATTTTTTCGAATATTCCATTTGAGAATTTCATTTTTGCCCAAAAATATGTCCCTCAGTGTATATTACCTGAATATGTCAAAAATCTAATGTCATATCAACACTCACCGTTGGTCCAATACAAAAATGGAATAAAATAAAATAGATGCTCCTAAAACTATATGTTGTAATTTTAATTCTATTTTTTTTGGGGTAAAAATTAACCCATTTTTTATGCAAAAAAAAATTTATGTGTCAATAATGGATGACTTCAAATCATATCTATGGGGCAAAAGGAGGTTTGCGACTTTTTACATTAAAATTTGGGACTACATTAAGGTTATGCTTGAATTTGCGATTATATAATGGGTTTAATAATTTTTGGTAAATTTTTCCGAAAGAAGGGTGAGGGCATTTTTAATGAGAAAAGTGATAATATGATACCAGCGTACGATAAAACTGGGTCGAGGCATTCAACTTGTTAGTGAATGCGTGTTTCTGATCATAGAGTAAGATTTCTCTCAAGTCTTTGGTATTTTTTCCATCCACTTTCATTAAACGGGGAAATAGAATTACTTTAATTCCTGTGCAGAATCATGCACGGAACAACTATTCCCTATCAGATATATCTTGTCCCGCAGAAGACTTCTGCAATAAATATCTCTCTCCCTTCTCTCTCCTCCGCAGTCTGCAACACTTGCTTTTTGTGTTTTTCTCCCGCCACCATGGCCGCGGAGCTGGACCTCGAGTGAACCGTGGTCGTGAGCTCGTGCTCGAGCGACCATGGCTGCTCTGACCTCGACCTCTAGCCTCAAGAACAAGCTCCACAGCCATAGCAGTTGCGAGACTGCAGATCAATCGTCCACGAACTCTTTGAATGCGGCGACTTAGCATAATAGAGAAAAAAGATAGAGAGAATGTCTGTTTGCTCGAAACACATGCTGCCGTGGCTAACGCAACCTCTAGGCTCAAGGTCGGTCGCCGTGGCCACGGACCTTGCTCGAGCTCCGCGGCGCGGCTCGGAGAATACGTCGGCGACGCCGATTTGGACGACCCGTTGGGAGTCACTCCGCCGTCGTCCGATTTTGGCGTCCATGGAGGCGGCGAGGAATTGCGGAGGGAGTTGGAGAGAGAAAGTCAAGAGGGAGTGAGTGACGTGACAGGAGGGGAAGGGAGGAAAGCGGGCCCCACCACGCAGACGCCTCCAGCTGCGATCGATTTGAAAGGTGGGCCCGAGACGACACGTGTTGCTCCCTAAGTAGCTTATGCGATAATGAGGTGGCACTGAAGGACATTGGGAAACAATCTTGTCATTTCCGAGCGCCCATCAAATGAAAACAAAGAACGAGAAAAAACCCGAAACAACAGTAACCCTCAAACAAGACAAACGATGTTGTTTCTGAATACATGAACTGAATCGATTTCGTCAATGATAAAAAAGAATTATTATACATGGGCCACCCACAGCGCAGTGGCTACAAGGCCTATCAAGCCCGAAACAATCTTGCAACTCCGACCGTGGACAAGCCTGTCTGAAGAAGATGAGGATGGGGTGTCGGTCTTCGAACCGGGTTGGGTTGCAGCACCCGCCCCGGGAGTCGCTTGCGGCGCGCCGGCGGGGGAGGCGGACTGCGAGTTCGCCACGTTAACCTGGAGCTTCATCCCTCCGAGGCAGTATAACCGGTTACCGGATATGAAGTACCATGGGCCGGGTCTCGTGAGCGGGACGGTTGTGTTGCCATTTGAGAATGTTTGGAGCGCGTTCGTCGTGCTGCAGTTGCTGTAGCTTTCTTTGCTCACTTCTTCCACGCTATCCGATGATGGGTATTGAAACGCTTCACCATTGGAATGGCAAGAACACAAAATAAAATGCCTTTCACAGTCAAAATTCCGTGGTTCAAACATTTATGTGCCAATTCCTAATTCTAGCAATATATGCATTCATTTTTATAGAAAGACAAATGAAGATTATGATTTACAAATGAAGATTATCGATAGACATGGAATAGAACCGTGATCTTTCTAATTACATTAAAATTATGACTAAATCATGATATGTACATAGCACAAGAAACTTACATAAAACGTCGCCAACGGTGAAGGCCTTGCCATTAGCCCAGGTATCGAGATCGGTGCTGATGTCCCAGCCGGAGGAGTCGCCCACTGTGTAAGTGGTGGCCTCGCACATCGAAGCTATGGCACCGAGGACAAGGACGATACAAATCGGAAGCAGCTTTGCCATCTTGAGTTCGAACAAGAAGGGACTGCAGCAAATGGGGTGGATTTATCATATGTGGGAGTGAACGTGGCCCTACTTATGTGATTAGATTACCTAACTTCCAAAGAAAGCGTTGGGCTAACCCGTCCCAGGACGAGAATTAAATATAGCTTACCTAATGGAGATGGACTACCCAATATTCTCATCAGCCCAGTTCTAATTTGCCTAACGATCATTAAAATAATGATCGGTAGAAGTTTCTGTCCCTGAAGAAATCATTGCCGACGCACTTAATATTCCCTCCACGCGAGGTGGAGTTTGTTAGCAAAATCAAATATTAAATCACGTCTTTATTTAACTGTTTAAGCTTTTACAATAGCTGATTGTAGTCTCACAAAAATTAACATGGGATTAGTCTATCAGAGCTCGAGTTGCCAACAAGTCCTTGTGGTCCCACAGAAATTAACATGATATTAGTCTATCAAAACTCGAGTTACCAACAAGTCTGAACTCAACAGTCGCATGAGAGAGTTACGGATTGTTGCGGCTCTAATCCAGACCCGATGTATGAGAGAGAGATTGCTAAGGCTATCCTATATTAATTGTGAAATGAGCTAGTGATCGGTTTATAAGTACGAGAGAATGTCTCATCCTTTGAAGTAGCTTTTAGAATGAGAGAAGTCCAAAACTTCCCAACACTATTACCAGAGTTAGAGGTCATGAGTTTAATTTTTTTGGGCCCCATTTGCCTCCTCAATTAAATATGTTAAATATTAAATTACGCAGAGTTTATCAAGGTCTTGTGGACAAAGCGTGATGAAACTTGCGTGATGTTTTCAGATTGACTATCTAATTCCCCTTTTTCAAGGTATGAGAAGTATATAATAAGATCGATTGGGTGATAATTAGGTGTAAAAAGATTGAAGAACGAATTGAAAAAGGAGAATGCGATGCCCAATACGGGTCGCGGCTAGGGAAGGAAATGTCTGCCGAGAAGATGGGAAAGAGTTGGTTGGAGTGGGTGAAGGGGCGGGCTTCGTGTGTTGAAGGCAGTTAAGCACCTCCCAACTCCTCTACTTTCTATGTTTGACCCTACGCAAGGGGAAGACTACGTGAAAAAATGGTTCTCATTTCGTGTCGATTCGATTCGAGTAATTAACCTAACTTTCGAGCTACATAAGATGATATGGAGCTTTACATCGGAGTACATAATATTAAGTTATATAAAATGATATAAAGCTCCACATGATATTTTCTCTTGCGCATGTAAATAAAAAGAATTTTTTTCATAGAGAAAGCATGCAATTCATATGTTGTGACCACACGACATATTTGATTTGAGGTAAGTGCCTATTTATAAATTACTCAACAAAAACTCTCCATCTGAAGAAGAACTTGAGATGTCATTCAAGCAAGACGGCTATGTGGAAAATGAAAGGAGAAGGCAAAATTGGATAATGATTTCGCTAGTTGCATGTGCAATGAATAAAAGTCAAGAAGAGAAATGAAATAAGCAAATAAGCAAAATGAGAATTACCAAAAAAGTTTTAAATCTGTTTTTTGGTCAATTCAATTTTAAACTTTTTGTATTTGTGTCGATTCAGTTCATTTAGACAATTTTGTCAACCAACGTTGATGTGGGTATCAACCAACACTAACATGGATAATTTTTTAATAATGTTTTAATTTTTTGTTGATTTTTTATTTTTCTTTTGTTCCTCCTTCTTCCTTTTGGCAAGGGTCAGCAAGGCTCATCCCCGTTAGCCACTAATGAGGCCAAGTTGCACCAGATTTGGTGGGGCCTCACTCTCGCTAGTGGCCAGTGGGGGTGAGTTTCTCCATTGGCCGGTGATGCTAACCCCGTTGGGTCTTGTCACCAGTAAGAGGAAGAAGGAATGACAAGGAAATAAAAAAAGATTAAATATTTTTCAAAAAAAATATCCATGTCTACATCTACATCAATTGGATGGCGGGTGTGCATGTCTGTGCCGGCTAGCCAAAATTGGTTACATGGATTGTATTAATAAAAATGCAAAAGATTTAGGATTAAAATAGCACAATTATAATAGGTGTAGGACTTTTTTGTTAATTTTTCACGAAAATAACCCTCTTCCTTATGCTCTTTATTGGGAAGTAAGGACAACGGTGGAAAGAAGCTAGAGCCAGATTCTAATTTCCTACATTTATACCCGACTTTGATAGGAAATGCAATCTGGTTGGTCCAATCCTAAGGAATAAATCTACTTTCCATATTCATGTTATCCAAATAAAAAAAGGAGAAATGAACTTGCCTAAATATTCATGTCCTTTCTCTTACGATCTCTTCCATCCAACCAAACAAAGTCGTGTATAAGAATTGTCACCACATGACTTTCCATGAAAAGCTAAAGTCAGTCTAATGGTTTTTGCTCGGGACGAGGGCAGAAAAAACCTTCAAAGCCGATCCCTTTTAAGAACCGTAGAAACTTGTCACTTCATTGACACCCATGAAAAAAAGAAAAAACGTCTTTGATCGCCGACTCAGTAGGCAAAAGCGGGTTAAGAAGCGACAGAGGCAAAGATTTGCTTAGAGCAAAGCGTTACTAATGACGTGTTTGGTAATGCTCGTTGGAATAGGTGTTTCTGTTCTTTTGTTCCCGGAAGTAAAAATAGAATAGAAACGCATTTGATAAGTTTTTTTTATTCCCGGGAACAGATCCGGAATAGAAACAATAAAAAAAAAAGTAGTTTATTATTCTCGGGAACAATTCAAGAAACAAGAATCAAGAATCAAGTTTTTATTTTATTTTCTTTTCTTCATTTTCTTTCTCTTCCTCCCTTCTTTCCCTAGTCGGTCGCCAACCTTGGCGCCAGCCGGCAATCGACCAAACGAGACCTGGCGACCTCGCCAGCCCTCGATGAGGTCGCCCCGAGTCGTCAACCACTGGTTAGCCCCCGCCCCACCAGCCTCACCATCAAATCCGACAATGCCGAGTCTTGCACGGCCACCGCGAGGGCAAGGCCAACCTTGTGGTGGTCGGGCGAGGCTGAGACTCATCCAACCACGGCAAGGCTCGACCTTGCCAGTGGCCGGACGAGGTCGCCTTGCCCTATCGAAGTGAGGCTGAGCCTCACCCAGTCATGGTGAGGCTCAAGGTGACCTTGCTGGTGGCCGGCGAGCCTTCCCCGAGGCCGACCTTGCCGACCTTGCCGACCCTTCTCTGGCCGGTCATCGACAAGCGACCGGCTAGAAAAAGGAGAAGAAAAAGAAAATAATAATAAAATTATTAATAAATTAAAAGAAATTTTAAATCATAAAAATATATCGGGTAGTACCAAACATATTTCTCTCTTTGAAACAAAAATTTTGTGTAGTTACCAAACGAGTTCAAATACTCGGAAACTATTCTTGGGAACAGAAATAGAAAAAAATGTTTTTGAAAAAAAAATTGTTCCCATAAACAGAAACGTTACCAAATACATCATAATTAGCAAACCTAATTCATCCCCAAATGAAGATCGACTTAGGGTTTATTTGTTTGAAAGTATTTTTCATAAATTAGTTTTTTTGGACTTTCACATGTTTAATTTGTTAAAAATGATTAGACAAACGGCAAATTATTTATGGTCAAAGTAAATATCCATGTTTAAAGTTAGGAAAATAGATTCTCTATCCTGAAAAAGAGAAAATATTTTTTTAGAAAATGATTTCTAGGAAAATATTTTCTTTTTTTGTAAAATTTTCTCCGAATTAAAGACATCCTTTGGTCATCAAAAAGATCATGATCGATTTAGCTGTCGATGGAGTGGACATGAAATAAAGTGTTGGAACCAACAATTTTGTATGCAACCGTGAGGAGAAGCATCTGTAAAGGAATAATTTTGATGCGAACATCAAGTCCTGGAGTCAAAATCTCGAAAGTAAATAATAATAGCAACTGTGAAGAAGCGAAGAAGGCATAATTGTCGAGTAGTGGAGTCGGTTGTTTCTAAGTAACCATTTGTAAATAGGACTTGCTAAATTTCACGATTCACATGAAATGTGTTTAATTCCTCTGTAACCAATATTAACTGTCGATAGTAGGTATAGTCGCACAAGATTTTCTTGCCTGAGATTGTGCGACAGATAGACTTAACGAGGAAAAGGAGGAACTTTCCAGAAAACAACCGAGCCCATAGAAAGCGGTCTGTGGAAGGAGATGGTACATACTAATTTCACGAAGTAGGCAAAGCGGTTTTTGAGGGTGCAATGGTTGTAAGGTCGAGAATTCGTGAAATTACTGTAAGGACTACCACGTAAACCATCCAATGGGACGGTATTCATGTTTGTTCTGTCCTTGCGAAACTCACTGCAGATTTCGTCGTTTCCCATTTTGGATCCACTTGAATTTAATGGACAAGCGTTACCCATTTCAGGAATGACATAGCCGTAGTGTCGACGTCCTTTATGAGTCATTCATTCTCCACTGAGGCAGTGAAATTCGTTTTGTTCTCGAACAGATCAAAACATGCCAGTTTTGGTTCTATTTGAGTGTGATTGCATGGAAATTTATTTTATGCATCGATAAGAAGGACCCATCTAATTGCCCGGATGATATGTTTATCATCCTACGCCATGCTTGAATTTGAAAAATTACTCATTTTTTTATTTGATCACCAATTTTGCGATCAACTAACGTCCGAGTCAACTTTTATGCGGCTCGACTAATGCATCTCTCCAAATGATCTTACGGATGCATTTCCCTATGTCGCCCTAGGGTGATCCCATCATTTTATTTTATTTTTTTGTCGGTCGATCTACTCTCACTCACTCTCGATGCATTTCCTCTATAGTCGCCCACTCCCGGAAATCTTCCCCACCCCAAACCCCCCAACCTGATCCCATCATTGACTTGAGTGAGTTGAAAGAGAGCCCGACACAGCGCCTCACGGCGGTAGAAAGCCGTTAGACATGCTTGGGGTCGCTCTGGAATTTACCACTTTAGTCTTTAGCCCAAAATTAGCTCCTTTTAGTCTCATCAATGGTACCAGCACAAAAAAAAATAAAAGGTCTCATCAATGGTAACGGGCCAAGAAGCTAAAAATGCAACAAAAAAAGAAAAAAGAAAAAAAGAATCTCGAGCATGACATAATCAGTAATTGAAAATATCCTGTTAAGAGTTCTATCAGGACTTCTTTCTTGGACCTGGGGATTGGATCAACCTATCTCACCCCAAGAATGTCCAACCGCATGCAAGTGATGGCTGTAAATTGTTACCCACCATGCCCCGACCCAGACCTTGCGCTGGGGCTTCCCGCACATTCTGACTACAGTTGCCTAACAGTTCTCCTATAGAGCTCGCCGGGCCTCCAGATCATGGATGCCGAGGATGGTGGTGCGTGGAAACTGGTACCTAAGATCGACGGTGCCCTGCAGGTTCACATCGGAGACCATATCGAAGGGCTGAGCAATGGCTTGTACACAAGTTTGGTCCACGGGGCTATTTTGAATGGTGAGAGGACAAGGATCTCTATTGCTAGCCTCCGCAGTTTGAGCATGGATGAGAAGATGGGCATTGCAAAAGAGCCGGTGAGTGAGCACCGACCAATGGATTATCACGTGCGTAGCTTCCGGCATTTCCTGAATTTCTTGCCCACCAGTGATTTTGCAGAGGGCAAGAGCTTCATCAGTACGCTTAGGACTAAGAAGTAGTTGTAAGAACAAATAGTTGTGGTAGTTTCAACTCTTTTCAGTGTGAATGGAATGAGAAATAAGGCAATTTGTAGCATCGATACATCTCATCAAAGATTACGAACCGTGATATAAAAATTCTCAGTCTAAGAGTTCCTCTAGCCTATGAATGAATTAACTCATTGTATCAACCGTGGGATGCAAAAATGTGGAGTCTAATGCATTCTGTCGCTGAAATATATGCGTACTCATTCTCCAAGTTGCTTTTGGATAAAAAGAGGTTCATGTCATTTCACTTGTATGGAAGCCACGGATTTGGAAGATTGTTGATTCGCTTGTTTTGGGGATTGCGATCCTCTGAGCTGAAGTTCTGTGGGATCTTGTAGTGTTGGCGATGACATTGGAAGATCGATCCGAGCTTGAGATGCAACGTTCGAAGGTAAAGGAATATAAGGGCGATGCACTTGATGGTTCAAATAAGTGGAAAGCTTCCGGGCATAAAACTCTGGAAATTTCCCATCGGGTAATATGATGATAAGGGAAAATTCCAATCTGGTGGTGGGAAGTTTGGCTGTATCATCCGAATTCCTACCTGCACGATTGGTATGGTTAATACTGCCAGATATCAATGAGAAAAGCATATAATTTTTTCGAAAGAAGAAGAACGATGTCATGAAATTGCAACATTCGAGAGTTTTGTGTGTTTAAAATCTATGGCAATCAAGAATCACGGTATCGAGGCAGTTATGATGGAGAATCGGCACCAAGAAGATCAAAGTTCAGGGAAGGAAAGTAAATTAGCTCCTTCATACACCTCAATAATAAGCATCGAATTTTCCACTGTATAAACCAAATATACATAAGATGGAATATGAATTTGTTGTTCTTACCGGGCATGGTCCGACAGAAGGATTATCCAAGCAAAGAGATGGAAACTGATCCACCACTTGCAGAGCATTCTGCTTCTGATAATCAACAAAAGAGGTCATTAGCAATGGATATGCGATTCTTGCGTGTTCATTAAAAAAAAAAAAAAAAAGCTACTAGCAACACTCACCTGTGCTGCAATATCTAGAGAATTTGATGAGGTAATTGCCTGGAACAATAGATATAAGAGCTTAAGCCTCAAATGATGAAAATGGAGGAACAAGCTAGTTCGCACGAGTTCGACAGACGCACCTGGGAATGCGATGCTGTGGATGCTGTGGCTTCATTGACTATCTTTGGAAGTGTGACCGAAGAATCTGGGGAGGGATCATCCTGCGTTGGAAATCAAGAAAGGATATCGAATCGTCCTTCCAATTCGTTGTTTTTCCGAGCATATTGGAAGTCAAGAAATGGGATAGATTCGTCTCCAATATTTCTAGAGAGAGAGAGAGAGGGAGAGAGAGATTACATGGTCATGGTCTTGAGAATGCAAATCAAACATGCTCGTCCGGCGCTTCTTCTTGTCGTTGATGACCTGTCGCAGAAAGTATTTTTGGGCATGACTCGCGACCTGAGTTGGCGTCCTGGTGGGCACGAAGTTCTTGCTGATTCCTCTCCAATCCCCCTTCCCAAGCTTTTTCAGACCCTCCAAGAATGTCACGTGCTCCTCCATACTCCATGGCTTGCCTGAGAAACTTCCAAAATCCCAAAGTGAACAGAGTTCTCCACATTTGCTCGTTCCGGAAAACGACTCGTTATTTCTAATTCAACAAATCTGGCCCAGAACCGCTTCAGTCAATCTTTAGAATTTCAATTATTAGAATCCATTCTCAGTTATAACTCGATACCGTCAGGTGCATCATGATGAAGATCGTACGTACGATATAATCTGTATCCTATAAAAATTGTATTCCTTCTCTATTTCTTGTTATTTTGTTACAGCAGAATCACATCTTCTTTTCTGTTCTTGAAAAAGAAAACAGCAAAAGCACACACCTTTCTTCCTTTCACGAGCAGCTTCGGCTTCTTGAGAATGGTGATTGGAGTCGTCAGAGAGATAACCAGGTGGATCGACCACGGCTAATTCCGAGCTCTTGCTGCACGACGAAGATCTCATGTTCTCGACGCTCAAGCTCTTCTTCATTGACGCTCGAGAGTTCTCCGACACGTACACGCCGAACAGCTTCACGCACCCCTTCCCGTTGCACGTTCTGGAATTGTGACCATTGTAGCCACAGTGCGAACACTTTCGACCCCCGCACGTCGCCGCTTCTTTCACCATCTCTTTCTTCCTTGCTTCGTTTCTAGCTCGAGAAACACAAAGCTTCAAACCCTTCTCTTCAGTTCCAGGAACCGAAATTGAATAAAACCCAATTGCATCTTGCAATAGCTATGGCCCTGCGAGGGTTTATGGTCGGATCGGATTAACGAACGGAGAGGATGGTGGTTTTGGTCAGGATCCTCTCACGATCTTTTATCTCTAACTTTTCTTATATATGACAATCAGGACTATAACATCTGATGCCTGGTCTCTCTCCTATAAAAATAACTAGGACATTGCTGGCTTTCGTTATCTTTAAGTGGCTTAACAAATTTCAATGAATCAGATAATAAGCTGGATCCTCTAAAATCGCTCGTGCTCCCAACAAGGTAAGCCTAGCTGGTTTTTGGACAATTTTTAGATACAGGCTATCTCCGATTTTCCTTTTTAAAGTATTTTCTTTTACGATAAGAGGTTTACGAGGTTTAAAAAGAAATACTAATGGGGGTGAGGAGAGATTATTAAGCACCCTCACTGTAAATGATCTCTATCTAGATCACATGAAATTCATTAATTCATCAATTCATCAATTCATCGTACTTAAGCTTTGTAATCGCGTCTAGATTTAATTTTATGAACGGGATCAATTCTAGATAAAGTGGAACTCTTTATCACTTATGTTTGTATTCTTTTTCCATTTTGGATAGAGAATCCTGGTTGGACAAGGTAATTTGGCCCGCTTTCTATATTCTACGTATTTTGGATGAAGAAATCCCAGACAGCATATATTGATGAGTAATGTAAAACATTAAGAAGAAATCAAAAAGTGATAATGTCTCAAAAAGATCAAAAACATAATCAACGATATATGTGTGTGATCAATAAAGTTACCGAAATTGAAGAATAAAATCGTTGTGAAATCCTTTTCCCTCGTTCGGCTCAAATTTCTCGCCCCAATTATCAGTTTCCATACAGAAATAGAATGAAATTGGAACCGGTGTAAAAAGGGCGAGATTTAAACAATCCAGCTACAAGGCTAGGACATCTCCAGAGTTCAACCTGGTTTAAATTTAGTGTTCTTGGACTTAAACTAATTATCCACTAAATCGGAGATCCAACCAAGATGTGATAAATCCATAACCGGGGCATCCCATCCAGCTTTCACTTTTTCCAATTCGCCATCGCCATCGCCATCGTCGTCGCTGCCTCTTACGCTCAATCTCCTCAGGCTCTTCAAGAGATCAGACGCTCCATCACCCACTTCGACGTCAGACCCCACGTTTCCTCTCGCCGACCCAGGCGTCCTCTCCGGCGTGACACTCCGCGATCCGTGAATCTCCACCACTCGCGGCCGGTGTGCGTGCCTGCTGCACTTGTACTTGGTCTCGGGGCGGAGTTGGTCGGGCGAGTGGGCGAAGAAGCAGACCTTGCGCTGGCAGAACTCTCCGGCATTGCACGCGCGCGTGCGGTACCGGGCAGGGTGGAGCCAGTACTCGAAGACGCCGTGGGCAAACTCGCAAGAACTGCCCTTGAGGCAGCTGCCGCCGCGGAAGGCGGGACAGGCGACCGCCGCATAGCGGACCTTGCGGGGGTCGCGACGCTGGGCCTTCTCGCCACGGTGGGCATAGGGGCACTCAGTCCAGTCGTGGCTCCGCGTGCGGGGACAGCGCTTCACTTTGTAAGAGTACATGCGAAACTCGTCCGAGTTGTAAACCTCGTCGAACTTGCTGCATGCGGGGTCATCCGGGAAACCCCAACCACCATTCCGATTCTTGATTCCTTTCAACATGTCACACGACCCCGTCCGAGGAGCGACCGACTATTTCCTCCTCTTCGATTTCTTCTTGGTCTGCGAAGAACGAGAAGAGCGTGCATGCAGGCGACGAATCCTTCAAAAAGATCGTGGCGTGGAGTTCAAACGCTACACTATCAGCCTAGGGTTTGAGATGAGAGTCCATGCGCGGATGGAAGATCACTGCTATATACGGGGATGGGGCAGACGAGAGTATCCGTAACAGAAGGGAAGGAGAAAGATCAAATAGCTTGCCAAGAAATTTAAGGGGCCCACGTGAAATGTGTTGGATCTTGAACTGAAAATGTTATGGATAATTATGGCGTAATTGACAAGGGGAGAGAGTTAGAGATCAAATGAGATAAGAAGAAAACCACAAAAAAGATACCAACGCGCTGAATTTATGCCCACGGAGTGTGGAAGCAGAGGGAAAGAGGGGATCCATTTATAGGAAAATGGGTTGGGTCGAGTTAGAAGTGGAACCAATCTATAAGTCTTAACCAATGTCGGGTTACAAGTGAACTCGACGTTTGTTCGGTTTCTGTCGGTTTTGGGGGCCATCAGAGCTTGACCGTAACGGACAACGTCCTCCCAATGGGACAGCCAGGCAGTGAGGTCAGAAACAACAAAGAGAGAGAGAGAAAACGAGGAGGAGAGGCAGGGAGAGTTAATGTAAGAGCGACATCAGGTGAACATGAGCGGGCGCTAGCGAGACAGTTGTGAGGCGATCCCGACGAAAATCGGCCAGCTTTTGAGCACCCCTCACCACCACCGATCCGGTCCCGGTGGATCGTGGCCCTTCTTGTGTCGTCATCCGCGTCCAGCAATGCTACGTGTGCTTACGTGTGTATGCACCGCGATGGGTGCTTTGGTGACGTGGCAGGATTTAATCAGAAGCGACCTTTAGATTATATTAGATATCGTAGTCAATATCCGTCGACGCAAAAATAAAAAGGACCGACTTTTGGTTATTGTCGATAAGTGATGCATTTTAGTCGATGAGAGTAGACTCTGATGAGAAACAAATATTATCGATAAAAGAAGCATCGAAAGGAATCGACATTTTGTTAATGAAGTCATTGACGACGCAATGTGAATGTTATCGATGAGAGTCTTCATAAAAATTGACAAGTCATTGATAAAGTCATCGAGAATGAACGGTCTAATATAAAAGCATAACTGCTAATTGGTTATGTCTATAGTTGCTAATTTAGGATTTTTATAACTTTTTTATGCCGCATTTGATAGTCCAGATTCAAATTACGGTAGGATGGGATAAAATAAAATAACCTTCGAAGGACATTCGTAAAGTAGAAAATCACACATCACTTAAAATAGGATTAAAAATCTTTACAAATCTTTGAAAATTCTCATAATATCCTTTCTCTCTCTTAAATCGTTCCTCCGCTCTTGGACACTTCACTCGTTTTGCTAACGCGATAGCCACCGGAAGCTTTCGCCCATACCATCCCCTGCCGATGGCTCCGAATCCGACCACATCTCCCCATACACCAATTGCCCCCTCTATCGCACATCAATCATCGGCCCCATCCTCCTCTCCGTCCCTCCTCTGGCCGTGTTTCTTAGCGACTCGACGGCGACGACAGTCACGCAATGGGCGCTGTCATTGGCGATAGCGAAAACAGTAATGGAGGAGGAGCAGATAACGGGGTTGAATTTGAGAAACTAATAGCAATGAATTGAAGGAAATTGGCTATGTGAATGGTCATGATAGTCACTTGAGTCTCGTGGAAGAGGACGAGGAGGAGGGGACGATGAGAAAGGTCAATTTCAATTGATTTTCCATATTGGATAATCGAACCACGAGGACGATGCGAACACGAGCGAGTTGAGAACCTCGCTTCATAAATGGAGAGCAGCCACACATCTGCAAAAAGTGTCGAGAATTGTAGGTTCGTCGCATGCGTTTGTCAAATGCATTACCCCCATAATTGAAGATAATAGAGCCTCTTATTTTTTTAAATTTTTTTTAATCAAATCTAGGTCAATCCCACCTGTTAGGCCAGAATTTTTATCTGGCATTTTTATTCGAGTTTATACAATCCAAAAGACGTCGCCAAATATCAAAGAAGATAATTTCTTGTCTCATCCATACTCTAATAAGAGATCATGGATAGTGTAACTTCTTGTAATAAATGATTAGCGAGTTTATTTGTTTATTCAAATTTAATAACCGCTTGTATAATACCCACATTGTACTCTTTGTAAAAGACCTAGATCAATTACAAAACTCAACCTTCTCCCGCAATTTACCTTGTGCGTACCTTTAGCTTCCTTCTTATTTAATTTTATGTCCAAAATCAACAAAGCACTCTGCATAACTTTTGTCGATTTTTATCGGTCCCTTTGTACTTTGAAAGATATATCATCTTCTTGAGTAAAAACAATACCTAATAAAAATTTTAATCGCTAGTTTACTATATGAATCTAGGGAAAAGTACAAAAAAAGACCTAAATCAATTGTATTTATCTAATTCAGTCATAAAATTTTTAATTGTACCAACTGAGTCCTAAATCTTTTAAATATTTGTCGATATAGTACATTGGGCCACTTTTGACCTAAAATCAATGACATTCATGTTGATCGTCTTAGGTGGCACAAACACATTTTAATATTTTTTCTGGATTTTTTTATTTTTCTTTTCATTTTAATATTTTTCTGGATTTTTTTATTATTTTTCTTTTCTTTTATTTTTTATTTTTTTCCATGACACCTTGCTGACCATAGACAATGGGCTTGCAACCCTCACATATGCTTAATAAGAGAATCATGGCCCTCGCCTAGACCAGACAAGTGCGTCACGGCCCTTGCCGGCCAATAGCCGAGGGTTGTAGCTCTCTCTTGAATATGGGCGAGGGCCTGATGCCTCACTTGCAGCTGGTGAGAAGCTGGTGAGGGTTTCCGGTAAGGGCGAGGGCACCTGCGGCTTGTGAGGGTTGGCCTACAACCTTGCTGGCCCTTGGTTGAAAATATAAAACAAAGAAGAGAAAACAAAAAATAATAATAATTCAAAAGAAATTAAAAAAGTTATCCATACCGGACGTGCTCCACACCCGTACAACGGTCGGTCGGTGTTTATGTGAGTGATTTTTTGCCAAATTTGTCCGAACGGACTACATTGGTAAATGGTCAAATACCAATGGTCAAAAGATTTAACGTTAAGTAATTTAACGTTTAAGACCAAAAGATTGTCAAAAGATTTAACTTTAAGTAATTTAACGTTTAAGAGTAAAAGATTTAACGTTTAAGACTCAATTGATAGAAATTCAATGCATTTGAAAATTTTTGGTACCTTTTCCCATGAAATCTCCACATAACTGTTACTATTCTAAGATTTATATTGCCAAATTTCATACGATGTGTAGGAATCTATAGTCACATAATCGTGTTCTCACACAACGTAATATTTTAAATAGTTAGTAAAATTTGCACGAAGCCGAACTTTTTCCTTTGACAATCCAAGGCACAAGTGGGAGGGGCAGCTACTTAAGTTCAAACTTTTTTGCTTGTGTTGATGATCTTGATTTTCAGACCAAAAAAAAGAAAGATGATCTTGATTTAGAATAATTTGCACGTGTAGGGGATTTAAATAGGCCTACTCTATACAAGTAGAATGAGAAGTATATATCTTGATATAATTGAGTGAGTGAGATATCGTACAAACATAATGGTTCGCCTAAATAGTATGCACCATATATAAAGTATATAGAGGTGATCAATGAATTCGTGGTGATATATTGAGTAATTTTCATTTGAAATGTGCGATTGGCATGCGGCTGTAGTTCGAATTTCATCCACCAACCAAGAGGATCCAATAAGACCGGCCGTATAGATTTTGTTTTCTACGTGCCAATGCATCGACAGCAAACAAAGATTTACAAAAATTGAAGAGCACACATATGGTCCATCAATTCATTATTGACAAAACTCAACATACAACAAGAAGAAACCACACAGACCGGAGTAATTGAAAACAACGCGGCGTTTCGGGGGCCAGAATCTGTCCTCAAGATCTCTAAAAGAGACCAACGCCGACATGCTCGTGCATTACACATTACACACTAAGAAAGAAAAGATTTCATGATATGAACCGCCATATGAACCGCTTCTTATATATTCCCTCTACGATTGGCTAGTGAGATGCTGCTGCCCGAACTGCTCGGCCCTGTCCTTCATCTCGCGCGCCTTGCTCGCCAGCTTCATCCGCGCCTGGTCTAGCTGGTCTGCCCCCGGCGGGTGCTTCCCCGTCACGTACCTGTATATCCACGACAGCACCGTCACCGCTGCCACCCCAAACCCTCCCGACGCCAGGAACCCCATGATCAGCAACCCCACCGTGATCACCGCAGGAACGAGCACCGGGCTGAATATCACCAGCAGCGGCGTGGCGATGGTGAGGGCAATCACCGTGCCCGCAAGGGTCAGCCCCGACAGGACAAGCAGCGACCCGCCCGCGGTGACGGCGGTCATAGCCTTGACCACCTGGTGGGCCACGGGCTGTTGCTGCTGGTGCTGGTGCTGGTACTGGTGTGGGTACTGGTGTTGGCCATAAGTGTGATGCTCGGCCATGGTTATTCAGAGACAACGCGAACGCAAACTCTACCAAGCGTAGCGAAATTGTGAACAGAATGAGGTTGGCAAGGTGAGAGAGAGGGAGAGATTTCTATTATAAGAAGGAAGAGAAAGGGGAGGGAGTGAGTAAGAGAGAGAGGGAGGGGGCAAGTGTTGAGGGACGGAGTGTCACGTGTTTACGAGCTTCTCATGCAGGGGTTGCATGTCGGCACGAGTCATCGCCTCCCGACACGTACGTTATTTCCTCATCTTTGTCTGAGTTCGATGTTTTCTTTTCTTTTCTTTCCTTTTCTTCCTTTTTTTTTTTCGAAAAGCCTTCTCCGTTTTCGTTTGAAAGCTGATCGAGTCTATGAGAAGGTTGTCGAATCATTCGAGCAAAGTCAAACGGAGTGCGTTCTTGTTTCGGATTTGCCACGCGATTGGATCCGGTGATTATGTGATTTTGGTCAAATTTGTACGCACACTACTTGACGTGTCACGATGCCAAAATGAAACGGTCCATAATTAAACCCATCATGCAAGAGCACCGCCAGATGGAAATCAACAATTTCTCTAGCAATAATAAAAGTTCATGCTAGACTCGTTACTCATCATGCATTAATCTTATGGTGGTCAAACTCAAATTAGAGTAGCACTGCTGCAGCTCATGACCCCACTTGATATTTTATTTCTTGCTTACGGGCAAATCTTAGTTCCATCTTGTGGGAGAGTCCATCTTTCTTCCCCTTTGTTTAAGTTTGAGTTCCCTTCAGAAGGTGGGCCAAGCAAGTTTGAGGTGGGCAAGTTCGTTCGGTTGAAATCTGACCTCAACAGGCTAAGGTCGGTCTTCTCCTCATGTACTTAGATATCTTGCTTTGTAGGTGCATAGAAAGTACACAACATATTTATGTAATTCTAAAGCCCAGAAAAAATCAATTCCATGCTCGGGGCTTGGAAGGATGACATTTCCCTTTTGCATGGGACACAAAATTGCCTATAAAATTATTGTTCCCATATGAAGTTTAGGAGGAGGTTAAGTACATTAGTCTTATAAGATTCGGGATTTGTGCGATTCGGTCCCTAACTTCTATTATGTTCGATCAGGTTCTTCTGTAACTTTCTGGATTTGTACTTTCATGCATATTCACAAAGGCAAATTGCTTCAGTTACAAAAGAGATTCTCCGATGTTATCTTCCAATGTGCCACTTGACTTTCATGTTTTGCCGCGACTCATTAGCTTCTTCTTACGCTTTTGACGGATCACTGACTTGGCTCATTAGGAGTCAAATGAAAAGTCGAGCATAATCAAACGGAGCAGATTGCTCTCTTCTTTGGCGGCTCACTCTTTCAATTTTGCTGCGGCATCTGGGATGCGATCTGACGTCTAGTTAAAATTGCGAAATCACAGACCAAATTGCTCACGGTGTTTTGCTAACATATGGTTCAGTACAACAAGTTGGAAATCAGGGCCTTATTCGACCATCTTCATTCTTAGGATGTATCTTAATTGTTACTTGAGAAATTACAATATGCGCAATCCTAAAAATTCAAATTTGCGAATGTACATGGATGCATTGCATGTGAAATACTCAACATAACCTATTAATTACTACAAACTAACACCATTTTCTCATGTTCAGCCAAAAAAAGCAAACCAAAAGGAGAAAATCTGCGATGCGATCACATATTTTTGGGCTTGGCAGTAGAGAAGGGTTGAACATGGCAAGTCTTATGATCACCACAGAACCTGGGCTTCATGCGCCAAAGGAAGAGATTCTCCATTCCACACCCTTTCTGAGCTCCACTAGCTTGTGTTGCTGCTGCCGATCTCCTCGATGCTACCACTTCTTGCTCTTTGTACCTACATGATGAGCTCACCTGCCTCTTGCAACAATTCATGTCCCTGGTCTCGTCCTCGCTATAAGAAGGATGATGATGGTAATTAGTAAGGGCTGAAGATGCCGCCGCCAGCGCCAAGGCACTGGCATCTGGGAGGAACCGGTTGATCATGAAGTTGGGCGACGCGTCCTTGCCGCACGACTCTGCAATCTTCAACTTGAGCTGGTCGATGTTATCGTCAGGCGCGTGGACCGATCTCTCAGCTCTCTCGAGGATATCTATTGCCTCCGACAGTGAGAAGACATCCACCGCATTAGAAAACATATCCTCTTCATTATTTAACGAAGAAACATCACCACTGCCGTCGGTGATATATCCTTTCGTTTTCGCAACCATTTGCGGCGGAGGATGAAGGCGAGGCGTGTCCACCTCCTTCGGCAAGCTGCCGCCCATCTCGTCGTTGGTGCTCTTCTTGGGCTTGCCCGGAGCTTGCTCCCATGAGAACGGGATGCCATCGCTGACCCCTCTTCTCGACGACGCCTTGCGGATGCAACAAGATGACTGCGGAGGGCGCCTGGTGGATAGAATTGGGGCATTGAGGTCGAGTGCTGTCGGACGATATTTCTCGCTATTCATTGCTTTTTGTGTGTTTCATTAGCCCTTTCCATTGGCGTTGCAGATATTATCACGTTCCTCTTTGTACGGGCGAAAGAAGAGAAATTCAGATCTACAGTAGCTGGAACGGTAGTACTTCACCGGTAGGACCGACATCAGAGAAGGCAAAGAAAAAAAAGGAAAGGTGGAAGGGTGATATTAAATGTAAGTTGGAGGGAACCTGTGATGATGCAGTTGGAAAGAAAAGGTACGAGCAAACGCTAACCCGTGCTGTTCTTTATTAGGGTCCCTCGCTTTTCCTAAGCACCGATATTTCGAACGCCTGAAGAACCAGTCGCAATCGATTTTAGTTCTTCGAGCATTGCACCGCTCGACGATTGGATGTGCTCAGCGATCGGAAAATATTCATCGGATCAAAAAAGCATTTCGTAGAAAAGAGTGGACACGATCATGTCTTAAAAATCTCTATGCTTGTGATGGACATGGTATATCTATTGCTCCAATGAATGGAGAGATCACCGTTTGATCTCTCTCGCTTGAATTGTAATTTGTTTTTTCCATCCACTTAGATCTTAAACTAGTGAGGTAGTAAGAGTTTCCATCACCTACCTTTTAAACCCACTTTTATATTTTCGTGAAATCAATATTTTGAAAATCGAAATCATTCTTCTCATGAGGGAAATTAGTCATTCTAACCAAATTTGATTGGCCCCTACACTGACCATCGTTGGGCCTTGTCAATGGGTGGGCAACCTTTGCTGACCTCAAGCGAGAGCTACGCTTGCTACCCTCAAGCGAGGGACCCCCAAACATAAGTTGGCAAGGGTAGCTCTCCCTTGAGGCCAACGGAAGGGAAAAATGGAAAAAGATAAAAGAAAAGGGCAAAGGAAAGGAAAAAAAAAAAAGGAACAATTGTTAAAATTGTCCACTTAAATGATTTCTGATCAAAATTAGTCAAATGATTAAATTGACAAATTATCAAAAGGTTTAAGACTAAATTGATTAATCGTCAAAAGTTTTAAGATTAAATTAGCACAATTGAAAGGTGTATGATTAAATTGGCAAGTTTTCAAAAGTTTAGAATTAAATTGAAACAATTAAAAGGTCTAGGATTAAATTGGCAACTGTACAATAGACTTAGAATTTTTTACACAATTTTCCCCCATCTCATAAAGTACACGTAGCAAATATCCTTAAGGCATCGATGACATGACGTTTTAGAACTTTTCCACTCTATGGCTCCATCAGTTTCGTAGAAAAATGTCTTTTTTTTTTTAGGAATATTTTCAAGGAAGACATTTTTCATAAAAATGATAATATTTCTTAGTATTTGATTGAAACCTGAAAATATATCTAAAATATTATTTAATTTTCCTAAATGGATACACACTATTCGGACTTTAGTGACTTGCGGATAAGTAGTTGAGGAACTTAACATGGCTCTAAGGTCCCAAAGCTTGGATTCTCGACTCCTGAGAGCATGGAATCCAGTCTTAGGTCCATCGAAATCGAGCCCAAGGACCCAATGCTCATGCCCATCTTCCTAGTGCTACCAACTTAGGTCTATAGAGGCTGAGCCTGAGTCCATTGAAGCTAGGCCTTAGACCCTAGCTCTTGAGATTGGGACCCTAGCACCTGAGCCTAGATCCCCGGCAAGGGCCTGAGTGTCAAGGTCCTTGGCCTTGACAGATCCAGGCCCAAGCACTAAGGTCCTGAGCCCAGCATCAATGGACAAGGCATAGGCAAGAGACTCCTAAGCCCCACCTCAATGGATCCAAGTACCTAAGTGCGGGTGCCAAGTTCCAAGGCTCGACCTCAATGGACCTGAGCTCAACGTCTTGAATACGGGCATGGGCACCAATACCCATGCTCTAGGCCAAGCCTCAACGAACCCAGGAATGATGGCTGGGGTCTTGAGCTCTGCCTAGATAGACCTAAGCCAGGATGTTGAGGTCTCGAGCATGAGCACAGGAGTTACAAGCCCAACCTCAATGGACATGAGCCCGAGCACCTAGGTCCTGTGCATGGGCCGTAGAGTCCCAAGCATGGATATGGGGTCCTAGGCCTTGCCTCGATGGATTCGTGCTTGCTTCTAGTGGACATTAGTAGACTCGATCCTGACCTCTAGTCTTGGCCCCATTGCTAAGAGCCTAAGAACAAGCATTAGGGTTTCTGTGCTCAAACATCGAAACCTAGTCATATTTTGAAAAATAATTTTCAATAAAAAATAAATTATATTCCTAAAATTGATAAGCAGCGGTTTTCCATCGGTTCAGTTTCCCAAACGATGTAAATGGAGGAAGATGAGGAAAATATCTTCAGTCAAACAAATAGAGTCCTTAGCCAATGTAGTCCATATAGAATATAATGTTTAGGTCCTTATGTCTCGTGAGAGGACCAGTCACCTTTTTGCGGTTAGAATCTGAAAACAAGGTGCGCTCATTGATGAGGACCAGTTGACTCGTTGACTCGGTGACTTCGGCGAGGGTGTTTTCTCCTACTGAGTTGACCAAAATCATCCGTTTCCCCGTGAACCATTTTTTATATTGAGGCATGGCGGAGATTTTCCCGTCCATATGAAGATTTTCCGGCTCGGTCAAGATTGTTTTAGACTGTACATACTGCAGTCAATGGCAAAATTTGATTTTCAATCGTGATCCAACCTTCTTGATAAATAAGAGAGAGAAACGTTCATTCCGGCTTGAATATATTCTCTTTTCCATCAAAATAGAACCCTCGACCAATCTAGTAACCCTAATAAACATGGTGAATGATGGACATCGCAATGTTTTTGTCCCGTGCATGATAGCTCCAAACTTAGCCACAAGCTAAAGTCCGTAGTTATATTTGTAATTTGCAAATGCCCAACAACGCCGAAGTCCATTTTCATGATGTGTAATACTTAACGATTTATCTAAAGACGTTAGGAACAAGCGAAAGATGTAATCGACCCTTCGATTGATCAAACGTCAAAACTATGATAAGAGTTTTGCAGTTTTGGCTTTTGACATCTGATGAAGTGTACGTGATTGTCCTAGAATTTACTTTTAAGGTCGAAAATTGGAAAAATCCTAGTCTAACAAAGCAAACGACATACGGCCCACGCACTTTTCTATCTTTTTGACTATAAATAGGTGAACAAATTGTCCACGTCCGCACTTGGAAAAAGAATAATTATTTTATTTTATTATATTTTTAAGGCACTAACAAAAGGAAACATCGTGGCAAGTGAGGGGGGAAACGGGCCGGAGGGTTCCAGGCAATAGTAGTAAAAGAAAGAGAGTGACCACTTCGATGAGCAGTGACGTTACTGTGTCTAGAAGATGGGGGGTCCCACCAAAGTAAAAGATGCACATGCCAAAGCAACAACTTTCTGTCGTTACCGAATTCGCGATTCCAATGGGAATTCAAAGTATTGACCTCAAAAGTCAATACTTCAAACGCACATGGCTTTTGAATTCCGCGACCCGATCCACGTTGTCAAATCATTGAAGATGTAAGTTAAAGTTAAGCACCATTTACTGTCGACGAAAACCTTGATACTGGTATATGTCGGCGTGGAGACGCACATTCTCGAGCACTAAATTCAATTCAAAAATTCAAATTGATAAGTAAAATGAGATTTTATGAATATAAAGACTTTTAGAACTTATTATCAAGCGGTTGTTAGGAAGTGAAAATGTTCATGAAATTTTAGTTTTCTTTTTTTTGGTGTGTCCCATTCTATGTTCTACTCTACACAGTTGCTCTCTAGCTTTCGCAATTTCCAGGACTTGAACACAAGACGTCTTGCGATTTCTCAGACTTTTGATCAATACAAAGTTCATGTCTAGAGAGGCATAGATTATTCTCATGCCATGCTTTTGTCCCATATTGAAAAATATATGTTTTTCAATTCGCCGGAATCTTAGACTAAACCGAAGGACTTGTGTGAAAGGGACCCCACGTGTCCGAAGACTCGATTGCAAAAATTTCAAATGCATGCAACATGTTACGGAAAGAGCGCATAATCATAAACTAAACGATTGAGATAATTGATCATCGGGCATTAAATAATCACATGTGTATATTTCGAATACTTATGTATAGAAAAAATCTGCTTTCACAATTAAAATTAACTTTTGGAGGCTTCATTGATTCAATTCCAAAGGAAAATAAGGATGTTTAGAATGTGAAAAGGAAAATTATCTTTTGTAGTTTTGATCAGATAAAGCATTCAAAATGCGGTCGTTACTTTTTGCGACCATAAAGTTGAAAACACTTAAATTCAATTTGAAGGGCCCGAAGTCGTGCATTTTCTATGAATGGAAAAATAAAAAAATAAAAAAATGAACTTTTATTTCAAAATCCAATTCTCAGTTTGCATGGACCCTGAAAAATCAATCAGCTTTAGGATTGTAGTTCCTGGTTGGTTCGTTGACATGGCCAAGTTGCCCAAGAACGGTGATGGGATGGCGACGGCGTTCAAAGTTTTCAACAGACGCACTGCGGCCCCATCCATTCGAATCATGTACAAAATTTGAGCATAGCTAGCGTAGATATAATTGTGCAAATTCTCAGCAAACACACGCAACATACTTGAATCGAATACGTATCAATTTTGAACACGGGCTGTTTGAAAAATGCACTCTATCCTGGCCACGCCGAACCGCTCCAGCCCTGATGGGATGGACCATGACTGGCGGGTATGCAGTGCGAAAGTTCGATGAAATTTCACACTTGAGCAAGTCACATGGCCAAGTAGAGACGTCACGCTTGAGTAAAGCTAAGTGGGAGATGCGATAGGGTGCGTGCATATCTTTCTCATTAGTTCCTTCGAAGATCAGCGCACGCCCCAAGTCAAGCTGCACACCGTGGGAGCGCCAGACAAAGTCAAGCCCAACCCATTTTTCCTTCCACGTTTCCAACATAAATTTAAATAATATTCTTATCCATGTCCAATATTTTAATCCCCCCATGTTGATTTGAATGATCATGATATTACTAAAGTAATGCATCGGGCCCGTCTCCTGGATCCCTGCTCACGAAAGCTTTGATCCGGAAGCACCCTGGAAGGAGAATTCTCTTTGGCTCAGTGGCATCATCGTGACACATGGTCCCCCTCCCCACGACTAGACCAGAGCAATAATTTTCAAGAAAGGGAGAGGGACAAAAATCGTTGAAAATTCCAAGGAGAGATCACTGTTGGAGCTTGACGTTGGAGAGATGGAGCCAAACGATGCTTCCCACCTCCATCCAGGAAGGCTCGGTGAAGCCCCCCCTCCCTTCGAGCTCCCACCATTTCCAAGCTCCCTTTATATTCACCCCCACCACACTCCCCATCTTCCACTCCATAATTCAAACTCGAATTTTCTCTCCTCTCTCTTCCTAGACTCTCCATCTTCCCACGATTCGAAACACTCTCTCCTGCTCGACTAATCTCCAAGGCGGATCGATGGCCTCCACACAGCAGCAGAGCTCCACCCTGGAACTCATCAGGCAACACCTCCTGATCGACTTCTCCTCCGTGGACACCTTCCTCACCAGCCTCGACGCTTGCACTTCCACGGTGGCGCCGGTCCCCGCCGCCGCCTCCTCCCCCTCCTCCGGTCCCAACTCACCCCAGACCTCTTTCAGCTTCCAACCCAATCCTGCCCCTTTACCCCCAAGCACCCCAAGCCGTCCTCGTCCTCCCTCAGCTCCCGCCGCCCGGCCATCCACGTCGCGGTCCCCGCGGCGACGAGCTTCCTGGCGGCGGCACCCGCGGTCCCCCGGGCCGAGACGTCGGGCTCCGCGGGCGGCGACGACGGCGGCGCCGACGACAAGCACTACCGGGGCGTGCGCCGGCGGCCGTGGGGGAAGTTCGCGGCGGAGATACGCGACCCGACGCGCAAGGGGACGCGCGTGTGGCTGGGGACGTTCGACACGGCGGTGGAGGCCGCGAAGGCCTACGACCGCGCGGCGTTCAGGCTCCGCGGGAGCAAGGCCATCCTGAACTTCCCGCTCGAGGCGGGCCACGACGAGCCGGCGTCCACGGAACCGTCGCTGGCCCAGGCGGACGCTTCTCGCAAGAGAGCAAGAGAGGAAGCCACCGCGGAGAGCGCCGAGTCCGAGATGAGTGCCGGCGGCAGTTATAAAGTGGTGAAGAAGGAGGAGCTCGCGGACGCGGCGAGCGGCAGGGACATATGTCCGCTGACGCCGTCGAGCTGGCGGGGGTTCTGGGACGTTGGGGAAGGGAACAAGGAGAGTATATTCAGCGTCCCGCCGCTGTCGCCGCTATCTCCACATCCATGCTTCGGCTATCCTCAGCTCATGGTCATATGAGGAAAGGCCATAGATCACATCATCGATTTCAAGAATTGAACTAAGACTTTGCTAAATCGGGGGACTGCTGTTGACCCAAAATCCAGAACGCAAAAACCGAAGAGAGGGGAAAGTATCTACGATAATTTGAGTTAAGAGTCTTAATTCCTTCGAAGATGAGGGAAGAAAGAAGACAATTAAACGAAAAAAGAAGAAAGTAGTTTGAGTGTGAGTTTGAGTTCTTAAGTTAGTGTATATACGAGTGAGGTTTGCGGGAGAATGTGGTGTGGGTGTATTTGCCATGGAAGGCTAATGAATTTGTTCATTCGTTCATTGAGAAAAAATCCGGAGCATGATTCTTGTCAATTGCAAGCCAAAGGGAACTTGTCAAAAGCATCACCCCATATGATTGTCATGCACTCGAACGGATATCTAGAATTTTGATACTCTTCTTATTCACATATTCAATACAATTCAATAAAGTCGAGCTCACGTGTATACACGAGTTTCCTTTTAAGGGCAAGAGCTTACCTATCAAAGCTTACCATCCTCACATCAATCAGTTTGATTCAACTTGAATTGAAAGGGGAAAATGAAATCAGTCGGCCTTGGCCATCATGATGTTCGCACGAGTTGCACTGTTTACTGGGAAAATTACTTCTTGAAAAGTTAATGTTTGTCCCTGTTTAATCCTCTATCCATTCCTCGAGTTGGGGAGATCGGTATAGGAATAACAATTAGAGCAAATTTGCAGAGCCAACGTTTCCGTTTCCAAGGGTTTCCAGATGTCAGGCCCCACAGGATAATGACACCATTTGTTGTAACACTGTAAGGTAAATGGCTAATTGGATATTTGAAAAATCTTAATAAGCTAAGACGTCCAGGTTTGCCGATGTTCATATGGGGTGGACACTAGAACGATTAGGAAGGAGAGATGATCCATCACCCTCCTTCTCCCCGGTCGCTATCGAGGCGATCGTCGAACGGTGTGGTCTGAGAATAGAGGTTGCCGTTGGACTTCCCATCGCAACTAATGCGTATTCATGTGCATCGGGAATGTTTGTCTCCTCAAATCAGCACCGGGATGGACATTGATTTTGATATAAGAACTTAAGAGAATCACGCCCCAAAAGCTGGCCAATGATATGGGAGAGCCCCAAATCATATAAACCTCAAGTCAATGCATACCTAACAATTAGGATTGCACGACCTGCCATGCTTCACAATCCCCTAGCATATATTGTTATTGTTGAGATGCACTTGTAAATTGGGTTAGAAGAGTCTCACATCCGATAATTAATATAATGTAGAGTAGTTAATAAATACTACTTAATTCATAACTCATTGGCTTAAATTTTTTAATGAAAATGGATTCAACTATATATATATATATAGATATTTTCTTTACAATTGCTCAACTCTTGATCATTGCAAGGCACACGGTGTAGATACTAATGCAAATAGATTGTCACTTCATGATTAACTAGAGACATCGAAGACTGAGTGAGACAATAAGGACGCGTTTGGTAAGTGCTTCCATTCGGGAACAATTTATAATAAAAAATGATTTTTTTTATTCTCCATGAATAATTTCTAAATATTTTAAATCGTTTGGTAATTGTTCAAAATTTCAAATCCTGCAGAATAAATTGCGTTTGATCTTTGTTCTAAAAATTTCTAATCCAAATCATTTTTTTTTTATAATTTTATTACTTTTTCTCTTTTTTTTTTTCTTTTTTTCTTTTCTTCTCCCTCAAGCTTTGCTGATCGCCGACCTTGGGATGACCGGACACCGGCTAAACAAGGGCCAGCAACCTCGCCAGAGTATCGCCGGCTCTTGACGAGGCCTTGTCTCGTCGGCAAAGCCTCACTCGACTAGGTGAGCCTCATCGGTGGCCGAGGGAGGCCCGCCTTGCCAATGGTTGGGCGAGCTTGCCGGACCTCGCCTTGGCCTAGCAAGCCTCCAAAAAGCTCATTCAATCTTGCCCAACCGATCGCCGGCAACTCCGAAGAATCGGTGGCGATGGGCGATAGACCGACGGCGGCGTTGAAGAAGAAGAAAGAGGGAAGAAGAACAAGAAAAAAGAAAAGAAAAGAGAAAATAAGTTGATTGATTCTAGAATTGTTTCCGGGAAAAAGAATCAACTTTTTTACTTCTCGATTCTGTTCCCGATATACTTCCGAGAACAAAAAATAGAAATTTATTTGGGAACAAAAATTTTACTAAACGAATTTTTGTTCCAAATCTACTCCTAGAAACAAAAAGAATAGAAAATATTACTATTCTTGGATGACGAGGATTCAAGAATCAACATTGGGGTTTTTGTGCCCAACCAAAAAAATTTAAGTCTAAGCGTGAATATCTAGTTATATTTTGAAAAATGATTTCTGATTTTTTTAAAAAGAAAACCACTTTGGTAAATTTAAGTATAGGTTTTCCATTAATTAGGAAAAGATTTTTTATTGACTCCAGAAAATGAAAAATAATATTTTTCGCAAAAAGAACAAAATCTTATTGTCTTTTTTTTTTTTTTTTTTTTTGGGCCAATTAATTTCATTTTTGTGTTAAAAAGAAGTTCCTTGTGAGGCCTATATTGATGCCCGTGCGAGGGCGAGAGCAAATGTACGAAGAGAAAAGGGCATTGCATGGAATAAGGACACCTTGGACCTAATCCATCTGAACCGGTTCATTGTGCGGGGCCATCCAACTTCCACGATCTCGTCCTCAGAATCAACTCCAACGTACGCGACGAATTCGCATTAATTGAGTTGGCTGCTTCTGCCTGGACCAGAGTTCACCACTTGGACGCAACTCCCTCAACTTGCCCACTTGATGCCTATAACCCCTAAGCCCCGTAACAAGCACTTCTACCTAACCTCATCAATGCACTAAATTGACGTCAACGGATCAAAGGATTTGGATGGCCAGAAAACTCAAAGGACGCATGCATTTTTCTAATAATATCTGTCAAACTGCTTTATTATAATACACTTTGCAATGCTAGAAAATACTGACACTCTTTAGGAGCCTTCATATTGTATCTAATATGCAGTCAACGGGTGTCAGAAAATACGACATGTGATCAACTCTCCCAACATGAGTCTAAAATTCCGACACGTGGGGGGATAATTTATAAAATTGTCAATAAATGAGGGTTAAAATGTAATTATATATAATAACTATAATAATAAAGAAGTAGAAAAGAAGAAAACCTAGTCTTATCTTCTCTTCTTAATCTTACTTTCTGTGATCCACGATTTTTTATAGAAATTTATTCTAAGCTTTTTTTTAATTATTTATTTATGAATTTGAATCAAATTAATTTTCATGTATATATAAAAATATATATTTATTATATAGTGTGTCACAACATATCGAAGTGCTAGGTGCTGACTTATACACGAGGATGAGAAATTACTTGCTACCAAATACCAACTTTGAACCATCAAGGGGAAGGAAGAAGAAAAGAGGCGGTGTGATTTGGAAAATCCAGATCACCCATGATAAATGGTCCGTCTCGAAAAGTCACGAGTCTGCAAAATTCAACGGAGTCTTTAAGACGCGAGTTGACGTTTACGGGGGTCGCTTCACCTGGTCATTCTCCATGTCCATTAACCTCCACTTGCAGGTCGTGATATCAATGCAAGGAAAGGAGATCTTTCTCTGCATCGCGTATGCGACGACCGTGGATATTTTGGCTTTGATCATCTTGAGCAAAAGTCAGCATTCGGATTAATGTTTTTGTCTTTCTTTTCAGCTTGAGCTAATTTATCTCTCTCATGCAAAGTTACGAACAAGCTGAATGTCTTGGCATCTACTCGTTAGGACCTCCATGTTGTTTCCTCCTATTAGACCATACGCAGAAGTCAGAAATACTTGTATCTCCTCCAATTCGATGGAAAGATATATATATATTTTTTTACATTCAAGTTCACTTAATTTGACTGGTAGAAAAGAAACCCCGCCATCATCCTATAGAGATTGCCAAATCAGGAAAAGAAAACAGCGATTTGTCAATGCCTCGCTTTATGCAGCAATGCCAATTGCCAACCGGACGAGAGATGTGCTCGATGCAACTTGATAGGATATGTCCATTTCCTTCCGTTGCTCTCAATCGTGTTTACTTAACACTGCAATTATAAGGACGTCTCCGGGCGAAGATGGTGACAGGAGGAACAGACAATTGTTTACTCGGGGGGTTGCTCGTTGGCCCATCCAGCAAACAACTTGCAGCAACTTGCCACAATTCCTGTCACTTATAAAGACAAAAAAGAGACGGCGAATGATTACCAGCGCACACGTATATTGCGGGCCCAAATCCGACTCCTTTCTCTTTGCAATAGAGAGAGGATAAGATCGGTTCACATAAGGACCCGAGACAGGAACTTAATTCAGTTGTGACCCACCATCTGAGGCCGACCCGAAATTAGCACATTTAATACACCGAAGTCCCCAAGAGCGACCTGATTCATTTGCCTTCTGCAAAACGGTGGTTCTTCACCTGTTTGTATATAAACAATCTCGTATTGACTATGGAGTGATCTAGTCAAGCTTCCTCATGGATTCTTCTTTCTCCGAAATGGCCAACCTTGATGAATCTTCCACTTTGGAACTCATCAGGCAGTATCTCTTAGGAGACTCTGTCAACCTCACTCAACTCCAACCGGTGAAAACAGAGAATCTGTTTCTTGATCCAGGACCAGACTCGCCAGATTCAGATCATCCCGCCTGGCAAGACCTGGAGACACCAAATCTTGAGGTTAAAGCCGAGCCCATCACCTTGGAATCTCCAGAGTCGGAGTTGGGGTCGCCGGAGAAGAATCAGGACGAGGCTGGCTCCGCGGCGAAGGCAAGTTACAGAGGGGTTCGGCGAAGACCGTGGGGAAAATATGCTGCGGAGATACGGGACCCGACACGTAAAGGGAGCCGGGTCTGGTTAGGGACCTACGACACGGACGTAGATGCTGCCAAGGCTTACGATTGCGCCGCTTTCAAGATGAGAGGCCGGAAAGCCATACTGAATTTCCCTCTGGAGGCAGGAAAGTCGGCCCCGCTGCCGAATCCGGGGCGCAAGAGGAGGAGGGCGGCGGTGAAGAAAGAGGAGTCCAAAGAGAATCTAGAAGATTGGCCGATTGAGATGCTGGCGCAGGCGGAGAGGGGTGAAGATGAGTGGACACGGTGTTGACTCCGGGCAACTACCGTTGGTAACTAGGACAAAGTTATGTCCACATACTAAACAGTTGGTCATGTGTCCATCTTAGACGGTAGAACGTCAAAATTAGCTCGATGGCTACTATGATATGATGATACCAAATGTCTGTGTCAACACGTCCTCAAACTCATCGTGACACCAGCAAGAGGGGAAGAGTGAGGGGCACAAGGCGACCAAGTCAAGGAGACACAATTGACAAGTGCGGGTAATCGTGTAAAAATATCGGTTTGTAGTGCTTTCCATGACCAGTGCAGGACAAGCGACCGAGAGAACGGGGCATAATCCAAATGGAGGAAGTTCGAGGGTCATGAAACTCTTATCTGTTCAAGGGTGTATTATCTGTCGTTTTTATTCTAACCATGCTAGCTGTTGCATATGAACTGTAAATATATCAGTGTATATCAGTTTATTCCGCAATTTAATTGAAAAATCATCTACTCCCGAGTAGGCCCACTACTGGTCACCTAGAACTCACTCCAGACATCACATCTGAAATGGCCATTCGAAGCGACCAAAAACTGAGCAACACCCAGAAACAACTCTCGGACTAAATGGAGGAATGAGAACGGAGTACACACGCTAAAAGTAGGATTAAGTTTCAGTTTTCCCTGCAACACGTTATGAAGAAAAAGACTCGCGCATATACGTGCCCATACTAGTTATGCAGCTGCCTGTGCCAGAAAAGTAACCAATGCGAAAGATGTCACAAAGCTACTTCGTTTTCCTTTTCGCTGGCGTGATCAGAGATCAAGCCATTTACGGTATGTCCTTATCAAGCCAGCCATACACGCTACAATACATGTGAACAATGTGTGCACAACAAATGCTGATTAGGTTTTGGACAGTGTTTCGTCAAGTTTAATGGAGACTTAAATAGCAGAACTTAGGGGACTAACATGCAGAAACGGGCAACAATAGCAGTTCGCAAGAGTCTCAGCTAAATGCCAACTAGTAGCAGTAGCACACCCTTGCTACGCATGGTTTAGAAATTTATAAGCTTTTGTTATTTTGCTTAACAACTTAGCACACATTTCCTACTTTCTGGTCTATCTTATTTGAGTTTGTTCTTTTTCCTTCCAAGAGGCTCATCAATTATAGTAGTGGCAAAGTTAAACGTGTTATTCTTGAGAACTAGAATAAATATGTTTTTTTGTTTATTACTTCACATTAAAGCAGCACTGCCTGCACCTACCCAATGAGATGACATGTCCCTACGTTTTCCTCAAAGTCTCAAACTGCTGAAGCAGAAGAAACCATGATGTAAGAGTTTCGCATGTCATGCAGGCAAGCTCTGTACACAGCACTTGCGAGAGAGAGAGAGAGAGAGAGAGAGAGAGATTCTAAATGCTTGACATAGAATATGATACCCCTAAGTCAAGCAGATTACTGCTCGTTATTGCATTACATTGCGACAGCATTTCCTCGTCACTGTTAAAGACAGAATGAATAAAGTGATTTAGTAGGGATTCATCAGTAATAATCGTTGCCGAGCAACTCATATGATCAACGACCATTGGTACCGAAAAACCACATTGCTCCAATCTGAAGATGTGAAACTTCTCAGAACCAGATCTCTGAAGCATGATGGGTGGGTAATTTACCAACAATAGTTGAGTTTCCTGCTATTGGAGCACTTTCCATAACAGCAACACACCTTAAGTAAGGAAATGATCGATTATATGCCGGATGACGTCTTCACCCTCCATGTGCATATTGTGATCTTTGACCTGTTAAATACCAGTCAAAATCAGTGCCCTTTAAAAATACGTTAGAATATACTTCCCCAGTACGAAAAAACTATC
This sequence comes from Eucalyptus cloeziana, assembly GCA_014182715.1. Taxonomy (NCBI): domain Eukaryota; kingdom Viridiplantae; phylum Streptophyta; class Magnoliopsida; order Myrtales; family Myrtaceae; genus Eucalyptus; species Eucalyptus cloeziana. Next base: position 439,483 of record CM024644.1, read on the forward strand.
CACATATGCCAGAAGTCAAAATCAGTTCAGATCATCAGGAAATAAGACCCCAAACAATATACTAACACAATCAGCACCGAAGCATTTGCTTTTCCTTTTCATTCTCAAACTCCAGATAATCAAAATTTGTAGAAATAATTCGCAATTGTAATAAAAGAGAAGATTAATTGTTAACAAATCAACTAGCCGTTGTCTTCCTCCTCTGAACAGCCTTTGTTAATGAGGTAAGCCCACACAGACTAACCTATGAAGGTTCGTAAATGTGTTTCCAATCTCTCACAAAGTAAGATTGGTATATTTCTAGAATAATCTTAAATGCACTGGCAAGTTCACTAAGTTTGCTTTGCCACCAGCATTTGTTAAAAACAGACGAAATCTCATTCTTTCAGAAAGCAAGGCAGTGATTTTAGCTGTTATCATGCTGCATTATCGGTATATCCTAAGAATCGCAAGCCATTTTATTCTTCTTTTTTCACAATCTTGAATCGCATTAATGCACCGAAGTGATCTTATCTGCTGCATTAACTCATAAAAGATGCTGGAAAGTGAGCGTTAGTTTCTCAACCACAGAGACTTCTAAGAAAACGTGTGAGAGAGAGAGAAATAGAGAGAGAGCACGGAGGTGGATGGATAGCTACCTGGATAATACTATGGGCTGCAAACCACTGCCAGCTGCTGTGAAAGCTAACATCTACTTTATCCCAAGACACACGAGAAAGGCTGGTCACTAGTGCTTCTGCAAAACATATATGGATAGAATGAATAGAAAACCACTTGAAAACACTTCTTTCGGCACAAGGGCATGTCAAAGCACTGTATGCAGAAAAATGACATAAGAACAATGAGATGGTAAAGCATCAGCTCTGCTACCTGGAAAACTAGAGAAGAAGATTCTAATGTTTACAATCTTGCTGAATTCAAAGACACACCTTCTAACTTGTCAGCTCCATCATTTTCACCAAGTACAGGTTCACTTTGTTCAGTATCATTGGCCTTGCAATGCTCTTCGTAAACAATATGAGGATACTTTTCGTTGAGAGAGCTTTCCCACTAAAATCCCAAGAAAAGCAGTTCAGAAATAACATTGAATTACGTGAACCGTGATAAAAGAAGAAAAATTAAGGTGCTACCTTTGGCAGTTCAGCAATACGTCTTATTGATGATGTTCTCCATCCAACAATATCTTAAAGGATTATCTGTCATGGACAACATTAGAAATAGCTGCAACATTGGACATGGCATGATGCAAATAGGAAGAAATATGCTGTATTCACTTATTGACACGGATTAACACATCTTTGCCTTAACTCAATCATTTGGCTTGATAAATAAAGATTACAATGCTCTAATGCCAACACAAAAAATTTGACAGAACTTTTAACCATGACTCAATGACATGAATTGACCAGCCCTAATTGAAGTGATAATCTAAAGAAAGTATCAAATAACAACTTCTATTAACAGGATACGGTCACAGCCTGCATTTGAATATAAGACCCGACGCCTGAAGGTGCCTAATGCAGACCTGCAAAGGGAAAAAGAGGGGGAGAGTTGGCAACCATTTGAAGAATTGACAGTTCAACTTTGGAATGATTGGATGGTACACCTCAAGTACAATCAGCTTAAACAAGGATAAGTACAATGTGACATACATGAAAGGGTAATCACTGAAGTCATCCACCATCCGGCGAAGTAATGGAGGCTTTCCTTCATCTTCATCAGTGAGAAAAAGATGGCACCCCGTTCTTCTAAATATCCAGTAAATAACAAGAGTGGCTACTTTCTCAATGGCGGTCAATCCAAAAAGAAATGGCACCTGTCAGAACAGAGTCCACTCAAAAAACACCAAGTGAGGAATTTGAGCTGACAAAAAGAAAGATAGCAATTGCAGGAACGGTTATGATGGTAAATTATCAAGCAGTTCCCAAACTCTGAGCAGTCTTAGCTGTCATAATATCCAGGTTTATACCTCCATGTGTCATTTGTCACTTGTTTGTATATACAGAATTTACTTTTGAAGTCTATTTAAGAAACTTAAGAAAATGGTAAGAACCAAGTGAAGGAGAGCAAGCATATCTAGAGAGCCTCTTAAGCACTTCATGTTTGTCCTTCGGCAACCAGAAAAGTTTTCTCTGTTTTCCCCCCCATGCAACAGGTTCTTATCACAACATGCCCTTAAAAGCCACCAATGAAAACATGGAACCGAATATTCTCAAATCTAACAAATCCCACATACTCAGGCTTGAGAGGTTAGGGTCAAATATATGACCAAAAAAAAAAAAAAGGTTAGGGTCAAATAGAAGAAACTCAAGGAGTCAGTGGGAAAATTAAGTCTTCCATGTTATTGATCTACAAGTACCATATAGTATAGCAACAATTTCTGTGATTCCAACGGCTCCTTAGTCCTTGATACTTGTTCTCAATCCTTCGGAAGGCCCTTCTCCTCTGAATTATTCATCCAATTGCCATTACCCAAAAAAATGGCTGACCAGAGAAAAGTCGCAATTTTATGCTTGAAAATTAAATGAAGACAAAAAAGTTGCTTCTCATTGAAACGAGCTGATACAGAATTCTCATGACATCTTCATCAATACATTATAATGCCAGAAAATTGAAGAAAAAGGATGTAGTTCAACAATGAAGAAACAAAATACCTGCTTATTACCCCGTGAACCAAGATGAGGTGTAGCAACAGTGACAAAATTCATTGCCTCCAGACCACCTATGGTACCCCTAGATTCCTCCACCACTTTTTTATCTGACAAATCTTCCAGGGTTTTCGTCTTAGCTGGTCCGTACAGCTTTCCTATAGCATATCTTGCAACTAACCCTCCCACGGAATGGGCAATAAAAGAGATCTTACGGATATTTGGTTTCCTATCAATCACTTCAAGAACCTAACAACAGATGGCAATAAAGGGCAATGCATTACTCTATATATATTATTTCAAAAAAAGATTGCCAAGCAATGAAAAACAAGTAATCAAGAAGAATTGGAATCAGATTTAAAAGAAAAAACCTCCTCAGCCAAACGGTCACCCATCACATCAACACCATCTAGCGTCGACTTAGCCACATTGCGTTCACTACCTGAAATTATGTAAACAATTGAGGATCAGGGGGAAGGCTGACAGCCCAGAAGAGTCAAGTCCACGAGGTGGAAAGAAAAGAATATAGAACCATAAGCCTACAGAGCAGTTATGATGTGGATGTCCATGATACTACATCAAAACTCAAAAGTTAAGAATCTACCACAATGTTTTGCTTACAACCACCCTTCACGAAGCTCAGAAGAAAAACAAAGAATTATGGGTGGTTTCTTTCTCAGCAGTGAAAATGCCATCCACAGGACATGGCATTTTTTGGAGAGATAATTACACTATGTTTGGGAACATTGCCCCGGGGAAGGGGGGGGATGGAATGTGAACATAAAGTATCACAAAATTTAAATTTTCCCTCCATTTTCTCTCACAAACATTTCAAACTTACTCCAATTTTCCACCCAAATTCTCATCCCCTCCACTTTCTCTCTTTTCCCAAACATAGCCTCAAAGATTATTAATATTACTGAGTGAACTCCTTCCGTAAGATGAAATGATTATTGCTTCTCTTTCAGATATGCATGAGGAATTCAAACGTGCAAAGAAATAAAGGCTGTAAAAAGTTCAAAGGAACAAACGATGCAGGAAGATTACCATCAATCAGGGAGTAGATCCACTCATGCTATGCAGGATCCTAGCAGTTAATAGGAACCTTAGGAAGCAAAACCTTCTAACCTTCTCTAACCAGAAGAACAAATGACAAACCCAGGAAGAAGCAAGATAAAGAACCACGAAACTCTTTCAAACCAGTCTCATGTGCAAAAACAAAAATAATGCTTTCATTAGCAGACCAGCAACCAAACTTAATATGATTTGCAAAGTATGTATTTCTAGCCTAAATCAAGGCATGCAGCACATTAGTGTATATCAGTTTAACACAAGATGTTTACAATAGATGAAGATAGAAAAAGGATTCAAGAAATCAATCTTACAGTGAACAAATACTTTATCAGGGAGAGTTCTAACAAACTGCTCTGCCGCAAATTTCCAATCTTTGGCACTGCAAAGTATTGCATACAGTTTAGCACTTCCAGATAGAAAATAATCTCACCATTCTACCCAAGAATTATTAATGTTTCACCTAGTCGTCTCATCTTATTCGCAACAATAAGGTTCACTTTCCTAGGGTTTACCTTTATTTACACAAAGCATTCTATGGATAGGCATTCTTCGAAGAACTTACTACCGTCAGTTTTTTGAACCTCAAACCTAACCTATTCGTACTTAAATGAGAAAAGCCACATTTTGCAGCTTGAAGAAGGTTGATGTGCAAGAAGCTGTAGCTGATTAACTCATTTCTATTACATGTCTGACCCGTGATTTAGGTCTTTGATCAGAGGATATGAAAGTAATCACTTTGATCAGAGCTAGAGCACCTTAAAAAGAAAGGTCAGAAACATAAGTAGGGTTTTTTAAACAAATTATCCATGCGAAGATAGGCCTTATGCAGTCATTTGTATAATCGAAAAAAGAATGACATGGCGTAAGAAAACTATAATCCCTTCTTCACTCCTACATTTTCAAAAGTCACCCACAGGGGCGTAGATTCAGCACATGCCCCCGCAAGCATATCGTTATGATGGCATTTCACACAGAAGACAATTTGCAGATTGAGCCAGTTCTCAACGAAGGAAGAAAACGGGAAAGCTGCATAGATAAGAAGGGAAAAGCTCCCAGTTCCAACTACGTAGCAAAGCCTTAGAAGCCAACATAAAACGACCAGCGTCCGCGAAATTCATGCCAGATATAATAGATTCAATTCGAACACAGATGTTCCAGATGCACACGGTAATCAGCACAAAAAGTTCATTAATGGCGATGAGCGGGTTCTATCAAATCTGGCAGATAAAGGTAGGACCGAAAATCCGATCATCCGTCAGTCAAAGCAAGAACATTCGCAGACAAAGTCGATATTCCTGAAACCTAATTTCACGGAGACACGCCGCGAGATTTTACAGCAGGGTAACGTCGACGGCACAAATGAGCGAATGACGTTTTTGACTGACCGACCTTCCTAGAATCCCATTGACCATGACGACGAGGTGATCGGCGGAGGAAGAATCGGAGTCCTTGCTACTCCAAACCTCTCTGCTCCCGTTCAAGGACTCAGCCGAACACACTCCGTCCTCTACTTTCCCGTCCTCCATATCCGACCCGATCCGATTCCGAGCTCGACGTCGCCGGACGAAATGCGTCCGATGCTGAGAGCAGCAGCGAGCAGGACGGCCGCCGCGGGCGCGCCGATCGGCGAGTGGCGGGGAGGAGAGACGGCGGCGGCGGCGGCGCGCGAGATTCTCGAGAAAAATCGGAGAGAAAAGTCGGGAAAGCGTGGGAAAACGAGGGCGAGAATGATCGGCGTCGGAGCGGAAGAAAAAGAGTGCCTGAGAGTGAAGGAAAGGTCAGGAAAAACTAGGAAGACAACACGTAGCGGAATGGTTCGATGACTCCGCGAAACTAAAATTCTTCTTTTTATTTTGTGGATTAACTTATTGAGCTCTTTCGGGGCCAAAGGATAAAATAAGAAAATTAGTGGGGTCAAGTTAAAAATTTGTAAAGCGTTTCCGAGAGGGCGGTTAGGTACGCGGGTACACAGGGACGAAGTCGCTGGGCCCCACTAGATCGGAGTTCCACGATCAAAATTCAAAAGGTGTTTGGTTTGAGGGTCGTCTGATTAAAATCATGCCATTGATTAGTTCGGATAGACCTCGATGGAGTTTCACGTTTTTGTTAAGAAGAGATAATAATACAAATAGTCATGAACTTTAATTCACTATACAATGTAGTCCATAAACTTTAAATTTATTCAATATGATTCATTGGCATTTAATATACACTCAATTTAGTCAATTGATTATATGATAATGTTCAATATTATCATTTCATTAATTCAAATTCAATAATAGCATTGACCAAAATTTTATAACTATAACACATACAGTTATAAACTTTGTTCATCGATGCAATATGATCTCTGAAGTGTAAAATTATTGAATATGGTTCATTAACTTTTAGTATATATTCAATTTAGTCAATTAACTATATGAAAATGTTCAATGTTGTCATTCCATCAATCCAAGTTCAAAAACCAAGAATAACATTAAGCTTTTTCATATAATTTAAGGACCGAATTTAATATGTACTCAAAGTCCAAAACCTTACGCTAAAGTTGAGGGATTATATAGCACAATGGGCAAAAGTTCATAAATCATTTGTATCACTTACCCTATTAAGGATTAAGGGCATTTATCTAGTTAATTATTGTGTGGGCGGCACTAGTTTAGCTTTGGATTCATTGTCGTAGAGAATTGATTAGTAAATAAATCGTTTCCATCAAACAAAAGGAGCAAATGAAGAAAACGTCATCACTAAGGAGCTAGTCGTTGAATTAGCGAGATTCTGCCTAGCTGGTCGAGGAAGGAACAATCTGACATTATCGCACCGACGAAAGAATTTTATTTTATTTTTTACTTTTGTTTAACACAAGGTTTGGCAAACTATGCACTCAAATTTAATAGGTATGTCGGTACACTCGTTGAGTATATCTCATCATATTATAAAATTATATAAATCATTTTGTAAAACATGAATTACACAGTAAAAAAGATATTAGTACATTGGAAGTTATAAAAAATTTATAATTAGTGGCCTAATAAGTGAATGCTTGTTAACAAAATTTTTGCGAACGATATTATAAAGATATTAGCGGATCCTACTGAGGATGTAGCGGATCTCAACAAATTCCCGAACATATTTTCTGGAGGGCAGGTAGCGAGTAGTAGTTTGTTCATATCTTAAGTAATTCGAAGAAATCGAGGGAAGAGAAAGCGGGTGGTCGGTTCATTGGTCAGTCGATTGAATAGATCGCAGCCGCAGTTCCAATTCACACCAACGTTGCATTGGCCGACCATCGCAATTTCTTAGGCAATAAGGATTTTTTGGATTTATTCAGCCGAAAAGCCAAAGAAAGTTAAAAATTGGCCGTCTCCATGAATTTCACCAATCAAATAAAGAGGTAAAAGAACACCAAATCTAACTCGCATTTTTACAAGCGTCACATTTCTTTAACTTGTTTAACGAACATATTTAATCAGGAATATTACGATCTTATTAACTGCTAATCGTGCACATGACCAGAAAAAGAGTCGCCCATCTATGAAAAATATTAATATCTTCATGATTAGTCAGTTAATAATTGCACGATTCAAATCCTCCATACAAAAAAATTATAGAAATTTATATTTGTAGCAAAAGGGGAAAGAAAAAATGAAAAGATGGCCCTCGGTGCTGGGACCTCACAGTAGCTAGTAACCAAATATGGCAAATTATGAACTCTTTTCTTTATCAATTTCATATGCTTGTCTTTGCTTAGGAAGAGGGACATGGCAAGATTTATCCAAAGTGGCCCTTGCCCCCATCCTACAATAATCACACGCTTGGACTCGTGCTCCCATTATTTTATACTTTCCCATTATTAATCCGTTGAAAATTCGCAATCCACGTTATAAAGCCAACCGCATTCCGCTTGAACGCAAAGCATATCTCTCTGCCAGTTGATATTGCTTTCAAGAAAGGCATATGGCCTTGGAAACGTATCTTCGTATGAATTATTTGCTCCGGTTTTGCGGCGAATTTAATTTAAGCTTTTGCGCACACGTCTATGTTTCAAACTCTTTAAGCTATAATAGAACAGAAAGCATGAGCAGCCCGCAAAAAGGAATTTCGAGGAATACTTTATTTGTTGTCTAACACTAACAAGAGGTTACATTAAGTCAAATCGTGTGATTAGTTTTCTTAACCAGATTGTTGACAAGAGGTGTTAAACTACTCTACTATTCTATATTTCATATTTTATCACCTTATTCTTTTGTATTCTTTCATTTTCTTTTATTGTATTTTTTATTATATTTCATTTTACTTCAAATGAATAGAAAACTTTAGAGTATATCTTTCACCGTTCAAAGTAAAAAATACAATTTGAATATTTTTCTATTATTTTCATTTTTATCTGTCAGAAAAAAAATGAGAAGTTAATTTCCTATTTTTGTATAAAAAAAAAAAAAAAGGAGACTCAAAATGAACGTATCTTTCTCACGCATGATACCCACAAGGATTCCGTACTGGCAATGGAAAGTTCGGACTTGAGAATGCGGGAGAAGTCGTTATTCAATGCAACCAACGCCACACCCGTCATTTATTGAACATTCCCGTATCCCAACATATGTCCTAGAAGGTTGAAAATTCGTTCCGGAAACTCGCATTTTGAAGATATCAACCTGTACCATTAGGTCAACTCCGTCGATAGTATATATTCATCGCTCTTGAATGGTTATGCTAAAGCATTTTTCCCCTATGGACATAGGTTTGGAGTCGAGTGCTCGCGTTTCAATCGCGGGGGTTGGGGGATCAATTATGCGAATAGATCTGGCAACTCATATTTACGAGCCGACAACTAGAAAAGACCCAATTAGCTGACTAATTCCCAACGTCGGTTGGACAAGCACGTCTCTCCTTGGCGAAGTCATCTCCTTGTCATCCTCTCTGACAAGAAACGCAATGTCCATCATCTTGTTGGCTTCAGTGTCTGGTTTTTCCCCCCCTTTTTTTTCCTCTCGTGGATAAAGAAATGTCTAGTTTAACCGTAAAGAACAACCCGTCTTTAGGTTGTGGACCCAGAACACACATCCGTCCTAGCCCTAGGGTGTATTTTTTTTATTGGATAAGTAAAATCTAGTTTATCTATTAATTCAGGGGAGGAAAAACACATAATCTAGGAATTGAACTTTCCCATGTCTATTAAGAATTTCATGGCTATTCATTGACATTAGACTGCAAATTTTCATTTACTAAATGCACTAAAAAGCATTTCTATAGCCTCAAAGAATCCTGATGCATGACCATTGGGATCCAAAACTATATGATTAGCACAAGGTGGTTATATTTCGAATGAGCGGGTTTAGTAACTTAGGTTGCATTTGTTTTATGAGAGATAAATGATTTTAAAAATACTTTTTGAAAATGATCATTTAAATCACTTATAAAAATAAATAAATGAATAAAAAACAATTGCATCATTCACCAAGATTTTTTCACATAAATTGTTGTCCATAATGAAAATGTATTCATTTGATTAATTATTTAAGCAATTGTTTTTGGAAAAATATTTTTCAAATGAATCATTTTATGGGAAATAAACGGAGTCTTACCTTATGTAAGAGCCCTAAAAAAGTCTTCCTGCATGATAGACCCTAACAATATGAATATGTGGAGTCTTAAGCTTCATTGGAAGTGCACCTTAATGAACCATAGTAGCCTTTTTACATCATAAAATCACGTTATATGTTAAAAAATCAGTTTTACATTATATCTTTAATTTCTCGAAATTAGACCAACTACCTTTCAACACTTTTTAACTCTTTACCGCTTATCCTCCCCTAATTCCAAATCGCGACTTTGCATCTTCAAACTGCTGCAATGACCAAAATACCTTTCTTGCCCGAACCACTTTCAAAAATAAAAAATAAAAAATCCTCAACCCAATTTAGGAAAACTGCCACCGCAGTCACCGGTGCCACCAGTCGACCGTTGAGACGCCGCCGACTTGCCGCTCACCACCGACCCAATGCAGCGCCTCTCCAAGTATGTACGAGCCCATTTCTCTCTCGCGCTCTCTCTTTGGACATCCATGGAGACCTGAGATTTGAGTTTGGCAGGTTGCCATGGCCATTGCGGCCTCAGATCCAAGGTCACAACGGCCATGGAGACCTCGATCGGAGGTTGCTACTGCTCATTGGCTACCTCGAGGATGCTCTAGAATCTGCAGTGTCTCGAATTCGTGAGGGAAGTCAACAATTGGCAAACTTATGAAGAAGCAAGGGGAAGAATGGAAAGAGGATTGGTCTCGGGGGTGAGACATTTGGCCGCGGCAGCTGCGCTCACGTGTTAGTTACTATATTTAGAAATTCGGGTTGGTGAGCTGGTAAATGGAAGGAGATGAAGGATATAATAGGAAAGAGAAATGATAATATGGTAAATAAATGAACAAGTATACTGAAATGAGGATGTAAATTACTATTATTAAAGTATATGAGGGCAGAAATGCGACAGTAAATGCGAGAAGGGTAATTAGTGCTATTCGTAATAGTTTGCTTGTTTCGTTGAAAAGTTAGTGTTTCGAAAAAATATTTTTTAAGAAAATAATAATATTTTTCTACTATTTATTTGAAATTCGGAATTGAACAATGAATTAGTTCCTATTGTTTGGAAAGAACGCTGCTTTTTATTTTCTCAAAGTGACATATACTGTTGGGTAACATTATATTATCGAATCTTAAATAGAAATTTATTACATTAATTTTTCATGGGCTTGGTTACTTAGGTCCACACCCAACTTGGGAGTACTTGGGCCTGCGGTACAAGACCTAGTTATGGGGCACCTAGGCTTGGTAGGTGAGGTCTCAAGGACTTAGGCATGACCATCCTAGACTCAAGCATGAGCACCGAGGCCATGGGCTGGGCCTCCATGGTTTTGGACCAAGATGATAAGGACCTTAGATGCAGTGTTGGGGGCTCACGGGACTGCTAGGGTCCCCAAGCCCAAGCATCGGGATCTTAATTATAGGAGTTGGCATTTTTTTTTTATTAGTTCTACTTTACTCATACTCTAACTTTTACTCTCAAACTTTTGTCATGCCTCTTTGTAGAGCGTGAGAATCGAAACCCATACTTGAAACTAAATTGTCCCCACTCCAATCTCCCTGAGAAGATGGGGATTTGAACCCCTCACCTCTCCCTTTCATGTTGGAAGGGTGGCCACTAGGGCAAACTTCATTGATTTAGGAGTTGGGATTTCTCAAGCTCAATTATTGGGAACTTAACCATCATGGTAGGAATTTGACACGAATACCTATGACTTGGGTTTTAGAGTCAAAAACTGCACCATAGTCGTCGGGGACTCAATCATGAGCAATGGGATCACGATCCCGACCTTAGTGAACCGAGTGCAAGAAGCAATGACTTAGGTACAAGAGGGGGCACTTGGGCCCGAGCACGACACTTGGGTCTTGGACCAAGCCTCAAGAAACATAGGCCTCATGTGGTTCAACATTTGGAAGGGGCTTTGAAGCTCTAAAGTCCCTTGACCAAACGTAAAGGGCATTTGGCTACTTTTCTAACTTTGGGGAGTTGTAATTGCATCTCCAAAACTCCAAAGGACTTTAGCTAAATTCCGAGTTGGAGGTGTTTTGAAAAGTTGCATTTTTCGAAATGTTAAGCCTTGGTTTGATGAAGATTTCTAGACTTCCCATTTTACCTTCATTTATCAAGTATACTTCTATTTTAAACCATTTTAAAACAGACCCCAAAAATTCACTCCTCTTTCACGTCTCATCTTTCTTTCGCTCTCGATAGATTTCGCTCGTCTCTATGCTGTTGACGAACATCTCATTTCGCTCGACTCTCGATGCCACTCGCCACTTTGCCTCTCTTCCATCACGCCCGCTATCAATGATGCTCGCCACTTGCCTCTCTTTCCTAAGGGTATGCCGGTTTTTACAATTTTGGATAACTTCTTGTTGAGCATAAAGGTTGTTACGATACCAATTTGATTTGTGCTTTGCTGGTTCATCTTAAATTGGCTTCACTTCAATTTCTGGATAATCTTATTTGGCTGCGATTAGAGTTTGAAACCTGTCATGGTTGTTTTTTCTTGCTCTGGGTTCTATGATTCTTCATTTTCATGTTTTGTTCGGCTCAATCTAGGCAGCAATCACTTTTAGTGCTCTTTGGTAGTGATGATCTTGAAAATAGTAATAAGATTTGTCAGGTGATTTGAACTGGTTTCTAGGCTGTTCTCAATGCTTGTAGTGAACTTGATTGGTTTCTAGGTTGTTCTTAATGCTTGTTGTGAAGTTGTTGCTTCCTTATTCTTATGTTATAAGGGACAAAGGCTTGGCAAGTGGGGGTTCGAGGACTTAGGCATGACTACCAAAGACTCAGGCATAGGAACCAAGGCCTTGCACTCGACGTCCATGGTATTGGACCAAGATGTTAAGGACCTTAGATGGGGGTGTTGGGGACTCATGGAATTGGGGCCTAACCACTAGGGTCCCCAAGCCTAGGCATTGGGATCTTAATTGTAGGAGCTAGGATTTCTCAAGCCCAACATTGGGAACTTAACCGCTACATTGAAAACTCGGCACAGATGGTGATGACTTGGGTTTTAAAGTTGGGTATCATACACGGTCACCAGAGACCCAATCACAAGCAATGGGATCGTGCATCCGACCTTGGTGAAGAAATGTTATATTGGTAGTGCCCATGTCCAACATCTTGGACTAAGGCTCAAGGAACGTTATTGCACTTTGGACTTAGGCCTCACCTCTTTGGACAGGAACCGGCCATTAAGGACTTGGGCACAAACATGTGGGTCTCCATGCCATGCATGACATTTGTGATCCGAGTGCTGATCTAGTAATATCAAAAAATATGATCACTGATTTTAAAAGAAAAAAATTATTATCTTGAGTTCAAAAAAAAAAAAAAATTTCATTAAGGGCATATTTTCTAAACATATAATTTATATCACTTATTAGAATGAATGAAATTAAAATATTTTCATTATTCACGATAATATTTTAATATAAATTATTGTTGATAATGAAAAAATTATTAATTAATTAGTTTTAATGATCAGATTTAGAAAATTGTATTCTAAAGTATCCATTTAACTATACAACAAACAAAATAATTATGAAAAAAAAAAAGAACTCGTTGATCCATTTTTCAAAACGACTCCAATATGAGAAAACAGAAATTGGACTTCGTCGAAAGAAACTAACCGAATTCTGTCGTTCACGGCCGCAAGTGGCTCCACGTCCCCTCTCTCTCCCTCTGTGGGCGCTGTACTTGTCTAGGGTTTAAGGACTTTCGCCGGTAGCAGGAAAGCATCGCGGGATCGAGAAATGGTTGCCCCGACCGATTTGTAATCTCCCTCGCGTTCGTTGGGTTCCACGGTCTGCTCATTCTCTTCTGTGCTCTCCTCCTTCTCCCTCCCACTCCTCTATTACTGTCCAGTTAGTTACTTGCCGATCAGCTGTAAACGAGCGCGTGTCTAGAGTAGCAGAAACTCTCGCACAGCTTTGCTCCTCTGATCGCTTCACTGAACTTAGGTTTCGGTCCAATCGTTCGCTCATATGGAGGAATGTCTTGCATTTTGGTCGGATCGACGGATGACGATTGTCTAGATATCGAGCTCGTTTGCCTTTTTTTTCCTTTTGCTTTTAATTTGTTAGGATTTAACAAAAATTGCATCTTTCGTTTTGATTTAGATTAGGTTTGCCCCCAGAAACTTTTATGTTGCGTCTATGTATGTTGTAATTCGCTCGACATTCGGTTTGTTTTGTTAGGCAACTCACGATGTTTCCGAGATGGAGCAGAGCACTTAATCAATTATCAAGGGTCAGTCCAATAAGGAATGTGGAAGTCAGAGATGGAATTTCTGCATTCTCTCATCGAAGCTATGCCAAGGGTGCAGCTGCAGCTGCAGCACCCGTCGCGCCTGAATACGCCGGGAATGATTTGTCCGCCAGACCAGTGGTAGGTGCTGAAGCACATCTAGTTTTTATGTGTATGAGGGGTGTCGTTGCTTTTTAGATACCAGTAAAGTGTTGAAGAGCTTCGTAGATGTTGCTTTTTCCTGCTTTGAATTCATTAGTATATTGGTCACAATAAGCATAGCGATCATCCAAATGAAATTCATCAAAATCTCTATGCTCGTGTGCTACTCTCCAATGTTATGTTCTAGCATCCACCCTTGCAGTTCCTTGTCGTGGAAATTGACTGGGATTGTTCCGTCAGGTAAACTTGGAGAGAATGTTTTGGTCCAAGCCATGTTCACTGGCTTTGGCCCCAGATTCCCCGTTGAGAATTGAAGAACCAAAGTACGAAGGCATCCGCCATGTGATCCTCAAACTGATGCTCTTTTACAGCAAACAGAGCAAATCTATCAGAGGTGCAAATGTTGTGTACCGGCGAATCCTTCATCAAGTCGATAAACCTGCCATTTATGAAGGTAACCCTATCTTTACTTTGCTAGCCGGATAAAATGCGTAGTTCATGGAACTGTTGATTAATATTGAAGTTTGAGATTCAATTTTCAGAATGAGGATTCTTCATTCCACTATTCAGGCAATCCAATGTCATGAATGGTGGAGTTAATAGCTATACAATGTTGGGACCATGAGTTAACAACTAAAGCTTGGGAGAAGCCTTGTTATTAAGTAAAAGAACTCTTAAAAAGAAGATGTGGAGATAGCAATATAGTTCTAATAACCGGTCCTGCTTCTGAAGAAACCAAGAATAGAAAAGGACACAGCCATCTCTTGCGAATCTTTTGCCGACCTTTCATTTCAATAACAAACTATTGAGGAATCAAATGTCCATTCAAGCTGTTGAAAAGTTACACCTTTTAAATGCTGTGACTATGGAACTTTCTTTTCTTTTGAAGCTACGGTCGCCTAATTTATTAAGTAGAGTCTAGACCAGAGCTGTCAATTGTTAATGGCTTGATAGAATCATAGGAACGACAGACATTAGTGCAAAGGCATTCTGAATGCATGTGGCATCCAAAGGCAGATAATTTGCTTGAGCAAAACATCGTGAAGGTATGTTACTGGTTGAGTAAGACTTTATTAACGACTCACTTTTTTATACCGAACAATTAATGCATCAAGTGGTTTGAGGGTGACTGCTGTCCATGCAGTGTTTAATTTGGAGAAGACTTTTAAGACTACGTTCTCTTTGCTCGTACTCCATATGTGGCTTTGCTTACGTCGATTGAAAGAAGATGGAAAAGAAGGTGCCGAATTTGGGCAATACTTGTATGAGATTTACAATCATGATGTGGAGTTGCGAGTATCTAAAGCTGGGGTATGTGACTAGGTCTCCTTTAGTTGCCTAAGACTATATACTATGACTAGATATTTCTTAAGATATCAATGAAGTGCACATGCTACCTGTCATGTGAAGGAGTTTTCATATTGCTTTTATCTTTGGCAGGTTAACTTATTGCTAACCAAATGGATGAAGGACCTGGAGAAAATATTTTATGGAAATATTGTCGTTTATGATTCTGCCATGCTTCCAGAGGCTAAACGGGACGAGATGACAAACGTAATTTGGAGGTAGTGCATCTTTCTTATCCAACAAGAGCTTATGAGGTGTTGTCCTTGGACATGTCTATGTAACATGTGATATGAAAAATATACATTCTCAAGTCTCGACTAAAGAGTTCTACTCATATTTATGCTGTAGAAGGTATACTTGTAAACACTTGTAGCCAAAGATGCAAAGGTGCATAGAAAACATTACAAGTATATAATTCATTGATGTTAATGGCAAACCTGGACAGGCAATTTGACTGTTAGAATCAGGGAGGTCCCTATTTCATGTATGAGAGATATAATTGATGTTGAAACCTCCATTGCTCTTCTTCATATTATGTTTTTTTTTTTTTTTTTTTTTTTTTTTTGCCTTCATATTATGTTTGATTTGCAGGAATGTTTTCTCTGATGATGGCTCACCAAGACCAAATGATACTGCGGTGCTAGGTGCTGTTCAGGCATGTAGTTTAAAGAGCTTTTCCAAATTTTGTTAAAACGATGATATTTTAGAAGCAATGAAAACCACTGGTCATTAGTAACGCCGCATTTTTCTCCACAAACTATATATTTATATCATTGAATGAGTTTAATACTCAGTTAGTACAGTTTGTCTCTATTTGGTAATGCAATATCTTCTGTAATGGATGATATTCCAGCCTTTAAAATATTTGTTGGATCTTTTAAGATATCTTCCCCGCTGTGAAGTTCTTGCCACGACTTATTACTAACTTTGGATACTCTGTAGGCAATGGCTAGGTATGCTTGTCGAGAATCCCATTGCCTCTCCTTGACAGGTAAGTTCACATTTTTGTTTTTTCTTCTGTGCATGCGTGGGTTGGTCTTGTCTTCCCTCGTATATGTTGATAGTATAAACAGGACATGTAACAAGCTGTACTCATGAAAAGTTAGTGTTTGACAACTTTAATCTTTCATAAACCTTCAAGTCCTATTGGTTACATTTCTGAAGGTGTATGTCTTGACACCCAGAAACAGGAGCTGCCGTGTGCTAAACCTTTTCCATGCTCTTTGCTGTTATGTGCATGACGAGTTTTACCTACTTTATTGGCCTGACTATCGATAATTCTGAATGTTTGGTGCTAAATATGATTTCATTCAAATTGCCCGGTTTAATTTATATCATTATCTGGCAGACAAAGAGGCCATGTTTTCTGGGAACTTCATGTTCACCTCATTAAAGAGCACAACCGGTTCAGAGAACAAGTGATCTCCAAGAGATGTGGGTGAGGAGTTTCCAAGCCATCTAAAGAAAATGAGATGGCGGCAGAAATGTAGGAGAAATCATTGCGTTATTGGGGGGGACATTTTGTTCTTAGTCAAATTACCTTTAGGAAAGACCTATTAGACATTGATGGATGTCTTCGGTATGTCTTTATTTTTTGTCTATAAACTGGCAATGTCACCGGAATCAATAAGATGATATGGACACATCATGTTTCTGTATACTTTGATAAGATTAATTTGTTGAGCTTAGTGTAAAATAGCAGCCCATTTCTCCTGTACTTACCGCTTAGCTTTAACCGTCCAATGGCGAGTCCTTGTCTAAAATGTCCTTTCATCAATTTATATCTTCTCTGTCAAGGTGAAACACAGAGAACCGATGGATACTGAATAACATGGGTTTCTTTGCCCTGGTGAAATTAGCGGTGCCCGTGCTACTGAGTACTGGGATAAAAAGCACTTAGACCATAAGAAACGATGCTCCTGTACGGCGCTTCATCAATCAATCTCGCCATTCAAATCGCCGGTTTTCTCTGAATATTTGGTCATGGGAACGAATGAACCAAGAGACTCAACACGAGCTTTAAAGAGGGATAGCTCAGAATTCAAATGCAACTGCCAACTAAACATTGCCTTAAAAGGTGAAGAACCCAAAAAGCAGAGGAGGTCCCAAAGCAGCAAAAAGCCACAAGGCCAATTTGCTAAAGCGGGGAACAATACCTTAGTGCTGGTCCTCTTTATCAATAATGTGCCGCATGTCCTGGCCCGTCTCTAAAGGGTCACTCCCCGCTGGTCCAGGGAGGTCCATTTGCTTGGAAGACTTTTTCTTTTTAGATATTCTTCTTTTCTTTCCTTCTTTTTCTTTCTGGTCAGAGAAATAAAAGTGGTAAAGGGAGTGCCATAATCGAAAAAGTGACATTTCTTTGTCTCCACCTCCAGATGGGGTTATAATGACATTTTTGATAATTCTTTTCCCTCGACTCCACATATATTCTCTCAATTGAACCACCACCAACAACCAAGGGGTGATTACCACCCACCACCAACCTATGCCAGCTAAAGAACTTGAATTGAAAGAACAAGGAATGATGTATGTGAGTGTCTGTGAGAGAGAGCGGGGCGGATTCAATTCATTTCATTTGTTAGCGAATCCTCCGGTATCATTACATCTCCATTTTTACAAAACCAAATATCATTTCGCTGGATTGATAAACTTTATCGAAGAGGACAGATTTACCATCTCAACTAACGCTTGCATACTCCCATTTATAAATGAAATTTAATCATCAATAATGGAGCCAGAATAATAAAATATGCCAAGGTGGAGCGAGCACTTTATATTTCATTGGTGCCACATATTCTTTAATCCCTATGAACAGGAATTATCTTTAAAACAAAAATAAAAAATGTAATACCCACATGAGCACTCCAGGTTCCATTGGTAGCTGACATTCTTTGCTTAAGAAATGAACAAAAGATCCTGGACACCCATATCAATCATCAATCCCAACGTCATAGCTTCAAATTCAGGATATAGTAGCCTCCACGATCAAGATGGGACCAGTAGAATCCAGTCTGTTGTAGCTGATAATTGCGGTAACAATCAAGAATCTTGAAACGGGACAAAACCCAAATCACCAACTCTCCAATTCTTTTGAGCGGCTGACGCATCCACCTGTTTCTTCAGGGAATTAGTAATGCCCACAGACAAAACCGTCATGGAAGTCATTGTCACTGCATTTGCTCACGTTCGGTGGGTAGCTGAAATTTTCAAAGGTTTTGCTAGTAAAAAAAACTCTATAGATATGGAAACATCATAGTCTTCATTGTCACTGTCCTAGGACTTCATCAAATGACACCAAGTTCTCAGCTTTAAATTTAACCGTCAGAGTATACCCTAGACCTACACTACTATTACTCGGATCGAATAGGTCTGATGATCTGTAATTGAGTCCTCATTTCCCGATTTCCTCAAGCTTCCATCGGACTTGCTTTGCGGTTGGTCTGAGAGAGGGAGATGGAGAACAGCAGGCCATTGCAAGGTGAAATAACTTGAGCACGCGCGCTTCCAAAACAGAAACATCATCACTACCTCCTCCATTGCTGAAAAGAATATCAGGATGATATAACTCCGAGACCCTACGACCAAGTACTGCGCTTCTAATATAGTTTGGTAGATAAATCTCCTCATCAGAAGATGCTTTTCCATTGATTGGTTCTTTCCCAGTAAGCATTTCGAGCAAGATGACGCCGAGGCTGTATATATCAGAATCTGCACTTGCTTCTTTCATTTTGATGAGCTCCGGAGCTTTGTAGCCCTCAGCTGCCGATGCTTCGAGCATTTCTTGACCAGCCATCGGGTTCAACAGCAAATGCAAGCCGAAATCTGAGACGTACGGCTGCTGATTGTGGTCCAAGAAAATGTTCTTCGATTTTAGATTCCCGTGGATTATAGGCTTCATTAGTCCCGTGTGAAGATGATCCAGTCCTTCGGCTATGGCTATTGAGATCCTGTAGATGGTGGCCCATCTACGAGAATTTTTGTTTCCATCTGCCAATCAGGACAATTTTGTGTTTAGTAAGATCATGATCTCTTGATACTATATCATAAATCAATAGAGTTGATTAATCCAACTAAAGCAGGACCGAGGACCAAAATACAACACCGTGCTGTGTTCAATTCTTTTCTTACTGAATCAAAAAGAACACTGTCGAGCGAGCATGTAAATAGAAAATAACTCAGTTTATAGAATGAATTATTCAGACAAAGGTACAATATTTTGGTTTAAATGCTGAGGAGTCTAATTGGAAAATTTGAGTCAGCACTTTCTCAAAAGTATGAAGTCAACAGAAAACATTGTAATGCCTGGGAAAAGCCATTTGAGGGGGAAATTATTAAATCACTCCAATTTAGATCCCCGCCAAGAATCTCGGTTATGATCAGAAGTAACTCAAAAACTCTTGAATTTGGCCCTTCATCGTCTTCCCCAATTCCATAAAAAAGGAAATACTGAACGTAGCGCAAATAAAGAATCGAGAATCAGCAACAAGACCTGGAGATGAGTGAAGTACCTCTGATGAACTCTGCCAGATTCCACTTCCTATAAAATGGATAAACCAGCAATTTCTCTCCTCTTGGCCCAGAATAAAACCCCAGCAAAGGAACCAAATTTGGGTGCTTAACACTTCCCAAAATCTCAATCACCTCAGCAAATTCCTCACTTCTTGTGACGCAAACCGGTCTCAAGAACCTCAACAACTTCAATGAAGTGCTCTGATAAAACACAGCCCGGTACAGTGTCCCATAACTGGACTTCCCTATGACCTCTCCCGGAGCTTCCAAGATTTCGCCAATCGTGAGGTCCTCGCCGCCTCGGAACGTCATCAGGTCCTCCACCTCCGTCTCATCTTCGTACGTTCCGCCTGAATTCTCCAAGTCTGCTCTTTGACCATCTGTTCTTGCTATATTCCGGCAGAAGTAAAAGAAGAGGAACAGAGCTAATGCAACAGCAGCCGTAGCTAGTCCAAAGATGAGCTTGAGCATGTGGGTGTTTCTCATGACAGAAGAGAGTGTGAAAAAGATGCAGCTTTTGATCTGACTGACGGTCGGTAAAGAGTTTCAAGATTCTTGGGCGAGTGTTACGGTTCCAAGAAAGAACACCTTGCTAAAACATGGACGAAAAATTTGGGCGAGAGAGTTGAATTTGCAGTTATAATGCTGTAGCAAGATTTGCAGAGGCCATGTAAGCAAGACAAGAAGAAGAAGAAGAAGAAGAAGAAGAAGAAGAAAGAGCTGAAGTTTGCGTGGGGTTGGGGCACACTAGATTTTAGGTAACGTGACTAACATGGCATGAATGAAAGATGAGCTAGGCTTGGGATGGAGAGAGACTATCTTATGCAATGCAACGCAATGCAGTGCGAGCGGAATTAAGGAAGACAGATCTCAAATGCATGTGCAGTGATGTACGAATGTTTGACTGTTCCCGTCTCGATTCCCTCGTGCCACCGCATCTTGTGCGGCTCTGATATTGATATTTATTTCCTTTTGTCGTCGGCTTTTTCACCCTTTTCTATTTGCTTCAACTAGAAGGCAAATTTTCGGTGGTTGGGAAGGGAAAAGCTTTTATTATCCTATTGGTTATGCCATTAACAAGAACTAGTCGCCGAGCAATTATATTGCAGTGACTTGTGCTTTTCAGCAGGACATTTTTTTTTTTAATGCGTATCAAGTGAATGTATTACGATGAGTGAAGGCAATAACTCGAGGTGGGTTTGACCAAATTTAATCATGTGTCTATATCATGCCACGATTTGCTCAATTTGCTAGCGATCTCTTGAATTGTCGGACCTTGGGATGTTCTCTTGCAATCGATCACTTGATGTCGTGCTTCTTCTTCTTCTCGCTTTTCAAGTGCGGTAAAGCCACGAGTTTTTCTGGTCTTTATGATTCTGCACGCTATGCAGAGACCTCTCGGCTTCGCGGGAATTGAAATTCTAGGGATGCAAATGAAATGACAAGAAAAGAAAGAAACTACCGAAACTGTGACAAACAAGTAGTGCATCAATTTGGAATTATGGACACTCCCACAAGTTATAAAGTTCGCTTTAGAAAGAGCCTTCATGTGCACATTTAGTGCAGATGTTATCTCACTGGTTTAGGGACTTCCACTCCTTAATTGCGGAGAGAAGAGTGTAGTTTGGAATGAGATGCTTATTTGGAAGCGGCAAGTTCGTCATTGGGGATTTGTCGTTGCCTTCTAACCACTTCTCGATCGCTCTGCGGTCGTAAGTGTATCCATCCACAGCAACGTAAGGGTCCTTCATCACATCCTGAAGAAAGGGGAGAGAATGAAAAGGCAGATAAGCACGCATTTTGAACATTCGAAATAGTACTCCTGCAGGAGATTATAGGAAACATGCGTACATAAAATGAATAAAATAGGAGTATTAGTACCTGACTGATCGGGCAAATGAAATGGCTAGGAGGTGCAAGTTTAACCCAGCCTGTCGCGTCTTTGGCCTGGCCGCCAACTTCTTTCAGTTTCTCAAGGACAGGAAGAACTTGATCTCTCAAGTCGGGCCGGTCCTTTCTCCGAAGTTCAGCACAACAGATTCCTAATAAAGCCAGTTCCTCTGTCTCTTCAGGTGGCCAATCCCCGGCATCTGCATCTAGGACATCCATTAGAGATCCTTCACTAATTGCTCTTTCCACCATATGAGTGAGTGCTATTGCTGGCTTTGAAGTCAGAAGCTGCAGAATGACTAGCCCAAAAGCATACACGTCGGATTTCGGAGAAACTGATCCTGTCCTTTGATACTCAGGGTCTATGTAACACAGTGTTCCAACGGACCCTGTGTTCTGGAATATGCTCGGTAAGGATGGATCAGCGTGAAGCATAGTCGAGAGTCCAACATCACCAATCTTGCTCACAAGGTTATTATCGAGCAATATATCCCCGGCTTGAGATCGCGGTGGATGATTGGCTTAGGCTTTGCATTGTGAAGGAAAACAAGAGCACTGGCCACTTCCCAGGCAATGCGAAACCTGTCAAACCATGGGATGGGAGGCGTGCCGTTCTTCTGGAGCAACCTGTCCTCGAGACTTCCATTTTCCATGTACTCGTAGATGAGGCAACCACGATCAGGACATGCACCGATTAGAAGGAGCACATGTGGATGGCGAATTTTGCTCAATACCTCAAGCTGCGAAACAAGAACAAAGAGGCATATATCATCCAATCGAAGGTGTCAAACATGTAAGTAAGCCCATCATTCCACAGGCAAGCCAGGAAAATTGAAAAGACGACCTTGTTATCGGAAGTTTTGATGGATTAGATGGT
Organism: Eucalyptus cloeziana; assembly: GCA_014182715.1. Lineage (NCBI taxonomy): Eukaryota > Viridiplantae > Streptophyta > Magnoliopsida > Myrtales > Myrtaceae > Eucalyptus > Eucalyptus cloeziana. Next base: position 461,821 of record CM024644.1, read on the forward strand.
AAGACCAGAGCCAGATCAGACGAACACATGAATAAACATACATTTCTGGCTGAGAATTAATCTTGAAGCTTTGTCTCAATGAATCAACATACAGGACTGACATGTCCAAAGGCAAGAAGAGACACATTCATATTCACTCAATCTGAAGTCCAAAGATCCTTACTTTTCAACCAAGAGTAATAGACCAAGTGAAACTATATAAAAAACAACTCTAGGTCACGCATTGCTTTGCTATTCAGATAAGAAGTTTGGAAAATAATTTTAGTACCTCCTGATCACATTGCTTTGAGTTTTGACTCTCCTTTGAGTGAAGAACTTTGATAGCAACATTCGTGTGATGCAAACTGCACTTGTAGACTGTTCCATATGCTCCCATTCCCATCCTTAGACTTTCGGAGAACGAAGATGTGGCAGAAACAATCTCTTCCCATGTGAATATCTGGTACTGCTGCATTTGATCCACTAGAGCATTGCTGATCTTTTCCCTCTCTCTTCCATCCCGCTCAGCTTTTGTCTCTGCCGCTTTCCTTCTTAAGGCTTCTCTTTCAGCACGATCCCTCATCAATTCAAGTTCTTTCTTCGCTGCTTCATACCTCTCCTTCTCCTGCCTTGCTAACTCTTTGGCCATTTCCTCGCGAAACTTGCCCTCTTTTAACCTCCTCTCTCCCTCCAATTTCCATTCCTTGAGATTGTAAAGCTGATTAAAGCAATAAAATAGTAACAGAAAATAAAAACGAATAATAGCAGATGCCATATTTTGCTACGAAATTAGGATCACAGCACAGAGAATGACAATGTGGATCGGGCCAATATCATTTGGCTATGACAGGAACTCGTCACTTTTCAGGACACTCTTCGTCATGACTACAAATGATGGGTGGTGTTCAGTGAATTTGAGCTTACCTTTTGAGAGGTACCAACCATTTCACTCTGGACCATTTCATACATTCCACGGACATGATTGAGGTCGATTCTCAACTTTTCCAGCTCAAAGTTCAGATTTGCCTGCACATAACAGTCTTTCCTTCAAGTTAGGGAGTCATGGAGAAACTTTACCCACTCTTAGTACATTTCATTCTACTGTTGCACAGAAATTGAACTGAAGCTTATGGCGTAGGTATCAAAAGAGAAATCTAAGCATCAGGAGAACTCATTCTTAAGATAACCATTTTGAAATTGCGCTATACAGGAAAATTAATTCTACCAGATACGAACTTTACTATCTTTTGCAGGAAAAATAATCCTCAGATGCAACAAGACAGGAATTCCAGAGAAGGGTGTGAGTTACCTGACTTTCGCTTGTAGAGTACCCTGATAATGCATCAGAGACGGATTCCTGATTGGACATCCTGGACTCAGTCTCCGACATCAAGCTTTGTAGACTAGACTCTCGGCCTTCTATGTTCCCAATACTAGAGCTGCTAAAGTGTGTAGTAATGGGGTCATTCCCTTCCTCACTACCTAGAGACTGACACCGCAAGTGATTCACATTGACAGAGCTCGGTCTTGCAAACATTTGACTTCTATTTGAAGGAGCCTGAGAGCCTGCACACATGGTGCGGCAGGAAAAAATATCAGATATGAGATAATGGAGCATCTGGACCGAGTTACTCTCATACTGATATTATTAGACGTAATGTGCCAGTCTCCGCCAACATTCTCTCTATCCTTAGGAAATATAATGCCGCGTACTTTTTCAGTTTCTCTTCATCTCACCCGCACCCACATGGAGAGAGAAATTCATTCACATTAAAGTAAGAGCCATGTACTTGAAAATGATTAAGTAATCGGACATCCCTGGAGAGAGAAAATTACTAGGAATGTACCTATTAATGACATTAAATTTGTAGACTTGCACAGCCACTTCGCATTTCAAGCATGCCTATTGGCATAATATATCTCCATTTTATTATCCACCTATTGTCTACATCCTAATGTCAGCAATCTCCAGTACAAACAGAGGCATCTTTAGGTAACAACAAAATTTAACCTCTCTGTGAGCCAGAACCAGATGAACCGCTGGTAGAGCTTGTGTCACTGTAGTCATCTTTAGTGTTTCCATTAGTCTCCATATCTGATGGGCGGATAGATGACAATTTCCCTTTTGAGATTGCATATACTGTGCAAAAGCTTGGAATTTTTGCTGAGATTGTTGATGATAGAGTACCGGTTTTCCTGAAATCAGCGTCCTTATTAAGTAAGTATTGAAGAAACCAATGGGAAAGCGATACCTTAATGGCCGGAATGCTTCATTCTCTAGGAATCTGCTTAATTCTTCTATTTTCTCTTATCTTGCTTTATCATTTTATAACTATTATATTCATGTTAAGTTGCATTGCATGACTACCAATAATCGTCTTAAAGACATTCCAGATAAGAAATGTAAAACAGCAAGGTATATTGATAAGACAATTGTTAGGCCTAGCAAACAGGACCCACTTGCTTTAACCAGAATAGTATGCTTCCAGGAAAAAAAAAAGTGCAGATGTATGATGGATGTTCAAACCAAAATGATGCTAGTTGTATTTGAGTTGGGAGTGAAGGACTTCAAAGACTTTATGAGTCGTGTTATCCTTGATGTTAAACCTTGTTATAGTAGCTAAATAGATTGAAACAAGGTATATCGATATCATAAACTCCTTCTAAGTTCAAATTCAGCAATCGAATTTTGTAAGAAAAGAGAGCCATGAAAGCAAGTTTGTCTCCCTGTAAACAACCTAACATTTGTGACAGAAATGCACACAATAGCTTTTCCATCTTCTCAAAAGATAGCATTTCCTCCATATCAAGAAGAAGCCATCAAAATAATCCTGAACCCCAATAAGAAAAAAGTCTTGCTGGAGCCTGGTGCATTTCGAGCAAGCAGTATATTCTTCATGTCTATACCATACCGATAATTACATGGAGAGGAAGTACCTTGAGAAAAGTCCGGGACTAGAAGCTCCAATGACTAGTTTGGTGATATTGCTCTTATGAACCACTTGTGCTAGTGCACTTGCCACATCCTCTGATTCAAGCACGACTACATCTACCAGCACCTGTACGCAAGTCCAAGTCAAATGTAAGCAGCTCTTTACCTTATGAAACGCCGTGAAGAGAATAAGCTAGAAAATCTAGGAAAGGAATGTACAACATGGAGATAAATTGAACCAAAAGGCTCACCTTTTTCTTGACACACATTATCTTGTAAGCATGAAGTAATTCATGTGTCTGCCAATTCACTTCCTTCCTATAAGCAGCAATTACATCTTCTCTCACTTCTGTTATTGGGATCATGATTCCCACTGAAATGACAATGACAATCATGATGATGAAGAAGAGAAAGAAGAAGAAGAATATTATGCAATATTTTGTTCACAATGCCTCTTACATTATATTTCATTAACGACATGACAAAATTACTTGGATTTTCCAGAATGATATTTGAAAATTTAACTTCTTATGTTGTAAATTTTGTTTGTATATACTGTTCTTATTCATGAATTCAGAAACAAAACTATGATTGAGCAAGCAGTTTATACCCACATAGATATTTTGCCCAATGTATCAGATGGGTCTATAAAATCGTCAACTTACTTGGAGTAGGGACAGATGAGAGAACTGCGCGTACATGTACCAGCTTGAACACCACCTTTCCCTCAGGAGTAAAATTCTCAAGTGCCCACCTCACTACATATTTACTGTTTCTCTTCCCATTGATAGCTACCGCAACAACTGCGGATAGTGGTGATTGCAAAGGCAATGGATCCTCTGGTTCACTCGGTTTGTTCATCTCCATGGAAAACCCTGCTTCCTTATTCAGAGCCAATTAAAGCAAGACAGACCACTTCAATTGCTTCAGCAGCTTCAAGTTTCAAACTTTAGCTCTCTCTCTCTTTCTCTCTCTCTCTCAAAATGGGCAGAGACTTCACATTGCATCTATAAATAGGAGGTGTGTTATCTTGTTGAGCAACAGCTAGGACATGAAGCTTACACTTTGTCTACTGTCGAAATTTAAGACCTGAAATAGTCAACTGACTTAAAAATTATTTTTCTCCTTTTAATATGTTAATGAATGGCGAGTTGCAAAACCAGAGGGTTTCACCTGGTTGTGTTGCTTGAGATGTAAGTCACAGAGAGAACTTAAAAATTTTGGATGCAAAATCATCACATCCCAGCTTTCCAGATTCTGCATTTTGTCACTGACAAAAAAAAAAAAAAAAAAAAAAAAAAAAAAAAAAAAAAAAAAACTAGAAGAAGAAGAAGATTCTGCATTTTGTCTTTAAAAAATTTACTGAAATATTTTCATGAGCAGTATCTTTTCCTTGTGAATTGCTAAATATCTTGATTTATTTCAGTGATTTTTCTCATATGGTGCTAGAAGACTTTTATTTATCTATCTATCACCATTTTAACAGCTTCTTGTTTGCTGGTTTCACAAGCAATACAATATCAAAGCTCAAATTGACAACGAATGGCTCCATTAATTCAAGTAACGATTGTTATAAGGAACAATTTCTCATAGATTTTGGGTCATTACCTGTTATGTTTGGTTCTCCTTAACAGAATGTCACCATTTGTGAGTTATAAACAGCATCTTCGTCCTCATCGCATTTTATTACGACAACTAGCAACGTGCATACAAGGAGAGATTTCAAAACTGGGATTTTATAATCAAGTTTGAGTTTTTGCTAAGCCTTTCAAGTATTGTGCGCTTCTTAAAAATTAATGTATTGAGCTATTAAGGCTCTGATAGAAGTTGACAATGAAATGAACTTGACGTATTAGACCACCTCTCTTGTTAGATAGAGTCAAGCAAAGATCAAATTATATCTCAAATTAGTTGATAGCTTGATATGTATAAGCGTCAACTTGAGTGTGATGAGTTGGGGCAAATACAGAAACGGGTTTTAATGAATTGCAAGTTGAACTTAGCTCTCAAGTCAGGGAGGTTAAGAATAGTTTTCCCAGTCCTGACAACGAATTGTCAAGAAGCAAGAACTAAAGAACCTTAGTGGAGGGCATGTCGCCTGGGTTAGTCAGAACTAATACAGAGAAGAAAGATTATTCTTCGTTTCCACTCTCAGATGCATGTTGACTTTAGAAGTTCAACTGTATGGGAGATGGAGATATCCATTGTCCCCCAAGTGTCAAGGAATTATATAACTTGGCGTTCCGTATCTTTCTTTTCTACAGAAGGTATTCAGCTTAAAAAAAGGGAAAGCAGAGAACAAATATAGAGAATATTCTCGATACTTTGAGGCGCTCTTCCTTCTGCGCAAGTTCCATCGCGAGAGCGAAAAAAGTAGCAATTTTAAGTGATATCAGGGCTAGCAGTCTGCAAACAAAAAGTGAAGTTGCAATTGTAACATATGATGCATGAGGACTCTGGTTTCGTAAGTCACTTTTCTTGTAGAGTTCGAAGAAAAAGTTCGAACATGGTGGGACTTGGAGGATATCGAACTTTGTCAATAGTTATGAAATGCATGCTTCACGCCTCTTGAATGGTGTCCCGCACCTTCAGGCATGAAATTTGCACCTGAAATTGCACTTTTTAATTCTGTCTCAAAATTCAGCTGTTGCGCACGTTACCAATTCAAGGTATCATTAGATGATTGCGATACTTGAGTTGATACGTCAATCAATAATTACAACACTTCAAGCAGCTGTGATGTTTTTCATTCAAGGAACACGGAAATCTTCATTTTTATAGAAAATCTATTTTCTCGCAATGCAAGGGGGAATTTCCCTTCCTGAAAGGTCATTATTAAAAGCTTATACATCCCTTCCGGAATCTCCCCCTGTTTATGCACACATGCAACGAATGTAAGTCCGCTCCTCATTTAGGGAAGCATCGTAATTCCTGTTAACTTAATATACCAAGTAGATGGATCTAACACAAAAAGAGATCCTTTTGACAGTGCTGATAGAAAAGGACAATGTGATATCAATTGTTGGAGGCATTCTCGAGATACAACTTCGTGATTTCTGCATAATGTATAATTTAGTTCGCATGTATCCTTCCTTCTGCCGCAGAAGTCAGTGGAGAATAAATCTAACTCTTATGGAACGAAAAATGTTTCTTGAGAGGATGATGACACGTGGTTAACTTCTAAACCGGCGGTCCAGAAGCAAACAAGTTGATAAGGCCTCGAAATACTTGCGCTGACAGTTGGTGTGCTTGAAAGAGTTCACCGTCCAAGTTCCAGATGCTGCTGTTGCCGGAAGATCTAAATGTAAAGGCCGAGGTCTGTTTCATCAAGAAATAAATGTGTCAAAAACTTAAAAACACTCTAAACCAGTGGAAAAGAACATACAACATATGATTAAAGTAACTTCCTTATGATGTTCCACAAACTCGAAGTTCAAGGGATCTCCATCTCTCTTTGCCAGCTGCAGAAGGTGCCTGTCGGTCACAACAAAGTGTCAACTCTGACGCTACTAGAAGATCATGAGAGGATGAGAACCTTAAGCAAGGGGAATTTTGGATTGAAAAGGTTAATCCCAAAAGGACTCATAAAACTCTTTCATTCATGGTGAGTAAATTGTATAATTTGCGCCGCTGACACAAAATTTAACTGTCCTATTAAATTAATCTGATTGTCACTTAAGCTTTCAGAATCAGATAACACCAGAAATTTTGTGTGTGCAATTTACAAAAGAAAAATCAGATTCAGAGCTTGACAAAGCATTACCCCAAATAAAAGGCCCTGGGGCAGTCCTTGATCAGAATGAGGTGCATAAAGCCATCTGCAAGATGTGCATCAGCCACTAAACCATCTGGTGCTTTCCCATTGCGGCACGCAATAATGGCAGCCCCTACGCTAAGATAGCGCCCTTTGAAGCTCAACCAACCCATTTCACCCCGTTGTGAATCTGGTTTTGATTGAGAACTTACAGCAGGATTTGCAGCACAGATCTCACAATTAACACGACAAATTACTTTCTGACGTTTATTCAAACCACGTTGCGCTCGAAAGTGGTGAGGCCGATGACCTCCTTCCACCGGATGTGTTTCTTCAGAATTGACTTGAAGGACTGCCACTTCTGCTTCATATGATCTGCATGTCAGGAAACAACATCATCAATACCCGAAAGAAACAAATTCAAAGTAAATTTTAGTAGGTTTCTTCAAAAGAAGCTAAAATATTAAACAATTCAACTTCAAAAAGCTCTATACCGAACCAAGTCACTAAGTCTGCATATCATCTTTAACCAAAAAATAAAAATAAAAATGAGTCTGCATATCATCAAAAGGAAATAAAGCCTACTAAGAGGTATACCTATGCCTCAGAAACACTTTAGTTCCAGCATAATCATATCTCTTGGGTCCCATCCATCGGTATTTCTCACTTTCAGTAATAACATCTCCATAAAACCCATACCTGCTTCAAGGATACTAGTTTAGAAGGACAGTTTCCACCCAAAATATCCCAAAAAAATAAAAATAAAATAAAAAATGAAAGATCTGTTTCATACTAGCATGGAAACAAGACAGTTAAAAAAGAAGAAGAAGAAGAAGAAGAAGCACAAAAAACATATACTGTCTTGCAGTATGTGGCATCAGTAATAATGAGAAACTACCCAGCAAAAGAAGCTGCATATCGTACACAAGGTTCAACCTTTGATTCAGCTGTTGTCCTCCATCTTACAATTTGACTGATATCAAGGGGCACATTTTTCCCCATTACAATTTGCAATGCAGAAGTAATAGGATCACGAGCCCCAGTTGTACTGCATAAAGCACAAACACCAGATGTGATGCAATGAAAACAATAAACTAATAATTAGCTAAACTAAGTTATTTACGGGACATGAATTCAGTGTTGCATTTGCAATATAAACTTTTCTACTAACTTGAAATTAATCTGACAATGAAGAAGAACAAAGATTAATGGTCATATTCCACAGTTAGGAATGGGGTAGTAACTGAACAAATGACTACTCATGCCACTGCTAGATATATGAGCTGAAAAAGCTAATTTCAGGCCTGTGAGGTTCCATAAGTTTAAAAAATTACACAATTGGCAGAATCTGATTGTCCTTTCAGCGGTCAGAGATGAAGTTGTATTGTATAACTTCTCAAGTATAGCACTTGCAAGAACAATGGAGAATCTAGGTCAATCAATCAACAAACAATTGGCCCTACTTTATCTAGTGCTCATTTGCTGTTTTCCGATCAACTTTTTTTGTAATTCAAAGTATGTTTAGTCATGTAAGTCTGTTTCAGCAAGAGGTTTCTTTCATCTTACAGTTGAAGCCAGAAGAACTTCTGGGACAAAGAATATCAGAGCCCCTCATAAACAAGGAAAGGCCCTATCGAGTACATATTTATCAGAAATTTATATCACAAATATGTCACTAAAGACACTACTCCTTAAGCATGTAAGGGGCAAGTGTTCTGATGTAATTAACTAGGGAGGGTAAGAAATAAGAATCGCCCGACGAGAAAATTGACATTACCAAATCACAATAGCGTCAGTAGAACCAGCTGGAATGATTCCAAATCGAAATCCTTCCTTCGGGAGCAGCAACTGAGAACCATCACCTGTAGAGTTAAACAGTGACAAACTCACTCTGCATATCAATTTATAACAGAAGTGAGCTTTTCTATGAATAATTCCACAGTGACAATGAGATTGAATGCATCACAAAAGTAAAAACTGACATTGTTTGGAAAAACTCACCTGTGTAGCAAGTGCCAGAATCTCCTTCATCTCCTGCAATGTACATATAATCATTTGACATCAGACTCACCTGTTACCACAAGTTTCAGTCTAATTATTAAGAAAAAAGCATAATTAAAATACATGTAAGATTAACCCATTATTTGTGAGCAGGGGGGGCTGATCTTCATTCTTTAAAGAATTCTTAGTACCTCTTTCATTTGTATTGTGCATCGAGAAATCACCATAATCTCCAAGAGACTGCACAAAATCTGCTGGAGCAGGTGGATAAGGAGCTTTATGCCGCAAAGAAAGAAAACCATTGAGAATTTCATTGAAGAAACCATCACCACCCTGATTCATAACACTTCTTTTCAGTGAAAAACATATGTCAAAACCACTCACTCATAATGCTGCCAAAAAATTGATGCATGATAACCAGTATGGTCGGAAAAAAGGTAACATCTAAAGAGCAGTAGCAAGAAATATGCCCGTCTAGGCAAGTTGAACAAATTGGCTCATTTCAGGATTGACTCTTCTGTACCGTACCAAAGATATTGTTTCACCATTTATGTTTCAAAATCCAGGTCTCGCACATACTTACTCATATTTAAGCATTCAAGGAGAAAGCACCGGCAGTCACATTCTGAACAGTTACAACTGAAACCTTATCGTGTGATATTTTCTATTAGAATATACTGATACCAGTTAAAATGGAAAATCTACGATTGTAACAAGAGGCATGCATTGTAAAGGTGCTAATCACACAATTGCTTGGTTCTGGGCACATGTAGCCTGAGTTCCATTAAAATTTATTGATGTAACTACTCAGACCTTGACCAGCTACACATTAAAAATTGGAACATATGAACTAGAATGTTAAGGGATTTCATATCTTACAACAGCAACAACGCCATCATATTGTCTGAGCTCCTCGACCGTGGCAGCCAGCATCACATCATATGCATGACTTGCCCTCTCAGTCATGATCACCTGATTAAAAAATTCAAAGATATTTAAGCAACTATTTTGTCTGCACATTTAATCATAGCCATCCAAGGGAGAGAATTTTCCTCCCACACGCTCATGTTAGCTTAATAGCACCGGCACACTACTGTGAAAAGCTTCTTTACATAATGAGTTGCTAGTTTATTGCAGATCTTGTGACGCAGCAGACATCTCAACTTGAAGTTCAAACACCAAATATGATTAAAAAAGTAGTCTAGACAGCAAGACATGAAAAGACAATTGCGAGTGCTATTAGAGGGCAAAACAACATCCATGATATTATTATAAAAGATGAACAAGGAAAAATATTTCAACTAAAGTCCAGTGCAGTTGGCAAGGATAATAATAAGAAAAGTAGAGCTTCTATATACATTAACAAAATAGAAAATCTCAGAGATAGCATCACTAACTTTAGGAGGAGAAGAATGTGAACCTTTGTATGCACTTTAGCACGTGCGAATATAGGAGAAACATTTTCCCACGTTGTACGGCCATTTTCCTTTCCGCTCTTCGGATGAACAAAAACCTGTTACCATGAAACGTTCTGGAAACGAGTTATTATCATTGAGGCAGCCAATTAATCTACATATCTCGCTCATGGAAGGGTAGCATCCCAGGAAGACCTTACCAGGAGATTCTTCGGCCTTTGCATTTCTTTGTCCAAACAGGAATTAATTAGATTTACCCACATCTGACATAACTGCCGATCTTTATGACCAAAAACATATTTGCCTAAGATACACCGGCAAGGATGACACTTCGACCTTTGGACGCCATGTACCACAAAGTGGTATATCTGTTCCATTGTCGGCATGCCAATCAGTTACCATCATGTCATATTGCCAATGTGCTAACCAACACAAACAAGAACAAACCTGCGAGTCGTCGCTTAGAAGACATTTTGCGGGATTCGAGAGGTTTGATTCGGGAATTAAACCATGGTCAACGAATTCCACAGCATAAACATCAGCAAGTTTGATACTTGTTGCCTCCGAAGGAGAACGTTTAATGCCACAACAATCCGATCGATCCTGTTCCAAGTAAAGAGAAGGTCGTGTGAACTTAAGCCGTCATGTCGTCCGAAGTGTTCAAAAAGACATCTTTACGATCCTAAAAACAAAAACTTATCAATCGGAGAGCACATATATTCATTGCGAGCGTGAATCTCAGCCACACCACCACCCAATTCCAATCGCCTCTCTAACTGTTATGCTTTGGCCAAGATCAGCCGCCTATCTAGAAACAGCACGGCAAAATCATGCGCGAGCAGGAACATCCGTGTGCGCATCATTCTCGAAAACAGGAAAAAGCGCTCACGCTGCGTAAGGGCTCGAGCAACTTCCAAGACAGCAGCCCATCGGAATCGAGGCCGAGGGCCACTTCTCCGACGTTGTCCAAGATCAGATTGGCGGACAAGACCGCGGTGGCTTCGCCGGCGATGCCCCCGTTCGAGTCGGCAATGGGTTCGTGTCCGAGGATCGAATCGTCCCCGTTCCCTTCCATCAATCCACGCCTGTCCAATCCGATCTAGCACGGAGATTCGCAGGAAAACAAGAAAAGACAAGGTAACCAGGGACGGGGGAGGGACAGCTGTTGAAACTTGATGGGAAGAAATGCGTCGAGAAAATTCGTTGGTCGGGGGTTTGTCAACTTGGTTACAGATTCGGTTCTTAGATTCACCGGTCCGTTGCTTCGGTTCGGCTCGAGCCCGAAAACCGATGCCGAGGTTGTTGCCCCATCGATTAGCTTGGTTCTCCAAGAAATTGGGCCTGGTCTGTCCATTGACAGCCTGTCAATTAGGCACGTTTCGACCAAAACGACCAATCACAATTACAAGATTCCAGCCGAAGAAGATAACAATGACAAGATGATAATTATTGATAATATCGTATGAAAATGAATTAAAAGCATGAACAAACTCAACAACACGTTACACCAGTTGATAAAATCAAATCAATAGTCCTTCAGAGTTAGAAAATCTCTCTCCAAATTTGAGCTTCCCAACCTCAAGGTTCATGCATTTGGCCATAAATCTTTCAGGTAAATCTGAAGTTGGTGATATCACAGCAAAAGCCTACAGCTTTCAAAAGAGGAAAGTAGTGGAATAAATCATATACTATACACAGGCTCTTGCTTGCATTCACAGGGCCGAAACTGGCAATATCAGCACAAGTGATTTCTTGAAGCATTCGAATCTTTTCATTATTAGATTGGTCTGCTTAAGTATCAACAAGCTATCCTGCAATTCGCAGAGGCCCATATAAAAGATGGCAATTCAGAAAACAAGACAGCTATTTATTGCATAACAGAAGAGACCACTCCTCGTGGATGCACAACGAGGGCGATAATCTTCTCAATGCAGATCCAAGTTCTCCAAAGCAGACAAATTATTGTGAAACAAAATATTTATTGAACATGGAGAAGAAGCTAGGGTGTAGGAGTAACGTCTATATAACCGCTAACATTTACAATATCTATCCAAAAACTAGGCTATAAGGAAGCATCGTGAATAAATTGGTTGAAGCCAACGATGCTGCTGATGATGCACAATCCAAACGGTCAGCATCCCTTTCTGTACAAGGACGGACTCCAATCTCAGTTATCTCCAAACTGTCTCGTTGGCATCCGTGAAAATGGCATTGTGATGTTGTATGAGGCATTGAACAACCTCGATGGCACCAAAATCCATTGGAGTCCCATCATCCAAGGGAATCATGGATGACGCAACGGCAGTATCATCCTCTTCTGCAATTAGAATGGGAATGAGAATCACTAGTATGTTTTTCTGTAGAGAACAACACAGAATCCTTTTTAAAAAACAAAAACGTCATCATTTTGGCCTTCAAGGACATTGAATATTGGGCCAAGTGTTGGCATATACATTTTGATTTATTAATATAGATATCCAATGGCTGTAAACTTAAAAGACAAGGTGCCTGCGAGACTGAGAGGTTTAGGGCATTCACTTTTCAGGCAACAAATGGTTAATCTCCTAACATATCCCACTGCTGACAATAATTCGGATCATATCCACCATGCATGAACCAACATGCTCAGCACAGAAGAAACCATCTATGCAAAAACACATTATATAAGATTACCAACCTGCAAGCATGTCCCATGCACTGTAAGTAGGTGCCTTGTCTGTGCCGTTCTGACCTGTGCGTGGATCATTCCAGTACTGCCTATAATACTCAGGTTTCTGCCCATTCTGCCACATAATCAAAGGAGCAAATTCCATTGCTAAACTCTGTGCATCCATCTGAAGGAAATAAAGGGCCATGCAACAAGCTGGTGAATAAAATTATATACCACTTCGACCAAAGAATTAGATTATATACCACTCCAGTTAGCATTTTGATCAGAATGTAAAAAAAAATACATGCAAGAACTCAACAATATCAAGAAACATCATATATAATACATGTCGCAGAATGGATTTCCCCAAAATCATTGGGAACCTTATAATTGTCGATCTCTCACATTTGCCAGAAGTATTCATACAATGAAATAAAAGGATGAGGGCCTGTGAGGCTCTCTCCTACATTGCCTTAACCAGGATTGATTCTCAGTCTCCATGCACAAGGTAGAATAACAAAATTGATGGTCATGCACAGTTAACTAGCGGGCATACACTATATGATAACTTCCTTGTAGACATATACTACATGACAATTTCCATCTCCAGTCCTGCTGGATTATGTGGAAGCAGCAAAGGATAACCATGCAAGCTTCTAACAGGAGAAAAAAATTCTCACAAGCTTCCAAGGAACACAGCACAACTAAACCTGGTGAAGGAATATAAGAGAATGTTTGAATGGTGGCACCAGCACTGACAAGGCGAGACTAACATGTCAAGGATGCTTTGACTATGCTAAAACCAGTTAAATAATCAAGAAAAATAAATCTTCAGATACATTAACTGAACTGGGAAACCATATTGGTTGTGAACATGCTAGATTACCAATCACGTGATGAAGATATTCTATTATTATAAAGTTTCATATCTCTCATCATCCATGTAATGAAAAAGGTAAACATTTTCTTATGCTATACATTTAATGCTTGCATGTTAATTGATATTTTCTATAATCTGTAAATGCTTTCTAATAAAAGACATTTAGAATGTTGACCAGAATTGAGCTGGAGAGAGAGAGAGAGATGATTCCTGCCTTGTTCAGAAGGGACTTCTGGCTCACACGGTGCAGTAGTGCAGTTATATATTCCAAAGTCATAAAATTCACCGTCGGAAGCTTCTTTAGTATGTTTCTCATTGCATTTATACTAGAACGAGCTCCTTTGATTTCTTCATAAAGTTCAAAAGTGGTGAGCGGTTCTGGAAGGCTTGCAAGATAACATTTGACTAAGGCTGCTATGTCCACTGGATTTACACCATCAGGCAGAGATGCATTTGAATCTGGAGTGACCAAATTTTATCAACACCTACCAGATTAAATAAATGAAACTGCCTTTGGAAAGAATAAAGTATCTGAGATACCTAGATTGAATGATGAGACCAACTGCTGGATAACCTTCTTATCTCCTTCAGACTTGAACAGATACGGAGCATTTAGGCCTAATAAACATGTTAGTACCCAAAATTACTTTCATTGGACAATTGCTGCATCATGCATATCTAAACAAGCTTAGCATAACCTAAAATTAAATAACCTGATAATACGAGGTAATCAGCACATTTGACCAAAATTTGTGGAATTGGCCGGCTGGACTCTTCACGATGTACAGTTACCTCAATCGGAACTCCAAATACTGAAGAAAGTTGAAAAAGCAAATTTAATTGCTGTCAAGCAGGAAAGCCTCACAAAAGTTGTACCTATTTCACTAACAAACCAAGTAAAAGGATTGTCTAACTGCATTGTCGAACAACGTCATAAATCACAGGACTCGTCAATATTGCAACTGCCATGTTTATGCCTGGCAAGTCCAAACACTATATCCCCAACAGGCAAAAACACGATAATCAGTTTCTTTGTCTGCCAAAAAAGATAACATTTTATACCAGAACTAACCTAACAAATATTGACGATAAGATTCAGATTATTCACTCTCAGGAAATTGAGTATTTCTAATTTACGTTGCATTTCACATGTGTCGGGTAATTCCATGAGAAATGATGATGTAGGACTACATCACCTACATAGAGATACAGACCTTATTTAATAGATCCTGAAATCGCTTATCAATTCAAAGAGTGTTGTCAAGTAATGACTGGTAATACTTCATTTTTAAGCCAAGAAATATTGTCAGTCTTCACTTTAACCTAAAGAAAGAAAAAAGATGACCGATATCCCATGACTTCACCCATCTGCATTTACAATATAGCCACTCACCATCAGTGCTTGCAACACCCTGCAATCAGTGAAGTGTCATGTGTTAGGAACTTGCCAAAATTTTAGAGAGAGAGAGGGAGAGAGTTTTTTCAAATCCTACCTTTTGCCACCTTTCGATATCAGTTATTATTGTTTTACTTTTCTGTGCTGTCCTTTTCGCCACCTGAACAAATTTCAACATCTAAATGAGTAAACTTCCTCTCCATTAACCAACAAAAATACATTGAATTTGTCAAGACCTATAATCTGTATCCTACCGTTTGTCAGGTCATTAATCACATTGCACTAATAATTTTGCTGCTTCTATTATACAATCAGCGGGCGTCACTTATGTATATACTATGCCTATTAATTACTACTTCATCTGTTTATTGTGTTGTGAAGTTTTGGATAACAATAGTAACAAGAAAATCTAAATCGCAAACTGAAGCTGAACAGAGGTACCTCCTCGACTTTCGTCTTGCCAACAGCAACCTTATCTTTTGTCTCAGAAATGCCCTTCTTTAGAATTGAGCCCGTTGATGCTGCTGCCTCTATGAGGCGCTCCTGCATAGCGTGTCTAGTAGATGGTTGCTGTAGCAGTGCCCAGCGACTCTTGACACTCGACCCAACTCGTCCTGCCACTTCAGCAACATTGCCTTTAGCATCCTTTGCGACCTCGCCAACAAATGTTCCTGCAGTTTGCCCAGCTTCTTTAAGCTTCACACCTGCAAAAAACCCCTGAGAAATGTGACAAGCAGTTCCAGTAAAGGATCTCCAGAAGAACATTAGCAAAAAATAATCTCTTACCTGAAGAAGAAAAGAAGCCACTCGCCTTATCTTTCCACTGAGGTGAGAAGGGCAAAGGCATTGATAGCAAAGCTAGCCAGCCGGACCAAGATGAATTCAATATCCCAACCAAAAGTTCTGTTGAATAAAAAGCACATTGACAATGTATCGAAAAATGAAAACAACAAAGTATCTCAAGCGTTCTTCGATAATGTAAAGGAGATTTGAGCTTCTTAGGAAAGCTGCTGATCAAAACTGAATACCTACATCAAAGAAAATGGAAACCAGACATCACCCCCCTCCCCCCAAAAAAAAAAAACAACAACAACACGCGCACACACAGAGACACAGAAAAAGTAAGAACGAAAAATGACAACTAGACATGCCGGTTGTACTTAAAACTCCTCTCATGGCATTGAATTAGTTGGCTAAAACCACCTACAAAACAGGTTTAGTTGTCAGCACATGCAAGATGGGGAAATAAGAAATGCCCAAAGGAACTAGCTAGATGATTTGATATGTGTAAACCAGCATGACTGACAGTAAACACGACTGAAGGTGAATATTTTGAAAGAAAGGATGTCGGAACATTTTTGTCGCTGCAGTGGAGGTTCGCATACTGATGGATGTAGGTATGCCTGAACACTCACCAATCTTTACAGAAAAGGAAACCCATTCGTCCAGACTCTAAATTTGGTTTTGCAGTACAAATTAGTAAGCGCACAGCACTTCAATCCTGAAGCCATCAAACTGTTTCTATCTAAACACGGACTTTACACAGCACAAACCCAGTACCCACCACAGCAGTAGGCGTCCCATCTGAAAGCGCGTATACCCACAAGCTCAACGTCGAAACGAAACAAAAAGATCCAAAATTCACATTCAAAAATCAAGAATTCTCTCCAAGAGTCCGACGTAAGAGAAGAAAAGGCAAAAGGGTGTCCAGAACAATGAGCTCTGCACAGGTTCCTCGCCCCATCACTCCAAACAAGAACAATCGACATCGGTTCCGCTCATCGAGAACGCAATCAAACGAAAAAACCACCCGTCCCGGAGCGAAAACGCGACCGAAGAAGCACGAACCGCGAAAAAGCTTCGGACACGCGCCGCGGAGAATCGAGGATTGAGAACAATTCGACGGATCGAACGGACGTGAAGACGGCGCGCACCTGATATGCTCGATGACGATGGAATCCGGAGGGAGAGAGAGAGAGCGACACGGGAATCGGTTGAGCTGATGAGCACGGAGGAGGAGCAGCTTTTGCCCTGCTGAGTTTGAAGTTCAAAGTCGCCTCCCCTATTTGCGATATTTTTTTTTAATATGATGAATTTTTTCCTGAGAGGGAAAGTGGCAGTGAGACTGGGAGAGGCGAGAGCGAGAGTGGACAGATTCTCTCCTCCTTTTTTTTTTTTTGTTTTTTTTTTTTTTTTGCCTCCTTTTGCTCTATTTGGGGGGTTATCGAAGGAGACCCGTGGTCTAATTTAACTAATCAATAAAGTGATCCGAAGCAAAATTCGCTAATCAACGGTTTTTTGACCCGTCCTTTTCAAAATTTGAGAGATAGAGAGAGAGAGAGAGAGATTAGCAGCCGATGAGGTTTTTACTCTGCGGCCTTTTGCTTTTTGGAGCGTGGAAACAGACAAATGTACCGATCCGGTTCGATCTCATCCATCCCGACTCGAATTGGGATTTCGATTACCGGGCACGAATGAGTCCACGACATCATTGGATCCGGTTTCGAGAATGGCACGCATTCTGGGCCCATGCCGACCCAAGACGAAGAGATTCGCAAACCCAGTGTAATCACGGCAGCTGGATTCCGTGAGGGTGACGTGACTGAGGAGCATGATTGAGCCGGTCTCCATGAGAACGAGGCTGTACGATGATTGACCGTGAATAGTTCCCGATTGCTTATGACATTGGCATTCGATCGATGGGAAAGGAACGGCACAAAGAGGCCTAAGGCAGAAGAATCGAGATTGAAACAAGGACCCACGTTGAGCATGTCCCTTTTTGATAAAGTAAAGTTTGCTTTTTCCCATGCATGGATTACACTTCAAGGGCCCCACTGATTTGTGCAAGTTTTCCACCAAAAAGGATCCTGAAAAACAAAGAAAATTGGCTTGTACAATGAAGCCACTCCTCAGCCGTACCATGGACATTGGAGTTGTATGATAATCACGGCCAAATAGAGGAAGATGGGTACATTGCTTAACTAAAGTAACATGATCACGATCCAAAGTTCCTCGCAATTGAGTCAAAGACTAACAGTCAAACCACCGTAAACAATGTGATTTCTCCAGTTAGCCGCTCCAATGGAATGTACAATCATCTAGGAGCAATAAATTACTGCCTAAAGTCCTAAATGAGGATGGCAATAGCCGAAATGGCAGAGGCACGATTTAAATGAAATCGGCATAAATTACCAGAACCATTTCTGTCTTGCATCAAAAGCTTTCACATTCGTATGCATAAGGGGCACAGTCCCATATAGGGAAAGCAGCTCATTCAGGCATCTGCTTCTGTGGTCACCATGGCCTTCTAAACCGCTTGTACCTGAGGCTCCTATCTTGTAAGTCTTCCCTGAAAAAATTTTGTCAAGAGATATTAGCAAAAATAGTTTAATATCAGCAAAAACATTTTGTCATGAAAGCATTTAGCAAAGAGCGTACCTGGAAATAGAGTAGGGATTTTCTCACCTTTTAATTAACTAGCTGAGTGGAATATGTACCTCACATGTCATGCTAATTATGCAATTTTTAACGGTACCATGAGGTCATTGGTAAGACTCAGAGTTATTACATTGCTGACTATCTATAATGCAAAGGAGGCTAGCTTATATGAGGCTTCTTTCAAGGAAGGGTGATCATCTTTCTACTTCCTTTCAAGGATACTCAAGTTCCCATCCTTTTTATCTCCACTATTATTCTGCATCTGTGCCTTGCAAAAGGCAGGTTGGACTGGCTGTTATCTATGTTGGAAAGGCAATATGGCACTAGGCTGGACAGATAATTAATCTAATTGACAGTCTGTACATATCTTCCCTTTTTCGTTAAGGAGTTCCAAGCAATATGGTACTAGCTTGGGGAGATCAATACCTTTCACCCAAATTGGAGGAGAACCAGAGGCATTGGCAATGAGCAGAGACATTGCAACATCTTCACAAATTCTGAGTAGCATAAGAAAATATGAATTACAATTCATTCAAGGACATATAGAATCATTCGAAAATCCAGCACTATGTAGTCATTGTTCTACAAAAACTTTGAAAGCTGTACCTCTCCCTAGTAAGATAATCATGAATTGTCGATGGCATTATAGAGGTGTACATATCCAGGTATTTTCTATGAAAGAATGCTGCTTGTGCGAGAACCATGCTGTAGGTGCCCTTCCACCAAACTGACCACCATCCTTCATATTTGTAATGAGGAATGCTGTTTCCCTGCAACAGGTCAAAAATACACTCAGCGACAGCTTCAGGAAGAATCCTCTTGTTCCATTTATACTCTGGAAATCAATTGGTCCCAATTCTTTTCCAACCACCGGAGAATACTTTTTTTCAAAGAAAACAAGTAAGTTCGAATTTAATCTTCCTGGCATAACTTTGGTGCCTAGTGTTAGTTACATGTTATATAATCAAGTCCGTTTGTTACTTTCCCCATGATACTTCTGGTGAGCATCAGCTATTTTCCATAAATTTTCCTTTAATATATAGGAGTGGTTATAGACTGCTAATTCTCAAATATCCAAAGAAAGACACCTAAAGACTTTCTAGAGAAAACCCAACAGGAGTTTCACAAAAGTACAGCGATGTACAAGTACAACAGGCCATCTTGTCCTTCCATAATGATGGATCCATTTTGCAGCTTGTAAGTTCATCATGGAGTCAGAGGATAGATTCTCCCACTTTACCAAATGTTCAGAACAACTCTCAAAGATCTTATTCATTCCCACAAATAATAGAATTAGCAAAGATACAAATCCGACCTCTGCTTTTAGCGAATGTGCCCGAGGAACAAATCCCACCATAGTGGAAGGAGCACTCTGCCACACCGTGAAAGCAAAATCCAGAGTAGGACATGGAATAATCACATCATGGTCAACAGAGAAAACTGCATCAGTTCTGATGTCCCCACTTGGCCTGAATCTACTTATCGTGGTACTCCCACTGATGATATCAAACTTAAAATCATGCTTATGAGACTTCGACGCCACAACTTCATTGAGATGGGACTTTAGTTTCTCCTGCGGCGGATCACTTGCGCTCCATATGACGCGTATCGCATCGGTACGAGCGCAAGATGCATAGTGACCAACAGTTTGCTTAAGATGGTTGTTTCGGTTCCATGTGTTGATTAGCACGGTGTAACCGCCCCTGCAAATTAAAAGAGAAAAGCACAAAACAACTCGCATTTCACGGATTGCATCTTGTAATCCAAGTACCATGCGAGTAAAAGAAGCAGCAGACAGCGCATGCTAAAACTATGTAGTCATCACAGAATCATCATCAATAATGAATCAGTAAAACAAAACTGAAGCAAAAGAAATTAGATCTAGAAGACGTCAAGTCAACATTCATCAAGGTAGCAAAATTTTAGTGCCCATTTTCTGAGCAGAGCTTATTGTAGAGCAAAAGAATCACCAAAATTCAATAATTACAAAGGAAATGAACCGGCGAATGTTTCTATTGAAAATTAATCAGGTGATTTTTCTCTGAGACCAGAATCCCAATATGCTATTTCACAATTTGCAAACTACAAACGCTAATCATTCCCAGAAACGTTACGCATGCAAAAACAACGAGTCGCTAAAACACTCTTGAAACGAACAGAATCAAACACAGTCTCCCGGAAGAAAGTCGTGCGGGAATTTATTCAGAGATACCTCGAAGGAGAAGAGACTGAAGAAGGTTGATGAAAGTTCCATCCCATCAAAGAGTCCAATCTCGAGCCGACCAAGAGGACGAGGCCCAGGACGACGACGCAGGCGAGGAGCTTCACCTTGGGGCCGCCGCCGCCGCCGCCGCCGCCGCCGAGCGGGTGGCGGGGCCGCCACAGGAGGAGCGGCCACCGGCTGCCGAACGCGCCCCGGGCGGCCGCTTTCTCCTTCGCCGGCGAGCATAGCCCGGCTTCCTCCTCGCGGATTCTGACTAGGGTGGAAGCGGAGGACATGGATGATCGAAGTCAACGCCGCTGGCAATCGTGATTAGTTTAGCTCGGGCTAGGACCATGACTGGCTCCGAAGCGCAGAGAAAAGATCAAAGTCGACCGTTACGACGAGTGACGAGCCGGGGGAGGGAAGACCCGCGCTCGTGGACTGGGAATCGGTCTGTCGGGTCGGGTTCGGGTTATTTCATTGCTGGAGCTGACGTATATAAATCGCGAGTTTGCTCAAAGGGGAATTTCATTTCCCCAAAAAGCAAAATGACCTGAACGTCCAATGGAGGGAATTGACATCTCATTTCGATTGGAATGCAAGTCATTTCGATGCTTCACGTTTCACATATAAGTATCCCATTTTCAAGAGATACAACCAAATTTGACCATTTTCTTTTTTTAATACGAAACGCATGAAAAGAGCACATTGCCGGACCATGGAATCTAGTATGTTTCACTAACACAAAACTGACATAAAAGCCACACGTTGACACAAAACCGTAATGGATTAGTTTTACCAACGTGAGATCCATAATTTAGAACTCCAACCTTGGAACTAGCATGGATAGATCGAATTACAAGGTGAGATCAAAAATTGTAGGCTGGCAAGAGCATCATTGCAGTTCCACCATTGAAAAGCACAAAAAGTAGGAAACAACTCTTATATTGAACCGATCGAGAATATATACTCAAGCGTACAACTCAAAATTGCAACAAAAACAAAAAATTAGAAAGGTGGAGGCATCATCAAAGCGCCCCCACAAAAAATTAGGAAAAAAAAATGAAAGTTGACTGAGAAATTATACCAAAATATATTAGGACACTATGGGACCGCGGTACCAGATAGTTCATCCTACGGTGGTTACAAACGCTTGAGGCTACGTTCCTAAAATCGTAAAATCATCCAAAATTTCTGCATCAACATAAAGTGATGCCTTCTTTTATTCTGGAAGCTCCGACACCAAGGAACTGGCTGCAGATTACTTTACCACTTTCTATTGTTGCCACGACCTCTCCCGCCACCGAAGCCACCAGAAAACCGACCATTCCTTTGGCCAGAAAAACCACCACCTCTACCACCATAGCCACCACGACCACCCCCACCGCCAAATCTTCCCCCTCTTGATTGTTCTCTCTCCTGGAGACGCGGCAATGTTTTTACCACCTCTAAGCTTACATTCGCTGCATTCTCCTGACCTGCCATCCAGACGAGGGGAAAGAAATATCAGAATCAATCATTGTCTACATTAGGCTGCTTAATTCGCAACATTCTCTGATAAATTAAGAGAAAAATCTATGGAAAGTATGCATAAAGTGCAGCATCACTTAGGAGCCTGATGTGTTATGTAATTTAAGTACCAGCAAGGAAAGTATCTAGATCTTCAGCTGCCACATCAAATACAACGCCATTTCCATCAAATGTGAGAGTAAGACCCTTCACAGACTCTACTTTGTCTTCAGGCAAGAATCTCCTCAGGACACCGAAAGCATACCTAAAATCAAAGCCACACATAAGCCCAGCATCAGATCAGGTGAGAATAGAATACAATACCAAAGCTAGAAGGGGGCCATCCCCCACATCCACACAATATCTACAAAGCAGTACAACTATTTGCCAACAGAGATCTTGCATACTTACGAAGGTGTATGAATGGGCCTTCCAGTCTCAAGAAGTAAGGTAACATGGTTTTCAAGTGACGAAAGCAGTGATCTGCTCTTTATTTCACTATAACCCTGAAAATAGGAAAAGTACAGATTATATCTGTTAAATAACCGAAGAAAGAAGGAAAAGAGATGCATGTCCAGGAAGTGCAATAAAAGAAATCAGCTTTGTTGAAGAAACAAGAGGTGAGTGGAAAATAAACTTACAGAAGCCTTAGCAAGAGCCTTTGCAAGTAATTCAACTGCTGACATGCCTGACGTGTTCAGTAGTTGCTCGGCTGCAGATTTGAATGCCGGAATAACACTGCGTTTTGGAGGATATTAGCATCTCGTTATAGGAGATGATTCAGCTTCTCAGCAAAAAGAATGACTGTACCTATCAGAAATTTGTGTTATTGATTCTGCAGCTTCAACGCCAGCAGCTTGAGCAACATCACTTGGCTGCGGAGCAGCAATGTGTTCAAATTTTACACCAGACTCTCTTTCGATCCTAGTTACATTTGCCCTTCTTGGATCGTACAGCATGACAGCTACTCCAGTATTGCCTAGAAGACAACATTTGCCCTCAGCATCTGGCGAGCTACAGAAATAACAAAGCTATGGAAAATGCAGGTTTCAAGTTGAACAATTACCAGCTCTCCCCGTGCGTCCAGATCTGTGAATATATGCTTCAACATCACGTGGAGGCTCGCACTTAACAGAAAAAAAAAGGCCAACTATCAGCATGACTGCATTTAATTAAAAAAAAAAAAAAAGCAAATCAAAACATACCACATACAGCATACCTGGATAATTAACTGGACATCATTGATGTCCAATCCTCGTGCCGCCACATTTGTGGCCACTAATATCATAAACTTGCCAGACCTGAAACCAGCAAGTGTAACCTGCACTCAAGAAGCAAAGTTTAAGCAAGGAAAATCATGTCGTGTGTGAATTAAGAGGCAAAAAGGGTTTCGGCCCTTTTAATATAGATGGTCATTGGTAGCCAATCTGAGCATGTATCCAGATGGCCTTTTACATTTTGTTTTTGCTTAATATAAACATTGTGGCTTGCACACACTTCTTTTAAATCTGGAACTCTTGAAATCATCACAAACACTCAAGTATCAACACATAAATTCAGAAATAATTTATCCATAGTATTTCCCAAATTCAAATAATATTTTAAATTTTGGCAGGAAGTACTTTTCTCTTTTGCTTAAGTGTAACCAAACATGCCCAAGAGTGTGAGAGTTAATTTCTAGAAAAACTTGCATACACGAAACTAGAAAACAAGTGACATAGAAGGAATGCATCACTCAAACAGATAGGCCCTGCAAATTAACGAAAGAATATTGTTTCCACAGTCATGATGCCAGACCTACCAATGAATTAGATCCAAAGACAAATACTCATAATTCATTCTATTGAAGCCTAGACCTGTGCATTTATCACTTGAAAATCTGAGGGTAGGTACCCCACTAAAAGCATCAGCCACCTTTATTCTCTGAAAATATTTTATAATGAAAGGGAATTTTTTGCTACAGACCAATCTCTTTGCCCCTGGATGTAACATTTATTACTTTAATCATTTATACCTTGAGAAACCACCACACATCAATATATCAGCACTCTCCAAGAAAATGAACTTCTAGGCAAACTACTAGGTTGGTTGACTTGATTAAGATAGTAAGGAACTCGCACAACATTGTCACCCGCTAAATGTGGTTGACAACCGGAAAGCAAGTAAACCGACTGTTCCTAGTCATGCAATTTAGTATAGTAAACCACGCCCTATCTTCTCTGTTCATCTCCTCTTCAGTGTGTTACGACATTAATACTCTTACGTGTATTAGTATCTATAAAGATTCTGCACATTCATCATTTACCTCTCGTTGGGATTGCTGTATGTCTCCATGCAAGGGCCGTGCTCCAGGCAACAATCCCGAAAGTTGAGAAGCACATTCCTTTGTCTCAGTAAAAATTATGGTACGGCCTCCACTAAAGAAAATCCAACCAGAGAAGAAAGTTTAAAAAGTGTATGTCAAGTAAATCTCGTGACTAACCAAAGAGCACAGCATTAAAGAAATGGAAATGGAAACAACTAACCTGCTGTAACAGCGTATTATGTCTGGGATAAGCTGAGGTCTAGCCGCACTTGTACAAGGAATAACAATATGCCTAACATTGGTGCTGGCCTTCATTTTCTCATTACCTACTAGATCTATAGTTCTCTTGTTCTGTTTAAGGAACCTGGAAGAAATCTGGAAATGCAAAGTTGTGGTATCAGGAAAAGTTGGGTGAAGATGAGTTGGCACAACAGCAAATAAGGAAAACCAAACACTGACAACCAAGATACAAATTAAGAACAGCGAAATATGTTTGCCAGATTGAGTTACATACACCCTTCACCCAGTCTGGTAAGGTTGCGCTAAAGAGCAGCGTCTGAACTTTACTTGTATCGTTCACCTTGCCTGCAAGAACCGGAAGAATTGAAGGATGAGTATATCCACATCTATCAGCAACGTGGTTAAATCTAAAATATCACAAAATTGAGACAGTAATTCTCCAAGCTTAGATAATGCCTTATGTAAACCTACTCAGACAAGCCTCGAACAAAGGAATAGCAATATTGGTTTGAGCCCCTCTTAATGTATGCACAAAAAGAGATATGTTACATGTAGTAGAGAATTTTATTTTATTTTTTTTGGTCAGTGTAGTAGAGAATTTAAAAGGCACAAAAAGAAAATAAAGATCCTGCTCTTAAAAAAAAAAGATTTAACATCTCTTGTTTAAAAGTTCTAAGGTGCATGATGCTGAAAATGAAAAACCTGTTTTCAAATTTCAAAAAACAACATCACTAAAAGTAATTGTGATTGCAATAAATAAGTGGAGCATATTTCCACCAGAAACTTCATAGTGAAAAAAATTAGTACACACGCACCAAGAATTAGCTCCACATCTTCAACAAAACCCATCCTTAGCATTTCATCAGCCTCATCAAGGACACGGAAGGTTAAAGAGCTCAAGTCAATATTTCCCCTCTCAATGTGGTCCTGCCACAAGATGTAACAAATAAGATCAACGCCGTGAACATGACCGTTATTCCCAGTGGGTGAAAGAAAACCAAATAAGCTTCCAATTCAATGAATTACTTTCACACGGCCAGGTGTTCCAATTACTATATCAACCCCTCTCCTCAATTGGCTCTCCTGAGCATGATAGGGTGCTCCACCATACAAACAACATGATGTTAAGCCCACTGCTCCACCATATACTTCAAAATCAGAGAACACCTAAAATAATAGAGTAAAAGATGTCAGACATCTATCTCTGCAAAGAGATGAGATTACTTCCATAAGCTTGATTGCTTTACCTGCTTGGCCAATTCCCTAGTAGGTAAAAGCACCAAAACACTTGGTGGCCTACCATATCCTGTCTTCCTTGAGGTTTTTGCAGGCCCATTCGTCAGAGATTCCAAAAGGGGCAAGACAAAAGCTAGAGTTTTGCCCTGTTACAATTCGCACAGTGAACAAGGTGATAATCAGCGCTAAAAAATTAAAACCCATCAACTACAGAAAGAGCAAACAGCTCAAAAACTCATGTTCCTAGCAGCCAATCATCTTTAAAGAACTTGAAAAGCAACTGCGGCCAAACAGTCTTTACACACTTTTAGTTTTTATATCCCA
Source organism: Eucalyptus cloeziana (assembly GCA_014182715.1). Lineage (NCBI taxonomy): Eukaryota > Viridiplantae > Streptophyta > Magnoliopsida > Myrtales > Myrtaceae > Eucalyptus > Eucalyptus cloeziana. Next base: position 488,083 of record CM024644.1, read on the forward strand.
AATGACACCAGTGAACTAATGTACAGATGACTCTGCCACAAACCTAAAGGTTTAGCTAGCCGTTGGTTTTTCAGTCAAATTATTAGCTGAAAGCTCGAATGCCTGAAAAGATCAGCCGGAATTTGTTTTTTACAATTACAATCACGGGCTGAAATACAGGGAAATAGGACCGGAAATACATGAGAGGCACTGCATGAACCAATTGCATTGTGCTATACTCTCTACACTATAATTGCATCGTCGTGCCATTGAGCAGCCTCAGCAGTGATAACACAATATTCACCAAGCTCACAAATCAACCATTCAGTACTCGTAGAGCAGATAAAACCTATTTCTCTTTTCAAAGATGTCAGCTTAGTGACCCTTTTCCACCATCACACACTATCATTACTCCAACGTCCAGACCATTCAATTCTCTAACTTGTCAGTTAAATTAGCAGATTTCAAACAAGCACGCGACCACAAACATGTCAATCCTGCGAAATTCGAATAAGAAATTTTATACCTGACCAGTGCGGGCACGGCCGACCAAATCAGTCCCATCGAGGACGATATCAAACGTCATGGCCTGAATGGGGAACAAAGCCTCGATCCTATTGTCCTTCAGCTTCAACCTCAAGCTGTCCGAGATCCTGAAATTCGACACGGCATTGGGGTTCTCCTCCTGAGCCACCTCATCGTCGCCGTCGCTCAGCCTCGCCTTCTTCTTCTTCTTCCCCTTCAAGTTCTCGGGGTCGACCAGCTCGGAGCTGGTCTCGCTCTTATCTTCATCGTCGTCCTCGCGCAGCTCCAACGCCTTCCTCTTCTTCTCCTTCTTCGCATCCTCCTGATGCTCCAGGACCTTCGGCTGCTTGGATTCGGAGCTTTTGCCGCCGCTCTTCTTTTCCTTCTTGTGCTTCTTGTCCGACGCCGGAGACTCGAAGCCGCCGTCGAGCTGGACCTTCAGCTTCATCTTCTTCTCTTTGCTTTTGTTTTTGGAGTTGTCGGGGGATTGAGCTGAATCGGAGACGACTATCGAAGGCATCGATGAAGCTGTCGGATACGGAGAAACTGGCAGGAACGGCGAGAGGAGTTTGAAGGGCGGGGGCGGGTTTTTGTCCTCTCTTCTCTTCTCCTGCTTGGAGAATGGTGTGGCGGTGAGCAGCTGAAGCAGGAGAAAGAGAAGGAGAGGGACAAAGAGGAGAGGAGTCGAGAGTTAGGGTTTTGTGATTATATGGCGTTGGCTGTTGAGCGAGTTCTGGCCGTTGGATGTTGGAGGGAACTTGAAATCGACGCCCGCCGTTGGATGGGAATATTCTAGGCCCCGGATACCAGCGAGCCGCTTCGAAAAAGCTGGAGTGTGACGTCGTTTTGCTCGACTCACGCCGTCTCCGTTTTTTGGTCCAAGACTTTTCAAGCGCTTCCGTTTTGCCGAGAAAATATCTAAAAACCTCGCCCGCCCGTTTTAAGGTACGTTTGGTGTTTCTGTTTAAAAATTGTTTCGGGAAACAAAATAGAAAATGCTATTTTTGTTTTGAAAAATAATTTTTTAACAAAAGAACACATTTAGTAAACTTATTATTGGAATAAAAAAGAATAGAAACACTTTCAAGAAATTTGTTTTCTTTTTTGTTTCTTTTAATTTTTTTTTTTTTTTTTTTTTTTTTTTTTTCTTCCTTTTGGTAGGTTCTATGCGGCCTCAGCCATAGCTGGCGATCGGTCGACAAGGGCCGGCGGCCTTGCCTTGGTTGGGCAAGCTCGGCCTCACCGAGGGCCGGCAACACTCCGGCGAGGTCACCGACCCTCGACGGCCGGTCGCCAGTCATGGCCAAGGCTAGTGACCGACCAAAGAAAAAAGAAGAAGAAAAGAAAGAGAAGAAAAAAATGAGGAGAGATAAAATTTGTTTCTCAAAAGTGTTCCAAAAATAAGAAATAAATTTTTTTTTTTTCTTGTTTTATTTTTTTTTTCCCTAACAAAAAAATAGATTTTAAATAAAAACGCGTTTCTGTTCTTTTTTTATTCCCTTGACAAAAAAACATGAATTATGTTCATAAACAGAAATAAAAAAACACAAACAAATACGGTTAGCTGCTGCTCCTTTAAGGCTGTCCTTCTCATTTTATGTTTTTTCCTTGCAAAGTCGTGCGCACAAAACACCCAACCACCCCATCACCTCCACCACCCCATCGATGTCACATGATGTCGCCACCTAACATCGTCAAACCTGCCTCTGTATTCTCGACAGAACTTACTAGGATCATACCATCACCACCAGTGGCGTCGCCGAATCTGGGCTTTGGAATTTCATATCAATGCCGCAAGCTCATATCCCAGTTGCAACCGGTGAGAGAGACAATGGAGCCTTGCGGAGTTTGTTTCGAGGATGGGTTGTTGTTGAAACAGCGGCTACTCTAAATCCTCTATTATTTTTTATCTTTCTAAAGTAACCACGCGTCTCACAAAAATCTGGATATTAAGCAACTTTTCCTTCCACACTTAATCTCAACACGAAAATTCGTTTTCTAAGATTAGAGTCAGGAAGGAACGATGATCACTGAAGAAAGCAAAAATGAAATGCCGTGAGATTGCATGCAACTTATATTGACAAATTATGTATTGCCTCCAAAATTCTAGGGACATTGCAAATTGCCTCTTAACATTTTATATTTGCAACGCGCTCCTTGAATTTTAGAAATTTGTTGCATGTGTTTCTTTGTTTTGATATTGACCAAATATTGCCAAGAGCCCCTGTAATGTAATTGGTTATGGAATGCAAATTCATCATGTAAGTACACACATATAAAAAGAGTAGAAGAATAAATTTAAAAAGACATTCTACATGAGAGAAATTATAACTAAAGTTCCAATGACAATCCAATCGAAGTCAACGTCAAATACACATTGTTATAAAGTTTTAAAATGTATTTTTGAATGGTCTATATTTTTTCTCCGCATGTAGATGCTACGTGACCATGCCTTCCACAACTAGTAAGGTGGTTAAATATTTGAGAAATCTCTGGGTAGAGTCAACATTAGAAGGCACGTTGCCACAAATTTCAACGTATCAAGGGGCAAGTGGCAAATGGCAATAAGTGAAACATCGGGAGATGACTAGCCACAATCCTAGAACTCGGAAGGCAAAATGTAATTGTTCCACCTGAACAAAAGAAAATGTAATTCTTCCCAGCTTACACCTTGGAGATGGACGAGCTCATGGATGTGGGGATCGGGTGAGAATGTCAATGCCTCATAACTAAAACGTTTAAATAACAGAAAAGAAAAGAAAAAAAAAATCAGTATTGTTCTTACTAGGCTAACTGGATAAACCAGGCCCAAGAAGTAAACTAACTCGCTCGATCCCCCCGATTTGGCACCTTAGGCCTGGTAGATCTAGCAAACTGCAGGCCCAAGACTAGCTCCCACTTTCCAGGCCCAAGAAATAGGACAGACGATAGCTTCTTCGACGAACAAAAATACCTCTGCGTACAAGTTTACCTTCTCATACCGACGGCTCAGATAATCTCAAAGCAGCAAACTATTTCTTTAGGAGATATACCTCTGTACACAAATAATGACAGATTAGATGTAAGATTTCTCAGTAATCTCCAAACGAGAGAACGTTGTTTCATCTTGCTCCACGATAGCAACTCGTATCAGGTGGATTCTGCTGACCACCAAATTCATTGTTAATCGACAGCAATGCGACGATTACACCAAAGGATAGCAGCAAAGGCAATCCCAGTTTCATATTTATCCCCCACGGTACATCCTCGAAAGAGCCTCGGATGTGTGCAGAAAAACTCACGTCCATGGACTGATGAGATTTGACTCAGAACATAATGGTTTTTCTAGCTAGGATAACCATAGCCAGGGGTATTACTTCCGTTTGAGTTTGGGAACCCAGTTTGGCCAAAGTAAGCAACGGGGAAAGGTGCTTGCAGCTCACCAAATGGAATCATATGAAATCAAAAAGTAGATTTGATAATTCTATGAACTTGATAAATATGCACCAAGTGTAAAAGCATCATAGAAATCGGGAACATAAAACTTAGATACATCGACCATGAGACTAACCTGTGAAGGAGAGATACATGCGAGATTAAAAAGGGAAACTACCATTGCAGGAGGTCAGAAATCATCAATCGAAAGGGTCTCAAAATCTACAGAGGGCCATCGGATGAGGGGACATGGGAGTAATAGTGGGTAACCCTCCAGCTTCAAAAGTCATAGCATAAATAATTATGCAAACAAACTTGAGAAAGAAAACATCAACTACACAATCGATGAAACCTAAAAGATCCTTTTACACAAATGATTCTCTCAGTTTATTCATTTAACAGAGCAGCAACTCGATCTGTTCTGTAGAATGACAGACAAAATTCACTGCACACACACTCAAAGTTCAGACTTTCAGCTTCACATGCCAAATTAGCCATTTGAATACAGTGCAATCTACTCTTTTTGCTTCTTCAACAGCAAAGGACCAACATTGTCCCCGGTAGCTTTGTTGTGCTTCACATGGCTCCCGTCACAGAGGGGGAAAGTACCAGATCTCCAGCATCTGCAATCAAGTTCAAAAGCAAAGGAAATGCAAGATGAGTTACAATATGAGACATCTTACAACAGAAGCCATATATCATAACTAATTTAGACAGCGTGATTCAGCCTAAGTATGTATACAAGTTCTTTAGTCACATATCCCCAGTAAAAGCACAAAATTCTGAGACATTGCTTCGACCGATTACCTGTGAACCGACACAGAGCAATAAACTCAGCTAATTCCTAGTCATTAATCAATTATGCACAAGCGTCACAACCGATCCAAGAGCATATGCAGGAAAGTACTATTCTAAACCGATCCTCCTTCTGAGCAAAAGAATTTGATATCATAACGAGGATGCATCATGCTAAAATTGTCGCTTTGATCTGAAGCAGATTTCTTGCCTTCATCAAGATATGACTTAATATCCACCGGATGAAATTATTGAATTTCTACAAACAATGCCAATAGAGTCCACCTGGATCAATTGATCTTAAGTCTTCACATTAGATGGTTTAATGCAGTATACTCTGCCCTTAGACTCCCAAGAGAAGTCCTTCATACTGTAAATCGAGATGATAAATTCCCCCTCATTCCATAACGGTATAGAGATAATTAAACCGATAAGGAAGATTGAAATTTCTCTCATTGTTTCCTCTTACGACTGCAATTGAATTCAATAATGCTGTCCATCCTCACACCCATTTCCATCCATCCACCCCACATTCCACTCCCACGTACCAAATGCACCCCCAGAGTATGCATTATCCCCATTCCAGAAAAGGATCCCGCACTTGAGTAATTAAGTACAAAATAGCAACAACACCATTCACCAGCCATTCATCAATGCAGACGAAGAAAATGCTTCCATTTCATTTTCCAAATTAGTCAAATCTTTCATCCACCAGTAATGTGCAACGACAGCATGTAGCAGGGGAAACATAATCATTCCAAGTTGGCTAAAAGCACTACACTATCTTACCAGAACAGACCCATTGTCCCACCACTGCATAAAGCAAAATGGCCTCATCCTTTAGCTCGAGACATAGCTAATTTCGGTGAAAGAACAAACATGTGAAGTCTATCTTTCATTAGGTCACGTACAATGTCGGATTATAACTCCCTCCCACGTCTTTCTGTGATGTAATTAACTCGGACAGTTAGAATGAATCGAGGCAATTTCCTCTCTCTTGCAAAGGCCGATTCAAATGGGAGGTTTCATTCACAATCAACCAATTCCAGTGTCGGAACAGGCTCACGAGAGTAACTGCTAATCACTAGCCTCGTCCAGGAACAATTCCAATGCACTCGCACATAATCAATCATACTCCAAAAGCGACGAAAGCGAAACGAACTCGAAACGGCGAGCTTCGAAATCGGAAGCCACGTCAGCGACCTACCTGCAGTAAGCAGTGAGGGGCTTCGAGAGCTCGGACACGAGGACGGAGTCCACGACCTTCTCCTCGGTCTTCCTGATCTCGGGGTTTATGACCTGAGCCTCCGCCCTCACCGACACCACCCGCCTCGTCCTCGCACTCTCGGCCGCGCCGGCGAATCCTCCGCCCCTGCTCCGCCTCGGCGCCGCCGCCGGTGACGAGAGCCCTACGCCCGCCAGATTCAAAATCGACGCCATGGATGATGAACTCGATGGCTGGGAACTGCTTCTCTTTTTTCTTTTTCCGAAGGTTGAGAAATTAGGTGGGAGGTAAGAACTTGTGGCGACCACGCTTCTTTGGATGGGTGCATTGCCGATGGGCGATCGAGTAGATGAAAGCGGCGACACGTGTCGACTCTAGGAGCGTCGTGATTCGCAAAAGGTCAGCATAAACATGCGATTCCATTGTCGTGAGTAGACGTGAGTATCAGTCCAGGCTCAACCTGGACCGACCCTGGACCAGCCCAATCATGTCGGTCCTGGGCTAGTTCCCAGGTTGATTGGGTCGGTTCTTAGTCCTATAAATTTTTTATCAACACTGTGCGGATTAGTCCTCGATCCTTATAATTTCGGGTCGATCCAATCTGGACCTACCCTGACTATATATATCTAATATATTACCTATAATTTTTTTATATAGAGAAAATTTTAAAATAAACGGCGTCAACAATATTAAACAGCTCTTCAGTGAAGAGTTCAGGTAATTTTACATTATTTTTTAATAACTTAGATTTTTAATGTCTTTTATGGCGTCAATAATCATAATTTATGAATGAAGAAAATATTTTTGTGAGGAGTCTTTACGGCGTCTAAAAAAGCATAAATAGCTCCTTATGACATCATCCTCTAGTATTCGTTCTTTTCTATCTTATTTGTCTTCTTAGTCTTCAATTTGCCAAAATCAAAATAAACAACTTCTCCGCTCACCACTTAACACTCGACTTGCTCGTTTTTTGTCACTCATGCCACTTGCCGCTCGATGCTTGCTTGGCTTGTTGCTTCCTGCTCGACATTGGATGCTCATTCTGTTCGATACTCACCCCACTTGACCCCCACCGCTTACCTTTCCTAGCCAACCTCACTCATTATCAAACCCATTGGGTTGGTATAGTCCTCGGTTACCCTTTTAAGGAGTACAAAAAAAAAAAAAAATTATTGATTGGTCTTGGTTGACCTTGAAATCGAACTGAACCCATCGGGTTAGTTCGGTCCTCAATTGTTTTTTCAAGGAGTACAAAAAATAAAATAAAAAATACCACCGGCCGTGGTGGTTCTACTAGATAAGAGCTCCGTTGATCCTTCCCCAAATGTGAGATATTCGAAACCCAATGGAGGCATTTGGTGTCTTAAGTGTGGCGCCAAGGCGGTGGGTTCTCCGCTAAAATCACTCCAGGGTTTATCCGTCGTCTCCCGGCTATATGAGGTTCCCTAGGTATCAAAAAATAAAAATAAATAATAAATAATTATTAGTTAATCCTGTGTTGACCATGAAACCAGACCGAACCATTGGGTCAGGTCAGTCCTCAATCGTTTTTTTAAAGAATACAAAAACTGAAATAAAAAATTATTGATTAGTCCCGGGTTGATCTTGGAACTGAACCGAACCCATTGGGTCAGTCTGGTCTTTAGTCCTAAGCTCAATAGAATCGGTCATCGGTCCCAAAAATTGAAGACCAGCACTGTACGGGTTGGTCCTAGAGTTAGGGGGCGGATAGGCTCAACCCAGACCATGCACACCCCTAGTCGTGAGCCAAGGGACCGGTCCGTTTTCATGGGCTTTTCGTTGGCGTTAAAGCCCAATTGATGTTTTTGACGAACAAGTGAGAGACCAACGAGGAGGCCCCGCGGGAACAAAATGGTTCCTTCACTTTGGGGGATTTCCACGTCATTGTGGATCCAAAAGATCTGACGATAATCCGCGGCCCATGATATCGACGATAACCAGCTCTTCAAAGAGAGATCGCTGAAGAAAAAAGAATTGCAGCCTTTTGGAAAATACCAGCTACGCATCTGTTAAAACCTATTCCACAATTTGAGGAGAAAATGAAAGAAATACTTTTCATTATAGAAAAGTCACTACTCGCGCAGATAAGTTAGTGGTCATATTCCCTTTCTCACTTTTTTCATATTAAATTCTAATTCTTAGCCGATGAATATTGCTTATCTACGGAGAAGTTAGGTGTCAGCACATGTCTTACTCGCTTGATCTAATTGTTTGAGTCGAAAATACCCTCCTATTTCGGTGTTTTGTTGTTTTGATTTCTAGACATGATAAGATTGAACATGATCAAATATAAAATCTAGAGGGATTTGCTATGTTCTATCCACTCTTTAATTTATCTTAGTAATAAATTTCCTTAAACCTCACTTTTGAGAATTGAAAAGATCATTTTCAAGTTTAGATTTGTTCATTTGAAATATGAATTGTTCTAATTCATTTTTATTTACTTATTTTTATTATTTTCTCTCTTTTTTATTCCTTGATCATTTTTTAGATGATAAAATACTAATATACATAAAATATGTAATATAATTTAAATATCAAATATATACATGGAATATATATTATAAAAATGAAAATAAATTAAAGTATATAGATAAAAAAAGGTTAAAATAAAAAGAAAATTAGTGTTATTATTGTTTTCTTATTTTGAATTTTTTTTTTCTTACATCGGAATTCATGTGTCATTTATATTGATCTATTATTTTATTTTAATTATTTTAAGAGGTTTTTTATTGAAGAAAAATAGCTTTTATACCATCGATATAAAATATAATATCCACCTATATCTCATCCGGTTTTATCCCTCTCGCATTTGGCCTTATCTCGCCTTTGAAACGAACTAAACACATTATCCTGTGGTGAAGCTATCGTAATTCGTAACTACCATATGTTATCTAAATGTAGCTTTGAATAGAAAAAAAATGCGAAATTAGAGAAGAGAAAAAGAATAAAATGGCGGAATTAAGAAGTTGACGATTTAATTTTCATAAAGAATCTTGAATCTTGACTTGAAAAAATAATGAATTATCCTCGGAAATGCAAAACCAACTTCATCCCTTGCATTTAATGAGAACTTTAAAATGCTCCTCTCGTCTTTAAATTATGAATTCTCCTATGGAATCATTTTTGTTGAGTAGGAAATGAAAATGAACCGTGTACAGGCATTACGTGAGCTCGAAAACTAATGATTAGTTAAATAATTACTATCTTTTATGGAGTCGCTAGTTTGATTTGTACTTGTCCAGCCAAGCATAAATTTCCAAGATGCAAGTGTTACGGACTAATCGTTTGGGATTGAGATCATGTGGTGACGTAGACTTCCTTGGTCAACTGAGCACCTAAACGAAGCCTTTCTCAAGGATTGATTGCTCAATTGCTCACCCAAAATGGAGAGAGAGAGTCTAAAAAACGAAACTCCGGGAGATAATATTTTGCATCGCTTAAATGTTTAATACATACAAATGAGGGAAGAGTTCTTTTATTTATCCAATAAGTCCCTATTACAATTGTTGATCAACATTGAATCGAGCATATGCAAATGCATCTCTCTATCTACTAAGTACTGACATTTGTGTTGAGAAGAATCTAGAAGATGGCACATCTACCCTATTGCACCATCCTTGGGAATGTTTCAAAAATCCTAGGCGACTTTGGATGGTTTCTTCGATTGAACACCATCCTTTGTTAATGGCAAACCTCGAGACCATGACACAAGTATCTTGGTGGGATTGCGAGGATGAGCCTGCTAATCTCAAACTTTTAAAACGCTAACCGTGTGAAATAGCTGGAACTTGAATTCAACATTTCCCTGTGGATGTAAAGCCCTTACGATAATGCTTTGGAAAGAGTCATCAGCAACCGCCATTTCCCACCCTCTTACGAGTGAAAACATACATCGGCAGCAATTGTCTCTGGTTACTTGTTAAGTCGTGAGAAACTATTCAATTTTTAAAAGTTCTTTTTTTTTAGGAACCGCCTTACTGCGAGCGTTCGACATAAACCCTCAAGGAATACTGGCGCGGGGACCCACCTCCCACGGTGCTCCGCTTAAGTCGCGTTAATGCGCACGCGGTGACTCGAACCTCCCATTTCCGCAATTAGAGGGGGAAATACCAAAACCAACATGCCCACAACGGGGTGAGTTGAATTTTTTATTACATGTTAATTATGCATAATATAAGAATAAATAGTGTATCTAGATTTTGTCAATTTTTTTTAATCGATTACTTTGTGGGGCTTTCTTATAAACAAATAAATCACAAAAAAGGGCGTCTTATGGGCATATTTCAACAAAATTAATGAAAAAAGAAATAAAAATTTCTTGGTCTGGTGTGGCGCATCACACGCCCACGCACCTAATAATAATTTCTGCGGTCGGGTTTCGCAATGCATTCACGCACAATAACAATAACAATAACAAAGAGATAATTGCCGCAGTCATAATGTTTATCTCACTTATCCTCCCAATATTTCAAACTTTCAATTTGCATTTCCGCCATCTGAAATTATTGAATTACTCTCGTGCACGTCCAAAATCTATACATAGATCCCTCTCCCACTCTGTTTTATATACCATTTCTCTCTTTTCACACGCCACTACACATCAATAATTAAAAGTCATTTCACAGCATTCGAAGCCTAACCACAATGCCAACAACAAGACCCTCGCTCTGGCTCACCACAAATGCCCCTACATCCATGTCTCTGTTTGTGGTGAGCTCATTTGCGATTCGTGATGGTGGATCCACACAAGCTTGACTTGGAGTCCCTCGGGTTGGCCTCGAGCATGCGAAGGCCATGAGCATTTATTTGGGCCGAAGCTTGAGAGCAACGCAATCTCTACGGTAAAAGCTTAGCCAAGGTGGCCATCACGTCGTGCGACCTCGACCAGGCTTGGAGTTAGCATATTGACCGTCGCCAACCTATGATCTGAGGCCGCGATGGCCTCCAAACAGCAACAGCAGCACTCGTGGTGGAGAGGGGAGATGCGGCAGCGGGTGTGATGGACTGAATAAGCCTCTCGGGCAAGGGGAAAGAGTGCCGCGTTTGGTTCAGCATTTGCAAGGGGCTTTGAGTCCAATGCAAATACCGAAGGTCCCAAGCTACTTGGAGAAATACAATTGTGTTTGGTAAAAATTTGTTGCAAATAGACTTTGAGTTAAATGTACGTTTAGTAAAAAAAAAATCGCAATGGGTTTTGATGTGTATAATATATATTTATATATATATCTTCTTCTTCTTTTTTTTGAAAATTAAACTAAACCCTTCGCTAGACCAGCGAAAGGCTACCTCATTTTTCAATTAAAAAGAAGGGGCAAAATCGAAAATATGAAAAATTAGTGGGGATAGTTTTGGAAGGGAAAAAATAATTTTAGCATTCGGCGGAATGTTGAAATTCCAAATAGTCACACTCCTCTTAGGCTTTTGGCTTTTTTTAAATTTCAAAGCGCAAGTTAAAAGGCGAAAGTTCTGGTTTAAAGTTGAACCAAACGGTCCAACATTTCTCCAATGGGCTTTCAGGCCTGAAAGCCCATTGGAAATGCTGAACCAAACACACTATGACCATTTACAACATACATGATAATTATTTTGTTTGTCCATTTTTATATATTTTTGTTCCCGGAAACAAATTTAGAACTAAAATTCGTTTAGTAGCGTAATTTCATTTTTCTATTTTTGAAATAAATGTTCTGTCCATAAATAGGTTTGGGAAAAAAATGAGATGTAAATTTTTTTATAATTTTCTATTAATTAAATAAAAATGAGAAATAAAAACCTTCTCACTGCTTGTCCTCACTGTTTGCTATCTAGAGGAATAAGTTTTGTATTGTTATTAAATGAATTTTTGTTTCGGAAATAAGAATGTTGTACTGTCATTAAATGCGTATCTTTATTGAAAAACTCGTTCGAGGAATATAACGACCAGAAATTGATATTTAAAATATAATGATTATCATTCGTTACCTTATTTATCCGGATACGGAGGTAGTTTAGAAAATAAAATAATAATTTGGTGCGTAGGTAAGAGATGGAACTTATTATTTATTGTAAAATGCGTGAAAGATAATTGTAAATTCCTCATCATGAAAAGTAAAGGTAGGCATGGTTTTTGTCACTTCTTCAATAATAATAACTGCATAATGCGAAGGACTTAGAGTGAGTAGCGAGCGTAGGGGGCGGGGGAGGGAGTTGATAGCCACTCACGGGTCCTATGATGGGCATCATCAATCCCGTCTTTAATTCCCCTCCTCCCTCCGCAAAGCGCTGGGCCCCACGCCCCGCCCCCCCCCCCCCCAATCTTCCGTCCGCCCCGTTCCCGCACAATCTCCGTTTCGGTTTCGTGTTGCGTTGGGGCTGGCTTGTCCTGATGATCGTACCGCTGTAATGGGACAACAGCTTTTTGCCTGGTTACCCCCTCGGTTTACTTTTCTCTGCTGGCTCTTGACTCTTGACCGCCTGTCAAATTCCCAGGCAACAGCACCGGCGGACTGGGGAAATTACGGATCCACCCCACCTCGGAAAGAGACAAAATCATCATTCTCCTTACACATGCACAGGGAGGAAGCAAGCTGGTCGTTGAAAATAGGGATATGGTTATCAGAAGCCTTGAACTTATCATTAAAACAAAATAAAATTATAAAAATTATAAAAAAATATAATTAAATTATAAAATTATCAAATTCGTATAATCGAGCCATTTCGTTAACTCCATCCACTTAAATTATCGAAAAATACTGACATGAATTTTTTAATTAAATAAAATAAAAAAAACATTTGTAAAGAAACACACATAAAATGGAGCAACCTTTACTAACCAAAGACAAAGACTCAGTGACCCTCGCCCAAATCTAAGCGAAGGTTGCTAGCCTCTCACTTAGTTGTGGTGGCCCTTGGGGAGGGTCGTCACACCGCATTTCAAGTTGTTTTTAAATTTTTTATTATTTTATTGATATTTTGGTTAAGTAAATTATAATTTAATCAACATCATCGCCTTGTTGAGAGAAAAAAATATTTAAAAAGTCATGTTAACATTTTTCATCGATCTAAATGGATGGAGTTGACCGAATAATTTCATTGTACCAAATTGACAATTATACGACTTGGTTGCACTTTTTATAAGTTTCATAATTGAATTGTATTTTTCTGATAAGTTTTAAAATTTATAATGAACATATCACTTGGAAATTAGAAAATAAAGACTTTGCGGCAGAAAATTGGCACAATTAACAGAATTGGAATATTGAAAAATACAAATAATACAAAACCTTGTCAAGCCATAGTAACTTATCCCAAACAAATCCCATGATTAAACGATTATCAATGAAATGCCATCGGCGAATGGTGAGACACGCTTGTTAGATAATTAATTGATTTTTTTTCTCTCTCGATGAATAATCGTTAAAAGGGATATTGTTTGCAGATATTAATGAAGTTTATTTTTTATGGGAACTTGGAATCTCTGGTTAGTCCACGTGGAAATACGGCTCCGTGATAAGACAACCAGAATCTCACTCAATGATTACTTTCCTGAGTCCCTTTTATCCTTTTCCTGCATAATCTGAAATTTTAATTTATTAGAGCACAACTACCTCTATTATATATTTTATTTAATAACGAAATGGATGTGAAAAGGACCAGAAAAACAATTAAATTAAAAGAAAAGCAAGCTGACACGATGGAAAGCCAACATCACATCAAGGCCCGTCTTTTTTTTAAGGGATTTAAAATTTAAATGCAGGATCGCAATCTCTCTCTCCCTCCCTCGGGGCCCACATTCTCCGCTCGGCTGTGGCTGCCTGGCGCCTTCCTCTGTCCCTGGCTGACGGCGTGCCTCCGGTGATTTTGAACCAATCGCCGCCTATGTCCTTCGAGTCTTTTGGGGCGGCCGTGGCTTTATTGTCTTTGTCAGGTTCAAGCCGATATGCATCGTCCCGGCAGCATACGTTTCGCGCCGCGTGGGTCTGCGGGCTGTCTTTTCCGACGAGTTCGTTCGCCGGGACCGGACAGAAGTCCCGGAAATTTGCGTTTCGCTTTGTCGGGCTTCGGACAAGCCCTTGCGAAGCTCACTATCACGACACGGCACTTGAGGAAAGGAGAAAGTTGCAATGTCGGATGCAATCTTGCTCATTTAAACAAAGTGATTTACTAGTCAACGTGATAAAAATCGTTGTTTTGTAGTTGGCCATTATAAATGCCTCGATTAATGTTCACTGAGTACGTGTGACAGGTAGGATTTTTTTTTTTATTTTTTTCGTATGTTTTCTTCTATATCTTAATATGCTTTAAGCTGATGGGTTAAACGCAATGAACAAATGATGAATATAAATAATATCCATAAATATAATCTATCAGTCAGAGAAACTGGTCGAGATAAATTAGATTAAAGAAAATATGGCAATTCCTTATGTTGTTAAGCATGCATTGGGAAATTAAGAGAGTGTATGACAAACCAAAATTTCTATTCCATAAATAATTTTTCTATTCCAAACTTATTTTTAGAATATAAATCTGTTTGATAAAATTATTTCATTTTTTATTTTTGAAATAGATTTTTATTCCATAAATAAGATTGAAACATAAATCATAAGTAATTTTTTTTATTATTCTAATTCTAGAACATAAATGACAAATAAAAATTAGTCTCATCGTTTGTCTTTACTACGAACCAATCATCCATCCGTCGCCGTCAATTGTCGTACGTTGTTCATCGCCGGTCGCCGACCACTGGCCTTCGCCTGCTGGTTGCTGGTTGCCGCCACCCTGGCCGCTATCTGCCGATTGCTGGATGTCGGTCGCCGTGTTGCCAATCGCCGCTGTGGTCATTTGCCGTCGACCACTACCGATCGCCGCAACCACTACCGATCGATCACTACCAATCACTAGTCGATCATTGCCGCCACCCGCCGATGGTGGTCGAGTCACCGCCATTCGAAAGAGATAAATTTTATATTGTTATCAAACGAATTTCTATTTTTTGAGTATAAATTTTGTATCGTTATCAAAATGGTATTTTTGCTTAAAAATTCATCTATAAATAAAAATAAAAAATCTATTTATTTTATATAAATCAATTTATGGCCAAAATGGTTTTCATTCGTGCCCTAAAAGGATCACATTTGAAAGAAGAAAACACGGCACCTCGGAAACTTTCTATGAAATAGTTTTTTGTCCTTTCCCTCATGCAAACATTTCAATTGCAAATGCTAATTCAACGTACAACGTATCTATGAGAACATGATATAGATGCACTTTGAGGTATTTTCAACGATGCTTATGGATTCAAGAGAAATATAAAATAGCAAAGAATACGAAAGTGACAAATATGAATTCATATGTGTATTTTCAATTTTCCTTCGTTCCATTCAAAGACCTAATGAAGTTAATGAGTGGGTTAACAAGTAAGATCCGTGGCCATTCAAATATAACTTTTGATATTGCATTGACCTGACACTACGGACAAAACCTCTCTGGCATATCATATCTTTTGGGACAAATCGTTCCCAAGTATCATGCCATTTTGGAACAAAATTAAGTGTCACCCCCATTTCATACAATAAACAAAAACGCATCATCGATCTAAGTTTGGCTATCCTATTTTTTCTTCTTCCTTCAAAATTAAGTGTACATAAAAAAAATCAATCGAAAAAGATAAAATCAACCATGACATGCAACGAAATCTATTATCAATTTCTCCAGGTACGATTTTACAATCATTGAATGATTGCTCGACGGTTGAAGCTGCGCGAGGGTTAAAGTCAAACTTATTACTGCTCTCTACTAAGGTAAAAATGTCAACTTCAATTATTCTAGCCACTTGTCCCGACTGCTGGCAGCAATAAAGAGGCAAGCTTCGTGGGCATTGCATAAAAGGAAAAAAATCATGGTAATTTATCTTATAGTTTACCGAGAGGTAAGAATTTATTTAATAGTTTACCGGAAGGGAGAAGGTATTTTGGCTGGTCTTTAATATAAATGTGGCAAAAAAGGTCGACGAGTCAAAATAGTTCCCTCCATTATTATTTCCCTAGCGAGCGGCCGCTGCAAGCAAATCCGACGACTGGGGACGAACCTCATGTTCCCAAGACAGCTTCGATGGAGGGATATAGCCCTGCGCCCTCCATTGCATGATCGACGTAGCCTATCAGAGCATATATGTTTTAATTGATTTATCTTTTTCCCATCTTTATTTTGATATTAAAATTTAAAATTTTAAAAAATAAAAAAAGTCGAGAGTACAACAAAGAAGAGACAGCTTTATACGAACGGCAGCAGCCTCCTTTTAATGCCTGCTGGCTCCCTGACTGCGCAGCAGTTGTTTCCTCTATCTCTTTTTGCTATTTTGCAAATGAATGAATACTTTTTGCGGGGGCAGCAAAATTACGGCAGGCAGCCGGGCGACGCGGAGGCGTGCGAGCCCGGCGCGTGGCACGTGGTCCGTTACGGGGAGGAAGGGAATGGACATCCGAAAAGAGAAATGATGTGATAATAATTTTGATCTAGTATTAATTTCGAATCATAAAAAATATAATCTAACCGTTTTTAATCTACTGCAAAAATAATACTTAATTTTAAATTACAAAAATCAGATAATAAATAATTATAAATTATTACGGGACTTATTCATTCATAATAAGTTGTTATTTTTATAATAATCTAAAAACTGTAATGTTATTAAATTTTAATTATAAATTATTATGAGATTATTTATGAAAATTTCATCTTCCCTGAGGTCAGTATCTTCCTTAGAAAGGAAGGAAATATGAAATTATTTATTAATGAATCCGTTGGTATTATGAACCAGATAATTCAACTACTGCTATGCTAATAAATTCCTATAGAAAAAGCGGAGGTGTCTGCGTTGGGAAACGGAGGCACGAATGACGGCCGGTGAACCCCCTGCCGCCGACCCCTCCGCCTTTCCTTTTCATAGCTCGTCACCGATCCTCTCCGTCCCGTTCCGCCCCCAACGTCCCGTCTCCGCCGTCTGTTTTATCCTCCCTCTCTCTCTCTCTCTCTCCCTAGCAACAGAAAATGCATTCGCGTCGTTCTCTCTCTCTCTTCATAACATCTCTGCTCACTCCTTCCTTACGCTTCACGCCAAACGCCTGCTCTCTCTCTCTCTCTCTCTCTGTACTTTGCGCTTGATAGGCTCGGCGAGAGCTGAGGCCGAAGTAGCAGAGAGACGAACAGCAGACGCCTTTTCGCTCGCCGCTTCTTCTCCTTCATTCGCCATTCTCTCTGTTTCTCTCTCTAGCTCTGTTCTTTGCTCTTGCTTCCGCCTTCCGCGCTCTCCGTCCGCTGCACCGATGGAGGATGTCCTCGCATTCTGTCGCGGGAGGAAGGTCTCGCCGCTCGCTCTCGCCCTGGCGTTCGCCGTCGCCGTGCTCGCGCTCCGCTGCCCTCTCGCCTCGGCGCTCGACGACGAAGGTCCTTCTCTCTTCGCTCGCATCGTCTGTTCGGAAGTTTTCTTTCTTCGCTTACCTCGCGACGCTTGGACAGAGAGCGTGCTCGTTTCGTAGCTCTGATCTTTGTCCAGGTTTCGCCACCTGTTTTGTCTTGTACTTCGCTAGTTCCTGGTCGGCTGCGCTTCTGTTCGGCCATGTGTTTCGTCTTCACTTGCATTTGTTACTTGCTGAGCGTCGCGAGGACAAGAGTCCAACTCCCGACTTTCTGCTTTTCGAGACTTTTGTTTTCCTCGTTTTTAGCAATCTTATACGTGAAGAAGGAATAATCCTCCGCCGGTAGATTATTATTTGCGAACATTTTGATAGTACTCGTTCTTGTGTCGGATTTCCATTACCATTTCCGTGCGACGAATCTCTGTCGGCTTTGAGTAACGGTTGATGAAACGAGCAGGAAAAGCGTTGATGGCGGTCAAGGCGTCTTTTATCAACGTGGCAAATGCGTTGCTCGACTGGGATGACGCGCACGACGGCGATTTCTGCGCTTGGCGAGGGGTGTTCTGCCACAACGTTAGCCTCTCCGTCGTGTCATTGTGAGCTCCTCTTCTCCCTCGCGCAAGTGCACTTGCGTTGTGTTGTAGCCGAACGATGATACTGATGATGATGATTCATATGTTGTAAGAGATTTTCTGATGCGTCTACTATGGTTTTGGTTTCGTTGCTGAAGGAATCTATCGAACCTAAACCTAGGAGGCGAGATTTCACCAGCCATCGGGGATTTGAGAAACTTGCTGTCAATGTAACACATGTTCTTTTGAGTATTTTTAATTTGCTTTTGGATTATTTGTGCATCGAACAGCTCCGCTATGTTTTCCTCACTTGGATTCTCTGTTTTTTTTTTTTTTTTTTTTTTAATATCAATGGCAGTGACTTACAGGGTAACAAGTTGACAGGCCAAATCCCTGATGAGATAGGAGACTGTTCTCTTCTAGTGTACTTGTATGAAACGTTTTTTGTTCCTCATGTTTGTTCTTTCTATCGTCGTCTTATGTGTAATGCTCATTAGTAGAATTGCAATTGAATCGCAGGGATCTATCTGATAATTTGCTTTATGGAGACATTCCATACTCGATCTCCAAGCTTAAGCAACTCGAGCTTCTGTGAGTAATGATTGCAATGATGTCATTTGGTACTTATACTGTGGTATTTAGATGAAGTCGCGCTGATCGCCGTGTGTCGGCTGTTTTCATGCAGAAGTTTGGAGAACAATCAGTTGACTGGTCCCATTCCTTCTACCCTCACGCAAATTCCTAACCTAAAGACTCTGTTAGTTCAATCTACACCCAATTTGTATGATGCATGGGCTAATATCTCTCTCGCTACTGGTCTCTTTTATTCATCCATTTATCTTCTGTTGCTGTGCTTCAGAGACCTTGCTCGTAACCAATTCACAGGGGAGATACCGAGGCTAATTTACTGGAATGAAGTATTGCAATATCTGTAAGTGATGAAAATGTGACTAATTTAAACTGTCTGTTTTCATTAAATTCTGCTATTCGGCTGATGTAGTGTTGGGTGTACTACAAACATGCAAGTCTTTGATTTTCACTACCGTTGATTGTGCTTTAAAACTCCACAGGGGTTTACGTGGGAACCTTTTAAGTGGTACGCTGTCCCCTGATATGTGTCAACTGACTGGTCTTTGGTACTTGTAAGTGATAACTGTTGCTGCTGAAATTCATGGTTATCCTATGCTTTCTGTTTAAAATTGTTTCCATTATTGATCTCTTATTCCGATGCTTTTGATGTCTCTAGTGATGTAAGGGGCAATAATTTGACTGGCACCATTCCCGATAACATCGGTAACTGTACTAGTTTTCAGATCTTGTAAGTCACTATCTCTTTCCTTGGCTTGTCATTGTTGTTGTTTGGTTATATTTGTAATAAACGGTGATGCTTGCCTTAGGGATATTTCATACAATCAGATCACTGGGGAGATCCCGTACAACGTTGGCTTTCTGCAAGTGGCTACCCTGTAAGCTTCACTCTTGCACATTATAACTGACATAATTGCAGTCTCTCGATTTGTTATGGCTACGAATTGACAATATGCTGTGTCTCAGGTCTCTACAGGGGAATAGGCTAACTGGACAAATTCCTGAAGTGATTGGTCTGATGCAGGCCCTTGCTGTTCTGTATGTATCACAATATTTTTTGATTTGTTTTTATCTTGAGCAACAATGTTCCTTCAAACTTCATCTTTTCTGTGGATAGTCAAAAAGCATAGATTTTGTTGAATAGCATTTTTTTTTTCTTTTTTAGGATTATTAATTCCATGTCCTTATTGCAGGGATCTGAGTGAAAATGAGTTAGTTGGACCAATTCCCCCTATAATTGGAAACCTGTCCTATACTGGAAAGTTGTAAGTTTATCATTGGGATATTGTTAATCTCCTATTTGTTTTCTTGAGGTCTTAGTTAATCATATTGTATGACAGATATCTCCATGGGAATAAGCTTAGTGGACCGATTCCTCCAGAACTTGGAAATATGTCAAGACTCAGTTACCTGTGAGAAAATTCCTGCCATTTGAACTCTATAAATTGTACTCAGTTGACTTCTTGAGTTTTTCATATGCCTTCCTCTTCCAGGCAGTTGAATGATAATCAGCTTGTTGGTCCTATTCCTCCAGAACTTGGGAAGCTAGAGCAATTGTTTGAGTTGTGAGTTTCCTTTGTGATTTATGTTTACTGATCTATGATTATGGTTAGTAAATTGTTGATTGACTGATTTATTGTGAAATGTTGATACATGGCTAGGAATCTTGCAAACAATAATCTTGAAGGACTGATCCCCGATAATTTAAGCTCCTGCACAGCGTTAAATCAATTGTAAGATGATAACATGTTTTTCAGTCACCAGGCCATGTAAGTTCATTACAAATACCTATCATGATCATCCATTGATTTTGTTTCTTTTTCTTGCATCACAGGAATGTGCATGGAAATTGCTTGAGTGGTTCTGTTCCCTCTGGTTTCAGAAATCTCGAGAGCTTGACTTACCTGTATGTCTGATGAAATTTTTATATAAGTGCTTCAATCATTCTGGTTAACTCAAAGAATTGTGCATTACATTGAAGTGACAAAAAATGACTCTATTTGCAGCAATCTTTCAGCAAACAATTTTAATGGCATCATACCTTCTGAACTGGGGCGTACAATCAATCTTGATACATTGTATGGTTTGGTGTTAGATTTTCTTTTGGGATTAATCTTCTGATGCAAGAAACTTATTGTAGCTCTGATCTCAGGGATCTCTCGAGAAACAAATTTACAGGAGTGGTTCCTCCTTCCATTGGTGACCTGGAGCATCTTCTCACGCTGTAAGGCTTTGGGCTGGTTGTTATATTCCTCTTGTTGTCTATGCTCATTGAACTGTTGTTATAGCAGTATTCTTGTGCAATGGCTTTTATCAGGAACTTAAGCAGAAATCATCTTGATGGGCCACTGCCGGCAGAGTTTGGAAATCTCAGGAGTGTACAGATCATGTCAGTTCTTTTTCAGCAGTTTCCTTTCTCTCCGGTGAATTTTTGTTTTCACGTTTCATGTCTGTACTCACTGTAGTGGTTCTCTTGCAGTGATATGTCATTCAACAATGTCTCCGGCACCATTCCTGCAGAATTGAGTCAGTTGCAGAACATTGTATCTCTGTAGGTGCCTTTGCTAATCTTTTGGTAATTGATCAAATGATGTCTTCATTGCATATATTTTTGGACGAGTCTTCAATACATATTTGCAAATTTGCAAAACTGCAAAGTCATACTTGTTCTTCTTTGCTATTGTATGACAGAATACTGAATAACAATAATTTGCATGGAGTAATCCCGGAGCAACTTAGCAAGTGTTTCAGTCTCACAATATTGTGTGTTCTCTTACCAAATTTCAATTTCTTTTCTTTACTGTTCATCCAAAGCTTTCCTGAGCATGATGCTTGTATTTCAGAAATGTATCCTACAACAACTTATCAGGAGTTGTTCCGCCTCTTGGAAACTTTTTAAGATTTCCTCCTAATAGGTAAGAGAGTCTGAGAGATTTTTTCTTTGCAAGTTTGTGTTATAGTTACGCTAATGGATATTTTGCTTCAGCTTTTCAGGGAATGACTTATTGTGTGGTGATTGGGTGGGTTCTATATGTTATCGTTCTGAGCCAAAACCCCGAGGTAATGGCTTGATATGGTCTGATCCTTTTGTGGCGTCATTCCTTTCTCCAACACTACTGACAAATCAATTCTTTATGACTTGCTCCACAGGAATTTTCTCCAGAACTGCAGTTGTTTGTATGTTGGTGGGATTTCTCGCTTTACTATCCATGGTAATCGTCACCATTTACAAGTCGAATCATCCAAATCTGCCAGTGAAGAATTGCAGGAGGACCATGCAGGGTAATCAAATTTTATGTGCATTCTATTTACATTGGGACAGCATTTGAAATTATGATGTGTGCCTTTCCTATGATACTCACCCTTTGAACCTGTCTCTTAGGTCCTCCAAAACTTGTTATTCTTCACATGGATATGGCTATCCATACGTTAGATGATATAATGAGAATCACTGAGAACTTAAGTGAAAAATATATTGTTGGATATGGTGCTTCAAGTACAGTATACAAGTGTGTATTGAAGAATTCCCGGCCAATAGCAATTAAGCGACTTTACAATCAGCATCCTCACAATTTGCAAGAGTTTGAGACTGAGCTCGAAACCATTGGAAGTATTCGACACAGGAATGTTGTCAGCCTTCATGGTTATGCATTATCTCCTTATGGAAATCTCCTTTTCTATGACTACATGGAAAATGGTTCTCTGTGGGATCTTCTCCACGGTTAGCTCTGACTCTGAAACTCTTTTGTTCAATTATGTTGTTTCATGCTTATTGTTTGCCAGTAGTAACTAGATGCATGGTGACATTTTCATAGTATGACAGCAAAACTCCTCCAAAGGGTGACTAATTATTCAAGAAATTGATAGTTCTTATTGCTTCAATGAATGAGGCTTTGCACTATCATATGTTCTATTTTAAAATGGATACCTTGTCTCAGCAGCAGGTGCAGTTTGACTTATGCTGAAATCTTTATGGGTTTGATCCGTTTTCTTTGTTACTAATTTACAGACATCTTTTTCGAGTCTGATTTTTTTTCTGGTTTTCACACAGGACCACCAAAGAAGGTAAAGCTTGATTGGGAGACACGCTTGAAAATAGCTGTTGGGGCGGCACAGGGACTTGCGTACCTTCATCATGATTGCAATCCTCGAATAATTCACAGGGACATTAAATCCTCTAACATCCTGGTTGATGAGAATTTCGAGGCTCATCTCTCAGATTTCGGAATTGCTAAGTGCCTACCAACTGCAAAAACACATGCTTCAACTTATGTGCTCGGAACGATTGGCTACATTGACCCTGAGTATGCCCGGACATCTAGGCTGACTGAAAAATCAGATGTGTACAGCTTTGGTATTGTCTTGTTGGAGCTCTTGACAGGAAAGAAGGCTGTTGATAACGAGTCTAATTTGCTTCAAATGGTATGGCCTTTTCTTTTGTACCTCATTGTATTCATAACATGAACAGTTATATCTTATAAATTAATGCTGTCTTTCTCACATGTCTAGATACTGTCCAAGGCTGATAATAACACAGTAATGGAAGCTGTAGATCCTGAGGTCTCTGTTACATGCATGGATATATCCATTGTGAAAAAGGTATTCCAGCTTGCTCTATTGTGCGCTAAGCGCTACCCTTCAGAGCGGCCAACAATGCATGAGGTTGCGAGGGTGTTGATCTCTCTACTTCCAGCACCGGCCTCAAAGCCTTCTTCTCGCAATGTCAAGACCATAGACTATGCGCGGTTCGTTATAAACAACAAAGGACAGCAGCAATTGATGAGTCAGTTGCCTCAAGTTCGTCAGGAGGATAGTACATCGGATGCTCAGTGGTTTCTTAAGTTCCGGGAAGTTGTTTCCAAGAACACCCTTTGAGATTTTGCACGCCAATTCCTACATTGGAGAAGAGGAAATAGGGGCACATAAGATGTTATGAGGATGCAGCGTTTGGGTGGTGTTCTCTATTAATTGCAGCATAGTATTGGGTTCGTCGAGGAGATTTACTTTTTGTCCCCCCGACACTACACTGACCCCTTTCCCTTCGTAGCTGAAATTTTTGGGGGAAGGTTTTTGTGGATAGCCCCTACTCGTTTAACTTGAGAGGAAACATTGAGAAAAGTTTAGCTTTTGTTAGCAAGGAGAACATGTAAAAAAGTGACGATGTTAGATTTGTCTTAGGTTGAACCTGCTGGATGTTTATCTTTTATGTTGCCCAATGATGCGATTAAGGACTGCACATGGTTCGCTTGGGGAAGGAAGACTTGTCGTGACATGTACTTTGCGCGTCTCATGTTCTCGTTTGACCTTGGCAATTTCTCCTCACTCCTTTAAGAAACTGTTTGGAAGTTATGTATTCTAATTTTTCGCCCTATTTCACTGGCATTATAGAACAGAGTACTCATTAGTGTTTTGCTCGTAAACTTTTAGAGCACGTAGCTGATTGGCAGGGTATGGCACACAGCTAATATTTATTTGCTCTGAACCTAGCCTTTTTTCGCCGTAGGCCCTAAGGGATATCATTTGGCAAGGCTGCACGGAAAGATGATGCCCGCCGTTGAGCAACTCCTGTGTGCAAATATTACTTTGGACGGTGATAATTTAGGAAAGAACTATAGGTAATTGGGCGTCAGATTGAGGAGAAAAATCCTTTGTGATTCTGATTAATGTGTTAAAGGAAATTGCGAGTAATGTTATCTCCAACCGTTCATGCTTGCATTTACTAAGAGGGCACTGGCTATCTTTTACATGCAAATTTGATCAATCCACAAGGTAAAACACACTGTAAAGGCAAAGCCATGAAAATTGTTTTTGTTGAGGATACGAATGTCGCAGACTGGCATGTACCATCAAAGTAAAAAGGCTTAAATCGGGGAAGTACCATTGTAATTGGGCACAGCCATCCTCAGCCGATGAGAAGAGATTTGAGCCGCAAGATTTATCCTTAGATGAGCATCTTTACTCGTCACGTCCTTTATACCCAGGTGACCTTCTTGGGATCATTATCAGTGGACGCCTTCTTGATCTGATGTTGACGTTCCTGAGGCACACGAAGGCGGTTGCATCTTAGATCACATTTCCAAATGCGGCTGGGAAAAGCAAAGGCCTACATTTGACATCCGCAATCACGTGTATGCCACAATTGTGGTGACCCATATGCATCTTTAATGACTGTACAATGTCCGGCCGAAAAGAATAGGCATTCCTTGAGTTGAAGGGAGCCACAATGGGATCCACTCATCTTGAACAGCAGCTGGTACATATGACTGGCATCATCTGATATCCCCATAGTTATTAGTCAATGATGAATCTAAGCATGAGTATGGAAGTTCACCACAAAAAAGAACAATCTTCCTCTGACCTGTTAATGCAGGCTAGTTGTCCTAGTTGTCCGACTCCAGCAATCCGCTTGCCCCTCCCACACTGAATCTGCCATCCTATGACACTGGATGACGTATCCTCCCTTTCTATCAACTGTTGATGTAACCGTGTGAGATCTGATGAAACCTTACAGATTGATTTTCCAAAACGACCGATTCTTGGTTAATGTGAAGAACAGTCTGGTCCATGGTCTACCTCATATTCCTGATGGATCAACATCACTGCATTTTGTATTAAATCATTGTGCCATCAAATAAAGTGAACCTGTATCAGCGACAATCAAAATCATGCTAACCTTTATCAGGTAGTTGGCTTCGAAAACAAGACCTTCTTAGAGGAACCAACCCCTGTGACCAGAGGAGCTTTTGACCGAGTCTTTGAATTCAGCTGAGATATAGATTTTAAGGAGAGCTGGCCAACCATGAGAATTAGACAATAAGTGAAATCCTGATGACTCTTCAACACTCCAGATAAAGTTTAGTAAAGGAAAACAAACAATTCTTCAAACATGGTGAAGATGCTGTTAAGGAAAAAAAGAGGTAATGAAAGAAGAAGCTACCATCAATTGGTAGTTTAGAATAAGTTTAAACTCGACATGCCTTTTCAAAGAGGTCCACTGGTGGGTCATACTTTTTCCTTTGGCATTTTGTTTCCTGAAAAAAAGAGCAGTTGATGAAGCAAAAATTGTCAAAGAAAGCAATGAAGTAGATTAGAACTGGTCTAAAAACTATTTCCTTGCACAGGCTGTTTTAAATTTATATTTTCTTAATTAACTCCCAAATTCTTATACCACGGGCGACCAACATAATTCATCACATGGCCATATAACAAACTAGTATATATTGCTCTCAATGTAGTAATATTCAATCAAAGAGACCACCTTATTATTTGCTGAAGCTCCAAATTTAGGAGCAACATTACAAGTCTGACTGTGAGTATCAGCAGAAGTCGGTCTGCAGAGGGAACAGTAACAGTTAGAGAGCAATATTGACATCTCCATAAAATGTAACTTCAAAAAAGCAACTCCCCATATCTAAAGTAAAAGCTTCAGCACTTAACAATAGTTCCTCCACATTATGTTTTTTCATTCTACCTCAGAATCTTTAGTTAAAAATTAACAGTGACAAACTGTATTACCTATTGACTTCTGGCATTACATTTTCTGAAGCAGAAAGAGAAGCATCTTCTTCCTGCCACAACAAACAAATTAACTCCTATATAGTGAGATAAATGACCATACGCAACTTATGCATCTTTTGATCAGGTTAGCATGATTACAGAAGCATGGACCATCTTGATTGTCCATGGCAAAGGCCTAAAAGCCAACAAGAAAGACACAATGACTCAGAAGAGTTCCAACATGCACATTGTCCACATTAAATAGTATAATATGCAATGCAAAGAAATGCTTCTCCCCATCAGATGTTATAGAAACGTTTGCTGGAAAAAGAACGAGTTTCATGCAATTTGAGAGAGAGCATACCTGGAACCCTAATGTGCTTTTCTTATGGAGAGTTGCTAAAGGTACCTTCAAGGCCAAAACATGCGCACTAAGATCATACAATTTGAATGAGAATAGTTGTGTAAAGTGGACTATAGACCAGAAAAAAACTGTACTAACTTTACAGTGCAATTGGCATGCCTTCAAAACTGGCGAGTTTGATTTGGCATGTTCACCAGACTCTGCTCTATGTTTAGACCTGAAACTTGAAATTACAACGAATTCATAAGTTTCCTTGTGTGTAAATGAAAACTGATAAACATTTCCAAACAGAACGGTTGGCCAGATGGAAAGGTTAACACCTGTGTCTTTGTGCCCTATGGGCTGTTTCCAAAGAAAATTCTTTTGGAATTGTATAGTTCCGTCTAACAAGCACCGAGTCAATATCATATCCAACCTGATACAGGGTCAAGATAGTGCAAACATTTCCATTTTATTGAGCTGATTGTGGATATGACAAATTATTTGCCAGACTTACACCCATTCAGAAGTCAAAGATGACAATTTCCAAATGGTGTACCGTACCGTACCTTTTTAGATAATTTGTGATGTAGAGGAGTTTGGTGCTTCAAATTAGCAACCTAAATAGAAAATTTACCAGTGATCATCAACTCCAATTAAAAATTGGAAAAGACTAGCAAGAAAATTTAGTTGCTGGCTGATATAGAACAAAATAAAAAGAAAGATGCCCGTGAATGTCATTACACAAGACAATAAAGCACCTTTTGCAAATAGCCTGCTTCTAGCTTTTGTCGTTTGGTGGCTCGATTCTCACTTAGGGGTGAGTTCTGCAAAGATGTCTTATGATTTTTGACTGAAAACTTGTTGGACCTAGAATTTTAATGTGGAAACATAGATGAAAGACAGTGAGCGACAATTCAAACAAATAAAGACAGGATTAAACAGGAAAATTCACCAGCCCAACAGCTGCACCTCAAGAAACTACTAAAACGAACTTCTAGGCTCCGGTTTTGCTTGGCCAAGTAGCTAGCTGTGGGCTTCATCAAAGTTGAACTTCTAGGTGAGGATGACTCCACCAGTGGCGTGGTTTTGACTTTTGGGGTCTTTTCTGCTGTATGGTTAGAACACAAATAAGAACAGAGGAGAATAACAGGGCTTGAAGCTTCATTCCTAGAAACAGCAATGGCAAATACAAAATGCATCTCAAGACTCAAACCATGCGATCCTTAAGGACATCCAAACTTTCACTCGAGCGAAAAAAGACCACCTCGTGAGACTACTTGCTTATTTGCCTCTTTTTCCCTTTTAGCTGCTGGTTAGAACAAGATGACACCAAAAAATCCTTCTACATCTTGAGGGAGGAAAAGAAAAAAGAAGACAAAGAACATTCACATAGCACCAACAGCCTTCTTACCGACTGCCAAAAGATGCCAAAAGCTTAGACACTCCCGACTCCTAAAACCTAGGTCATATTCTACCTTGATGAACCATGTTCAGAGGAGTATGACATGATTAGTAAAGGATACCTTGGTCGCTGCTATTTAGTGCTGAAACCTCCGAGTCCACGTCATGATCCACGTCTGTAGAGACAGAATTCACGTCGTCTTGACCATCCATTCTCGAGGACGTCTCTGCATCTTCTCTCGGATCGTGATCACTCCACCTCAGTTTCACTACCAAGGCTGACACGGAAAAGTAAATGCGAGGTGAGCGGCACAAAGATAATTCAACCAAAATCATCAAAAACCAACAGTTTTGCAAACTTCCACTCCTAGGCAGGATGAAAATAAGATTAACTTCGTTGAAGGACACTATACACTCGGAGCAGATCGTTTCAGGTAGAAAGCAGCGAAGCGTGAACGGTTGCCGACATTAAGAGTTGCTCATAGGCAGTGAGTAAGACCGATCACTGACGGTTGGAAGAAAACGATAACAGAGCTGGCAGAAAATCTCTTAAGTGTTCGCGGCAGGCATCGTGGCCTTCTACGATCGCGAACTGGATACGAAGAATGCATTAGAAATCGCATGCACACGAGATAATCGTCGTCTCTAAACACTCCAGGCTCTTGCGAAAAATCGACGACGCGCTTGGTTCAGCAATCGTCGACAGGCGGATGACAAAAAAATCACGTCAAAAAAAAAAACAAAGAGAGTCTGCGGTTGATGATCCGATGCTTACGCGAAGGCGGACAAGTTCCGGCGGATTTAAACCAATGCTCCGCGGCTTCGGCCTCCGAGCGCGTCTCGGACCGGCAGAAATCGTAGAAACGAGCCGCGTCGAACTCGTAATCAGGATCGCATTCCTCGTCGCTCCATCCTTCCATTTCATCGCCCATCGCCTCCTCCTCTCTCATCAGATGACCGAGAAATCAGGCGAAGAATCTACGAAGCATTCAAAAAAGAAAAAAAAAAAGTTCATCCGAACGAGAACCGGAGCTAACGGAGCAGCGCGCCAACTGCAGCCGGAGCCGCGAAGCGTCCCCTCGCTATATCACGGACGCCGCGGTGGAGGCGTCGCGATCGAGTCTCGCCGATTTCGCGAGAAACTTCCTCGCCGTTTCCCGTCGGATTTTCTCGGGAAAATCGAGAGGGGGAGGCGGTGAGGAGCGGGGGGAGTAGCGATCATGGGGAAGGGAGGCGACGAGCTGGTGGTGTCCTTTTGTAAGGGGACGAGACCCCCCCCGAAAAAAGGAAAGAGCCGGTCGATTGATTCCGGAGGCGACGGTTCGTTTAAGGATCCGGGGTTTTTTGAATTTGTGGGTCCGCACTTCGGGTACTGCTCATTTGTCTCCTACCGCCTGAAATGACTGTTTTGCCCCTCTCGCATGCAAAGCAGTAAGCACGTCTTGGCTTTTGTCTCTTTACTGTTTAGACACATCAACCTCGAAAGTCGAGTGGCAAAATTCCAACAGTATCCCGATGCCCGGTATATCCATTTAAGAAGAGTAATTATATGATTTTAGGCATCCGTTTATTTTACGAAAAATAGATAATTTGAAAAATATTTTCTTAAAAGATAATTGTTCATAATAATTAGGTGATAAGAGGTATTTTTATTATTATTAATAATTTATGTTCAACATTTTTGTAAATAATGAAAAAATTTCCTCCATTCATCTTTGTAAACGATGCAAATAATCTTTTTTATAAAGTATTTTTCTAAATCATTCATTTATCATGAAATAAAGGGAGCCCAAGTAACGGGGATGGTTTTCGAAAGAGTCCACCTAACAATCATATGGTTTAATTTAGTTTTTGAAATGAATTGCACCGCATTCCAAATAATTTTAAAACATTTTTTTCTATTGAATTGAATTGTTCCACATTGCAATAATATGAAAACTATTATGCAATTATCAAAAAAGTCAAATTACTTTTTTTTCGCAATATCTATTATGAAGTACCGACTTCACACATTATCATGATAGGTGTATCATTTATATATTATTTTCTTCTTGGAGAGATTTTTGTGCCGGTCTATAATTTGGAGATTTAAAATGGAAAAAAACAGAGAAACTTGGTCTTGGCCGATGTCTTGCCCGGGAAAAAATCAATTGCATTGACATGTTGCCCACGAAGTGTGTGCACCGAATAGAAATTGTCTTGATTGAGACTTTAATCTTTCTTTTTTGGGTTTTATTCTGGCCATATTAGACTCTGGAATTTGGACCAGTCCAGTTTTGAAATTTAAAAAACAAAGGCAAGGTTTTGTCCTCTTTTCTTTTCTTCCCCTTGCGAAAGGGTCTTACTTTTCCCAGGAAATTCCAAAAGAAACAAAATTCCAAAATTAGGAAACCACAGAAGAGACGGGCCGCGCCTTTTTCAGTGAAAGGGCAATTCGGTCATTTCGTAAATACGGTGACGCTCCTCTAGATTTGAAAAAATAAAAATTGAAGATGAATGAGGTTGATGGTTGACGGTTGACTAACGATAGAAAGTTTCGATCGCGTCAATAATGAAGCGTCAACGCGTTACTTCCTCTCTATTTTGTTAGGTAAAAGTACGATTTTTGGAAATCACATGCCCCCGGAGAATCCAAATTCCATACAGATGCCATCGTTTCCTATCGAGTGGGTCGCTTGAAATGGTAGGGTGAAGCAACAGCCGCACGGGGTGGAAAAAGATTATAAAAGTACGGTTATAATTGCCCACTTTTCGTAATCTAATTCATTTGGATTTCAAATCACCTTTTATTGATTTGGTCTTACAAAGATCGAGTGAATGCCTATTTAGTTTTTCCAATCGAAATGATTAAAAGGTACGGAAAAGATACTTGAAGATTTAATCCCCCAATTCAAAAGAATTGTAAATTCGAACAAATATATTATATAGATTTGAGACTATAAATGAATATGCGTGTCATGTATGAATTTACTCGGAGTTCATGTGTGCATAAACCAATCTAATCTAATATAGATATTGAATTTTACATTTCAGTGCGATTGGTACTAGCCATACGTTGATGTTTGGGATTCTGATGACAAGCTTAGGCATTTGTTCCTTATATTTCTCTTTATCTTCTTTCTTTGTTCTTTTTACGTGAATTGCAAATAATCTCCTGAATGAGATTTCGAATGTCTTAATCTCTCTATCATAAAGATGGATAATTTGCAACCTATTATGTACATGTTGTACCAATTTGCGTTGGGAGTGTGCGACAGAAATCCGATATCTTCACTCGCGGAGATTGGCAAGAGGTAGCCGAAATCTAAGCCCACCAACATATATAATTTGACCTACATTCACTTAAAAGTTTAAATTAATAAGTTATTGGCTAAATAAGATATATTAATTTGGGTATCAAAAACCCGGCCTAGCTCGACCTGACCCAAACATGAATTTAAGAATTTTTCCAGTCGGTCTTTTTATCGGTTCAAGTGGCATGAAAATATTCAAGTATTTTGACTTTTCGAGTTGGCCACAAAACTACCAAACTTAAGCCGAATCCAAATAAATATGCTTCGAACTAGGAAAAGAAGGAAATTCTTGCTTTTCACAACTCAACACATAGAAGAGGAAAAATGAAACCCAAAACTCGACTTGACCCAATCACTTGGGTAAATTTGTCATTCGATTTGGGTCGGGTTAATATCAGGTGGGGTCGGGGTTGAGTTGGCTATTAAATGAACCTGAGCAGACTCATTGACACCCTCGGTATTAATTACTTCATACCACACCAATTATCTGATGTGGGATTTTGCAAATATAGTTTAGATATGTATCATTGCAATTTGAAAGCAACAATAGACACACCTCGATTTGCACCCACCGAAATGAGGTACACTGCAATGAAGAATCACTCACCACTGCCACCTGAAACTTCCTACTCCTTGTTTCTTTTCTTCTGCGTAAGTTTTTTTCCCCCTCTCTGTATTTCGCTTTCAACAAGTGAAGACAAGGAAAAAGAAAAAGCGATTCTGAGTAAAAACAATTTGGGTCCGCGGGGTGTGACCAGGAGTTGCCTGGTGTGCCAGTCCAAAAGAAAAGCCGCTCCTTGTGATTCCCCTTGTCGTTTCGTGTGGAGTCCTTTTCGTGGATATCTCAAGCAAAAGAGTTCTTGCTACCAAGAGGTAACACGAATATCCGTTCGTGAAATCTTTAAATAGAGGGAATGAAGTAAATGATTTATGAATTTTGACATAATATGTGATGTTATCCTCAAATTTTTAATTTATTTAATATGATTCTCGAAATTCAATGTGATTCCTAAATTTTTAAACATTTTCATATAATCCAAATATCACATTGAACATTTATTAATAGTTAGAGACTGCACTTAACAAAATAAAATTGTAGAGGCAAAATTATACATTGGGCCAAAGTTTAAGTATTATATTACAAATTGGACAAAAATTTATGGATCATTTGTACTATTATCTCCTTTAAATACATTAGAGTACGCTATCAAGAGAAATACTATAGTGACTACCAAGATATGTCACATGTCAAACATTGATTGGCACTAACCTAGTAGAGTTGGGTTTCGGTGCATCTATAGCGGTGCTAGGGTCGAATGCCTTATTTTCATCATTTTGCTCTTTGTTTTTCTCCTCTTTCTTTTATTATTTTTTCTTTAGATTTAATATAATTACATTCATTTTATTTTTGCTTTTGTGGTTTCTCAACCTATCATTGAGCGCGTTATTGTACTACTTATTTCATATTTGGGAATTAGTTCATTCATGTGCATTTTATGATGGCCATCAAGTCATTGATATGCAGCTGTCCATAAGTAACGTCGAATATTTCTCCTTGTACAAGTTTTTCCATTTTGCGTAATGTGCCTTGCACAAATCCTATGTTTTGCAAGAGGAGACAGTGTAAAACCACATGGACAAGGCTGCGCAAAACATAATAAAATGTATACAAGGAGAATTTAATACAATGTCAACTATATTTTTATGGATTCAATCTTGGGGGTTCCTTCCATTCTCTCCCTTGCTTGTCTCTCTCCATCTTTTTCTTCAACCTTCGCCCATGGGATCCCCTCCCTCTCTTATTGATTTTGTTTACACTTATTTTTGTTATTTTCTTGTTTCTTTCTCTCTCCTAATCTATATTCTGGAGCCCTTTTCTCCCAATTTAATTCTAGATTTGGGAGCATATAAATATGCTTTTGTGAATTCCATGCGCTCGTGCTCTATTCATGGACAAGTCTTCTGCCTCCAACTTCGATGATGATTGTAGGAGCTTTAGTGTTTTGATAAAGTATGAAAATTTGTCCCAAATGTTGGATTTGCATTCATTCAACTTAGTTTTTTTTTTTTTGGTCGAAAACAAGAAATATTATATCAGTAAAGGAAAGGAGTACAGCATCCCGCAGCTAATGCATCCGCATACATAAGATTTGAAAGAAAGGAAGGAAGAGAGGAGGCCCAATTCGGTGATAAGCTCCCATTAGAATGGGCCTGTGCAGCCCAATGAGCCACCCAATTGGCTTCACGCCCGCAAGGGACAATTCGCGGGGTTGCGAAGAGACTAAGTTTAGCCGCCGCTTCTGCCATTACCGAACGCATCTGCCATGGTGTCGTTGCTGGATCTTGAAGGGCTTCCACCACCGTAAGGCAATCGGTTTCAAGCACAAGGCGTTGGTGGTGTTTTCCTTGCTGGAGCAGATAGTCAAGAGTGCGGAGTAAAGCTTGGATCTCGCTGTGCAGAGTCGAGTGTGCTGTGTAACCATAGGTAAAGCCATGAAGGAAAGTTGCGGTGTGATCTCTGAGGATACATGCCATAGCGCCCTTTGATGTCGTCTGTTGATATGCCCCGTCGATGTTGATTTTAATTTCAGCAGATCCGGAGGTCGCCACAGAACTCGGTTGGGATGGAGCTCGGGCGGTACCCTGCAGCGATTGGGATGAAATGGAAGAAATCCGCTCCTGAGCAAGGGCTTCCTGAACGACCAGCACTGGATTTGGCCGTTTATTCCGAAAGATGAAGGCATTACGAGCTTTCCATATCTGCCATAGCAATGCAGCAAGAAGATCCACAGAAGGTATGCGACCTCGCTTTTCTATCTGATCTGTGAGCCATTCATCCATTCGCCTGATGGAGCTTGGTATAATAGAGATATTAACCTGGGGATGTGTCCAAACACTTTTTGTCCATGGACATAACAGCAGAAGATGTTCTATTGTTTCGGGTTGATCTTGATTGCATAGAGGGCATGTGGGGCTGGCTGTAATGTGTCCCTGATAGAGATTAGCTTTAGTAGCTAGAGCATTTTGACAAATGGACCAAAGGAAAGGGCGTATTTTAGGGGTAATTTGATTTTCCATATAGTTTTCCACAGATTGGAGGAGGTGTATATGATGATGATGCTTGAGTCGGAGGAATACTGTTCTTGGATTGCCTTATAGTATGGTAGGCACTTTTGACTCGTGTAAATACCATTTTGAGTTTTGGTCCAAATTACACAATCGCATCACAAGTAGGGCTCACCGTATAGATAGAATCTCGGCAATTATATACGCAGGAAAATGTTGAGTGATAAGGGGGATGTTCCAAGTACTATGATCCGAGTTAATGAGGTCCGCTACCT
Organism: Eucalyptus cloeziana; assembly: GCA_014182715.1. Classification (NCBI taxonomy): domain Eukaryota; kingdom Viridiplantae; phylum Streptophyta; class Magnoliopsida; order Myrtales; family Myrtaceae; genus Eucalyptus; species Eucalyptus cloeziana. Next base: position 522,479 of record CM024644.1, read on the forward strand.
TTGTAGGAGCGTCACGATTAATAGGACCTCCAAGAACCCCATTCGGAAGCCAACGATCTTCCCAAATGCTAATAGAGTGGCCATTACCAACGGACCACAGTAGGTGAGGTGCAATAGCATCCCTTCCAAGCAAGATACTCCTCCAACCCCAGGATGGTCTTGAACCTAGTTCAGCATGCAGAAAATCCCGAGCATGAAAATATAAGCCTTTAAAGAGAGTGCTCCATAAAGAGTTGGGATTTTGAAGTAGACGCCAAGCTTGCTTACCAAGCATGGCGTTATTGAAATCAAGCAAGTCACGAAAACCAATACCCCCATTCTGTTTGCTTGTTTTGAGCGTGTCCCAATTCTTCCAATGGATGCCCGATTTCTTGCCATCACTTTGCCACCAAAACCTAGCAATTTTCTGTTCTATGGACTTACATATAGACACGGGAATCTTGAAAATAGACATGGCGTATTGAGGAAGTGCCTGTACAACAGCCTTTAGTAAAATTTGCTTTCCACCCTTAGAGATTAAATTTTCTTTCCATCCTTCTAGCTTGGCATTCACTTTCCCTACTAGCCAAGCAAACATTTCTCTCTTAGATGTGCCCCAATCGAAGGGATACCAAGATATTTACCGGCCTTGTCTAATACAGTATTCGGAGTTCATGAGCTAGATTTTCCTTAAGAGTTAAAGGACAATCCTTACTAAACAAAATGCTGGATTTATTTCGATTGACTCGCTGGCCGTAGCATAACAATACTGATTGATGATGTTAGCCAAATTCTGACATTCAAGTAATTTACCATCCAAAAAGAAAATGGCATCATCCGCAAAAAAGAGGTGAGATAAAGTGGGGCACCATCTATTCAATGTAATGCCTTTAAGAAGCCCCATGGTAATTGCTTGAGTCATAAGATGAGATAAAACATTGGCCAATAGGATGAATAGATAGGGTGAAAGAGGATCACCTTGGCGAATACCTCGTGATGGTTTGAAAAATTGAAGCAGTTCACCATTAAACTTGACACTAAAGGAGACTGTCGTAATGCACTGCATAACCCAATTTACCCAAGTAGAATGAAAACCAATCTTGAGAAGATAGTCTTATAGGAAGTCCCACTCCACCCGGTCATAGACTTTTTGCATGTCCATTTTCAAAATAGCTCAAACTTGCCTCTTGCATTTTCTGATATTTATTTGATGAAGCACCTCTTGCACTATTAAGATGTTGGCTTGTATTTGTCGTCCACTCACAAAGGCATTTTGTTCCCTGGATATGAGTGCCGGCAAGTATGGTTTCAATCGATTCGCTAGCACTTTCGAGATAATTTTATAGCCATAGTTGCATAGGCTAATCGGGCGATATTGATCCAGCCTTTCAGGATGAGGGACCTTAGGAATAAGAGATATGATAGTCTGATTTAGAAGAGGCGACATCACTCCGGATAGAAAGAACTGTTGTACAAAAAAGACGATGTCATCCTGAAGGACATCCCAGTGGTGTTGGAAAAATAAGCCATTTAAGCCATCTGGACCCGGTGCTTTAGTAGCACCCAACTGAAAAGTAGCATCTCGGACTTCCTCCTTAGTGACCGGCGCGATTAAAGATAAGTTCATTTCCTCTGTGATAATACTAGGACACTGGTTTAGGATAGGGCCATAATCTCGAGTTCCCATCGTCGATAGAGATTAGAGAAATAATCGTAGTCATCTCGCTTTAAAACCGGAGGATCACGTATCCATATCGATTATCATCTTGCAGCATGCTAATCCCGTTGCGTTGTCGCCTCGAATAGTAGTTGCATGAAAGAATTGAGTGTTTTTATCCCCCACATCAGCCATTTTATGCGAGATCTCATGGCCCAATATTGCTCCTCTTGTTGCCATAATTGTTGTATTTGTCTTTGTTTCGAGAAGAGATCAATGGTTGATCATAATGATGGGATTGATTCACTTGATGTTGAAGCTGTTGATATAAGACTGCAAGCTGTTGGTGACCCTTGGAGAATTTTCGTCGACTCCATTGAGCTAGGGCAGATGAAACCAGCATCAGTTTAGAAGTAAAGGAGGAGGTTGTTGTAGTGGTGGATCGCCAAGATCGTGTAATAACATCACGGCATTCCGAGTCCTGAATCCAGAAGGCTTCAAAGACAAAAGGCCTAGCCCGCCGGTGCTGTACGCCATCCGTTATCAAAAGCAAGGGACTATGATCTGATCCCAAAGCTGGTAAAGCAAATACTTCAGCCGCCGGGTATGTAAGACGCTAGTCCAAATTGCAGACAGCCCTGTCTAATCTTTCCTTAACAAAATCCACACCAGCCCTATGATTCGTCCAGGTAAAATAACATCCTTTACTTTCGACGTCCATTAGGAAACAATCATGCAAAACATCCTGAAAAGATTGCATTCATTGTGGATTAGCCATATGCTTACCAAATTTTTCCCAATAATAGAGAATGTCGTTGAAGTCGCCAATACATAGCCATGGCAGATTGTTGGAAGCACTAATGAGCCGTAAGGTTGCCCAAAAAAGAAGGCGTTGTTGCAAAGAGGCTGGTGCATGGAGGCAGGTAAGTCGCATCCTAATCCCAGTTGGTAAGTCGAAGACGAAAACATCAAAATAGTCGATGAGGAACTAGCCAACGATATATCTAGCTGGTTATTCCAAAAAGAGCAAGACCACCAGCTAAACCAATAGGATTGATAAGACTAGAGTGAGGAAACTTGAGCTGTTGTTGTAGACGTAGAAGTAATGGCTGCTGATTTTTAGTTTCCATCAAAAAGATGCCATCGGGCCTCTCCTTAGCCACTAAGGCTTTAAGGGATTGAACTGTCAGGGGGTTGCCCAGCCCCTGACAATTCCAACTCAAAAACTTCATTTGTCCTGCGGTGGCTTTTTAGGGCAAGCCACCAGGGCCCATTGTCCAACTTCATCAGATTCAATAATAGGAGTGTCCATTAGATGAGTTTCGTCAAAAGTGTCATGCTGATGTAGTCGTGAGTCATAAGGGCAATACCTCTTTAACTTTTTCGGAGTGCTGGCTTTACTATGCAGCTTACTATGTTGTTGTCGCTTGGGGTTGGAAGAGCCCACTTCTAGATCATGCATATGTTGCATAGGTGTAACAAAAGAACAGCACGATTGATGTGAGTTTTTGGGCTGATTGATCTCAGAAGTTGTGGCTGAACAAAGACTAGATAGGTTTATGTGAGTCGAGTTAGTCGCCGGTTGGGGTAAGGTGCTGGCCATTGCACTACTCTTCACTGGTTCTAAAAGAGGTGCGGGCAAAGGAGTTTCAGGTATAACCTCTGCTTGTGAAACTGTAGAGTATTGATCTCGCATAAAATGTTTTCCAAGTAGGGGCTGTGCTCTTTCACTTCGGCTTTTAACCATTGGCCATACGCCATTTTGTCTCGCCATCCATTTTCTCAGCGGTGAAAGGAATAGTTTTGCAATAAGTTGCATAGTGTCCAAGTATTCCACATGAGTAACAAAAGTGTGACAATCGCTCGTACCGAAAATCCAGCCACAATACTTTACCATTTATTCTTATAAGCTGGCTGTCTTCAAAGGATCCTTTAGTTTAAGTTCAACCCGAGCTCGCCCCGCTCTCAAAGAAGTGCCATCCTTGCTCTCGCCTTGAATCTCAAGAACTTTACCTATATTGCTAACTGCCTTTTCAATTAAATTTGCAGAACTCCATTCTAGTGGCAACCCAAAGACTTGTACCCAAAAGGCGCAAGTAGAAAAAACGTAGCAATGCAGCGGTGTATGAGGAAGCCAAGGTTTAAAATTCACGAGATGACCTGAGAAGAGCCACGGACCACCATCCAAAACTCGCTGTTTGTCGGAAGCAGTTTGGAATTTGGCGACATAGATACCAGCTTCCCTAGCAGAGATGTCAACCTGTTCTGTTTTCCAAGCGCGGCGCATAGTACTTTGAAAAGCCTGAAGATTAATTGAAGGAGTGGATAGAAGTTGACCTACCAAAGCATCAATTTACATTCCTCCAGTTTCTCCACAGTGGGGCTGCAGCCCAGTCGTCAATGCCGTGCTCTGGCCAAAGTCGGCCCAACCGAGAACACAGAGCAGCCAGTCGATTGTCTTCCTCTTGGTCAGGAGCATCCATGAGAAAAGCTTACACTCCACCGCAGCAAAATGGGTATCTCAATCACCAAGGTAGGTCGCACAAGCAACAAGATGCATGCAAACAGTATTCAAGTCAATCGGAAATCAGACTGTGGGAATTGACCGATCGTGCAAAGACCAGTGCAAAGCACAAATTCGAGCGAAAAAAGCTGGAGAAGAAGAGGAATTGAGGGGCCGATGCTACCCCAACTCCAATTCTACAAGTTGGAACAGCAATTCGTCGGAGGTTTCGAGGACGGCAGTGAGGATATGCAGGGATGGAGAACGGTGGGGGTTGTATCGGGGAGGGTTAACTACCCTGTGGGTAGATGAAAGCTCTACATAGTCGAGAGAATCTTCTGAATAAATTTGATTGTGTTTGAGCCCCTAATATTTTGTTCCATTCAACTTAGTTTGGTTGTCTCCATACAGCATAGTATAGAGGCAGTCGAATCTAGGTGTCACTACCAACTGGCAAGACTATAGTTATTAAAAGATGAATTTTTGGCACGTGCTCATTACTAATGAAACTACGATATTTAGTAATCAGCAGACGAATATTTTGCTTGAAAGATACATTAATATGGAATGAGCATGTTTTTAATCTCATCGGTGCTTCGTTGATCATATTGTTTTCTAGATTTATATTGTATTATTGGCTTTGCTCTATTTTAATTTGCTTTGTTATGAAATTTATGTATTTATAATGTATCTTTTTAAGCAATTAATACAAATTTATTTTAACAAAAAAATATGTTCTTTTTATGAAAGAACTGATCAAGACAAGCACTACTTTTACTGTTTATTGATGACTTTCGAAGGTACAATCATTACCCGTGCTCGCTTCATGGTTTCAAGTAGCAGCTCGAGGAATCAAAGTCTAACCGTCTCGTGCCTTGGCTTCAACATCGGCCATTCAACTTGAACCCTCTGACCATTTTCATCTCTTCCAAAAACGCAACGCAGCATTTGCTTTATATCGAGCAACATGTAGCCCATTTACTTTCCGACAACCTTTTAGACAAGCCTTCAAAGCCCACTAAAATCTCTTGAACATGTTGACACGTCTAAGTTCAAGATCAAATTTGGGGTTCTCGCTACATTTGTCTAAAAGATTCGTGTCAACAACTTATATTGCTTGACAAATGGGCCCTTAATAATCTAATTAGCTCTAGCAATTACATCGTAACGGGTCTTTTTTGTTGAGTATGAATGCCCACATCTCCATTACAGCATTTGTATTTGTGCTACAATAAATTTTGTATTGGCTCTAATCTCAAGCAAGGAGCAAGCCTTATACAAGATGTATTTTTGTTTCTTATACTCTTCGGGCAAGTATGTTTTTCCATCAACTCTCTTTATAACACAAGTTTTCTCTGTCTTCATCCAACTATCATAAATGGTCCATTTACATCCATTCACATGCACGGAATCCATATTTTTGCATACACTATTCTTGCAAACAATGTTGTATCCATTTGTGATTACATATTTTTGCACTATTCCTTTAAATTGAGTATAGATGGAAATCTCATGCCTACCTGAAATCAGTTCCCATAAGAGTCATATCTAATAGGTACAAATTTACCCTGCTTGCTTAATTCCTAGTCTCCACGGTAAGGAGGATCGAGATCTTCGTCTGTTCTCCGTCCCTCATCAATTTTCACCCTCCTTCATGTCATCTTCAAATGAATAAGTAGCCAATGCAGCCTCCCTTAGTCTCCTCAGCTATTTTATTTTATTTTTTGTCGTTTTCCTTGCTTAAAAGAACTCTTCATTATAAGGTGAGATGCGTTCATCATCGCTTGATAAACACATCTTGAGGTTTGTAGTTTAGATCATCATCGGCATGGCCACCATAGTATCACTCTCAATGTCTAATATAAGCATCCTTTTCACCCTAGCCCAGCCCAAGCACCGGCTTCAAACCAAACCTCATCTCTCAGCTCAACTCGAAGCTCAATTTCATCCTTTATTTCAGCCTCAGCCTCAACTTCGAACCTAATTTTATTGGCTTCTTTGGCCTTACCCTCAACTTTATTTACTAATTCAACATTGACGACCTTGAGAAACGGTAGGCCCGCTGATTTGTAAATTTGCACAACCCCACTGAAGTATAATTGAGAATTCCACACCACGACGTTTAGACATTATAGCCCCATTTCAGTTTAAGAGTCCCAAGTGCAGTACAATTCACTAATTTAGGGGCTGTTTGTTAACGTTTCTTTTTTTTTTGTTTTTAAACAGATTTTGTGTTTTTTTTGTTCCAGGGAACAAAAAAAGAACAGAAACGCGTTTGTTTGCGTTTTTGTTCCAAATCTATTTTTTTGTTCTCGGGAACACTTTTGGAACAGAAACAAGAAAAACTTGTTTCTTGTTTCTGGAACAAAAATTAAAAACACATTTTCTCTCTCCTCTCTTTTTCTTCTCTTTTTTTTTTTTTTTTTCTTTCTCTTTTCTCTTTGGCCGGTCACCGGCCTCAGCCATGGCCGGCGACCGGCCAAAGAGGGCCGGAAACGCCGTCGAGGGCCGGCGACCTTGCCGGGGCGTCACCGGCCCCAGGCGAGGCCAAGCGTCGCCGGCCTCGGCGAGGCTCGGCCTCGCCTTGGCCGGGCGAGCTCAAGCTCGCCTAGATCCGTGAGCCCGAGCTCGCCCGGCCACCGGCGAGGCTCGGCCTTGCCGGCCACCTCCAGCCGGTGTCGCCCGGCGATGGCCCGGTGATCCGGCGAGCCCGAGCTCGCCCGGCCAAAGGCGAGCCTCGCCGTGGCTAGGCGAGGCCGCTGGCCCTCGTCGGCCATGGCCGAGGCCGGCGACCGGCCAAAAGAAGAAAAAAAGAAAAATAATAAAAAATAAAAAATAAAATAAAATAAAAATATTAAAAAAATAAAAGAAATAAAAAAAAAAGAATACAAATTTACCAAACGTGTTTTGTTCATTTTTTATTCCCGAACAAGTTTACCAAATGCATTTTTTTGTTCAAAAATTGTTCCCTAATAAAAACACTTTTTTCTATTTCGTTTTCTGAACAATTTTTAAACGAAGTGTTACTAAGGCGCGTTTGTTTGGTAACGTGCCAAACAAGACTCGATTCGATTTTTGTTCCCACCGCCGACGAGAATCGTGTTTGGTAAAATTTTTGTTCCCTAACAAAATTGTTCCCTGGAAAATGATTGGGAAGAGAATTGAGAATAAAAAAAAAAAAAAATATGATTCTTCGTCCGAGAATCAAAAAAGAATCAAAACAAAGGAAACTTTCATTTTTCTCTTCCGTCGTCCCACAATTGTCGTCCACTACCACCCGCCGCCGTCCGCCACCGCCCGCCGCCGCCTCCGCCGCCGCCGCCGGTCGCCGGTCCGGCGAACTTGCCGGAGGCTTGCCAAGCCAGGGCGAGGTTCGGTGAGCTCGCCGGAGGCAAGCCCAGCCATCGGCGAGCTCGCCAGAGGCAAGCCCAGCCACCGGCGAGGCTCAGCCTCGCCAGATTTGGCGAGGCCAAGCCTCACCGGTGGCCATGCCGGCCTTGCCGAGCCCCAGCGAGGCCGGCCTGGCCACCGGCGGGCCGGGCGAGCCTCGCCGGTGGCCGGGCGAGCCTCGCCGGCGGCGGGCGAGCCTCGCCTAGCCACCGGCGAGGCTCGCCCAAACCCCACCGGTGGCCGGCGAGGCCGGCCCGCCACCGGTGAGGCTCGCCCGGCCCCGCCCGCCGATGGCCGTCGGGCTCGCCCGGCCTCGGCGAGGCCGGCTTGGCCACCGGTGGGGCGGACCGAGCCTCGCCCAGCCCGCCGCGAGGCTCGGGACGAGGGCCGACCTCGCCCAGAGGGCCGACGACGCTTCGGTGAGCGTCGCCGCCGGATGAAGAAGAAGAGTAATAGGAGAAAAGGGGAAAAAAGAAAAGAAAAAAAGAAAAAAAGGAAAAAGTAAAAAATTATTTAAAAATTATTTAAAAATCAAAAGAAATTAATTTGGAATGTAATCAATTAAAGACGGTATCAAACACGATTCTATTCGAATCAAAAATTTTATACGATTCTTACCAAACGCATTTTTTACTCGAATCGGTTAAGAATGTAATAAAAAATAATCATTTCTAGTCAGAATCAATTCCCCGAAACAGAATCGTTACCAAACGCGCCCTAAATGCACTCTTAGATTCCCCCTTCCCCCCTTTCTAAGAGGAGTATAATTTAAGGTTGTCCGTCGCTTTTTTTTTAACGTTTTTATTAAAGTGGCAAAGACATCGACCGGACATGAAGAAAGAGCCGGCAACACGGATCTCAGCTTGGCATGCTGACGAAGAAAGGGATCGTAAACGCAAAGCCACCCGATTCGAACCCTCTGATCCACCCTTCTTCTTCTGCTGCTTCTTGTTCTTCTTATACTGAAATCATCCCGAGCGATCAATCACCAAACTTTCCCTGATCATGAGACTGATAGTCCCATTGCGAGGTATTGTCGGAGGCCGAGGAGGTTTGATCCTCGGCACTCTCGTCCCCTGCGCTCTCTTCTGCTACCTCCATATCAGGCGCCTCCGCTCCCTCGCCACCCGGCGGGTCTCCGAAAGAGCAGAGCCGATTGCGAAGGCGGATGAATCGCCATACTACGTGGGACTGGGTCGAGTTTCGCAGGATCCTTTCGACGAAGTCGCTAACCCGAACGGGATCATCCAGCTGGGATTGTCCGAGAACAGGGTACTGTCCCCTGCATCGTGTAGCTAGATGCGGTCGTGTTGTGATTCATTCGCAATTGAGTGGCACGTGACGGTTTGCCGATGCGTTCTGTTTGCATTTTCTTTCGATCCTGATTTTTTCTTGGGGAGTAATCGTGAGAGTGCATGATCAATGTTATTCTACTTGCTTGATGTAGCTGTGCTTGGATTTGATCGAGGAATGGCTGTCTGAGAATCTGAATGGTGCGATGATTGGACATGGAGACGACAAGGGTCATTTGGGCATTGGTGTGATCACGGGGTACCAGCCTCATGATGGCATGACGGAATTGAAAGAGGTATTCTTCTCTCCTAACGGAGGTACAATTGTTTTTTAGCCAATAGCTATGGTCTATGACGGCAGGGAAAAGCATCCACCCATCTAATATTGGTAGTTATTACCAAATGATCACTGTCTTCATCAGTAATTGGTTTGGAAAAGGGAACAAGGCTGCCACATAAACTTCTTGCTTTGATTGGATGGATAACACTTGATGAACGTGGTGGTCATTGTTGCGATTCCTTTCTTCTGTGGAGAATGCAGGCGATGGCGGGCTTCATGTCGCGGGTTATGGGAGGAGAAATCTCATTTGATCCATCACGAATTGTACTCACAGCTGGTGCAACTCCTGCAATAGAGATTTTGTGCTTTTGCTTGGCTGATCCGGGAGATGCATTTCTTGTTCCCACACCCTATTATCCTGGGTATTTCTAGCTCTCACAAATAGCTTCCCTTTGTGTACGTGTGTGTGTGTTTTTTTATAATGCATTACCGTTGACACATGTTTTCATTGCGCAAATATATGCTGCATCCAATCTGCAGTTTCGACAGGGATATGACCTGGCGAACTGGAGTTGATCTGATTCCGGTTCATTGTCACAGCGCCGACAATTTTATTCTAAGCATTGCTGCTATTAAACAAGCTTTCAATCAAGCCAGAAAAAGGGGGCAGAGAGTTCATGGAATCCTCATCTCTAACCCATCAAACCCTGTGGGCAATTTACTGCCGCAGAAAACGCTCCATGATGTTTTGAACTTTGCCCGAAAAAAAAAAATCCACATAATCTCTGACGAGATATTTGCAGGTTCCATTCATGGGAATGAGGAATTTTTTAGCCTGGCCAAGATTTTGGATGCAGAAAAATTCGACAAGAGCAGGGCTCATATTTTGTACGGTCTGTCAAAGGATCTATCCCTAGCAGGCTTTAGAGTTGGGGTTATATATTCATATAATGATGATGTTTTGGCTGCTGCCAAAAAATTATCCAGATTTTCTTCTGTCTCTGCACCCACTCAGAGGTTACTGATTTCTTTGCTTTCGGACACAAGCTTCATTGAGAGATATCTAGAAACAAATAGGAAGAGGATAAGGGAGATGTATGATATATTTGTGGATGGCCTCAGAGAAATAGGAGTCAAGTACGTGGACAGCAGTGGTGGTTTGTATTGTTGGGTGGATCTGAGCGGACTTATGCACTCTCACAATGTGAAGGAGGAGCTTGAGTTATGGGACGAGCTTCTGAATGTTGCAAAGGTCAACGCAACACCCGGTTCGGCATGCCACTCCATAGAACCAGGCTGGTTTCGTTGTTGTTTTACTACATTATCTGAAGGCAACATTCGTATTGCGATAGAAAGGATACGTAAAGTTGCTGAAATGCGTAAATCTTCAAGATGATGAATCATGTATCAGTTATACATATTGTTTCTCATAAATATGTTGTAATCATTGCAAAGTTCAAAGGGAGTTAAGGAGACATGCACTGCTCTTTAGAGATTGAACGAGATCCAGTTTAGCTTTCGGGATAGCTTTCCAAATAGAAATAGATTTAGTTTAGCTTTCATCTTTATGACCTCAAACCAGCTTCAATCTTAACTGACGCCTGCAACTCAAACCTTTGAGCATGTTGCTGCCTGATCCAAAGATGCCGCATCCAAAAGCACTCTGTCTTGCAAATTCCTGCAATAGCATGACAGAAAGGTAATTCTCATTAATTTTCTTGGAAAAATTTTGAGGAACATATTCAGTGTCAGTCCTGCTAGTGTCAACGAGGAAGCCCCATCAGTTTTAATTCCCTTAATGCGCTTCTTAGTGACTTTTTGTGTTGCGCAATAGTTGAACGACATCTAAATTCAGTTTTGTGCACTAATGAAAGTACTTAGATGCTTTTCGAGTTACCATTGACAGGTTTTGTTTTCTCATGTGCACAGCTTTCCTCCTGCAACTCATCCTCTGGCTCATCAGCATTAGCTCCCCTAGAGTCCTCGGTCGTCTTACCATGAGGCTGCTATTACTTTCTCTATCCACAGTTGTACCATTTAACTCTGTTACACTAGAAAGCTGTGTCTCGGAGGACTCAACTTTTTCTAGGAAACCAGAGTTCGGTGGAAGTATTGGAAAGAGGCATTCCAAGAAGGAAGCACCCACGAGGCTTGAAGTTCCAGACGCAGAACTGCTTGTGCTACTCTTAGAGTCTGAAGCTGGTGATGAAGGACAGGATTGAATCTCTGGACCGTCCCTCGAGGAGATCATTTGCACCGGAATGGCTGTGGAGATCGTCGTAGACGACAAAAAGAGATTCGCCAGGACAGAGGGTGGGGAACTAAATGAATTATCATTCGTTTCAAAGAGAAATGGTTCACCATCCAACTCAGATGTTTCATCATTTGAGCCACCATCACCATCATTGTCGCTAAAATCTCTGTAAGAACCATCGGCTTCTAGGCAATGGGAAGGGGGTAGAGGCAATGGTGGGCCAATGAGGTTTGTGTTTGTAGTCGGTGTCTTGGGTTCTGTCGGTGGCTGTGAGATAGAGGTGAGTGGTTTTCCTGGTTTCTCCTCCCATGTGAAGGGGATTGAAGCAACTAGCTTGGCTGGTGGTGGAACTGGCCTAGACGAAGAAGCGTTGTCCTTCCAGTCCTTTTTGGGCATTCCAGGCCTCTCTTCCCAAAGAAACGGTATTGAAGGCGGTTGCCTGACGCGCTTCTTTTTGGGATCTTCCACCTCTTTTTCAGCCATATTGGGTGGAGCAGAAGTGGCAGATGGATCGTGTACAATTGCATCTGCAGTTACATAGTGGTTATATATGTGCACGGGAGTTCTCCGTCCTGCCTGAACCGTTGCAAGGTACTAGGAGGCTACTGAGTGGAGTGGGGGTTGACCGACTTTATGTTCTACCTGCACCATTTCCTGCTATAAGAGATTAGGATTACCTGCTCTCTGACCTGTGTGTGTATGATTCTCTAAAATTTTAAATGGCAAATGGACAAACCGGTGAGGATTTGCAAATTGACGCTGATCCCATGCAAGAAAGTTCTAGGAAGGGTCCTTGTGCTTTCCTAATACGTCCATCACCTTGCTTTGATCGTTTCTTGATTTTTGGTTCGGAATCAGACGACGCTTTCGTCAAAATTGTTATGCTGCAGCAGAGCTCATCAGCTACTGTAATTTACTATTCATCTCTATTCTTCGGCTTGGTACGTGGGCCGGCTCGCGCAGCACATAAAGGTGCAGGGCGGGCCCGTGGCCGTAGCTAATGATCATCGTGTAAAAAGTTGTTTTTACTGTAATTACTCGGTACTAGACTCAATACTTGCTATGCTAGCCATTTCCATCGAATTGAGGCAATGATGCCCATTGATGATGAAAATTTCCAAGTAAAATGACATAATTGTGCACGTGCTAGATTTTTAGTTTGACAATCAATAGTGGTGTTTAATGATGGCTTGCAATTTTTAGTGCCAAATGGCAAAAATACTCCGTGAATTTACTTAGGATCAATATTTCATAACTTGATTTTTAGGTTATTTTAGGTTGAGAGACCAGAGGATAAATTTCTCCCTTGAAATATTAGTGAAGACGGTGATGGATATTGGCCTGATGTGAAAAGTTACTAATTAGGTTTGCAATTTATTAATTTCTTAGGGGTAAAAATTAGTTGACCTCTTTGAAAATTGCTGATAAAATGGAAACCTTGCCTGCAATTGTTGTTCGGAACATGCGTCTATTTCGAAAAGTAAAAGTAAAGTTACTAATCTTTGCTAATTTTGTTTAATTGCTCAATATTTTTATACTAACTTTACTCTTTGAAAAATTACTAAGAGGGTGGAAGATTGCCTAAGCACTGCCTAAGCACTAATCAATTTCCCATGTGGTTACTAACTTTCATATCAAAAGGTAAACATCGAATGACATACGATTATATGATATTGACTTTCTAAACTTGAAAGAACTTTTCACTTCTAATAAGCAAGTACATGCTTATCTCTCTAATTCTACCTTAAAGTTGGCCATCCTTGCCATGGTAGGAGTAAGTGGTTCCCTTGACGTGGAATAGAAATTTAGCTCAGTTCATAATTTTTGAGATGAAAAGTATCAGTCTTTATTTACCCTACATGATTAATGGCCACTTAACTATGAATAATTGATAAGAAAATTATTTAAAAAGTCATAAATCTATTACATTTCTACCAATTCAGTTATAAATATTTCAATTATATAAATCGAGTCTTAAATCTTTTAAAAATTTGTCAATATAGTATATGGCCATTTTTGATTGGAAATTCATGACGTAGATGTTAGCCATCTTACGTGGCATGATAATTGTTATGAATTTTTTTTATTAATTTTAAAATAATTTGTTGATTTATATATATATATATATATATATATATATATATATATATTATCATTCATCCTTTGTTGGGTGCCTATCCTTGACGATTGTTGGCAACCTCCTCAGGCAAGGGACACTTAAGGCTTGGGCTAATGAGGGCTGCCCTTGCTTGAGGCCTAGCCATGGTCAACGGAGGGAAGAAGGGGAGGAGGGAAAAAAAAAAGGAGAAAATGAAAAAAATGTAAAGAAGGAAAATAAAAAACAAGAAAAAAAGAACAAAACTAATAAAAATAAAAAATTCAAAAGAATATTGAATATCATTAAAAATTGTCAACATCAATGTCATCCTTATCATATGTAGGATGGCCAATGTTTATATTGGTGATTTTCGATCAAAATTGATTGGATGTATTCAATTAGCAAAATATGAAAAAATCAAATTTTTTATGAAAAAAGAAACACAATGAAGTAAATTTAAAAATATATTTGTAAATTGGTTATTAATGTAAAAATGTCCGGTTGATAAAAAACATTGAAAAATGTCACCTTGTATTTGATTAATCATTTCCTCTTAATAGTCGAAGGCCTCATTTTCTTCTATAATGTTTTCAATATATTTTATCAGTGAAGTACTTTTTACATGAATTGGTCTTTCAAGTATGTCCAATGAGCGACAATTTTTTTTTTTTTTATCATTTAGCATTTATGTTATCGATGCCTTTTCTCTTTTCTGTTTAATTATTATCATTCTTTTTCTTGAAATATCTTATCCAGTTCTATTAAAGTGATTGAACTTTAAAAAAAAAAAAAAAATATCGTTTACCATTTTTTTACCATTATTCATATTTATCTGTTCTATTATTAAAATTTCAGCTAATTTATTGATTTCCCTTTTTCTATATTTATAATTTTTACAGCAATTAAGGACTAAAGAAAGATTAATTTTACCCTTTTAAAAATCACGTGCATTGCACATATTGATAAAAAAAATAACGGAAAATTAAGGTATTATGCAGTAGTTGAAAGTTCGAGATGAGTGTATAATACTTCAAAATTAAGGGGTAATTTCCCCTTTTATTCCGCGGACACATACCATCTCGGGGGCGAAGCGGTCCCTTCCCTGCCATCGCACTCCCGCCAAAGGGGTTTAAGCTGAAACCCTAGCATCTTCCCTGCATTTGCAGAAGATTCATCGCTGCCAAGTTCATCCTCGATTCCACCATTTTCGCTGCGCCATTCGCTCGGGAAAGCTTCCGTTCTCCTCCCATTCTCCCCCCACCGCTCTCTACTCCCTCCGTCCCTCCGAGACGCTCGCATCGATAGGAGATGAGCTTCGCGGGCTACAAGATGATGCACTGGCCCACGGGCATCGACAACTGCGGGTCGGGGTTCATCACTCACAGCCCTTCCGACTTCCCTCCCCGGATTCCGCCGTCGCAGACCGACGATCTCGAGCCGGACTACGCGCCGCCGCGGCGAGAGATCGGCCCCGTCCCGAATCTCATCGTTACCGCCGCGAATGTCCTCGAAGTGTACGTAGTGAGAGTGCAAGAGGACGGCGATAAGGATTCCGGCGAGGCCAAGCGAGGCGGAGCCATGGACGGTGTTTCCGGCGCTTCGCTCGAGCTCGTTTGCCATTACAGGTTCTTGTCTCTCTTCTCATTCTCCTTTACAATGTAGACGCGTAGAGGGAGGAATTGCGTAATCCATGTGATGCCGTACAGACATTCTTAGGAGAGAAACGAGCAACTGCACAGGTAAGCTATAGAGAGAGAATTATGAAATTTTTACTCGTCAAATCCTCGGAGTGCACGAGTGTAGCTGAATCGCATGCTAATGCATTCCATCTAGTCCCATACGATCAGCAACTCTAGCAAGAATATCGACCAACTGTCAAACTCATTTTTCTGCAAATATGACAACTGACCATGGTGACTAACTCAAGCACAAGACACTTCACTCTCACTCTGCTGCGACAGCTTTGAAAGAGCCAAATGCTATGCTTGAAAACGGTAGATAATTTTGATTTTGGGAAGGAGTTTAATTCAGAGCGAGTAACATTTGTCAACCTCTAGCCCCGCTTCATGTAGAGTTACACCGAGGCTTGAATTTTAAATTCTTTTGTACGCACAGCCACATTGATGTGTAGCTGGTCATTTTATGGCTTCTTCTCATTGGATAATTTCATCAGTGCAATTTGCAACCAAAGGTTGCTTCTGAGGGAACTACATTAGTCCAGATAAGCATATTAAAATGTTGGCTTCTTTGAATAAAGCGATGTTTTCTTGTTGGGTGGAACAGCATGGTGTACGAGAAATTTTTCTAGAAGAATAAGGGAGAGAACTGAGAGAAGTCAAATAAAAAGAGCAAGGAGATTAATCCTTCTTCCTTTTTATTTTCCCAATAAAAAGAACAAGGAAACGAGGGAGAATATCAGAAAAGCACACAATAATGGAGGGAACTTACCAAATCTTGTTGCTTAATGAATCTGGAACCGTGAACACAGCTTCTTATACACTTGCTACGCACTTCATTTTCATGTAACAGAATTAGATGGGAGAAACTATCTCAAACTAATTAAGGAGACGCCTACTGGTAAGCTACTTATCATTGCGTGATACCTCTTGACACTGTTCATTTGGCATTCATTATAAGATTTTAACAACGCGCTCATAATTACATAAAATGAAGAATCTGGGTTCTGCCGCTTGTCAATGCCTAGCTGAAACATGTTATATTGGGGATAGGCTTAACTCTTAGATTAGGAACCCCGGAACATCTGGGTATTATGTAGAGAAGCTCTGATTTGGTTAGTAATCAGAGCCAATGGCAAAGGGGAAAAATTTTCTCATCCTGTAGCCGTTTTCTGTTCAAATTCAGGGAGATAAACTGAAGAACATTTGAGGGAGAAGAGGAGATGTAGATTTATAATTGTATTGTTATGATTGGGGACTTAAGTTGCTGTTTCTTTGTAGCATGTGGGGATGACTTTACTTTAGAAGATGTCTTGTTATGGGACAATATCAGTCACACCTTAAAGCTTTCTCCTAGCAATGCAGTGTGGCTATTAGGGACTCCTCTTTTGTGAAAGTGTCTATAAGGATGTGTTCAGTTATCACTGTGGGTCTTTACATGAGCTTCTTGATGGTGTGTCGGTGCTTGGATCCCATGTTTTAATGGGCTCATCCACTAAAGTGTAATTTGTTAGACTCTGCTTCCAGTAAATCATAGTATGTATTTTCTGCTGGATATCTTACAATGAACGGATATGTTTTGATGTCTTTGTCTGTTGACTTCATCTTCTTTCCCCGTGCGTTGTGTTTAAATTGAACTGCAGGTTGCACGGTAATGTTGAAACTATGGCAGTACTGTCAACTGGAGGTGGTAATGGTTCCAGGAGCAGAGATTCTATCATTTTAACATTTCAAGATGCAAAAATTTCCATTTTGGAGTTTGATGATTCGATTCATGGACTTTGCACAACGTAAGAGCAGCTTTATGGCATAGAGTGCTTCTAACGCCAATCATAAGGCATGATGGGACATGACGATTATTATTGTGCTATATTAGTTGTGTTACGTCATTTTTTATCTTTTTGAATTGGATGCTATAAAATTTATGGCAAAATTATTGCAGTATTGCGTTTGATGCTTCCATGATGACACACGCCTAAAGAATTTGGCCTTGTCTTTGGGATTCATTCAATCTATTTCTCTACCTCTGAATTTTCTTTTAGTCAGATATTTATGTTTTCCTTTGGCCAGTGCTCTTCAGATCGTTTTATTTTAGGAATCTCTTCTCCTGACCGTGGATGATTTGTTGTTTTAGGGTGGTACCAGATTAATTTTAAGTTATTTAGAGAAGAAAACAGAACCATTCTTTTCACCAATGACTATCATAAAAATGTTGGATTTTTTACTTTTTCCTTTTCTCTTTAAAACTGAATGTAACTGGAAATATTTTTCTAACTTTGAATTTTTTTGATTTATTAAAAAAAATTATGTAATAGTCATTTGCCTTGTCTCCCACTTTTCAGAAAAGAAGGCAATCTACACCATTTTTCATATAATCTCCATTTTGGGCAATTGAAATTTTTGTTAGAAAATATTCTTTTCATAAAGAACTGACAAATTCAGATAGCTCCAGAATTCATTGGGCTTCAACAAGCTCTTTGTTAATGTTCATTGTCACAGATTTGTGGCATCTTAACTTTTTCATCATTTTCCAAGTGCTGACCTTTGATATGCTTGGCATCCCACAATCTACAAGAAATGCATATCTCCAATTGTTCGTGCTGTTACCCATCTTAGCATCTAATTTATTGATCGTTTAAGGACATATATTTAAGTGTTATGAGTGGTCCCGTATTTTAGTTTTGCATTGGTGCCTTAGTCTTAAGCTATATTTGCCTGGTTTTCCCTAATTTTGTTCCTTCTCCTATTCCTTAAGCTAAAAAACACAACATGGGGAAGCTGGTCTCATATTACCAATTTATTGTTGTTTATGTTGATATGATGAAACATAATCCTTGATGGTGGCTTTTTCAGCTCTATGCATTGTTTTGAGGGTCCAGATTGGCTTCATCTCAAAAGAGGCAGAGAATCTTTTGCCAGAGGCCCACTGGTGAAGGTTGATCCTCAAGGCAGGTGCGGAGGGGTTCTTGTTTATGGTCTGCAAATGATAATGCTTAAGGCTTCTCAGGTCTCTCCTATTTCCTTAGATCTTTTGTCATAGACTTTTAGTCCCCTTTCTGTTCAATTTGCTTTCCTTTGTGTCAGGGGTTCTAATGAAATTTTGTCATCTAAGACTTTGTCGTTTTCAGTCTTGGTCCTAGCTCAAATCTAAAATTTTGAGTAATACGAGGCACAAACTTATGTAGCTGTTTGGACAAACTGTTGTGCCCTTTTGGCACTATGTACTCTCCTCTCAATTTCGTTGTGTACCCTCTATCCCTGAGGCAATCATGGAGTATTGTGAAAGGAGCAATATCTTCTATTCCGCTTTGTGGTGTCAAGAGATAGGGGAGTGCATTTCTCAAATGACTTTGTTAATAGAAGTAAGCTGTTAATTGCCCAACCAGTGCAAGTGGGTAATTCACAACTTACTTCTAGGAAAGTTGTGTTTTCCAAGAGATAGTGCAAGCTTATTTCTCAAGTCACCTTTTGTTGTGTTTCCTGAATTCTTTGCGCAACACATTGTTTAGCGCCATTGCTCCTATTGACTCAATTTGGACTTTGGGGCTCAGGTTGGTTCTGGCTTGGTGGGAGATGAGGACACATTTGAATCGGCAGGTGCAGTTTCCATTCGAGTAGAATCATCCTACATAATCAGTCTCCGGGAGTTGGAAATGAAGCATGTAAAAGATTTTGTATTTGTACACGGTGAGAAAGTTGATAACTAACTTCTGTTTTTCCAAGATTTGCTTCTTTTACTGTGTTTCCATGTTATTTTTGTGGTAGAATATATGCCAAGATAGGGTTGGCTTGATACTCGGCAGTAGCTCCTAGGCTAGTAAGTGTAAGCTCAATGTTATGGAAACTGCAAAATGCTATTTAAATGGTTTACTTGCTGAGGTGAATGTAGGGAGACAATTTGTTGTGTAAGTCTTGTGAGCTGTGATAACTTGTAAGATCATATCTCCATATTAATAGTTGAAAATGCTGCCATTAACTTAGCAAACTGCTCTATGTCTCCTTTGCGGAAAATTTTTTCTTGATAGTAATGCATGAAATCTCATGTTGTCTTATGTGAAAAAAATTCACTGGGTTGATAGCTTTACTTTACCGCACTTGTTTAGCCACTTGTGCGAACTAATACATACTAGATTTTTTGCCTCCATGTCTTATTAAGGCTATATTGAGCCTGTGATGGTAATACTTCATGAGCGGGAGCTTACATGGGCTGGACGTGTTTCCTGGAAGCACCATACTTGCATGATATCTGCACTCAGCATTAGCACAACCCTGAAGCAGCATCCTCTGATTTGGTCAGCCTCAGTAAGTTCTCCAGTTGTCAAGTAGATCTTTCTACCTATCCTTTTGATACTCTTAACTGGATCTATCCTCTCTTCGGTGAAGTCATAGTTATTGGACGGTGTAACTTGAATATCCTCACCTAGTTGGTGCCAGTACATTTTGGGCTTATCATTTGTTTATGTCCGATCTTGCAATCATGGTTGATAGCTCTAACCATTTCCAACTTTTTTTTTGTTCCATGTTAAATTACTTTACATCGGTTTGTTCAATATGGAAAAGGAAAGTGACAAACAATTCTTTTTGAAAGCTTGGTAATGCATCCTTGAAATGATGACCAAGTGCTTTTGACTTTTTTCCTCTCAGATGATTGGTTTGATTTCTCAATGTTCTAATGTAGAACAATTCTCTCAGAATGGTCTCATGTGGTTATTACTGTGCATGATGAAACATTTTTACTTCTTTTCCTGTTTTTGTTTGCCCCTCCATAGATTAAGTTTACATCAGTTGCGGGAGAAAGTTGATAAGCTGTGCATTTGATTTTGCTTTCTTGAATTAGGACAGATTGTATGGACAATGTTTCACATTAAACCTTTGTAATGTTCTTTGATTTCTGAAGACTGCGAAAATATGGAAAACCATTCTACAACCTAGAGCGGCCCTTGATGATATTTATATCTATTTAAGATGCTTTATATTCTTCTTTACTTTTTTGTTTTCTCCTCTTATCAGAATCTCCCTCATGATGCCTACAAGCTTCTTGCAGTACCTTCTCCAATCGGTGGGGTTCTTGTGATTTCTGCTAATGCTATTCATTATCACAGTCAGGTAGTTTATCTGACTCTCCAGAAGTGTGCATTTAAGATGCGTATAAGTGTCTAGCTGTTTCCATTATCTAGTGGGATTTTGCAGTTGTTTTTTATTTTTTTTCACAGTTATCGATCAAATTATGTGTGAGAAGTGTGTTCCCCTGAACAGCTGTTTCCTCTATTTGCAGTCTGCTTCCTGTGTTTTGGCTTTGAATAGTTATGCCAGTTCTCCTGATGGCAGGTAATCTACTTACTCTTGAAATGCTACTTGATTTCTGTGGTTTTATTACAAGTTTGATTTGTTTGCTAAAGTGACGTTGGTAAGTTTCTACTCTTAATGAATTAATAGTTGTTAATTGCTCAACTTCTCATGCTTTATTTTCTGGCAAAAGACAAACTGTGTTTTCTTCAGCTTTTTAATTCCCATACCGTGCTCCTAGTAGAAGAAGACATTAGTATACAACAAAAGAATTGAAAAAGATAATATAGGAAGTTACTTTGCACTGATTTTTGGTGAAGTTCGCTGATTCATGCATCCTTCGTGTGTTTCTAGCAAGATCTTAACTCTTGATTTGGTACTAGGAGTGACTTTCGTAGCATCTGATCAAAGCTTCTTTAGTTCAATTATTTCTTCAATTATGTTTTCTCATGTCCATCAGGTTATTTCATCATTGTGCTCATGGTTGATTATATATATTATTTTATTGATATTTCAGTCAAGAGATGCCAAAGTCGAGTTTCAGTGTTGAGCTTGATGCTGCCAATGCCACTTGGTTACTGAATGATGTGGTCTTGCTGTCGACCAAAACCGGGGAGTTGTTGCTGCTCACCCTTGTTTACGACGGGCGGTGGGTGATTGCTATTATTTTTCTACTTTTTTCTATTCCTTCTCTTCTGGCTTAAAAGATTGATTTTTCTTCTCTTTTTATATTTTGTCTGTGTTGGAGCTGTTAGATATGTTTTGATCTCATGTATCTATAAGAGTTTTACTTCCTTTTTGGGAATATTGTGATGCACATAGTTTTTGTTATCAACATGTGTACATATATTTTTATTTCCTCATGTCTATATTTTTTCAAAAAAGAAAAAGTGCGGACTTCCTAATAGATCCTGTCTTGGTTCTCAGCATAATGTTGTCACTGTAGTAGGTATGTGTGCCAGTTTTGATCCGAAGGTGTTTTCATCTCTTCTTCCCATTTTAAAAGCAACCAACCTTTGATTTTATATGTCTCGTTGCTGAATATGATCGCATCTTTGCAGTATTTAGCAGTTGTATTTTCTGTTCCTGCTACTTTAATTATGATGGCTGGAATCTATCATTTCCATAATAATATTTCCCATCTATAGTGTGGTGCAGCGATTGGATCTTGCAAAGTCAAAGGCTTCTGTGCTTACTTCTGTAAGTTATTTTCATGTTTAGAACTCTCTTATCAGGTTGCTTTTGCATTGGCACATCATTGATGACTATGCTCCTTGTCTTAGGGGATTACAACAATCGGAAATTCCTTATTTTTCCTAGGCAGTCGGTTGGGAGACAGTTTGTTGGTGCAATATACTTGCGGGTTTGGAACCTCAAAGCCTTCATCTGGTTTGAAGGAAGAGGTCTGTGGTGGAATGAAGAGTTTTGCTACTTGCGATGTCTTATTCACTGTTCACTCTTGGGATTCTGAGACACGTCATTTCTTAAGCACTTGTTCTGTACCTTCTGCCTACAAAATTTTGATACCATAAACTGAATGAAGCTACTCTTAATTTCTGAAACATTTGGTTGGTTTTTCGGCTGTTCTTTCTTCGGGATGTTGATAAATCCTTTTGTTGATGAGTTTTTTAGGTGGGAGATATTGAAGGTGATGCCCCTCTGACGAAGAGGTTGCGCAGGTCCTCTTCTGATGCTTTGCAAGACATGGTTGGTGGAGAGGAGCTCTCTATACATGGTTTGACGCCAAGTAATGCAGAATCTGCACAGGTCTCTCTCTCTCTCTCTCTCTCTCTCTGTGCATACATTCACAGGCTAGAATGCTTCCTTCCTTGCTTTCCTTTCTGCCGAAACAATTAAAACATATATTCCATGAAATTGAATCCTGTTTAAAATGTTTACTGTGTTAGAGGAAGGTGGAATTCTTGTTTGGCCTAACGTATTACACGCCCTCGATCTTCATATTTCTTGCTGAAGCATGAGTGCACATGTCTTTTGTAAGAAACGAAAGCTCTTCCTGCCTCAAACTGACATTTTTCTTCAATGCATTGCCATAATCTTTTAGTATGTTATTGTGTAATGATTGATCTTATCATTGTTGAAGCTGTGCCTACTTTGTACTTAAGAATTGGATTGTAACCCCTTCCTATCTGCAGAAAACCTTTTCATTTGCAGTGAGGGACTCTTTGATTAACATCGGCCCTCTGAAAGATTTTGCATATGGCCTGCGGATCAATGCTGATGCTAATGCAACTGGAGTTGCGAAACAAAGCAACTATGAACTGGTTAGTGTAGCAAGTAGCAACTCCTGTTTTTGACTGTGTACAGTATATACATCATAATATGACATGTCTATTGTTATTGCATCCATGAGTGTTTTCACCAATCATTTACTAACACCAGCTGACTAATTTGTTACATATTGTAAGTTACTAGCACATTTCCATTTTTTAAACTAAAAGTTACATTCTTCATACCTTTCCAGTGATTGTGCAGGTGTGTTGTTCTGGTCATGGGAAGAATGGTTCTCTGTGTGTTCTGAGGCAGTCAGTTCGTCCGGAAATAATTACTGAGGTGTGTGGCAGTGTATTTGTCTTAGGATATCTCATTAAATGTTTTAGCTCTGTTATAGGTCTCTTCGTCACTATACCAGAAAAAAGATGGGGGCATAAGAATAACATCCCATAAATAATTTTTCCTCTTCTTTCTTCTGTTAATATGTTGTTTGGACAGGGTACTGGTTGAACTTTCAAGAGTCAGGCAATGTATTGGCCAAAAGCAGGGTTGTAGTCTGTTTAGTTTTGATGGTCATGATCTTCTCAGGGATCTATTTGTTCTATTTATATTGCTGGGATAGAGCAAACATTAATTAGCCTTCTTTGTCTGCTTCCTACCCTCTTCAAAGGTTCGAGAGTCTTCTACCGGGTTTGTGGTCATTTGTTCGTTCTCAAGTGCAAGTAGACGGAAAATTGGTCTGAGTGGTTTTGTTGCCAAATAGATTAATGTGATGTCTATTTATTCTATTTTTAAGTTCTGACCCCTTTGAATGGTATCTTGAAGTACAATGGTGAGTGGTGATGGGTTAGACTGGCCAATAAACATTTCTGTTGCAATGTATGATGCTGATTGATAAAGGATGATATGGTCAGTGGTATTCCGTGGAACTTTATTTGCCTAGCAGTGTAATCACCCAGTTTATTGGCCTTTATTACCAGAGAATCACTAATTACTGACGTGTGGTTAATCTATGAGACACAAAAATATTACCAGAGAAAAAAATTCAGTGGACTAGATATGTTCCTCTATAATCGTTGACACTCTTATTCTGACGGGGGCTCGTCGACAGTTTGTTCTTGTGATCCTGCATAATTCTAGCAGTTGGTGGATTGTTAGTGAGGGATGGACAAACTTGCTCTTAGTGGGTCTTTCTACACTATCATCAAGTTATCATTATGTTGCCCTTCTTCATTGCACTTCGCAGTATTTTCCATCAGCATATCGATAATCCTTTCGCAGGTTGAACTACCAGGTTGCAAAGGCATTTGGACCGTCTACCACAAGAACACTCGTGGTTTAGATTCTTCCAAAGTTGGGGTTGACGACGACGAATATCATGCGTATTTAATTATTAGTCTGGAAAGTCGTACCATGGTAATTTCTCTTGCTTTATGTTGAATATTTGTGCTTTATAGACTTTTAGAGTGTAGTTTATTTCTTATTTGCATCTGGTAATAGAATCGGCAGATGCGATCATTAGCTTGACGGTTGCTGCTTTTGCCACATTGGGTTCTTAGCTATTGTGTATTACTTCTGAGCTTTTCAGCACAGAAATTTCATGGTACTTTTTCTGATGAGGCAAATCTATGGTAGAGATAATCATATATTAAATTGGTCTTTTTATATGCATTACAGTCTCTATTCGCAATTTTGCCAGCATTTGCAGTTAGTCATTGTTCTCTGTTATTGTGGGATTGTCAGTACATAAATATGCTTGAAGTCAAAATGGTGAGGGAGAAATGATGCAATGAGGGACTGCCTTCTGAGTTTTCCTGCTCTTCTTTATTGTCAATTTAGAATCCTAAACTCACTAGATTCATCACCTAGTGCACCCTAAACGTGATGCCTGTACTTTTCCCTTGCCATTTTTCACTGAATTTGAAGATGATCTTGTCCTGCCTTTAAACATGCGGCATCAATCTTTCTGCATTAAACCTGCAGCATGAATCTCTCATTCTTATTGTCATGTTCTCAAGAATCCCTAAGGGCACTCGGTAACAAATCCTAGGGTAAGCTACATGCAGATATGCATATCAATATTGCAGATACATGTACACATATATGTGCATTTTTCTTCCCCCATCATTACCTGCAGCTAGCATCACTGTCTGTATCAGGTGCTTGAAACGGCTGATCTTCTCAATGAAGTCACTGAAAGTGTTGATTATTATGTGCAAGGACGAACTATTGCTGCTGGGAATCTATTTGGAAGGTGTGTTCAATTATTATTGTTAATTTTTTCTACAAGTCGGAAAAGCATTTTACTAGCAATGGGTGTTATGACAAGTGACATTGTGCCTTCGTAGCTGTCATCATGGGTTGGTGTCTAAGTAGTTAGCCATATGTAATCATCAGAAGTAGATATTTGTGTTCTTGATGTGTTTTTAATCATTTCAAGATTATCTTTGTTTTAGTATGATTTTCAATTGTCATAGACATTATCAGATTCTGCTTTGGTATTATCTGCTCATTGAGCCATGGGATAATGTGGATGAGCGGGTAATATGTTAATAGTTTGAAGCATGAGGAAATTGCTGTATGGGGTAATTCTATTTTTAATATCTTACATTTTCTTTTTTTATATGACCTGAAACATCCGAAACATTTCAACATGTTCATATATTGACATTTGGAGTCATGTATGGATTTGCAGTTTCACACTGACTTTGTTATAAATATTTTGCAGTCTGCTAATTTCAAATAAGCTTTGAATGCAGTCGCAGTTATTGCTGTCTAACTTAATCCTTGCTAACGTTCTTCTTCTTCTATATGGGGTGACCTACCTTTAACTTTTTTACATTTACTTTGACATTTATTTAACCCGAAACACTAAAACGTTATAGAATAGTGAAACGTTGACATGTAGAATCATATATAATATTGCGGCTTTCACCTTTTGACTTTATTGAGTATGATTTGCAGTCTGCATACTTTGTATAAGCTTTGAACGCGTTTGTTGCTGTCTAACTTAATTTGAGTTAACTTCCTTCTTCTGTTTTTCTTTCTTAGATATTCATGTAATGATGTTCTGACAGAAAAATGACAGTAAGAGAATCTGGGCTGTTTCACCTTCTTTAATGTTTTCTTTAATGAATTATTTTGAAGTACTAATCACTTATTGTGTAGGTTTTATTTCTGTGTATGGGTCAGTGTTTTCCAATTAGTGTCACCTAATTTTTTCCTGCTTCCTGTATGAAGGCGACGAGTTATTCAGGTTTGTGAACGTGGAGCACGTGTCCTCAATGGTTCTTCTATGACACAAGATTTAAACTTAGTGGCCTCTAACTCTGAATTAGCGTCTGAAAGTTGCATGGTCTTAACTGTATCGATTGCTGATCCATACGTCTTACTAAAGATGACTGATGGAAGCATTCGGCTTCTTGTTGGAGGTAACTACCACTTCTTTTATTCTAAGATGTTACTTTGGCATTAATCTACGTATTTGCTCGAATTATATATAGACTATATGAGAGTTTCTCTAATAGCATGCGTTCAAAGGGAAAAAAAGTCTATAGTGCATACATCTTTGTGTTTGGGGATGAACTGTCGATAGTTATGGTTATTAAGACCTTTTCGTACGAGTTGTATAACTTACTTAGTTTCACTTACTCTTTTTTCCATGATCAATTTTGTGTGGATTCTCGTCTGGTGAATGTGGCCCCAGGAACTTGCCCAGTAATGGTATAAAAATTCTTGAATCTGTCATATTTGACCCATAGTTGCATGCTATGGAACTGTAGACAGTAGTAACGTGTGATCAGGTTTTTGAATCTACTTGGTGGTGCAAGCAATCTGTGCTAAATCCTGTCAAATAATTATAGGTCATTAAGTGTTCCCAAATAATGATTACAGTGTTACTTGTTTAGTCTCTTTAATTCACTTTGTGCAATGGATACTAATTTCCATGATCCATATTATCAACATCTCAGAGTCCTCATGCATGTTAACCAGTTATACTTGTACATTTCTCAGTTTGGAGTTTGTGGGTCACTGACATGCCTTACTGTGATATTATCTTTAAAAAATTTGGAACAGCTCATGCAGAGTATATGCTTATAGTTGATACATGTCACATATTGATGTTTTCGAGATTTGATTACTCTTGCACTATGAAAGTGGTTTCAAACTTCAAAGCTGACCTATCTCAGAAGAATAGAGATGCTTATATGCAATAGGCAACAAATCTGTATCTGGAGTTTTCTTTCAGAGATTTAACTTGTTTTTCTTTTCTAGTCCTTTGTTCTTCTGATATCCTCACGGATCCAGATAAATGAAAGAAGTTCAATAAGCACCAGCACTTGAGTGGGACTGGGTATGCCTTTTTGGCACAGGCCACTGTCAAAGAGGGATAATCTGTTGACTTGAGTTGGATATAAATCCGATTCTGCATAGACACTTATACGAGCTGTCAGTGGATATCGTGTTTCTATTTTCTGCAGCCTTGCTTTGGAATTCCCTTTTGCATTAATTTGAATATTTCGTTTTGCAGATCCATCTACATGTACTGTTTCTGTTGTGACTCCAGCGACATTTGATGGCTCAAAAAAGTTTGTGGCTGCATGTACACTCTATCATGATAGAGGTCCAGAACCTTGGCTTAGGAAGACCAATCCTGATGCATGGCTAACTACAGGTATAGATGAGGCCATTGACGGGGCTGATGGTGCAACTCAGGACCAGGGGGATATATATTGTGTGGTTTGCTACGAAAGTGGTGCCCTCGAAATGTTTGATGTTCCCAATTTCAGTTGTGTTTTTTCTGTGGATAAATTTGTGTCTGGAAAGATGCATCTCGTTGATACCTTCATGCAAGAAGAACTTGGTGATTTTCAGAAAGGAAATTTGGTAGGTTCTAACGAATCAGCCGGCCCAGGGAAGAAAGAAAATGCACAGAGTACAAAGGTTCTAGAGTTGGCCATGTATAGATGGTCTGGACAGCATAGCCGCCCTTTCCTTTTCGCAATATTGAATGATGGGACAATTCTTTGTTATCATGCCTATTTGTTTGAAGGTACAGAAAGTGGTATAAAAAATGAAGCCACGGTTGCTAATAACAATTTTAGCAGCAAAGGCATTAGTAGTGGTTCCAGGCTTAGAAATCTTCGATTCTTACGCATTGCCTTGGACACATATACAAGAGAAGAGATGACCATAGGAAGCTCGTGCAATAGAGTTACATTCTTCAAGAATATTGGAGGATATCAAGGATTGTTTCTTTCTGGTTCAAGACCTTCTTGGTTTATGGTTATCAGAGAGAGGCTTCGGATTCATCCGCAGGTTTGGACACTTTGTTTTTGTTAGTGACAATAGTATTTGGAGCAATCAAACCTTTTAGATGTTTTTTTCCAGAATATCAAAATATACTTACTGTGGAAAAATTCCAGTTAATATTCCTATCATTTGATTAAATACTCTATACTTCTTGAAGTTTGACAGAAATTTACAGATGTAAGTGTTGGTTTATAGATAAGTCTACAGATTTTAAGTTTTGGGTTGAGATAGGGTGATTGTTGTGTCCAGGAAAACTGAGTTGTGGCAATATTATTTTCCCTTTTGAATATTGTTTCTGCTTGGATCTTTGCAAGTTACTGGAGATGAACTGCCTCCTGATGGAATTGGCTAATTCTTTTCTTAACTGATGCGATTTATCTTGTCTGTAACCCTGTGTGTATGTGCATGCTAGAGAAATTAGCTTGAATTTGGTCTACTGTTACATGTTAATGAGTTTTATCAAAGATGAATAATTGCTACTTTGGACTGGCATAAGCTGGCACTTTAGGTTGTCCAAGTAAATTTTCCTTCCATCATTTTGTCTTCCAACTTTGACTGATTTTTTCTTAAGAGTAAACTACTTGATAGGTCTATTACTTTTTCTGTTTCATCTTTTATGGATGAAGTCTGGAGGCTTCTCTTCCTCTGGTGCAACAAACTAATAATATTCTTAAAGTTATTGCTGTTAGATGGCTCATCATAGGTTCCATCTTCAAGTTTTTATTTTGTCTGGAGCATCTAACTGTGCTAACTTTCATGCAGTTATGTGATGGATCAATTGTCGCCTTCACTGTTTTCCATAATGTAAACTGTAATCGTGGGCTCATATATGTGACCTCACAGGTTAGTGCATAGCGTTTTGCAGGCTGATTATGTGCAATATCAAGTTCTGAATCTCCTCCTTTTTTTACCTCTAAAATGTTTCGACATTCCAGGGTGTTCTAAAAATTTGCCAACTGCCATGTAATTCAAGCTATGACAACTATTGGCCAGTACAAAAGGTATTCCTTACTAAAATGCAAGTCAACTTTCTTGCTTATGATGCCAGTGATCATTTACTTTTTATCAGATTCCACTGAAAGGAACTCCACATCAAGTTACTTACTTTGCCGAGAAGAATCTGTACCCACTTATAGTTTCAACTCCGGTAAGTAATGCTTAGAACATTTTCTCCTTCACATTCTTTTCTCCGGTATTACGGATGTACCAGAAGCTTATGTGTCCTTCTGCATAACATGTAATGCAGTATATATATGAATTTTATGATGTGTCTGTCAGCTGAGCTGTCTTTTTGCCAGCAATGCACACACGTATACTTCGTAGAGGATGTTTGTTTTTTCTACAGTCGCATACATGGAAGTAGTGTCATGAGTTAAGATGCCTGGTTGATGATGTGGTCGATTCTTTGGAGTTTTCTTCTTGTCGAACTGTCAAAACATGTCTATTGGTGTTTGCTTGGTTTGTTTCCCTCTGCTAAACTCCACAGTCTTAGCATGATGTTTTGCTGGTGATGTTAAGTTGCACATCAACCTCCTTTTTCTAAGGTTTTCTGCTTCTAATGAGCGGTTGCTGTTGGGCATCCACTTTTCGATTCTCATTTGAATTTAAGATGTGACACATAAGATACTCTTCATATGCAGTTTGAGGTCTGATTGCATCTGGTTGTTCTTTGCTTATGCAGGTTCATCGGCCATTGAATCAAGTTGTTTCATCTCTTGTTGATCAAGAAGTTAGCCATCAGATTGAAAATCACAGTCTAAATCCTGATGACATACACCGAACTTATGCAGTTGATGAGTTTGAGGTTCGGATCTTGGAACCAGAAAAGTCTGGAGGACCTTGGCTGACCAAGGCTACAATTCCCATGCAAAATTCTGAGAATGCATTAACCGTGCGTGTTGTAACACTGCTTGTAAGTCTGAACCTTGTGAACCGAGCTGTTTTTTACTCTTCTAATTTATCTGTCCCGCTGTCATTTTTTTCCAAAGGAATGCTGGTCTGTGGAAGTGTCATTTAGGTGATGCATGTAAAAGAAAAACTCTGTTGTCCATTTAAGTCATCCTTTATTTTGGGTATATTGCTTATTATATTGTTACATTGCAGAATATGACGACAAAGGAAAATGAGACACTTTTAGCTATTGGAACTGCTTATGTTCAAGGTGAGGATGTTGCTGCAAGAGGGCGCATACTTTTGTTTTCTATGGGGAAAGACACTGACAATCCTCAAACTCTGGTATGTATTTGAGCTGGATAGGAAAACCATCAATCAAATCTAATGCGTCCCTGTTCTTCATACCAATCATATGGAGATTGTCATGCCATGTGATCGTTTTGGATGTTTGTTCATTATCATCTTGTCCTTTCTTGTAATGGTGTATGTTAAAGAGGATAGTATTAGATGTTCCATTTTCTGCTTGTTGTATCAATGCTGACTCTGCCAGCATCTGTTCCAGGTTTCAGAGGTTTACTCGAAGGAATTGAAGGGTGCTATATCTGCTGTAGCCTCACTTCAAGGCTATCTATTGATAGCTTCTGGTCCCAAGATAATTTTACACAAATGGAGTGGAACTGAATTGACTGGTGTAGCATTTTTTGATGCCCCACCTCTACATGTTGTTAGCTTGAATGTTGTATGTGTGACTTCCTTACCCTTTCTCCTCCT
The DNA here is from genome assembly GCA_014182715.1 of Eucalyptus cloeziana. Classification (NCBI taxonomy): domain Eukaryota; kingdom Viridiplantae; phylum Streptophyta; class Magnoliopsida; order Myrtales; family Myrtaceae; genus Eucalyptus; species Eucalyptus cloeziana. Next base: position 553,103 of record CM024644.1, read on the forward strand.
CCTCTTTTTCACCCGAGCATCTGTCTGGTGTGTCTTATTGCTATTTTTTATGTAAAAAGGCTTCTAAACATGATGGCTGAGAAGGCCTTGATGCTTTTATGCTTTTGATCATAGTTACCTAACTGTAAATGAATATGATTATTCTCTTGCAAAATAAATGCTGTCAGCTGAGAGGAATTTGCTGTAATTTTTCTCCTCACTTGTGCCTCTGCATGTGGCTTCAGGTCAAGAATTTTATTCTACTTGGTGACATCCACAAGAGCATATACTTCCTCAGCTGGAAAGAACAAGGCTCTCAGCTTAACTTGTTGGCCAAAGATTTTGGTTCCCTGGATTGTTTCGCAACGGAGTTTCTAATTGATGGAAGTACATTGAGTCTGATTGTATCCGATGAGCAAAAAAATGTTCAGGTGAGGTCACTCCCTATGCATGTTGAGTTTGTTTGTTCTTGCTTGACTAAGGTGAGGTGATGATGGTGTTAATTGTGCTTGCCTTTACCTGTTGGTTGACAAGTTGAAATGGATGGGGTTATTAAGATTTACCTGTGCTGTCTAGAATTTTGCTCATTCAGGACTCACATGATATTTGCTTGCCTTTGGATCAATTGATGACCCTGATGTTGTGCTTGAGTACTGAAATATTCCAGTAATTCACACATGAGAGCGCATAAAGAAAAAAAAAACATGAGTAGAAGTAAACCAAAGGAAGCAGTGTTGCTCGAACTATTATCAATAATGACCCAAAAGAAAGAAGCAGCATATCTAGTCTAGATTTAGATGCAAGGACTAATGTTCAATATGCTAAAGAAGCTTTTCATTAAATATTTTTCAGCAAAATATCTTGTATGTGATGGACTCGGTGAAAACAGGTGAAATTGATTGATGAGCGAGTTAATGAACAGAACCATTTTCCGTGAAGAATCTTGCACATGTTGGGTTCTGAAAACAGTTGGAATTAACTATTAAAGAAATTCTCAAGTTTACTTAAGAGTTAGCATTTAAAGAATCTTGCACATGTTGGGTTCTGAGAACAGTTGGAATTAACCATTAAAGAAATTCTCAAGTCAACTTGAGAGTTAGCATTTACAGTAAAAAATATTGGATAACTTTTTACTTCTGAGAATTTGTTTTGAAAATAATGCTCCAATTAAAATTCTTGGCTATTGACATGTAAGTTCCTATATCTTTTTAATAAGCAGGTGTTCTATTATGCACCGAAGATGTCTGAGAGTTGGAAGGGACAGAAACTTCTCTCAAGAGCGGAATTTCATGTAGGTGCTCATGTGACAAAATTCATGCGGTTGCAGATGCTTCCTACTTCGTCCAGTCAAAGTGGTCCTACTCCTGTTTCGGACAAGACCAACCGGTTTGCTTTGTTATTTGGTACCCTAGATGGCAGCATTGGCTGCATTGCTCCTCTTGATGAGCTAACTTTCCGTAGGCTCCAGTCACTACAGAAAAAGCTTGTTGACGCTGTTCCCCATGTTGCTGGCTTGAATCCAAGATCCTTCCGCCAGTTCCACTCTAATGGGAAAGCACATCGACCAGGCCCTGACAGTATTGTTGACTGTGAACTGCTTTACCAGTAAGTTCTATATTCCATTTGCATTCTTATCAGTTCTTGAAAGAACACGTTCTTGTATTGATTTGTCTGGTCGGAAGCATATGCATATGCAGGTGCAGAAATGCATACTTAAAATGCAGTTAGGTAGGCTCATAAGCATGTTTTTTGCATGTGCTACACTTTTTGGTGCTCTACTATCTCACCGACGGTTTGATTGTAGACCTCTGTTTGGGTCATTCATAACATATAGGACTGAACATGTCATGTCTCGTGCATAGAAAGCAAACCAGCTTCTGTACGTTTCTAAGTTGTGAAAAGCTATATATTCCAGGGCTAATATAGTTGTCTTGAATAATACATTTGCAGTTACGAGCTGCTTTCCTTGGATGAACAATTGGAGATAGCGAACCAGATAGGAACAACTCGCTCGCAGATTCTCTCGAATTTGAATGACCTTGTTGAGGGAACAAGTTTCCTATGAGATGTGACGGCAGCCTGGGGGGAATATTACGGGAGTGGTTCAACCAGTGAGCTGTTCGCTCGTGAGCCAAGCTATTTACCGATCTCTGCAGTTCATTATGTAATTATCTCGTCAGCTCATTGGAGAGAGTTCGTATATTGTGGTGCAAGAATCACTGCAATGTGAAGCAACTTGAGGAGTACAATTGAGGGTTAAAGTGAATCTTGAGTCCACTGGGTTGAGTGTAGTAACTGGATAGTTTTCCTTGTATTTCATACGCGTGAAAAATTGGCCCTCCTAGCGGTCGCTCACTTTTTTGAGAAACAATCCTGCCGGTGTTTTTATAATAAAGTATTCAAACGGCCATGTCCTGATAAAACCTATGATACTAGAAAAAAACAAAATTAAGTATTCATAATAGTGGAGTTTTGAATCGAATCAAACTGTAAATAAATAAAATACGCTAATATTGTAAAATATCCGTATCTGGTAATTGTACCTTGTACAACTTGTGAATGAAGAACGGAGAGCAATACAAATTTGTTCAGTCGATAAACGACCAATTATATCATTTTTCACCCAAAATATAAAAAATCAATCTCATTGGAGAGATGGAACTCCTCCTGTCGCTAATTATAAATAATCCCGCTCGAGAAAAATAATATTAGCTTAATTTGTAATAAACGAATCAAAACTTTCTATTCTGTTCAAGACAAAGGCACACTGATGGGCAGTATCTTCCCTACTTACAGGGTCAGGGATTGACTTGCTTTTGCCCCTAGTAATATAGTCGATCATATAAAGTAAACAACAGATGTTTGAGAGGGAATGTTTCGCCCAATTTCAAGGAGTTTTCATCTAGATTTCTTCTATTTTCATTTCACTCAATGGAAGCACCTATGAGAAAATTATCGCAAAAGTCCTAAATTTATTACAATCGCATCAATTTACACTCGAGTATTTTTTTTTTTTTTTGGCTAATTCAGTCATAAATATTTTGTATTTGTGCAAATTTAGTCCATTTGGTCAATTTTGACCAATTGACGCTGATGTGGATGCAAGCCGACGCTAATTGTTTGACCGACGCTAACGTGACAATATTTTAAATGATATTTTATTTTGTTTAATTTTTCCTTTTCTTTCTTCTTTTCTTCCTATTTTCTTCTTCTCTTCCCCCGCAGTGGCCAACGAGGCTTGGGGCCGTGGGTGAGGCTAGCCTCACCATGGCTGCCTTAGATCAAGGTCGAAGTGCATTGGCAAGGCTCAATCGGGCTCGGCGACCATTGGTAGGGGGGAGGTAGGACGATGATACGCCTCACAAAGGCCTAGGGGCCACGGGTGAAGGTGGCCATGGCCTCCCTAGCCGAGGGCGAGGTTGTTTTCGCTCACAGCCAGTGAGGCCATGGCAACGTTGCCCTTGCCCATGTCTAGGCTAGGTGAAAAAACAAATAAAAGTACGAATAAAAAAGAAAAGGAAAGAAAAAAGAAAAGAAAATAATAAATAAATAAATATTAAAAAAATAAAATATTATTTAAAAATTTGTCACATTAGCGTCAGCCGATCAAAATTTATCAAATAGATTAAATAACACGATTGTAATAAGTTCAGGATTTTTTTGATAATTTTTCCAATCATTTAACATGGGATTAATGATTAACACTTTCCGATGTCTCTTTTTGACTCTCATGTTGGTCCACAACTGTATGGTAGTCTCTAATGAACATAAGGAACGATCATGAAATCAGTTGACTCTATTGTTCGCATAGATCTCTTAATGGGTTTCATAGATTGTGTACTTTACTTTTCTGATTTCAAAGAGTAGTTTGTCTTGAAAGTGTCATCATAAAATCGCTGTGGATGTAATATTGCGATAAGAAAGAGATCTCGCTTGGTGGGGTTACTTTAATTAACCAAAGGATTATATCTAGACCACGGAAATAACTATGAATTATCTAATGTCGTTGAAATGACATGCTATTTGTTGTCCGAAATTCTTTATTTATTTAAGAACCGTATAAGGTGTGATTTCTAATCCTGATTTTTCAACTTCAATTTTTTCAGAAGTCATAATGTGACTCTTATTTAACTTGAATACATAAAACTTTATGATTTACTCAAATTTTGACATGTACATAAAATTTAGGAAAAATGATACAAACAATCATGAACTTTGGTTTAATATATAATTTGATTTTTAACTTTTAATTTGTTCAATATAATTCTTGAACTTTAAACCAATGTGCAATATGATTTTTAAATTTTTAATTTATTCAATGTAATTCTTGAATTTTAGATTAAAGTGCAATGTGATTACTGAATTCTTAATTCTTAAACTTCAGACCAATATGCAATGTGGTCCCTCGACTATATAAAGATATTCAATGTAATCTTTGGTCGAAATTTCAAGATCTAAAACACCACATTGCATACAGTATAAATTAAAAGTTCATGATCATGTTGACTAAATTGAAAATTTAGGATTTAAAAATTTCAAAATAGGCGCTGTCTTTTCAATCCTACCGAACGCCGGCTCAGGCGGCCTTTCGAGACCTTTATTTCTCAATTTTAGTTGCCTCGATCGTTCGCCGTTCGGGCAGATCTTTGCTGTATCTCTCAGCTGTCGTGGTTTCGCCTCCGAATTTGCTATTTCTTTTTGCCGAGCGCTTCGCTTATAATAATGGGAACGCCCTTCGCTTCCCCAGGAATCTTCGCTCGCTTCGTTGGGCGATCCCGATTCTAGCCCGTCCCCATCTCGCTCCTCCTCGTCACCTCGCGCTCTCCCTTTCCTCGCGATCTCCCCACACCCCGACGCATCACCTTTCCTCGTGATCTCTGCCCCGCACCCCGCACCTCATCGATTGCTCCGTCGCGTTCGACAGGCGCTCGGCTTCTAAATCCGATCCACGCGCTCTGAATTTCGCGTTCCATGATTCCGAGGATCACCCCTTGGCCTGATTCGTTCCCTCATTAACTGAATCGGATGCCGCCGGAGGAAGACGCGTGGCGATTCGGCTCGGTGGTAAATGTAGCTTATGGAGGAGGCGTTCGGGTTTAGTTTGCGGATCGACTTGCCAAAGGAAGACGCGTTTCCTCTTTTGCGGTTTTGAAAAGCCATGACAATGTCGTCGCCCAAGGGTTCGTCCGCAATCGGCTCGTTCCCGAGGTCGCTCTCGGTGATCACGGTCGCCATCGGAGGGCTCGCCGTGTTCTTGATGGTCGCCTCTTTGCTTCTCGTGTCTCATCCCGTCGGCTCCAAGGTTCGCGGCTACTTTTACGGCGTCGATAGCTCGAGCAAAATAGCATTTGCGGTTTCTCCTTATAACGACAGTAGAGCCGCTCCCTCCGTTGATGACAGCGTAGATGTAGTTAGCGAGGTTCCTTCGTCGAAGCCTTTTTCGGAAGTACACGCGAGTTCGGATGATTCTTTAACCTCAGTGGAGAATAAGGTATTGGAACATCAGGTGAACCCAGTTCCAGCCGTCTCGTCCGGATTCCCTTCGGGAGAGGAGGACAATTCCAGTTCTAAGAATGATAAGCTCGTAGAGAACGTTGAAACTGCTAACCCGGTCTCATCGGATGCACCCGATGGCTCTGCCTTTTCAGCTTCAGGAACTACACCGGCACCGATCCTTTCGCGTGAAGGAGCATCTGCAAACACTTCAGTTGAGATTGGTAATCTTTGCATTTATCTTATGTGTAGTCTCGTGAGAACTTGCCTTTCTTGTTTATCTGACTGGTATCTTAATTTCGCTGCATTTTGGGTTGTGAGATCTCAAGCAATCTCAGAGTTTGGTTTTCTTATACTGGAATTGATGTTTGCATATGCACTCAAGTCAATAGAAAAACATGCTGTTTCAGATGGCAGTTTGTCACTCCTAATGGGAGGCTCCGCTCGTCCTTTTTCTGGTCCTGGCCTCTTGTCCATTTCTCTTAACTAGCTGCTTGAAGTCGATTAAGCCATAATCTTTTAGTTTTCTTCTTGTCGTGGGTTCTTGCATTTGCATATGTTTGGCATGGTTGTGGTCCTTCAGTTCCTGCTGTAATCCAATTAGAATCTGATTATTGGTTTCATGCTATATTTAGGCTGTGATCTGTTCCGCGGAAGTTGGTTTTATGATTCCCTGGGACCATTGTACACAAACAACACCTGCCCAGTTTTGACACAGATGCAGAACTGCCAGGGGAATGGAAGGCCTGATAAGGAGTATGAGAATTGGCGGTGGAAGCCATCTCAGTGTGACCTCCCACGATTTGATGCCAAGAAGTTTTTGGAGTTGATGAGAGGAAAGACACTAGCTTTCATTGGTGATTCTGTTGCACGTAATCAGATGGAATCGATGTTATGCATCCTTTGGCAGGCATGTCTCTACCACATATCTGATCTTCCTGTTTTGTATCCTTATGGCTTACGCTAATAATTAATTAAGGATTTGTTTGAATTGGAAATGTTTGCTTCAATTGATCAATAGCTTTTAATGTGGACAAGTTGCTATTGCAAAATGAACTTTCTTTCTGAGGTTATCCAATTTAGAGTCCTTGTAAACACCCACCAGCTTCTTTATACCGATCTTATAATTTTTTGACTGCCAGAAAGTTGTTAAGTACAAATAGATGCTATTCAGGGGGCAAAGAAACAAAATGCAGCATGGCTTAATGGATAATATGACATGGGAGAACCGCAACTCTTAATGCTGCTCCCTGCTTAGGGGAATGCTTCCTTATTGAAAATTTGGGTTGTCTTCCAGGTTGAAGTCCCCAAAAACCGGGGAAACCGAAGAATGCAACGATGGTTTTTCAGGTCAACGTCTGTCATGATTGTTCGCATGTGGTCCTCATGGCTTGTGCATCAAAGCTCAGAAGCAATCGATTTTGCTCCACAGGGTGTGGCAAAGCTTCACCTCGATGTCCCCGACAAAGATATAATGGAATTTCTTCCCAAATTTGATGTGGTCGTTCTTTCCTCTGGCCACTGGTTTGCCAAGCAATCAGTCTATGTCTTGGACAATAAAATTGTTGGTGGACAATTGTGGTGGCCGGACAAATCTCGACATATGAAGGTCAATAATATTGAAGCATTTGGAATATCTGTCGAAACGATCCTCTCTGCTATTGTCACGCATCCTAATTTCACCGGGGTAACCATTGTCCGTTCCTATTCACCTGATCATTATGAGGGTGGAGCTTGGAATACAGGGGGGTCTTGCACTGGGAAGGTGCGGCCCTTAGCAGCCGGGGAGTTGGTGGAAAATGGTTTTACGAATATAATGCATGAGAAACAAGTGATGGGCTTTTATCGTGCAATTAAGAAGGCGAGCAGCAACAAGTCAAAGTTGAGGTTGATGGACATCACCGAAGCTTTTGGATACCGTCACGACGGGCATCCTGGCCCCTACAGAAGCCCTGACCCAAATAAGATCACAAAACGGGGTCCAGATGGAAAGCCTCCACCACAGGATTGCTTACACTGGTGCATGCCTGGCCCGGTCGATACCTGGAATGAACTTGTGCTTGAAATTATTAGGAGAGAGCTTGATGGCAACTGATGCTTCTACCACTGAAGTGTGGCATTTTTTTTGTCTTTGTAGTTTGAAGGGTGACTATGCCACAAGATTTTAATTTATATTAGGGCCAGAGTAACCTTGGTTCTTCTTCTCCTCCTTTTCAAAAACACACACAAGGGTAGAACATGTACTCCCCAAAGCATTTTTTGTCAGAGTGAATACTGTAATTTATATGTTAATCTCTGTTCTCAGTTTAGACAGATATAAGTTAGTAATGAAAATTATCTGGAAAGTATTCTTTCACGATTACGTAGCTTTCCCCTGTAGTTGGCTTGTATGACGGGTTATCATTTGTACTTAATGGCTGATGACCTGGAGAAGTCAGTAGCAAGCATCTGAGGAAATTCTAGTCAAGGTATCAACTTTGTCTTGTGAATTTTTTTTGTCACCTGGGGGGCTTTCAGAATTCCCTCATGAAGGTAAATTTTGACTTGGGAGGAAATAAAATTGAAAAGAAAACATTCCTGATCCTCAAATCGGTGTGACTTAATGGTGGATTTCATTATCCATTAATTTTGTAGTATGCTATTGAGTTTTAGTTGTCCAGCATCATATGGAATCTGTACGATCATCTTCTGAACCGCTTTGCTTTGCTTTGCTATCCCACTTCTGTTCCTGTAATTGTGTTGGCTCGTTTACCATCTCGACATGAAATGCAATCTGATGGTCCTTTTACATTAGTGAATTCTTCGAGCAAAATCTTAATGTTATAACAGCAATCCGCATGGATATGGAAGTCTTTGATATACATCAGGATCATTGCCTAAATTCTTGGTTCCTCCCTCCCGTGAGTTATATCCTTTTTCTCTCAATGTCTTCTGGAAATCCCCGCTGTCTTTTGATGATGGCATCTTTATGGGTGGTTTTTCCTTTGTATTAGCTGTAGGATTGTTTCCTCTCAAATCTTTATTTGTGAGTATTTGATAGTAATCGGCAATTATGTGAAAGCGTTGTATGCCATTGTAGATATTAATATTATGACGGACTAGAAGCCAACAGAATGATTATCATTAGGACATTTCATTACAAGATGAATGGGTAATATTTTCTTGATTGATTACTCAACAAGTGCTCACTACTTTTCTCTCCAACTTCTCCTCACAAAGTACCATGATAGATGTAAAAGGTTATAAAATCATCTTCAAATGTATCGACTAATTCATGTTAGGAAATGCTCAACGTTGGTAATTCATTCGAAATAGTAAATTCAACTAGTAATTTATAGGGATAAGTGCATTAGAAGTTTTAAAACTTATCATGAAAATGCAATTGAGCCTTAAAACTTGTTACGAAATTTCAATCAAGTCCTAAAACTTTCAAAATGTTCAATGAAGTCTTAAAATTTGTTTTGAAAATGCAATCGAGTCCTAAAACTTTCAAAAAGTACAATCAATAGAATGACTTAGATTGAACCACTTTGATAAGTTTTAACACTAAATTACACTTTTTAAAAGTTTTAAGATTTAATCGAACTTTTTAAAAATTTTAAAATTTAATTGCATTTTCATGACAAATCTTAGGACTTCTAATGCACTTATCTCTAATTTATAATAGGATTCGGAGTTTTTTTATGCAAAATGGTAGCAAATTTTACACACTTATAAATTCATTGATCGGTAATTTTCATAAATTCTGAACTGAATGATCGCAATTTATCCATATGTCAGTACGTTTTATATGAAATGATGAAGTAAGTACAGATCGTCGGCAAACTGAGCCACACAGATCCCAATCCAATTCATGTACTTTAAAAACCTATGCTTTGGATCGCGTCCCGTCTGCGCGCGACAGAAAGGGGAACAAGAAAAGGAGAGAGAAACATTCGAGAAGTCCTAGGGGAAGGCGGGGGGGGCCCACCCTCCGACAATTACGTCACTATTGCCCGATTTAAAATTCAAACGCCGTTGAGATTTCATTGACCTTCGCGATTCTCATTTACGCCCTTCGTCGTCATTAAAGACGACGCTTCCGTCGCGTCCGCCCTTTAACGGTCGTCGTCCCTCCTCCCTCCTCCTCCAAGTTCAAATAGCAGAAGGTAAAAAGGGGAAAAACCGCATCTCTCTCGGAAACTTTCCCGGAATTCAGTGGATTTTCCAGGAAAGGAACCCGGAGTTTCTCAGGAAAATTCCACTCCAGAGGGTGCGGCTGCTGCAATTGTAATTCTGGAGACGGAGGAAGTCAGCCGAGCATCGATCATCGAGGTTCGTCTCCCTCTTCCCCGCATGCGCTCTCCGATTTCCTCATTTCTTTTCGAAAGCTTTCGAAGAGGCACGAGTTCGGTCTGGAGCACCAAGCGAATTCTCCAACTTGGAGATCGCAGTACGTTAACCTCCAGTTCCAGTTGAGCTGAAATGTATACTGTAGTCTCTGTAATTTGATCTCTGGTTTTTGTCCTCCGCGCTTTGGCTGTTGAGGAGCTGACCTTGCTCTGCTCGCGCTTTTCATTTCCGAAATTCCGGCTGGGACAGAAGTCCGTGTCGAACTGATGGTGATGATGAGCGTTTCGGGGTTCAGCGGTTTTCATGGAATTTCGTCTCCAGTTTACGATGAAGCAAAGTCCTTTCGCTGTCTTATTGTGATCTCTTTACCGTGGAGATCTGAATTTGTTAACATCCTCTAACAAATGAAGCTTGGAGTTGCTCAGAGTAGTCCAGTTTGCGTTTCCTTGATGTTTGTCTTCAGGCAAACTCCTCTTTTATTTTTAGGAGATGATTTGGCTGTCAGACATCTTTCACTTTCTAAGCTTTCGAAGCATCTAGAGCTTGCACCGAACTAGGCTTTATATGTCATAAATTGAATTGGTTCCATCAAATTTACTTATTGAACAATGTTCCAAGTAGTCGATGCTTTTCTTCGCCATTTTGCTCCAGCTCCTGTCAAAGTTGAACTGAGACGAACAATGTGAACTTGTCCTTTGCACCACATCATGTCTACTGGTCTTTATATAAGCATGACCTATAAGAGAGAACCTCCGACACAGAGTCGACTGTTTATTTCATCCATTGTGATTGGACAGGTCTAAAACCTGATTACTTTAAGTGATGTAATTGTAATTGTTAAACTGAAGCTATATCCAAGAGGGGGGATATAAAGGGATGGCTGTTGATCATGCCGTTCTTGTAGCTGTCTGAAAGTTTTACCAATATCTAGTGTCTGAGCATGTATGGTGGAGGCTATTTCAAGGAGTTAGAGCTTACAGCTTTTGCACTTAGTAAATCATTTTCACAATGGAAACTTTATCTGTCTATCAGGATTTATTAAGCCAGTGGTTGTAACTAGTTAAGGATTGGTCTATCTGGGTTATGCATTTTGAGTTTCCCCCCTTGTGCTATTCTAGTATTGTTCAGCATTTTTATTTTTTGGTTAATCAATAATTTCCATTTACTACCAACTGTAGGGAAGGCCAGATTCCTCAGAGGCCCAAAACCACCTTTAGTTTACCACCGAATACCTGCCCAATACAACCTTAGACTGTTGATTGCATTCTTTAAAGCTTTAAAGAGCTCCTCTTTTCAGAGAAATGCATTTATTGCTCTCTCATTCTTTGGAGGTCTGGATGTCATTTACCTTTTCTTGTTTTGACTGTCCATTGCAATATCAGCTCTCTGATGATCATAGGCATAAGATTTATGTTTCTGTAACTTGTCAACATGATCATTGCCAACAGGTATAGCAGCTGTCAAACATGTCTCGCCTTCAAAGTGATCCACTTCTGCAAGTGGAAACAACATGTGGAACACTTCTATGTGAACTCCAGGTTTTTCCTTAGCAGAATAAGGATTTGTTCATATATATTTGTTCTGTTATAGTTGGAAAAGTTTCGCTTTGCTTTCTGATAGTATATTTGTCAGCATAGATACTTACAGACTATCTTTCACGATTTGGATTCTCTAGATAATCTGGGATGAAGTTGGGGAGTCAGATGTAGACAGGGACCAAATGCTTCTTGAACTTGAAAAGGAATGTCTACAAGTATATATGAGAAAGGTAGATCAAGCAAACCGCTATAGAGCTCAATTGAGGCAGAAGATAGCTGATTCCGAAGCAGAACTTGCAGCAATCTGCTCTGCCATGGGGGAGCGGCCAGTACACATAAGGCAGGTTAGGACCGTCCTGACAAAGCTCTTTTAGGAGTTTCTTATTTTGAAATAATGTTTATTCTCATCCTTCTATAGAACCCAAGAACTCGTAAAGATTGCAAAACATGAACACACCCTGAAATCCATCTCAGTTCTATAATTTGTCAAATCTCACTTGAAAGTGGCATGTAATCTTAGGGATTTTGCCCTCTTTTCACAAAAAAAGAAAAAAAGAAAAAAAAAGAGTGTGGCACCAATGTGTTAAAGCGATATCTAATAAAAGCATTGAGAACTAGTCTGCTCGAGCAAGTTCAAAATTGAATTGAACATAAAGCTTTTAGAGCACTAATGAGTTATTATGTACATATTGTCTAAAAGTAATTTGGGAGTAGGTTAGGAACAATTGTCCAAGATAAAAATGGCTTCCAAAAGTACAATCAAGTCGAACATGTTATGGGTTCTTGAGTTGTTGAGTCTTTAAGCATCATTTTTCTGCATGATTGCATTAACTTTGATTTCAGTAATCGTACATGGAAATATCATCTTGCAATGAGACAATCAAGAGCCTGTGAGATGAATGATGGGATTTGAAAACAAGTCTTAAATAGCCCCTTCAAACCAAAAAGAGAATAAAATCCTCAGATTTCAATTCTAAAACCAAAATGCTACATAATATTTGAAAGAAATATTTTATAGTTCAGAAGTGCCAACTGAGAGTTATACAGCATTTTTGGTAAAAGATTATGAAGTTGACAACTAACAAATTGCTATTGAAGGCTCCATGCAAGCTCTTTGAAAATGTCGAGGTAAATCATGATAACAAACTCTCTGGGTTGGTAGGATGTCACTACTATTATGTTTTATAAATCTTTCCAGGACTTGAGAATCCTTCTTTTTATAGATCTTTTAAATTCGTCTTGATTTTCAGAATGGGCCAGAAACAGTTACAGTTTGGAATTCTATTGCAGTCTGATCAAAATGCAGGAAGCTTGAAAGAAGAGCTCAAGATAATTCTTCCTCAGTTGGAGGAGATGCGGAAGAGAAAATGTGAGAGAAGACAACAGTTTCTTGAAGTTCTAGAGCAAATACAGAGTATTATAAATGAATTACATAGGTCCAAAGAACATACTTCTTCTAAAGTAGTTGTGGATGAAAGTGATTTATCTCTGCGGAAGCTTGAAGAACTCCACAGACAGTTGCACGCACTTCAACAAGAGAAGGTCAAATTAGTTTGTTTTATTTACTTTTGCTACTTTCATCATCTTGTGTAGGCTGCTACTTTTTCATGAGTTCACATATATTTCTTGCTCCAACTTTTTGTCCAGAGCAATCGCCTGAAGCAGATTCAGGATCACATGTGTACACTGAACTCACTCTGCATGGTACTTGGACTTGACTTCAAGCACACAGTTTCTGAGGTTCATTTCAGTTTAGGTAATGCTGAAGGATCGAAAGATATAAGCAACAGGACGATTGAGCAGTTGGCTTCTATGATTCAAAATCTGCGAGAGGTTAAACTGCAGAGAATGCAGAGGGTAAGATTTATACCTTTCACCTGTCAAGATTTACTTCAGAAAGTAATAATCTTTGTGGGGACTGGGGTGTTGTAATTGTTTGGTTGTCCACAGCTTCAAGACCTTGCAACTAACTTGCTGGAACTATGGAATTTGATGGACACACCTCTCGAGGAGCAACAAATATTTCAAAATGTTACTTGCAATGTAGCTGCTTCTGAACATGAAATAAGCGAACCCGATGCCCTTTCAGTGGCTTCTATAAATCACGTGAGATATACGTAACATTGATTATTTACATATATCACAAGCATCATGTCCAGTTTCTTACACTACAGAGATAGATGAAGTTAATAGATTTATGTATGAGCATTTTACATAGGTTGAAGCAGAAGTAGCTCGGTTGGAAGAATTGAAGTTGAGCAAAATGAAAGAGCTTGTTTTAAAGAAGAGGTCAGAGCTTGAGGAGATATGTAGGAAGACGCATCTGATCCCTGAAGAAGACAGTACTATGAAATATATCATTGAAGCTATGGAGTCTGGTAGTTCCAATACCCTCAAGCACATTGGCAAGACCAACTCAGCAATTTCTTGAACTCTCTTTGTTCACTCTTCTTGCAGGAGCCGTGGATGCTGCTTGTGTACTTGAACAAATTGAAGTTCATATTGCGAAAGTCAAAGAGGAAGCTTTTAGCCGGAAAGAATTGCTTGAAAAGGTTGAGAAATGGTTAGCTGCATGTGATGAGGAGTGCTGGCTTGAAGAGTACAACAGGGTTGAGTGTTCTTAATCATCCCTTGAGTTACAGATAGACGTTTATCCACACGTTTTATCCACTTTATATTGCTTAATTATTACGTTCTCTGTTTTCAGGATGAAAACAGATATAATGCTGGAAGAGGGGCCCATCTTATTCTTAAACGTGCGGAGAAAGCTCGATCACTGGTTAATAAATTACCAGGTACTTACAAGAAATGCCGCTCTTGTTATATATGTAAATCTCAGACCATGAGCTCCCATCTTAAATTCCTTCCTCATCTCTATCATAATGATCTAATGAATTTTATTTAATGCACTGCTACTATCTCATTGCAATAGCAATGGTCGAGGCCTTAGCTTCGAAAACTGTGTCATGGGAGAAGGAAAGAGGGATTGAGTTCACCTATGATGGCGTAAGTATTTAGATAGTTCGCACAATAATTCTCATTGTTTCGATGCTGTATTTCTAAAACTGTTACTCATTCTATACAGATCCGACTACTCTCAATGCTTGATGAGTATACCCTTCTACGGCAAGAGAAAGAACAAGAACGTCGTAGGCAGCGGGTATGAAACTATTGAAGGACATATTTATTGATCTCAGATATTCATATAAGAATTTTTTATAGGATATTTTGTCAACACACCCACACAGACAGGTGTGCACACAAAGTTTGAGACTGGAGATGTAGTTAAAGAATCCAAGTGCTCTCTGCTTAATTTTTCTTGTTCCAGGATCAAAAAAAGCTTCACGGACAGCTGGTAGCAGAACAAGAAGCATTATACGGGTCAAAACCTAGCCCCTCAAAAGTTCAAACTATGAAAAAAGCTCCTAGAATATCGACTGGTGGGGCGAGTGGCAAAAGACTTTCTCTCGGAGGAGCAGTGCTTCAAACCCCTAAAGCTGATCCACTTCACTCTTTAAAAGCTACGCCTCACTCTCGTCCTATAAAGAAGAGTGAGAGGGTTCAGAAAAATGACAGATTTTATAATCAACCAGATGTTTCAGCTGGTAAGTCCCTTCCATCTGTAACTAGATTAATTTCTTGCCATGTGTCAGTGATTTTTCTTTAGTGTCTGGGGACATTAATGCTGGATGCGATGCCTTTAGGTCGGTTACTTATAAATAAAGCCATCCATCTCTTTATATAAGTCTTGCTTTTAATATGACATTGACAATAATACCAATTTGCATGAATCAACTTTAAAATATATTAGTATTGGAAAATTTCTTACAGACACCTCTCAACCTGCTCGAACTTCTCGTGCTGTCTATTAAGTGATTGATTCGTGGGCATTCCCCACCTGATAAAATGTTGGAATAAGTTGTATTCTTGCATTTTGTTGGATAGTTAATTAAGTTTGATTGGTTGACCAAAGGAAGAGAACAAGCTTAACATTCTCTTGGAAAACTCTTCTCTTGGGCCGATGGTAATATCTCAACTTCTACATGGGGAGAACAGGTTAATGACCGTCGCTCTTCCCAAATTCATCTACTAGGCCAATGGTCACATGCATTTCCTCATGCACACTATGTAGCCCGATTTCATTATTTTATGTGATATAGGTAGGAGAGGCTTGGATGGGGCTGGCCCTGCTGCAAAACACTCATTTGGTGCTGCAATTGCTTATCAACCGGAGTCGCCCATGAGACGTAAACCCTTCTCACCCATCACCTCAAAGGCCCACAGAACAAACTCCTTGGACAATGCAAACGTAACACATGGAGAGGCGTTACAGAAAGCATTTCCAAGTAACAACACATTTTCAACTCCCTTGAAGAAGACTCTTCAGACAACTGATGACGAAAATATGACTCCCAGGACGATGCCAATTCATGTTCCGACCACACCCTCCACAGTGTCAGTTCCTATGCACACTGCTATGACCCCAGATCTTCTGAACTTGCCTTCTAGTGTGGGTACCATGACCCTGAAAGAAATTCCTGAGGTGATAGAATACTCTTTTGAAGAACGAAGAGCTGGATTCGTGCTTCCTAGAACGAATATCAAGTCAGTTAGTCATGTCTGACGGTACAAGGGATCATTATCTGAAGATGTTTCTGGATACTTCTCCACATTCACTGTCTTTCGAAATCATGATATAGTAGTCAATTATAATGGCTTATATGTACATAGTTTACGAGCAATTCACCTAGACATACATAGAGACGATCGAATTCCTACATGATTTGTGTCGCTATTTGGTCTATCTGTTTTGCTCAAAAAACAGGCTTTTTGAAATCTCTGCAACATCCCTACTTCCTGGAACTCAAGAAAGAAAGGATGCATGAAAAAAGTGTGGTAACTCCAGTCCGATGGGCGAAATGTTATCATACACATGTAGGTAGCATCAATTGCATGAGGCGACGGGTCTCCACGGTTTCTGGTATGACAAGAAATCCGGTTTTTTTGGCTTAAGTTGCATAGATTAATTATTTTAAAAATTGATGTTGAATGGCGGTGGAGCCAGAGCACTTGTCACAAGTTGATGGATCTATTGCATTGGTTAACTATTTGTGAATAATGATGTTAAACGGATCTAACATTTCAATTGATCTATTGTATTGGTTAACTGTATGTGAATATCGACGTTGAACGGATCTAGCATTTTCTTATATAGGCTCTATATAAAATGAGGGAAATTCTGGAGAGAAATTCTTAACATTATTTTCATTTGTGAAATTGATACAAACGAGAAGGAGAAATCCTTATATATATAACTACATGCTCAACCATAATCATAGATTTCTCTTGAATTTGACGGTAGAGATTATATATTTTTTTTTACCCAACTTTTTGCATCTATTATAAGAGTATATAATTATAGTAGAGCCCGCCTCTAAAATATTCGAGAATAATTTCGAGTTGCAAACTCAAAGTTTGCTCAAGACATATTTCAATATTTCTAAAAACATACCAGAAATGTTTTGGATTCTCGAATCTGCACGGAAGGTAATTTTTTTCTTTTTTTCTTTTTTGAAAGGTAACCTCAGCAGTAGCTAAACATCGTTTTCTCCCGGTCCTCGTCTTCTATTTTTGGTGTCGAAGAGGTCTAACGTTCAGTTCGAACCAACCAAAAGGCAAAACAAAACAAAATAAAAATAATATTAGTAACGGGAAATTGGCCATGCTCTTGCTCGACCATTACCTTTTATTGTTTTTATATGAATAATTATCAGAAAAAGATAACAAAATAGCTTCACAGAGCTTCAACTTTCGCCATGCTCCTTTTTACTTTTCTTTTTCCCGTAAATTTAAATTAAAAATCAATGAGCTTTTAGCAAATGGCAATTTTAAATTAATTAATTTCCCCAATTTCAGCAGCCTTTTACTGCTATTAATTAATTTCAATATCTCGATTATTTAATTTCCGTTAGTAGATATCGAAGACGGACGCCAAGCCTTTTCTTAATCAGACTTTATACTTTGAAGTAGGCAGTTAAATATTCATCAAAAATTTTAATCCGTAATATTTTATTATGACTTTCGGAATTTTGTAGCATTTTCATACTTTATTTATTTCTTCTCAAATTCATGCCGGAAACCCTAATTTCAACAAGATTGCATTTCCCTGCAGCAGGGCTGATTTTTGCTGCTGATTAGTTTCTCTTCCTTTTTCTTTTTTTCTTTTTTGAATTTTCAGTAACGAGTCGTGATCGCTCCGGAGGTCCGAATCTTCAAAGGTAGGATCTGCTTTTTTCAACATTTGGATGATGTTTCCTTGTTAATTGATTATGTCAACTAATTTTATAGTTCTTGGCCAGGAATTCGAATGTTCTAACTCCGTCATTTCGTCTTCCATGAATCATGACTGAAGCCGATATATAGCGGGTTTTCTCTTAACAGATCTCAATTTTCTCGAACACTGAACCCTTTTCTTTTGATCACTCAGCAGTTAATTCAAGAACTTGATATCATTCTAGCTGAAGCTCATTATCCAGATTATAAGCTCATTCAGGGTTTTGGGGGGTTTTTCTTTCTGGGTTTGGGTTATTTATGTTAATGGAGGAGAGAGAGGAGGAAACGAGTTCTGAATTTGAGGGAGAGGAAGGCGCAGAGTGCTTCAGAATTGAACCGAGAACTGAAAATGCTAACCAAATTGATGGGCCGGCAATGGTGGTTGATTTCCCGGCTGTGACTGCGCCGCCAACGAGTGTGGCAGTGCCTGTCGTGAAAGTCTTGAAAAAGAGAGGGAGGCCACGGAAGTCTGGTCATGATGGAGTGGCACTGTCGCCAATGCCGATTTCAGCTTCGATTCCCTTGAATGGTGAATTTTCAGCATGGGAAAAAGGTAAAGGGACATCAGTGGACACGGTGATGAACAAGCATAAGGTCAAGTACGAAAGTCCAGGTACAAATTTTGAGCTTCAGTTTACATGTAGACTTTTCGATTTGCGAAGTTAGTTAATCCTGTTATTGAGAAAAAACATTAGAACCTGTAAGCTGTTATTGTAGCCTGGTTTAACAAGAGAAATGTCTCACAAATTTGCAAAGCTCATATCTGAAACTTTTGGTGAGTTCTATATATTTGAAGTTAATTTTCTCTGAGGTACAGTATAGACTAGATTTAATTGAACTAATTGGGGCTGCTTACCCTTGTGTCTCATGTCTGATGATTGGTTGCTGTTTTGTCTGTCTATTTGTAATTCCCAAGATATATTTCTATTTTGCAGGAAAGGGGGTTGCATACTTTGTTGATGCCAATTTCACGCCTCACGTGCTTGATGTCAACCCCGGTGAGGTATGTAGCATAATTTAAAGATGAAAGCTAATTCTTATCACAGATATGGCCCTGCAGTACATGTATCCAACAATGATTCATGTAGTGATGTGTTTATTGACACATAGTGTGGTTGAACTGAGGTTCTGTATACTTGACATTAGCTCAGGCTTACCTGTCAAAGGAAAGGTTTCTGGTAGATTCTCTAGGTCTAATTATTACACGAAGTTAATTTAATGGTGCAGAAGCTGTCATACATTGGATTTTATATGATTGGACAATTGCTAGACTTTCCAGTGTTGTCATAAATTATTTTAAGTGCGCTTTCATATAAAAGTTCATATAAGCTGCTTGGTCTGTAGTCTTTGCTTGTCTAGTTTAGGATTATTATTCTGATTGAACGGTTCCTAGGACATATTAACTTTAATAGACCTTGGGATTAGCAATTTCTGTCAGTAACAGATTCCTTTTGTTGAAATACATCATGAGATTCATACACCTGGGAGATTTTTTTTTTTTTTTTGCAGTGATGATGTCTTGTATGATTTGCTGTGCTGAATTAACTGACTGGAAAAATGGTGATGTGCAATTGCAGTATATTATGCATGTGTTCCTGGTTTGAAAATTGTGGCTCAAAATAAACTAATGTGGGTGTTCTGTATTGCTATCGTTCACCTGAATTTACAGGATGTCATGATGAAGGTTATGTCATTCTCTCGACAAGGATCTCGAGCTATTTGTATTCTCTCTGCAAACGGTACAATTTCAAATGTATCACTTTGTCAGCCTACTTCTTGTGGGGGTACTTCAACATACGAGGTATTGTCACATATTTTGTTCTCTAGAAAGAACATGATTAGTTAGAGTGAATTTTTAGAATAGAATCAGATGCCACTCTCTATACAGCTCAAGTCTGCCGGGTTTATTCACTTGGTATTAGATGTTGTATATGTCAAGATAAATGAAAACACAAGAAAATTGAGAGAAATAAATGGAAAAAAAGAAGAAGATCAGTGACCTTACCGGGGAAAGACTGATGATATTGTTGTACTAGAAGAGGGTAGTGGAAGGAGGTACTTATTTTACGTCAGCCTTTGCTCCTGGAACACAATCGAATGATAGCTATTGAAAATAGTAACCATCCCTCTATGCTTTTCAGTTATGTAGGTATTCAATCGACTCTTATACTTTGACCAGGTACCAATAGTTGGCAGTTTCTGAATAGCTTCTCTTGAGATGGTATCACTCTCGACCTTGAAAAAGTTTGTTACTGGATGTGACATTGCCGTAGATGATCGTATTACTGGCATGAGTTGCTGGTTGTAAAATTGGAGGTTGCTGTCATGGACGTACGGTCTACTTATCATTCTGTCTTTGGAGTAACAAATTCAGCATCTGCAAGTTTCTTAGTCAAGAGATGATTATTTTCATGAAAAACTACATGGAGAGATGTGGAAATTAATTTGCACGAGGAGCTTGTTCTCAGCTAAGAGGCTGAAAGCTAATATATATGATTTCTTCTTGTTTGCCCTTCCTCTTGGATTTCCAGCATGTGCATTTTGACTCTTCCCATTGTTCATCTCTCTCTCTAGGGTTGCTTCGAAATTCTTTCCCTGTCTGGATCATTTGCGCCTATCATCAATGGGGGAACAATAAGCAGGTCTGGTGGGATGAGTGTCTCTTTGTCAGGCCCAGATGGTCGTGTTATTGGGGGAGGGCTAGCTGGTCTATTGGTAGCTGCTGGCCCTGTGCAGGTAAGATCCCAGTTTGTCAGAATTGAAGCCTTCTTTCCATCTTTGCAATGCACTTTAGGCATTCAGATTGATGCCACCTTCGCTAGTCTTTGCTCATTATGCCAAAGACGACAAAGCATAAGCTGAAATGAACTTGAACATCTTCTGGCGTGCACCATGTTCAATCCTTAAGCTTCGCCTTAACATTCTATTCTGCATTTCAGGTGATAGTCGGAAGTTTCTTATCAGGTCAACAGATGGAAGAGAAGCCAAAGAGGCAAAAACTTGAGCACGTGTCAAACGGAGTTGTTACTGTTTCCCACGCCACCTGTGATGAAGAGCCATTGGGTGCATATGGTGGAGTTAAGAAAATTGTTACATCGTGGTCTTCCTTCAATGAAGATAATATTAATCCTATCAATAACTTGATGAGTTTCGCTGTTGACAATAAATTGTCTTTCTCTCAATAAAATGTTTTTCTCTACTAGAGAACCTACTGGCATTAGTTATACCGGATTTGAGAGGCTTCTAATTAATCGCAGTGATGGGTTGTATCTGATTCCTTTCATCCCTATGATAAAACTGCTTAGGATTTTTCTTTTTTGATCAGAAACGTGCTCAAGATTTGCTAAACCTTAATTTATGCTGACTCTGGTGGGGATGCACCGCCCATCCCTAATTGTGGATTTTTTTGTTTGGTCGAATCCCTAATTGTGGTTAACGTTGTTAGAAAGTAGCAGTTTTCCTTTCCCCCAAAAATTCGCAGAAGCTTTATTGCTAATTTCACACCGGACATATCAATCTTTACTAGGAAAAGGGATGGAAATATCGGATTCCACCTCTGGCGACGTCACCATGAATTCTCTGGTTCCCAATTCTCCCGTTGTGTTTGGGTTTATGGATCTGCTGGTACATGTAATGCAGCCGATTGTTTATATCACATGTACATCAATTTATTGGAATCTCCCACAAACACTGGAGTTTTTCTGAAAAGATCAGATGGCCTGCTGATAAATTCTCCGACAAACTATGCATATGACCAGTTTAACGTTGTTGGGATGGGCAAAAAGAAGACAACTCATTTACATCCACGCATAGTCTTAAAAAAACCGAAACACCAAAGCAACTATTAATGGAAAAAATGGCCTTTAGACTATTACTACATGATAAACCGTCCTTCCTAAAAAAAGAAGAAAAGAAACGAGTAATTCAATCCTGTGACCTTCAAAGGCAGCACCAAAGAGTTTGCTGATTAACGCGTCTCAACCCCGAAGGACAGTGATTCAACTAAGTCTCTATCTTGGCACTAGCTGCTTCCATCAGGCCATTGCGTATCTGGTCACCAATGTCCCTAACGTGACCGGGGCCATGGGGGATAAAAACTGTGGTGTTGTTGGAAGAGTTGCCGAGATCTTTAATCGTGTCAAAGTATTGAGTGATCATGATAAGATCCATCACCTCTTTGGCGGAGGCGCCTTCCACTTTGTGAGAGAAATTTAAGATGTTTTCTCTCAAGCCATCAGTAATGGCCTGCCTCTGCTTGGCTACACCAACTCCTCCCAGATACTTGGCTTCAGCCTCAGCTTCTGCTTTCTTCACCATTAGCACCTTTTCAGCTTCACCCTTGTATACACTAGCAAGCTGCATCCTCTGAGCTGCAAAGCCAAGCTTTCTCTTACAAAACAGTATTTTGGCACGTACTAGAATTTCAAGCCAGTAAAAAGAGTAAAGAGGAGTAACAATTTGATGTATTGCTCGCCTAAAGGTACATTTCTACGCTGATCACGGTAAGTGTGAAAAATGGTAAAATAGACAAACAGAATAAAAGGTAAATACCTGCATTTATCTCATTCATTGCTCTGCGCACAGAGGCATCAGGTATGATATCAACCATGAGTATGTGCTCTATACTGTAACCATATGCTCCCATCACCTGAAACAAAGTTCGCCCAGAGTTATACATAGAAAATGGTGGTGATGCAGTTTCTAATTTTTCGATATCTCAGTGCAGTATATGGCAAATGAGGCAGAGTAGTGTAAAAAGAGATCTCTTGAGAACACAAACATGATCAGTATTGAAGTACCATAGGATGAAGCACGCATAAAATGCCAGAGATTCCTTTGATTAAGACAACCTAAATGGACCAGCAAACCCGGACAAATCCAAACAAGGATAACTGCTTTTTAAGTACAATCCTTATCCATCATCTCAGAAACAAAACATCTAACACATCTTTACCTTCCACTGCAGGACAAGTAACATAAACTAATTAGACAGCAACCCCAAGACCAGTTGCAGAAAGATCACAAAGCTCACCACTCTTGGGTATTTGCAATATGCAGAGTGTCTCATTTGAAAAGAAACTGAGCTATCCCAAGCATCCCCTAAAGTGTTCTTATGAGTGTTTCTCAAACTAATTGCATACTGGGAAGCATATAATGGCAAGACTCCACAAAAAACCTCACGGAATCATTGAGAACCGTCATACATGATTAGTCTGGTATGAAAATCAGCGTACTACCTTCTCGAGTTCCTCCAAGACAGCTTTTGCAACCTCTCCCTTTTGTTCAAACAGCTCATCTAAGGTCATCCTCGGAACAATAGCTCGAACCACTGTACGAAATAGCAGGTGCATCAAAGGGAGAATAATAGTCATAACAAAAATTTTGTTGCATCATAAAATTGGGCTAATCCCCTAGTCCATGAATATTACCATCAAAGACATAAGCCTGAATTTGCTCCTGAGGATTTTGCAGTTCATAAAATGCATCATCAGCGTTCATTTTGACCACTCGGTATTGGATTGAGCATATGAGTTGCACAAAGACATTATCCTGCAAACTCGCCATCAGCAATGTTCCAAATAAAGCCAAAGAAAATTTTCCAGCATCCTACTAAGTATCTATACATGCATGGATCCTGCAAATGACTAAATTAGCAGAAATTCATCGACCAAGGTTAAGCTAAAAGCCTCAATCCTACTCTGAATTCAATTGTCAAAGCAAGCGTAAGAAGCCAAAGTTCAATACCTATTTCATGTACCTGAACAGATATAAAATTGTCTATTTCCTGCGTATAGCTACACCACAAGAACCTGGCACAATTAAAATGGGCCGTCACGACAATATCTGCAACATAAGCAATCTCTTCTCCACTGAAAGTAAACTAAGGGATGTGAAATGAATATTCATTCCTCCAAGAGTGTCACCATTTCTGAAATCATCAACATATAGCTAACCTACGGCATTCTGCATTTCATATAGCAATGCAACGAATTATAAAGAAAAGATTGTCACTGATGACAACATTCCACAACAAAAGGTATCTCTCTGTCGAAGGACATGCCTTACGCACGATGTGGAGTCTAAAACACCTCCAAATCCGTTTTGCTCAGGCAGAATGCAATGGTATCGATCAGCCCGTCGCCTAAAGCTCAGAAATTTACAGCCTCATCACCTATTCAAGAACCCTCTCCGCCTTATTCACCACATTGTACGGATTTAACCATCCGATTATCATTTCCCCTGCCCTAGTCCCAAATCAGATTACTTTAAACGCAACAGAAACTCAAAAGACGACCAAATCCTCCTCCGTCCATCATGTCCAATCAAAATCACGAGGAAACGCGATTAGCCGAGACGTATTACACCGGGGGAGAAAAAGGCACGAGCAAACGCGAATGTCATCCAGAGATGCGCGATCGAACGAGAATCACACAATTCATATATATATATATATATATATATATATATATAGCTATAATGGAGGATGGGGCGGGGGCGGGTTACCTTAGTTTTGGTCTCGATACGGACTTCGAGGGATTGGATCCGGGTGGAGAGGATGCCGGCGAGGAGCTCGCCGGCGAAGGGGTTGAAGAAGTGGAGGCCGGGCTGCGCCAGCCTCTCGTAGCGGCCCCATCGCTCCACCACGCCGATGCTCGCCTGGTCCACGCAGGCGCACGCCCCGAACCATGTGTTCCCCATCTCTCTCTCTCTCTATATCTGCGTATCTTCTGCTTATCTTCTGCGTAAATGAGATTTTCTCTTCTAATTGTTCCCTCTTTTAAAGGCGCGCGACTGGTAGAGTCGGGAACTTGCGAAGCGAGAGAGAGAGAGAGCGCGGACGTAGACCGCTAAAACCATCGAATTTTCTGTACGTGCCACTTTATTGTTCGTTTATTCGTTTACCCGAACCGACACTGGTTTTCCTTTTATATGTCTACGAAGTATCTTTTTTTTTTTTTTTAATCCGGTTTCATATTATTTATATCCAGAGGACCAAAAACGAAAATTGGAAGAGAGAGAGAGGGTTAGGAGATTTTCGCTCTCGGGATATTTCATTGTATCTTGCCGATTGCCAAATCTCCAGTGATTTAAATTAGAAGAGAGAGATGGGGTTAGGAGATTTTGGCTCTCGGGATATTTCGTTGTATCTTGACAAATGTCAAATCTTCAGTGATTTATTTTCATCGATATCACTACTAAATTATTCACGATACCTCATATTCTGCTAAATAGATATTTTTATTGTCTATATCCAAGTCTTGAAAAGAAAAAAACAGTAATAAGATTTGTATCTAACGAATCTAAAAGATCTTTTTTTTTTTTTTTTAAAATATGAAGAGATAAAAAAGCCATAAAAAAAACATGTTATAGCAATTTAAGATTTATTCACGATCTATGTCGAAGAGTTATCAACTTACATTTGAATTTATAAATCATATTACTCTGTTAATGCTATCATAATTCTATTAGTGTAATCTATGTGAGATCGTAATACAGAAGTGATTGAAGGTGTTAGTTTAAACTAGGACTCACATCTAATGAAATTCTTGTGTGAACTAGCTAGCAAAATTTGCTTTGAATTTTGCTATGTGACATAAGTATTTAAAATTTCTCTTTGGAGATTTGATTCCTAAAGTGGTGATCAAGTAGGAGTTTCTGTTCCATGTAATATCATTTTGAGTTAATGTACGACTTTCTAGGCTCATCTTTTATGGAAAAAAAAATCAAGCTATTATTAATTTATAAAAAGGCTATATTAGAAGTTCCAAATGTATGATTTGATCATTAATGTCCTCAATTCATATCCAAATTTATTATTCAAAATTATCATCAACAAAATTTATCGATAAAACCAATAAGTATCTAGTCAAGATATCAATTGTAGTTCAAATTTTGACAATGATCATGAAAATTTATCAATATGGGAGATTCCTTTTTTTATCCTAAGTAATAAAAAACCGCATTGCCACTATCAATTAAATTTGTCAAAATTGATCATAAGCCCATATCACTAAAATAGATCATATATGAATCACTTTAAGATCGAAATATGGGTTACGAATGAATTCCAAAAGAAAAAAGCCCAAAAATCTGGGGGTAATAAACCTTCTTTTGAACCCGCCAAACTAAAATGGTAAAAGACTCGTTTCTTTTCCGGTCAAGAGACGGAGCTTGAGGGGTTAATCCGACCGCCGTTGGCGGAGTCGCCATCGTCAAAGTCCCGCTCGAGAGAACGAGACCGAGAGTCTCTGCTCGAAGGTGGTTCCAGGTCCGCTTCTCCTCTCACGCATCATCGAGCGTCTCTGCTCGATCGAATTCGATCTTCGTCGTCTCTCTTCTCTCCCTCTCTCTCCCTCCTCATCTTTGATCACAAACGATCGTGGGTAAAAAAGAAAACTAAAGATGCTCAGACTTAGCTGGGTCCAATTTACTTGAAGAGACGCAACACAAAAGTTGGTGTTATTTAAGTTTCTTTGCCGACGGTACGTCCTGATGATGATTCTGTATTTTGTCCCTGTCGCGCCTGAAGTAGCGAAAAGGGTGTAAGGCAATTGATGTGCGCATTCTTTTGGAACCGACCTCTAACTGTTTGTGTTAATGCCTGAGGCGTCCAAACCATGAATGAATTTGTTTGCCGACATTCTGAAAGGTAGGAGAAGTAGGCCACAGCTTTCTTCTTCTTCTTCTTCTTCTGGGTTTGCGATGTGTCGTCGTGATTTCTGATTTGTGATTATTATGGTCGTGGGGGGTTATGTGAAGTTCTTGCAGATTTTTTTTTTCAACACTGGCTGTGTCTTTGCTCTGTTAAGGCTAGCGGCGTGGGAGAGGACTGCGCTCAACCGCGAGCTCTTCGTCGACTTCCTCAAAACAACTGTCGATCCAAGCGATCACGGAGTCGCATGTTTGAAGCTCCAATCAGTCGAGTCTGCAGGCGTGAAATAAAGAAGCGGGGACTGTGGGACCCACCTTGGGCTGTTTTGTCTTTTTAAGTTTGAAGGGCGTGGATAAGCAAATCGAGTCGTGGAAATAGCGCCCCCTCTCCCCCCCAAAAAAAAAACGAAAATATCAATCCCCAAAAACCCTGATAAAACCCTCAACGCGCCGAATCGGAAGCCTCGATCCACCGCATCAGAGCCTGTCGCCGGAAACGAGAAAAAAAAAGTGAGGATGGTTCTAGGGCTCAGACAATTCTCGCAGCGCACCGGCGACGGCGCCGGAGAGCCGATCCTCGATGCCGATAACGGCGAGGAGCTCATGCACGTTCAGCCCGGCGTCGCCATCGTTCTCGGCGGTCGCACTCCTGAAGCTCCCGGCACTCTCTACATCTCAACTCAGTAACTTCTCTCTCTCTCTCTCTCTTACTGAATGATGAATTATTAGGCAGGAGGGATTCCACAAAACCGATGAGATCTTTTTGTGATTGTGCAGTCAAGTTATATGGTTGAGCGATGAGGACCGGAACAAGGGCTATGCCGTGGATTTCTTGTCCATCTCGCTTCACGCGGTTTCGAGAGACCCTGAAGCTTACCCTTCTCCTTGCATTTATGCGCAGGTTCTTCCCCCTCTCATTGTTCCAAGCATTTTGATCATATATGTTAATTTGTGCTAATATTGTGTTCATTATCCATTTGCCGTTGAACTTTAGCTCTTGGTGATTGAACTTTGAGGGTTGTGCGCTTTGATTGTTAACGTTTTGGAGTTCATCCCAAGACTATTTAGTTTTTGTTACTCATTTGTATTGAGCTACTAATTATTTTGAGGAAGGGACTTGCTATCGGAATCATACATAGGTGTAATACTAAAAAGAGGATGTGGACACCATTGTAGAGCTAGGATAGAATTTTGAGGGAGACGTATACTTGGCATGTGCTCTCTCCCCTCACATAATTGTAGATTTTGAATGGGTGGTTTCCACATCACATCTAAGAGAAAGGGAGTATTTTTAACGTACCCAAGAATTACCAAGGAGGGAGCACCTAAGTTGTCTGATCATGGACATAAGATTCACTACTGGAAGTCTACTTTCCTTTGGGATGTTGGCAACTTCGTGCAATGTGCAGGCTCTGTTAAGTTTTTCTTGTCTCTTGTATGAAGAAATTCTTGTCTCTAGCAAATTCTTGCTAAATCCTGGCAAGACTTATATTAATCTCGTCTAAGATAACAGGACAAAGCTGTTGGCCTTATTTGAGTTTGAACTATCACTCCAATACGTTAGAAGATGAGGTTGATTTTTGGAAATCTACCTTTATCTTCCTGGGATCACTCTCGTTTGTTTTCTTTTGCTTTCTCGTCTGCCTTTGGTTTTGGATTACTAGCCTAATAAATGTGGTTCCTCTGTTGCCCCTCTCTTCTGTAATTTTTTTTTTTTTTTGGGTTCTGGTCTGGCTCCTGTTGCATGGCTTGCTGAATTATTATTTTTTGTTCATAGATTGAGACTGAAGAGGATGAAGAGGGGGCTGACGGCTCAGATTCAGAACATGATGAAACTTTAGACTTGTCAAAGGTTAAAGAGATGAGGCTTGTTCCTTCAGATCCAAACCAATGTATGTATCGAATGAATATAATTCCATAGATGCATCATGCTTAACTGTAAACTTACTGTGATGAGCTCTAATAGTCCACATTTTCCTTTTTCCGTTAGTGGACACTTTGTTTGAGGTATTCTGTGAGTGTGCCGAGCTGAATCCCGAGCCCTCAGAAGGTGAGTGTAGTTCCTCATGACCAGAACTTATTTCTGTATGCAACTTTAGTGCTTGTTTCCATATTCAGTAGTTTCCCTTTCAAAAGTTAAGTGATATTCTTTTTTTTCCCAACAGAAGAAGGGGAAGGAGGAGGGCATGATTGGGTTTTTAGTGCTGACTTAATGGAGCATGAGGCTGGAGGTAAGGAGGGGATTTTTCTCTTGTACCTGCTATATGGTATACTCAATTATATTTTGTATATAGTCAGAAATGCACATTTGACATTATGTTTGGATCATCAGAAGGAGAAGATTCTGATTGGCATTCCAATCCAACAACCTCAATTGGCTATTCTAATGGCGAGCATGAGCTGGCTCAAAATGTGCTTGAGGTAAGCATGTTGGGCATTACTTCCTGGACCTTTCAATATACGATCTCAATTTTTATTTTTTTTTTGGTCTGAATACACAAACCCATTGATCTTGTCTTTTTTATAGTCTTTTCTAAGTTACTCTTAATCTTCATTGATTAATTAACATAGGTGTTAGCAACACTAGCATACTGCAAAACATGAGCAAAATGGAAGATGTGTAGATGTAACATTGACAAGACATAACTATTTCACATCTAATTGAAATTTTAATGTGGGGTGTTTGATGCTGATTCTGTTGGTTTGAGCTCTGAATTTTCGAATTTGACTTTTAGCTATAGTCCAATTCTTAAAGCCTCTGTCTATCTGTCTTTTTCACATTGCATTTGATAGAAGGAACATTTGTTTGATAGACTACAGGAAAATGCTGCCAGGCATAATCATTTAGTTGAAGACATGGGCACTTAGCATTTGTTACAGATTTTTCTAATTATTCGTGCTGAATTTATGGTCTTAGGACAGAAGATCGTGATGCATATACATTTTTTTTCCCGACCAGCAGGATTTCATTCCATTGCATGTGACTGTACACCTTAAGCCTTTTAAATGTCCAGAAGTCATGGTGGGAAGATAATACTACTAAAAATTCCTTTGGTGTTAATAATGCGTGTGTAAGAAGAATGACTAAGAAAAGAAAGAATATCTGTTCTTTTGAGGGAGGTTTATGCTGTTTCCATGCACAGTCTGGTTTGGTCTTATAATTTTTCTCTTCTCAATATATAGAAAGTAACACATGTCCATGCATTGACATTTTCTTGATGGTATTGCAGCTTCAGATTCACGATCAACGTTTTGAGGATGCTGAGGAGATGGA
Organism: Eucalyptus cloeziana; assembly: GCA_014182715.1. Lineage (NCBI taxonomy): Eukaryota > Viridiplantae > Streptophyta > Magnoliopsida > Myrtales > Myrtaceae > Eucalyptus > Eucalyptus cloeziana. Next base: position 582,704 of record CM024644.1, read on the forward strand.
ACATCGAGAGAGCAATAGCGGACATCACTGATATCTGTCACTTATTGTGCTACAGAGTTCACCATTGTCCAGTGTATGGTTATTGTGGATGCTGATGTAGATGTAACATAGTTTTTTTTAATCATTCTGATGATGGACATTTTTAACCCTTTGCTTTTGTTTTTGTTTACTTGGCTAGTCCATGTAACTTAAGTGCTGTTATCTTTTGTCTGAAAGCTAGTTGATTGTTTTGAGAATAGCAGACGTCAGCGCCATTTATCACATATTTGGCTCCTGAGTTAACCCTTGTCCAGTATATGGTTTTCATGGAGTGTTAATGTGGACGTCATAGAATATTTATTCTTAATTATGTTGCTGATAGACAGCATCTTAATGTTCTGATTTATTTCGTTTACTTGGCTTGAAAATTCCATCTAACTTGAAGTCAACTGCACTCCGAACTTTTTTTATTAATCAGATTTATAATGATGAAATTTATGACTGAAGTTTCTACTATGCTGTTCATTGGATTTAGGCCTTGTTTTTTTCTTGGGATAAAATCCCCACTACTTCCTGAACTTTTGTATATTTTGCAATGTCATTCTTAAACTTTGAATTCATTTGCTTAGACCTTTGGGAATTTTATAAATGGTACAATATTGTTCTTGAACTTTCAATTGGTTCAATTTGGTCCATGAACTTTATTTCTATGTGTGATACCATAGTTCTGTTTGAGTAGGGTTGATTTATTGAAGTGGACACTAATTTTATTGGAGCTAACGTTTGAAAGGGAAATTCATACATTTGGATTTCTTTTGTATAAGACACACCTGAGACTGAAAAAAAAAACACCAATTCCTTATAACATGGAGTATTCACTCTTGCAGTGGTATAGGTTATGACAAAAATCCCTGGACTTGTGCCCGTTTGGTTCGATTTTCCCAAGGGGCTTTGCGCCCCTTAGGGAAAAATTTGTGTTTGGCAAATATTTTTGAAAACTCATTTGCCAAATGTGAACATTACCAATGTTGAAAGCTGAATGCTGGGGAGGAGGTGTTTTGGGCATTGGATATTTTGGAAATGCAACCGCATCACTGTGCATTGTCTCTTCCCCCTTCGACTTTTTCTCTTCCCTGCCCATCTTCTTTCCTGTTCATCTTCTTCCCCACCCATCGGGCTTCTCCGGCAGCCACCACCACCGCCTGAGGGTTGTGTGTCCCCAGTGACCATCGCCTGGGGGTGGCGTGACCCATGACCCAGGCGACGCCGCTTGGGTCCGCACAACCTCAGGCGCTTGAGGTTGCGCCTTGGTGGCTAGCGCCTCCGTCCGGCAGTGGCTAGATAGCCGATTGTCGAATTTGATTTTTAGATTTTAAAAAAATAAAAATAAAAGTAAAAGCCCATTACAAATATTAGTTTTGCCAAACAGTATTTAGGGTGTGTTTGTTTCGCGGAAAACATTTATGGGGAAAACATTTTTCTCATTTATCGGCGTTTGGTTTACTCAGGAGAATGAGTTAACGGAAAATGTTTTTCTAGTTAAAAGAAAACATTTTCCTAATAAAGTTTAAATTTAGGAAAATGATTTCCCATTTGAAAGGACCTGAAAATGTTTTTCGAATCTATCAAAGCTTAGATTTGATGCTTGGTTTACAAACAATTATTCTTATAAAAATATATTTTAAAAAAATTGAAATTGAAATTTTTATTTTCTTTTAAAAAAAATTGGAAAACGTTTTAAAAATATAAAAATAAAAATTCGAATTTCCTTCTTTTCTTTTCTTCCCTTTTCTTTTTGCTTCTTCTCCACCCATCACCGACCACAAGGATGGCTAATGAGTTCTGGCCTCACTAGATTGGGCGATCTCATGGCCTTCGACAACAAGGCTTGAGCTTGCCCGAGGTCGATGATCAGGTTAGCTCGTGGCCTTCATCCAATGAGGCTCAAGCCTCGCTAGATTGGGCGAGCTTGTAGCCTTTAGCGGCCAGCTGATGAGCTTGTCACCTCCGACGATAACTAGAGCTCACCCTTTGTAAGCCAACTAGGAACAAATTGCCCGATGAAGCAGAAGGGATGGCGTGAGGAAGCTAAGGAGTGAAGGACAAGAAGAAGGAAAAGAGAAAAAGGAAATAAAAAGAGAGAAAATAAAAGTAAATAAAAAACAACAATATTAAAAATTCATTTTTTTTTTCCCGCGATGAAGTGCGAAATTATTTTTTAAATGGGATCCAAATGGCAGAAAACATTTTCAATTATACATCACCAAACAAAAAAAAAACAAACCATATTCTTGGAAAATGCTTTCCTCGGAAAGTATTTTCCTTTATTATTGAGTTTTCCGTGAAACAAACGTACCCTTAGACTAAAGTGACATTTCAATGCTATTTGAGACTACAATTTACTAAACGGTGTAACATTCGAAAAACCCCTTTAATCTCAAAAGAATTTGCATTCTTCCAAGGGCATTTTCCAAAATTGAACCAAACGGGACTTGCAATGTCATCAACTTTATTCTTAGGCCTTTTTGACTTGATTTAGAATAGCACACTTGTATTCAATTTCAAATTTTTTTAGTGTGTTGAAGAAAAGTGGCTCTAACTTGGCAGTCTCTGCGGTTCGGTGTTAGCTGCTAATCAGTTGAGGCTGTGTGCCACTATCGTCGCACTGGTGAACAAAACACTTACATCTCGGTAGGTAATTTCTTATATATATGTTTGGCGACGGTCCATCAAATGCATGGTATGGAAAAAAAGCCACTGAGCTATTGCATGCCCTGATTGAAGGAGAAATGTTGTCGATTTCATCGGTGGAAATCTTATTTCAGATTGTAGTTTGCTTGAGCCCCGTCTAAGTAGTAATCAGTAGGTACATAAGAAGTCTGGATACAACAACTGTAAACAATGTGCGACGCATGATATGCTGCTTATTGTGTGGTTATGGGACGGGGACGGCTAGCAAGGGTAATGACAGTCACAGACATCGTTCGGGCCTTTTTCCGACTCACAAAATCCATAAGCCGAACTGCCATAGGCGGTCCTACAGTCGCTCAAACACCTCTGGTTGGAGCATCCCCCCGGAGCAGTGTGGTACTCTTTATCGCAGAAGCCCTGCCCCTGCACCATCGCGCGCGATCCCTGTGCCGTCATGCTTCCGTTACCTGCACGCACTCAAATCTGTCAATTTTTTCTCTCATCTTTCAGCCGTGTATACATCAAAGCCAATCTCTTCGGACGCCTTCTTGCCTTTTCTTCTTTCGTTTGCTTATAAGTAGCCGTTTTACTTAGCTGTAGTGGCGGTCTAAAACATACGCGGAGATCAAAAACAGATAATTGATATGTATATATACGTGAACGTTAAGATAGGGTAGATTGATGTTTACCAGCAATCAGGAAGAGAACAAGCGAAAGCACAGAACAAATGAAGATTTTGTTCATGCTTGTTTGTTTTCTGCTGTTTCTTTGAAAGGCGAAGAAAGTGATGGTGAAGGTGATGGTGAAGGTGGAGGAAACTGGGTGTGATTATCTGAATATAGAGTAGTACGAGAGGCAAAATGAACAAAATTTAAAGGAGATCAGAATTAAAACAAAAACGGAAATGTTAATTATTTCTAATTCGTTGTATATGGTAAAACTTTCATGTGTGCTGTAAATTATTAATATAAAAGTAAGCAAATTAATATCTTAGTTGGCTGCTATATATGGAATTACCATAACTATCGTCCATTCCCAACTCGTTCGCGCGTTAATGGAAATGAGGTAATAAATCACTGTTTCCTCTCAAGATTTGATGTTCATTCCCTTCATTCCATGGTAACAAGCACGCTTAACAAAAGAAACACAGCGGTTTCAATTCCCAAGGGTTTTTTTTTCTCAGTAAATAAGTGGGACCAGAGACGAACCCGCTAAAATTAAAATCTGCTTTGCTCTGTGCCGATTTGCTTTTCTAGGAAAGATTGTCTGCTTGTAGTTGTCATGTATCGTTTTGAATTATGGATATAATTTCCTTTCAAAAAAATAAATAAAATAGAAGGTAATCTGTATGCGTTTGTGCAAGAACACTGAAAACTTAATTGCTTTATGCACTTTATAAAGAAAAAAAAATCTACTATTTCTGGCAGTCAAAAAGAAAAATCTATTGAGGGAAGTCCTTTGAATGATTGTTATTCGTTGTGGGTGTTAAAAAATATCTAAGAAAATTCTCCATATCTATTGGGATTGTACAAATATCTCTTTTCATTCTACATGATATATATTACGCTCTTACTTTATATAGTCATCTTGTCAAGACTATGAAATAACTCATGTACGAAATAACTCATGTACTTTTCATTGTGATATACAAAATAGACAATTCTCTCTTCCGCATATCTTATCTTAGTATTAGAAGCGAAGTTTTGTTTGTTTCGCAGAAAATAAATGATTTGAAAAATATTTTCTTAAAAATAATCGCTTGTGTTGCTTATAAAAATAAATAGACGAAAAATATTTTCATCATTCATGAAATATTTAGGCATAAATTGTTGTAGATAATGAAAATATTTTTCGTTGACTAATTATTTCAAGTGTTAGTGACGACTATTTTTAGGAATTTTTTTTCAAATAATTCATTTTTCAAACCAAGGCATGTGTAAACTAATGTCTCCCGAGACTTTGTGTGTATAAAAATTCCTATGTGCCTTATGTTCCTATCAGATAATTAATGGTTACAGATAGACTATATTCTATATAGCTTAAAATATTTCGCCTCCTAAAATTAACGGAGACATATAATTAGACTATAGTCTATATAGATTCAGATATTTCTTAACCTTCTCATTTGTCTCCTGCTTGGCCGTAGATGAAGTCGACCTTTGCCCTGCTTCAAAATTTGAGAGAAAAGTTAGTCGACTTTAAGCGTAGGATAGCTAATTAATGCGTGCTTACGAATCTTCTTGAACTACTTTTAAATTTAATATACTTACTTAAAATGTTAGACGAATGAAATTCATAATAATTACATGTTCCAAACCAAATAAAACGATGAGCAAGATGTAAGTCTATTCTTGTCTTTCTAATGAAGCTGTAGAACAACTCATAGTGCTGGTTGGTAGTAAACTTCTTAACCTACCAGAAAAGTAGTATTTCTATGCCTAAATGAAGCATATTCATATTGAAAGTTGTGTTGTAGACCAAAATTAGTTGACTTCGTACATAAAAAAAATTATGAATTTAGCTTTTGATTTATGGGCTTGACTTAATCTCATCGGGACTCATAGCCCTCATGACCCATCCATTGGCCACTCCCTGAATGAACTATCTATATATTTATGCAAAGGCACGCAAATGCACTTCACGTACTATGTTACAAATTGTGACGAGAGCATGGGGAGTCTAGACTAGATAAAAAGTGTAGGATTAAATTAGCATAAATGCAATATGTTTACAACTTTTTCGACACTTTTCCCTTCATTTTAGTATGTGGGCTTACTAATCGTAATGTTTGACATTGATTTATAGCAACAATTGCTTCCGCTTTTCTTCGATTTCTTTGGGTAGGAAAATCCCACAGATCTGTTTGTATTCCTTTGATCCACACCCACCGTTATTCTACCGCTATAACTCACGTTGCACGCGGAGGAGCAAACAAATCATCCTCGAATTCTTGTCTGGAAGTCATCGGGAGACATAGCAACGACTTTTGGACTTTAGGGATCCGGACCCATGATGAAGTGCACTTTCCCACCGAAAAATGGAGTGGAGTTCGTTAACATCTGGTAGGAAATTTCATGCGATTTTGCTTTTGCGCCTATGATGTAATCATGCATTTGCAAAAGCTCAAAAGCTAAAACGGGTCCCCACTCGGGCACTCGCAAAACGACGAGGAGGGACATCATAGAACCTCAACTCTCAAATCCCCATCGAGCTAACTGACCAACTTTAAATTTTAAAACAAGGGGAGGACACGCGAATGGGTCCCCTGCTGTGTCCTGACCAGGTTGATTGTGGAGAAGATCATATAACTCTTTCTCAATAGGAGCTAATACCATGTAAACAAGTGAATAAACAAGTGAACGCCGATTGGCGAACCATTCGGTCATTCATCGATGGCCTGCGAACCTGCAAATGTTGAGGTATGACTATCTGTTCGTATACAACACGCAGCCTCTGATCATCTTCTTTTTCGACATATTCGACAATAACTACCATAACAGGATTCGCAGCAAAAAGCAACAGCACATAAAACGGAAGAAAACATACGAAAGACGACGAAAAGAGGAAGGCGGTATTTTACTACGGAAGCTCACTAATCGAGCGCATTGGGGCCCCTGCAATATCCGACCACGTGGTTCCACACCCACTGGACCAGGAACCTCCTCCTGTTCCCGTTCATGTTGTACGTCGCTCCATCCGGGCCCTCCATCATCTGCCCCGTGTAGGACCCACCGCCCCCGGTCCCGTAGATGCCCTCGCACAGGTCCGCGATCTCGACGGGGAAGCTCGGGTCCTGACCCGCGTACCAGGCGTTCACCAGCGGGTTCGTCGCCAGCTCGGCGATCTCGTGGGCGATCACGCTCACCATCCCGTCCACGCCCACGTCGCCGTTCGGCGGCTTCAGCGGCTTCCACCCGGGCATGTACTCCGGCACCGCGAACGGGTAGGCGCACACGCCCGGGCAGAGCTTCGCGCTGTTGCCCACCCACGCGTACGGGAGCGTGAACCCCACGATCGAAGGGAACGTGAAGTAGTGGAACCCGCACACGTTGTCGCAGAAATCCTGGACGTACACGTCGTCCGCCGTCAGCACCAGGTAGAGCCCGCCCATGGAGTTGGTCGCGAGCGGGCGCGTGCGGGCCGTGACCGCGCTCTTTATCACGGACTGCACGGACAGCCGCGTCAGCGACTTGCCGTGGGAGTAGAACCGATCGGACTTCTCCTCCCCGAGCCGGACCGAGAGGGAGGTGTTCGCGCCGGTCTGGTCGGTGTACAGCCGGACGGTCCTCCACCACCCGGACACCGAGGGGCGCTTGGGACGGAGGACCGAGATGGAGCTGATGAAGTCGCGGATGATCTTCTTCTGGGCCTTGCGCCACGTGCCGTACCAGATGGGATAGACGGTGATGTTGGCCGTGAGGATGGGGCCCATGTGGTACTTCAGGTGGACGAGCTCCGACGAGCCCTCGTATTTCTTGGAGCCGCCCAGGATGAGATCGGAGCCGCTAGTTCTCTGGTGGGGCCAGGGGCGCCATGCTACGGCCGGGGTTGCCCGGAGGACTAGGAGAAGAGCGCCGCAGGCGAGCAGGCACCTGACGCTGGCGGCGTGGAGCATTTCAGCGTGCACTGGATTGGCGTGCGACGGAGGCAGTGAGCGTGGTATGGCAGCGAGAGAAGCTGCCCCCCCCCGGCGATGTGGAGGGGTAGATGGCCTGTTTATATAATGAAATATATGGGGATAAATTTGGCATGGGGTCTATTTTAAAAGAATGCAAAGTGGGGAGAGTAAAAAATGCCCATCATGTCGAGGACTAATGTAAAGTATAGTAAGTAATTTCACATTTTATAAACGGGATTTTGCTAGCATAATAGTCTTTAAATTATCACGAGAGTAACAGTTTATTGTGAATCATAAATTTTTTAAAAAGTGGATCTCACGATAATTTGTAATTATTTGCTATTTGAATTTTTATAATATTAAAAATTTTCAAGTAGTCATTTTTTTTGGAGCAATTAAAGATAATTATATAATTTAACACTCAATTTATTAATTTGTGGGTCTATCGGAATTTACTTACGAATTTGGAGCGAGGCCTTGTGAGGGCAAACCGAGGAGAGACCGACTCTTTCAAAAGTGAACAAATGGAGGGACGGAGGTGGGGGCCGATCGAGTCACGGATAATGATGAAATTGTGGACGTGGGAATCCGATGGATGATCTCTGGTCGCATCGATCGTTGGTTGGTTTGAGTGGAGCTTGCAGATTTTTCGTTTTCACTACAGAATAGATTCATTTGAGTGACAAGTATAGCCAGAGGAAGATGTCCATCTGGGCTTAGCTGCTGATGGCCAGGAGAGTGCAACGTCGAAAGGGATGAGGCATCTCAATCTCAATGTCAGCATACAGAAAGGCGGAGGGACCAAGTATATATCCAAGATGTGGTCCGAACAAACATACAATCAATAACTGCATTGTTGTCCAGGCAATACCTAGTATGAGAAACGCATTATTGGGTCGTCGTAGCCCTGACCAATGGACCAGCGCTGCCGACTTTTCATTTGCACGACGCAACTCTCATCGTCTTATGTTCAACTGCTCAGTGCATTCTAAACGCACATTCATCTGCGTGAGGGAGCTCCAGGTCGTACATCCGGATTTATTTCCAATGTCCTATGGTGCAGCACCACGCACGATGAACCATGATAAGTAATAGGTTGCTTTCTCAACCGTCTTCCTTTGTTATTTAGCAATGCGATAGAAATTCGTTTCCTCTTCCAGTAATTTCATTTTTCTGCTCGTTAAATGAAATCTATGTCGTGTTGATACTGCCGTACATAGTTTACATAATTCTAATTGGTTTACTTTCTCTATAACTAAGGATACTCTTCTCGACGAATAAAGAGTTTGCTTTTGTTATTTAGAAAGAGCAAAGTGAGAAGATAGTCGAAGGTTGCGCTTTTCGCTCCTAGCTAAGTGCATGATCAACTGATAGTTACCATCTAGGATGTTCTCACTGATCCTATTAGACAATACCGAGAATGATTAAATATTTAATGATTAATAAACAAAAAAATAAAATAAAAGAAACCATATGATGAATGTTGGATCACTAACTAAAGCACTAACCATGGTTCCGGGATAAAATTGGGAACTAGACTAGTGGGAATTTAAACGGTTCCAAGTTCTGGGAAGCCCTAGCCTAGTTTTTGGTTCAAATTTTTTTAGGAAACTATAATTTCCCGTTCCAAGTTCCATATTCGTGGTATCGTATACAGTACAGACTAATAATATAGTGAAATTAATATGGCTATCTCAGCTAGTATGATCGACATCCAGAGGGGCCTGTACAGTTCATTGAAACTCAAGCGTGCTACACGCTTGTGCAGCTCGAGAATAGTGAATCTCATTTCACGTACGATTGCAACTTCTCCTAAATTAGGCCTGTGTTGTACTATAAATTCCTATCTTTAGCTAGACAAAGAAAAAATGACCCACATTTACTGCCCTACAGTTTGAAAAGTCCGACGTGGCCCATGTCGCCACTGGGAAACGGACGCTTATATAACAAGATGGCATATCAAATGGTAGTTGGGATCTAAACAGACCTTGCATGTATTGTATTTCTTCTTTGGGGACAAAAACGGATGTATCTGTTGATTATCCAAGTGTAGCTTTCCTACATCATTTCAGATTCGTTTCGCTGGCTCAACTAAATCATCTCTCCCATTAACGAAAAATTAGCCCCTCGTCATCAAATCGAAAATTTCACAATTACCTCGACCATGCCTCAGAGATAAATGTTCTAATTTTTCTTATTGGCCTGTAGCGCCCAAACTTATAAAGGGGCAAATTTGTAAGTTTATTAACAATCAAAACGTAATCCGTCAATGTTGAATAAGAAAATTCACAGTTGCCTCGACCAAATCTGATAGATGAATGTTCAATTTTTTCTTTTTAACCTAGACTTTTGCGTTTGCATGAATCTAAACTCGTTAGTAATTGTCAATCAACAAGACAGGACGTGTTAATTTATGGGATTTTTTTTTCTTTTTCAGGAAAAAAAAAACATTTAGGCGCAAAAGCCGCCCATTGCGCTATTTAATGATGGGGTGTTTGTTTATTTGGAGTTAATGGAGAGAGAGAGAGAGAGAGAGAGACAGCTCTGGCTTCTTTTGGCTCCAAGTTCGGACACGATCCTCATTTCATACATGCACGCGTGAACCAAAGAAATGAGCTGCTTTTGTTGTTCTCAGGCAGTCATGAGCATGGGAAAAGTTCAAGATGCTCCGAGTGGATTGCTTTCCGTGCATTTTCGGCCTTCGATACAGATGAGAGTGAGATGTTCACCCATGGTTGGCGACGCGAGGAAGGCCGGTGGTGGCCTTTCTAGGTCACTAGGTCGTTGATTCCATGTTATCGATCACATACCATATTCTTCGAAGATATCGACGTTAAATCGATATAGGCCACCCCTTAATCTAAGATACTTTGTGAAATTATGGGGAGATACAACTTTATCCCAATAAATTTCAAACAAGTTGAGTTTGTAATAAATTAATATTCAAGAGAATATTATCTATTTAGTCTCTAAACTTATCATATTTCGACTACCATCTGTAATATAGAATGTGAAGAGCATTTACATAGGCAAATAGATAATATTCAATGTGGGCAAGCCAAAAGGACTCTAAATCTCGATGAGATTAAGTTGAACCGATAAATCAAAAGCTACATGTATGTTTACTCCATGAGCTGAATCATCTAATTTTGGTCTAAAACACAACTTTTAGTTGAAAATATGGGCATGCTTTATTGAGTCTTATAAAATACTACTCTTCTAGTAGGTTAAAAGTTATAGTTTCGACTAGCGGTACAAGTTGTTCTACCGCTCAATTTCGAAAGAAAAAAAATTACATATTGATAGTGAATATTGAATGCAAACTTATATCTTGTCAATCGTTTTATTTGGTTTGGAACATATAATCTGTTTGAATTTCAATTGCCTAACGTTCAATGTAAATATATTAAATTTGAGTAAGTTCCTTTTTAATGTCGTGCGACAAAATTTGCAAATACACCTTAATTAGTACCTTTTAAGAGATTTACATGCTAACCGTATTTGAAATTTTCTTCTTATGAAATCTTTCCGAGTAGCAACCGTAGTTAGCTGTCTATTTATGAAGTTGCCGTTGTCTATTATTCATTCTCACCTCCTTCATGTTAATGAAATCAAGGTAGTTGAACACGAGTAATTATCTGTAATTACGTATAAACAATTTAATTTTAATTGATAATATAATCATCTTGGACCTGTTTTTACTATGCAAATGTACCGTAGGCACGATTACAAAATAGCACGGAACATCCTACTAAATATAAATAAACGCCACGCCATCGTTCGGTGGAAAAGTGTGTCGTCATGGATTGCTCGTTTCTCCGCAACGTGAGATGTTACATTTTTATATCTTTCATGATTACTAGTGGTAGAATAATGGGAGGTCTGGATCACAACAAATAAGTACAATAAAATTTTGTACGAATCTAATGGGGGATCATTTCCTAAGAAAGGTAGAAGCAATTCATCCTACCAAGGGATGTCGGAAAAGCTACGCAACTAATCCCAAATTTATTATACAATTATCAATTCGATTCTAAATTTTTTAAATTACGAATTTAATTTTAAAAACTTTCACGAAATTCCAAAGTAATCATTTCAATCAATTTTTTTTGGAAATAGTTGATGTGGCAGATCAGTCTTAAGTGACACACTCCTACATCAACGATTTCCAATGCAAATCGGCTGTTAGAATTATATTGAATTTTTTAGTAAAGAATTATGATTAAATTAATAAAATTAAAAAAAAAATAAATTTAATTGATATCCATATAATATGTTCCGGACTTATTAAACAATTTTCCATTGATAAACTCACTTACACTCATGTCCTCTCTTGTCTTTACCTTATTAATAGCAATGTGACATCCATATTGACAAAAGAGTTGATATGACAAAAACCTCATACTGATATGATAAATTTATCTTAAATTAATTTTTTGATTATAAAATTTTTTAAAACTAATACACTTGTGACAATCTCTATTAGTTTTATTAAATTTGATTAATATTACGAAAAATCACAAATCAATACACATATGACAAAGGATAAAATCTTATTAGAGTTGGCAAGAGCAGCCTTGCCTAAAGAAAGCAAGGTCACCCCTAGCTAGATCCTAGGAAAGTGACCATTGTACCTTTAGTCTGTCGCCAGCTATCATTGAAGCTTGATGACTACTGGAGCAAGAATTTTAAAAAAAGAAAAAAAAGAAAATATAAATATAAAAAAGTTCATAAAACGTGAGATGATCAATATTAATGCTAGCAATTTTCGTCGAAAATTAGCCGGATGAATTATATTAGCAAATTTTCAAAAGATTTAAAATTAAATATATTAAATTAAAAGGTTAAGAATTGAATCGATATAAGCATAATAGGTTTGTAATTTTTTTGATAATATTCCCCACTCTTTTGCTTCTTATACAATTCATTACAAATATTCAGTGTATATGGATTCAATGGTCTTCTCGTTTTCTTGTCAAGTCTTATCATGAAGAACTTTTAAATTGATACTGTTAGAACGGATCTACCCTCCATTAATGACAGTGAACGAGGCCGGCAAATTGGGGGAAGTCCCACGACTCAGGAAAAGCATCTTCACCGCCAAGCATTGTTGTTTCCCTGCACTTCGTCTCCTCCACAGAATTCCTCTCTCTCTCTCTCTCTCTCTCTACACCACAATCTCACTCTCTCCAGTGAGCTCGCTCCCCGACGGGGTTAGATGGACATCGTGTCCATTCCGCGATCCTCTCTCTCCTCCTCCTCCTGCTCCCATGGCTCTCTTCGTATCTCCGCATCCTCTCTCCATCCGTCTCCTCTCGCGCAGCTCTGATCTCTCGCTTCGGAATCCATGCCGCTTTCGCCTCTCCGCCTCGTCCTCCACGGCGGCGGCGGCGGCGGCGGAGCGGGACAAGAGGAATGGCGTGGCGATCCTCTGGTACAAGCACGACCTACGCGTCGACGATCACCCTGGCGTCGTGGCGGCGGCGGCTCGGTACCGGAGCGTCGTTCCTCTCTACGTCTTCGATCACCGATTGCTTTCTCGTGAGTTCGCGGCGCCTTCCGCTACTTTTCTTATTGCGATTCCTGCTGCGTTGAACATTCTTTCGTACGTCTGCTAGGAGGATTGGTTTTGGATTTGCTGATGTTGTGGAATTGTTCTGCACTGTTTTGATTTCTAGACTGCTTCGCCTGTAGTCGAGGTCTTAACCCTAGCATCGATGCCGAGAATTGTTTTTCACCGCGTCTTTGATCGTGGCAAACTGAGTCCTGGTGTAGGTTTGCTGCTGCCTTAATATGAGTTGAGGTGTAGAAACTGTTGCAGAAAATCATGTGTCTAGTTGATTTTCACTGAAGTCATATTCTTCCATGCTTCATGTAAGTTCTAGGATGCTTCAACTGTATTTGGAAGTCGAATTGTTTACTCCAGAATTGGTGGCAGCGTTCTTTTTCTGCTCTGTTCGTCTTTGAACTTTGCCTTCTTTCTGGTCGCTCAATTGGAGGTTTACCGATTCGTCTTTTGATTGAGATACAGAAAGTTTCACTCAGTCTGCCGAAGGAAAAGCGTTCTACTCGGAGTAGGTTGATTCTCACTTATAAATGTTGTCAATTTGTTCCACGTCCATGTAATTGGAAGAGTGACTCGCCTGTATGAAGTGGTCATATTTAGTATTCTAGATTTAAAACCATAATGTTGTTTTTTCTTCGTGGCTTAAAGTTCTGGTTGCTTTCCAGTAAGTTCAATTACAGGTTTAGCTATGGTATTGTTATTTCATAATTTGATATAGCAATATTTGCCAAATCAGCCCAAGAAAGGGAAATTAGTCAGACGTGGACTGAAGTAGGTTGATTCTTACTTATAGAAGTGGTCAGTTTGTTCAATATCCATGTAACCGCTAGAGTGCCTCGCCTGTGGCAAGAAGTCAAATCTATCACTCAATTCTATTACTCTAGATTTAGCACCAGAATGTTGTTCCTCTCCATACTCTCCTTTGAGTTCGATTATAGGCTTAGCTATGGATCTTTTAATTTAATAATTCCATGTGGAAATATGTGCCAAACTGGCCAAAAAAAGAGAAATTAGTTAGGAGCATACTGAATGCAAGGCTGCTTTACATGTATCTTGTCGTGGTAAGTTTGTTTTCCATTAAGTACCACTTTTGCTGGACTGGTCATACATTCAAACTTTGCAATTGATTGTATGGCATGAGGAGTTGGATTGGTTCTAAGTTTTCATAACAATCTCCTTTTCACGCATGATATTTTCCTCATTTATATCTCGTGTTGCTATATTTACCTGAACTATCTAAAAGGACAGAGTTGGTTGCAAGTTGCAACATATGTTGCAAGACTCTAATCTAGATTGATATTGATCGTGTAGCTTTGCTTCTCTCTGAACTAGATTTCTACTTTTGCAACAATAATTTGTAGGTTTCTCGGATGAAATGCTAGAACTCCTTCTACATGCTTTGAATGACTTGAAATATGCTCTGAGGGAGCACGGTTCTGATTTGCTCATCAGATATGGCAGCGCAGAGAAAGTCATTCAAGAGCTCGTTAAAGAGGTATCCATTAGATTCGTTCATTCAAATGTCATTTACAGCTCAGGCACTAGGAAGGCCTTTGGCACTCAACTAACATTTATAAATTTCATCACCGAGGATTGGAATAGGTTAATGCTACCTGTTTGCTCACAGAAGAGGAGGTGGAATACGACATGATGAAGACGATAAATGCTGTGAGGGAGACCTTCGCCAAAGTAACTTCTCATCTTGAGAGAAACTGGGACATTGAATTGTGGCAGACTCCTTTTTATGACCTTGAGGTTGTTGCTTTCTTCATTGCTCAAATTCACATTATCCTCAAAGTCTTCCATGTGATTGTTTTGTGCATCCTGATGTCTTAGAACCTTGAGGATTTGCCTCTATCTCACGAGGACTTAAAAAAGCGCGAAATTCCCCTAGTTCCTCCATTCTTGTGCCCAGCAGTGCCCGCCGCTCGGATGAACTTAGATTGGGGTAAGTTATAACGTTGCCTTAGATGTCTCATGCTGATTTTGTAGATTATAAGTGTTATTAATGTATGCCACGCATAATGTCTTGTCAACTTTCCAAAATAGCATTTGATTTATAGGTAATGACTGAATCAGGTCATCTCCCGACATTTGACTCTCTGAAGGAATTTATCAACGGAAACACGCATAAACTAAAAAGTAGCTGGACTTCTCTGAAGGAGACATCAGCTGAGACCATACTGCAGAAGGCCATTGTTAGGTCTGAGACTTCCATTAAGGGTGATGTCCAGTCAAATCATGCCTCCAGGAAAAGAATGGATAACTCTGTTTTTGTTACACAAAGTGGAAAGATTGTTGGAGGTGGGACACTTGCTGTATTAAATGCATTGGCTGCATACCTGAGATACTTGGAAGGAACAGCTCGAGGTGACTGGCAGGAGTAGGTCATGCATTCTGTCACCATTTATCTAAACAGTTTGATGCTGTCTAGCTTGTCAATTTCCTTATTCGACTGTGAATGCTATCATGAGCATCACAGAGGATTTCAAATTTGTACAAAAGCAAATGAGAGTTAGTTTGTTTTGGTGTATATAGTGTTATCATGATTTGGTCAGGCGGTGGGAATTAATATTCTTTTAACTTCACATTTTGTCAGGGTGCATGATAGGATATGTGAGGCTGAAAGCCGAGAGGGAGCATCCTTTTATGCTCTTTTTGGTCCTGCACTTAGGCTTGGCATCTTGTCGAGAAGAAGAGTCTATTATGAAGCTATCAAGTATGAGAAAGAAAGGAATGCTGGATTTTTATCTCCTTTTGGATATTCAGCGTCCACTGTTGCTGCAGCAGTTGATGCTGTGTGTTCAATGGAGGTACTATTTGAAATCTGCAAGTGGCTGATTTGCATCATGCCTTGCATACACAACTACGAATTTTCAACTTGTTCAGCCTATTCTCTCAGTGGTGTTTCTTTCTTTATTGGGCAGTATGAGGAATTACTGACATAATGGATCGGATTTCGATGCAGTGGTACTGGCTTATGGCATTGAAAAGTCAGAAGATCAATGAAGGCATGCATTCTGTTAGGATATGGAGATGGAAGGGGCACTTGATTCAGGTAGCTAGCAAACTATCTTTAACTCTACTTTTGCCATTCATAAATCATAGTTCCGAGGTTCCTTCAGTTGCTGCTTTTTATAGAAAACAAACTATAATAGCATCTGTTACCAACAAACTTGACAATTGGCAGCAAAAGACTTGCTGATAATGCAGAACTTGTTGCTGCTAATGATTTTTAGCAGCAAGTTTGGAGCGGCTGCTAGCTCGTCACTGCTAATGATATTTAGCAAGAAAAAATGGCTTTTGTAGAGGAAGGTGATTAATCTACTTAACGGAGAAAGTGATCCATTGGGAGTTGTCCATGGCTATACACAGAGGTCCCGGTGCCACATATAATATTTGATTGGAGCACAAAGTCATCTCTAAGTTGAAGTCTTGGCATTGGAGTAGGGATCATTTGAGAAAAAGGATGATAGGGGGGAGGGGGGCAGAGAGAGGGAGAGTGGGAAAATTTGTGGGAAGGATGTTTATTGTTCAACTTTCAAACAGGCTGCTGTTATCTCTTTTGGGTAACAAAAAGTTTTAAAAAGATAATGCTGCATAGAAAAGGGAACAAACATTAAGGAACGATAAAAAAAAAAAAAAGGTGCGGGGACAATCATCACTTGAAATAAACATATACTCTAGAGAAAAAGTTTTTTCTTCAAATTGAGTTACTAATTTTATAATTCTTTAATTATATCAAGGATGGATGTAGTTTTCTTTTGTCGATTCGTTCAAGCTTTGATTATGTCAAAAATAAAAAGAGCCATGTCAAGCATAGAGATTTTCATTTTTCTAACCAGTAGTTTTTTTTTTTTGTGGATCATAATAGTTCATCATTTTGATAAACTTTCGGGTGATTGAATATTATTAGTAGTATAAGATAATGTCAGACTATGCATCTGATGTCTGTCACGGTTTATTTGTCAGTTATAGATTTATATCATCTTGGTAAGATAATTTTTAGTTTTGAGATACATCCGATAATTATCAGGAAAGCTAGTCGATGAATTAACTGTAAAGATCTAACTTGTGGTTTATGCAAAAATCAATGCTTACTTACAAGGAACGCTATTTATGAAAATTAAGATAACCTATATAATAAAAGAAAAAAGAACGATTAAGCATAATTCAACTAAGCGGGGAAGCAAATAACAATTGTTCAGGTAATTATCAAGTCATATTAATTAATGTACGTCTTTTTTTTTTTAATTTTCAAAACCCAATTGTTATTTTATTTTCGCAGGTCAAAAAACAATTTTTGGTTTATAATAAGTTGAACTAAAGACATATAAGTAAATTATTAGAAAATTCAGACTAAATTAGTCACAAAAGATGGATAATTGCTAATAGAATGTTTTAGACTCGATGTATGCCCACCCACATTTTATGTTATCTTAACGTATAATTCTGTTTGCAAGAACAGTGGAGACATGATGTCTAGAATTGCTAGCAGCCAGCTTATTTTTGCTACTAATACCGGAATTAGT
The DNA here is from genome assembly GCA_014182715.1 of Eucalyptus cloeziana. Lineage (NCBI taxonomy): Eukaryota > Viridiplantae > Streptophyta > Magnoliopsida > Myrtales > Myrtaceae > Eucalyptus > Eucalyptus cloeziana. The sequence continues at coordinate 600,090 of CM024644.1, forward strand.
AGCGAGTTTTAGTAGTTGTTATTTTTATTGCTGTAAATGTTGGTTTTTTAGAATTTAAAGTTTGTAATCGCCACTACTGTCCACTGCCCAATAGTCTAAAGAGCAACATGAGTTTTTTATGCTAAAGGTACAATCTTTAATGGAAACTTACGAAAGTTGCTGCAAGATCTTGCTTCTAATTTTCCTGCTGTAAACCGTTTCTCTTTCAGTACACCGTTGTTGGTGATAAAGGACCTGCGGTCCTTTTGGTGCATGGTTTTGGTGCCTTTCTGGAGCACTTCCGTGACAACTTAGTTGGTATATCTGATGGCGGCAACCGTGTATGGGCCATCACTTTGTTGGGATTTGGTAGATCAGAAAAGCCTAATATTGTTTATACAGAACTAATGTGGGCTGAATTGCTGAGAGATTTTGTCATTGAAGTTGTTGGTGAACCAATTCATCTGGTGGGAAACTCAATTGGCGGTATGTCTCTCATCCCATCCACTCCTCCCAGCATCTTAAACCCTTTCTGATGTTTGCCTTTTTAATCAACTTGATGTCTACTAAACTCAAGCTGCTTTCTCCTGTTGGCTGGTATCTTTCGTTTCTCTTACCCCATTCATGCTTTCTAGGTTATGTTGCCGCAATATTTGCCGGCCTTTGGCCTACTTTAGCAAAGTCTCTGGTTCTCATGAACAGTGCAGGCGATGTAGTTCCAGGATATTCTTCTATTCCATTGCCTAAAGTAAGATCATATTGCGCCTGTTAAATGCGTTCTACACTGGATTGTGTTGAATTTATATATTGTATTATTGTTAAATCTATCATTGGACAATCTGTGGTATGAGGACTGCACTGAGGCCTTACATTTTTGAAATTACTTAGGAAAGACGGACTTCAGGAGCTACATGGTTGGGTGCTCGTCTCCTTTTGTTTTTCCTGAGATCAAGTATAGGACAGATTGTGAGGAATTGCTACCCCGTGGTAAATACTTTTACTTTTAGCTGTCAATATGTTGCTCTCTCTTTCCTTTTTTCTTTCATTAAGGGAAAATAATTAGAATCATTCCTGACTCCATCTTACCCTCACTTTGCATCAATTTCTTTTCAAAGAAATGTATAATTTACACCTTGGGGTTGAAATATGGAAATAGGGTGCAAATTGTATGTTCTAAACCTCTGGATGCAGAGTCTACATGAGGGAAAATTCGATAGTTTTTATAGTTTTTCCTTTGTAGAAAATGTTTAGTGCTAAATATTACTAAATGTGCTGCAGAAAACAGAGCGGGCTGACGAGTGGCTTATCAATGAGATGCTTAGATCAGTATCCTTTCGTGTGTGTGCTTATCATGCTTGCGGTAGTATTTGATTTTTGCAACCAACACGCAAATGTCAGCCATGTTGATCTGCTGTAGAAATGAGATGTGCAAATTCAGTGGATTACCTTGACGCATCAAGTCATATTATCCTGGGGTGCTAGTTGTTCTGGAAAGCATCTTCAGTTTTAACCTTTCCATTCCTTTAAATTTTCTCTTGAAAGGATTTAATGGAAAAGTTTTAGTTGTCCAGGTACGTACTCCTTTTTGAAGAAGAATCGTCTATATTCCTCTATGCTTGAAGTGTTGACCGATACTGATATCTTCTTTAGCAAAACAAAAAAAAAAGATTGATATTGCTATCTTATGCTAAAGGGGATGAAGGATCCGATCTCCAACTCTAAGTCTAAGCTGGCTATGCTTAGCGAACATTGCATGGGAATCTTGACAAGGGAAATCGATGCTGGTGATAAGAATTCTGTCCATTCGACTCAATTTTGGAACTTCCATCTATCTGGTCTCTGATTTACCTCTTTTTGCTTCCTTTTTTTTTTTTTTTTTTTTCCTGATGATTCAGGCCATTGCCCCCATGATGAGGTTCCAGAACTAGTTAATTCCATTCTTTGTGAATGGATAGTGGAGGTGGAAGATAAACTTCATCACATTGAAAGCTGTCAGTAGTAAGTTACCTTGCGGGTAAATATTAATATGCCTACAGGTCAATTATTCCTGGTAATTGTTAAATTGGGTATGCTAGGCCTGTCGTTTGGTGGGGGTACCCCAAAATTGTAAGCTTGATGTTAGGTAAGACCTGAAGTCGGGTCTTAGAATGGCTCGAGCCCATTTGTGAAAGGTGTAGAATTCTTGTGAAAGGTGTAGAATTCAGTATGAAGTGTAACAGGGATTAGGCATGACTGAACGTTAGATGTGAAATTTGCCCTTTGTTCAAAGAGGGATCATATCTAAGAATATGCCGAGAAGCATGGTTTGACTCACTTGGTGTCCTGAAGTTTCGATTCGGATGATGACTTCGTTAATCTACTTTGGTAGAGTGGTGAGCAATTCTTTCCTGATGAGGGGAGTTTCTCCATCTACCAACCATTTACTGGGTCATTTTTGAAGATCACGACAGGTGTGCAGTTAACTTATTTAGCCTGTGAAAACGATGGTCCAGTCCCCAACCAGCCCCCTCCCCCGCGGACCCGCCCCCAAAAAAAAATCTTTTTCCTTCTCTCTCTCTCTCCAGTAACAACAGAAGAGAGAAATTTAATGGGTGGAAAATGGTCGTTCTGGAACGGTACCTTTCCTCTTTGTTTCGTGATGAAGTCGGGGAGTGGGCCTGGACGTGTCTTAGACTTGATCGTTGAGCTCGTAAAATCATTGATCAATCCTAGGAAATTTATATTAGACCGAGCAAGGGGTCATGAGTTCTGTTTGGATTCTGTGAGTAAGCAGACAGAAACTTCTGAAAATCGTAGAATTGAACTGATCATCAAACTCGAAAGAAATTAACGGATTCATAACCAGGGCATGGATGGCCTTCTCCCGACAAAAATTTTCAATGAGCCTTGCCTGGCCAACAATGAGGCCTGAATGTAGGCCCAGCACGTGAAATTGTTGGGACCTATGTACGACAGGCCCAGTCCATCATTGGGCTTTGAATTGGGGCTAGGCCCATTGTTTAAAAATGGATAAGTGGCTAATGGGCCCAAAGGGGCTTTGATTGGGCCTGTAGGGCCACCCGGGATACAAATTGGGCTGGGATAGGAAGGCCTATTTGGTGTTAGTGTTGGGCCATGACCCATCGATTATTGGGCCGTGAATTGGGCTGCCGGCTGGATCGGACTAACTGGATTTGATGAGGCCCATTATTGATATTGGGCCGTAATTTGGATCACCGACCCGTTAATTTTTAACTAGCTGGGCCTGGCTAGGACCATTATTCGATTTGTGGCTTCTCTGGCCCATCAGCAGCCCTTACTGAGCTTGGCCCATTGCTGCTAACTGCATGGATTTGGACTGGCCCATGAATTGGTCTCAACAAAAGCTATATTCACCATTCTATAAAGCATCAAATTCAGGCCTACCTTATGGTGTTTTTTGGATATAGGCATGAAGGCCCGGCCTGCACGTTATTGAACCCTAAGTTAGGCATTTTGGGCGCCATATCATTTAGCGTGGACTCGAACCACAACCAAGCCAATTTTAGGCTTAGGCATTATTGCGGCGGAGGTCCAATGTCAGGCCTTAGCTTATGCAACAATCCAAGAGGTTTTCCAAACAAAGGCCGTGATGAACGAGCAACCCTTAGATTAATACAAGATGTACGACTATGGTAGGTTAGCATTGTACTCGTATATATAAAGATTTCATCCTTTCATTTATATCATCTCATTCACAAATAGAATACAAATTCAAAGTTTCTTTCTTTAGAATTTCTCTTTCTACTAGTGTGAATAAGGCTGACTTGAGAGAAATCCTAAAGTCACACAAGTTAGGCAACACTAGATCAAGACACGACTCGGACCAATACTTTTGCCGAAACTTTCATATGATGCACCATGCCTCAGAAAATGCCTTAGCATGGCCATCAAATTAATCCCCACGAGTTAGGCCTAAAACACGAAAGCTTTCTAATGCTTAACCACCAATCTAGTCTGCGATTGTACCTAACCACAGACATTAAATACAACCAAAAAGGAAAAACCCATCAGATCGAAGTTACACAAACTTCTTCTTTCCTTCCATCAACTTCGTGTTATAGTCGACCAAACCCATCTCATCGGCAAGGCTTGCAGTATCCGGAACAATTCCCCCATTGAAGTTCTTCACAATCCCAGTGCCCCCTACTAGATCTTTCAGCATTTCAGATGGGCCTTTGGCTCCCCCATGCTGGAGAAACTTTGTTCGCAAGGCAGTTCCCGTAGTTATTGACAACGGATCATCTTGACACAGCTTTTGCCATATGGTTGCCGCAAAACATTTGGCATACAAGTAGCTATAATAACCTGCGAAAGTCATCTTTCATTCTAAGAAACAGATTTCCCAAGTTACGAAATCGTGAACTTGCAAAAACTGATTGCCCCAACAACAACCAAGTTAAATTATTTCTTGAGTATCTCTGCCCATTATCTTTTCACTAATCTCTCCCAAAATGCAGGAAAAATCCAGAATTTCAGATTCTGTATTTGAGCTTCTCAGAGGTTTTTAATGGCGTGCACAAAAATCTCATTCCCATACTTAATCTAAGTTTAATACTTAAATCAAGCTGCTAATGCTAAATAGGAAACCATGTTTATCCCAGCACACGTAACAAAACCAAAAAGTAGGAAGTTCATACCTGCACCATAATTTAGAAGGTGACTAAACCGAGTCTGCCAATGTGTACCTTCGACATGCCTCCAACCAGTATATTGACTTTTCAAATCAGCAACAACTGAGCTTGTATCTCTTTGTCCAGCTAATCGATCCCCAAAAAGTGTTTGATCAATCAGAGCATAAAAGATCTGACAATAGGCAAAAATGAATAAATAAATAAATAAATAAAAGCGAGAATCTTTTCTAAAATAATTTGTTATGCCATTTATCTTTTAATGCACTTGAAGACCTGGCGCTGTAACTCGGTTGCCGCAAACATCTTTTTGGCACCTTGCATTGACTCAACCAACTTTTCTGGTATTGTTTCACCAGTGGAATAGTGCCTAGCAAATGTCTTCAAGACCCGGTAATCACATGCGTAGTACCTGTAAATATTGCCCAGTAAAGTAGCAACAGATACATAAGCAGACAGGGGAAGGAAATATGCAGGGACTATGTCTTTTACTGGTTTATTACAGAGTCTCTAATGGGGAAATTATTGAGGAAAAAGCTTTGACCGACCACACAGGTTCATTTCCAAGATCAAGAATTGCAAAAGAGAGATGACGTTATAAGTGGTGGCCCAACGCAAAGCACTTCTATTTTCCACATATACAAACAAGTCATTCCAAAGCTTAAGAAATTTCACATTCGTGAACTTGCCGAATCTTCCATTACAGGATTTTCTTTTTCTTTTTTTCCATGATGGAGAAAATGCAGGTTTCAACTCACTCAAAAAGGTTTGAAGGCGTTTCAGCCAAGTCAAGAGCCACCCTGGTACCAGAAAAGTGTTGGTACTCCTGAATGAAGAGAAAAGAATTAGAAAAAAGATGAACAACTAGGCAACTATCAATTAGTAAAGTTAAGAAAACATCAAAACAGTACCGTTCTCGACAGCAAAGAATGAAGAGCATGGCCAAATTCATGGAACAGAGTCTCTACTTCAAAATGATTAAGCCTTGCAAGTGACGAATTATGTGAACCTGAAAAGTTACAAATCAGGGCCACAACCTGCAATGTCACCATTTTCCTATTTCAACTTCAAATTAACCAAATATGCAAGACAATGTATGAATCAATCCAAAAAAGTAATTTCACACACGACACTTCATAGTTTGTAAGATCATTCATACAACCAAAAGAATCAGATTGCTGCGGACATAAAAGGTGTCACCACCAAATAATTTTCAGCACAAAGGAATTATAAATGGACTCATTAAGAGTACACGGCCTATGGGCCATAAAGGACCATGGGCACACCAACAAAAGATGCACCAACAGTGACCTCTCTGCTACAATAAATAACTTTGCTAAGCACAGGAACTTTTAGTAGCTTTTATTATTGCCATTCCTATTGTAGTAATGGCGAGCATTATGCCAATGCCATCAGCACAACAAGAATATACTAGTAGTCATTTCCTCAACTTCAATCTCACAATACAATTCAGCTAGCTTTGCAACTATGTTCATGAAGCTGCAGCTGAGGCTGCCTAGGCATATATATAGTAGTCAATAGTGGCCACTTAGTTGGCACAGTGATGGAAATCCCCATCCACCTGATTCTCCGACAAAAGGAAATAGAAGTGACATATCACCTACCCAACAAGCAACTTGGCTTTCTTTATTCTAATTCTATTCACCAAATTAATCTAAACCATGCTCAAAGCTTAAGATATAACTGGTCCCCCCACAAATATTAAATGAGACTGATAAAGAAAGCAAAAGTCAAGTGCAAAATAGAAAATCATTAAAGAAATCTACAATTAATCAGACTTAATGAATGTGAGAGCTTCGAATTGCATAGAAATATACAGTACAGGAAGTTGGTACTCTGTGCTAGAAATCCAACGGCCCCCTTTTATTGCAAAATGAGCACAACCTGGATATTTGCCTTCCCTTGCATACAAATCAAGGTACAGATAACCCAAATCCCCCTGAGACAAGACGAATTCTTCACTTTCAATAGGAGATTGTGAAAACGTCAGAACAAATTAAAACAGCGATGAAATTAGCTATCTATACATGAATATACCTCTTCAGGGTGATGAAGAGCCATCTTAAGTACATCTGAGTGCCAGGATTCACCTGGTGCCAGAGGAACGCTATGAAATGTAGCACCAAATAGTGACTGCACCAGGATCTTCAAACCCTCAATACACCTTGGTAAAGGGAAATATGATGCTACAACCTGCTTGACATCATACAGCATAAGATCCTTTCAACTTACAGAACAATAATTATTATCTCAAAAGTTAAAAATTGTTGATTTACTTAAAAGTGTGGTTGTTACAAGAAGAGACTGATCTGTATACATGCACCGAAAAATAGACAGAACAGTGTTACTTACTGAGGAGTCCAGATCATACATCGAGGACTTCATCATAGCTGTATAGTAAGCCTCATCCCATGGCTCTAAATCTACGCATTGACCACTTTTCTGCCTTTTAAAATTTCTAATTGCATTAAACTCCTGCACCAAGAATAGCCGCATGTGAATTAAGGAAAAAGATATCAATCTCATAAAATCTATGGCTATGTTGATTGCACCAACACTACCCATTACAAAATGTGATGAGAAATAAACACCTTATCAGCCTTGTCTCTGACCATCTCACTCATCTCAAGCAAGAAGGACATCACGACATCAGGTGAAGAAGCCATGTTTTGGTTTAGTGCAAATTCTGCATAGGATGCATACCCCATTATCTGCTTTCACCAGTAAGTAGAAAAGCAAAATCACTAAGAGATAAGGATTAATGTAGAGCTTCAACAGAAAACAGACTACTCAAGAAAGAGATAATTTGAGATGAAGAAAGTGAACAAAATTTAAAAATAAAACTCTAGGCCTTGAATTTCACTATTTCAGAGAGAGGGCACCCTTATAAATATACATGCAGGAGTATGGATTTCCTTATAGGTTTCCATTGTTTCTTTCTTTACATTGTCTTCTCATATTATTATGTATTCAAAGAAGTAGTCAAGTGATAGGCCTCGTGACTCGTGAAGTTACAAGGCTGAGATTCAAATTGTTTTATGACTATTTTGAGTCGAGATGGTATGACTAAATCCGTAATACTAGTATCAATAGTCCCTAAGACATTTTGAAATCGGCCATCTTAAGTATTAATATAGGTGTTTGGTTTCTATAAACCCTAACTTATCAAGTCCCCATTCCAGTATCAATTCTACTCTATTTTAACAATTGTTAGTGCTTTCTTGCTGTTTGTTACAACTCTACAGTGCCAGAGGGTGCCTTCAAAACAGAAAATCCCCAAATTCTTTCACTGACAATATTAATACATCACTGATATGAACAACATCGAGATCTAAAAGCTTACTTCTATTACACATTTTCTTCTTAAGAATCATACAGATAAAAGAAGCCTAATAACAACCTTGATGAGATGCTTATCTGAATATCTCTCTGGAATGTGCCCCTTCCTAAGATGCTAAGAATGCATTTATCCTTTCGTGTCTTGGTATTATATAAAGTACGGTCTCTTTTGCATAACATTCTTAACTCCTCTTCTTAATACCTCATTCCAACGTGTTATTAAAGATCATCTTTGCACATGAGAACTTGTACCAAAACACATGAAACTCTCCCTTGGATTTGTGTTTGTGCTAGAAGATATTGGAAGAATGTGCAGATTGCATGACTGGCAGTATAAGATGAAAAAAATTCGCTAGAAAAGGAATTATCCCAGATATGAGCAATCCAATTGGAAAGTTTGTCTACAAAACAAGATTCTGGAAGCATCATCATGTAAAGCCAAAACACAAGCATGATAATGAGCCTTAAAGTTAAAGAAAATCCTCTGGCATACCCGAGGTTTTTCCCCCTGACAGAAATTGTGACGGAATAGAATCTAAGATGAGGACGTAACATAAGGCTTCATTCATGACCCTTAACATATAGCAAGAAAAAATCAGGTCGAGCAAACAACAAGTAAAGAGTTCCAGAAATTTGAGTACACAATAAAAGCACAGGCGTAAATTAAACTGCATTATAAGATGTGTCGCAAATGGAATTACCCCAACAAGGAAGCATAAAACAAAGTACAAGAAGACAATACCTGCGCTAGCTCATGGCGAGCAGCTATAAGCTTATCGAGGACTCCTAAGTTTGCAAGTGGGACAGAATTCCCTTCAATGTAAGCCATTTTCCTGACCTGAGAAAGTTGAGCCTTGCTGAGCATAGCTAAGAAAACTCAAGGATGGAGAAAATGGAGTACTGAATAATTCTCATTGTAAAGGCCAATCTTTTGCTCAGATCATCTAATATGAAGGTAAATTCAAAGATATGCTCAAATCATGAGTTAATTCGAAAATAGAAAAGCAATAGGATAGGCAAACCTCTTCATCTGCTACCCATTGAAGAACAGAAGAAAGACTAGCTGGGTCTGTAATTATTCGAAATCCTTTTTCTTTCATGTTGCTTGTTGACTTTGTTGATCCCATCGACATTCCTGATGTGGACCTATATATGGGCTTACAGAGCCTATGCAAATGTTTGGGAATGCGTGTAGCTGGAAATACATCCACAGAACCTGTGTCAATGGCCATATTTTGGCCAAACCTGCGGGAACAAATTAAAGTGCAAATTGAAAAATTAAAACCTGGTAACCTATTACAAAGAGATGAATTTTGCCGTAGTGACAACTAGAAAAATGTTGTACTGAGAACCACACTTACTCCTGGCACAATTGAGAATTTTCCATGTTTAGCTGATTGACTCTCTCTAGTTTCTCTGAAATAGAAAATCACAACTTTCACCTTCTGAAGAAAATGATTTACTGTGTTATAGGCTAGAATAGAATGTACCACTGCTAAGATGAATTCCGCCCTTTTCAAAGTCTAAGCGCAGATAGCTAGCAGCCCTTTGAGCTTCTTTTGTAAGCAGGTGACCCTCATCTTCAGCTTTTTTCACCGCATCATACAGACTGTGGTTTGTATTAAGGTACTGCATGGTGATGAAAACGGAATAGAAACAAGAGTGACCATTAATAGGCAGTTCTCGGCTTGATAAATTTCAATCAACTGGTCACCATTGATTATACTAACTGAAAGTAAAAAAAATGGTCACCTCACATGTAGATAATCGTTAATTCTCATTGATGCCTTGTTGGCCTCCTCAACAAACTCCCTGATAAGCAGACCAATCAGAACATGCATGTAGAATTGAACTCAGACAAATGCAACTAGAGGGCAATGAAAATAATGACGGAGTGGTTATTTTGTGAAGAAATGTTGAAACAAAGAAAAGATGATATCACTTATATAAGGACCTGTCAGGATGAGTATTCCTACAAAGCTCTGCAGAATCCACAACTGAGCAAACCTAGCACATGAGACAAAGTTGGAACCTCTAGAACAACTAGAGAGATAATACAATCAATTCATGAAGAAAAGTGAAATCCTAAACCATGATCATACCTTGTCTGAAATCTCATCCATGGCTCGAATTATCTCAGCCGCCGAAGGCATCCCACATATATAGGTCACCAATTCTGTCGACCTGACAAAAGTACAAAATAGTCATTAATCTAAAATGGCATAGAGTAATGCAAACCAACAGGTTCTACTCAAGCAGTATCCAACACCTTTCACTATACCAAAAACATCAATCATGGGATAAACTTATATTGCCTTGTTTTTGCATTACTTTGCCAATATAGCAGCACAAAGGAGCAGCATCACAGAACATCATCAATTCACCTCCATTTTCTCAGAAAAATGCATGGGTTAGATGAAGAGAGAATGCAATTCATTAAGCTTCAAAATGCTTGAATTTCCATAAAACATTATCACCAAGTGCAACGTCAAGTTGTGCACTCAATCGTCCGTGTCAGAAACTAAGACATTAAGACTCATTAGGATTCCTCTACAATCTAAAATTCTTAAACAGACAGGTGGAGATGAGTGATGCATGTACGTTGCAACTTTTTCAAACGTTCCGCTTCGTAGTTACCTCTACAATAATTCTCATTATATATTTAAAATATAACTACAGCATGGAATGTTAAAAGAGTACTGGTGCTCAAATTTCCAGTAAATCACAAACAGTTACGACAACAATATCATGAGCATAATCAACGGTATCAGCAAGCTACAATACAAATCACGCTAAAAAAATTCTTCAACTTTCTCAATTGACGAAGTAATAAAATTCTATGAGCTTACATAATAGTGTGCTCATTTGAATTCCTTTCAGCCCCTAAAATTCGAATACCATCCAAAATGAGACACGAATGATCGAAACCAGCTTCCTGATGATTCAATTCCACCAGAGCATGAACACTCGGCTAAACGCAAAGTTCCGCGACCAATCATCCATGTCACACAGTTCAGTCAGACTACGCTCACGAAACTCTCCTCAACTACTGAAACCGCAACGATGCAATCGAAACACATCAATACATTGGCGTTCCAATCAGCCTCACCTTTCGATAGCCTCGTCCACGAAGCGTTGAAAGCCTTTGGGACTCTTCAGATGTTGGCACCCATAGAGGCCAGTCGGCGCTCCACTGTGCGAAGTCTCCTGAGAATAAGTTCGAATCCTGACAAGAACCGAACTGCGACTGCGTAATATCGGCGTGGCAAGCAGATCAGAGAGCGTTCGTCGGACTACGGCCGACATGGTTCAGCGATGGCGGCGGCGGCGGGAAGTAGGAATGCGGAGGGAGGACCCGGGGTTACCGGAAACCGCCGGGTGGCTGCCGACCGGCGATCTGGACACCGACCGAGGCGTACCGAGCGTCTGGCGAAGTGAGCACAGAAGGGAAGAAGATGGAGTCACGTATGGCCATCGAGCGGGAGCTGCAAGCCCTAAGGACACTTTACAAACATAAACGTTGGGCCGGGCTTGTTCTGTTCGGCCTCGATTTCAAACGGGCGATGTCCGTACCATAATTTTTTGGGATGGGCTAATTCTGTAGTATAAGCCCGGCCCATAACGGCCCATTTACAACCCTAATGTCACTTACGAACATGAACTCCTTGCATCTCTTTCGGGTTTCCTTGACTCGAAACTTCAATTGGAAGAACTCCCATCGCCCCTTCGCTTGTTGTAGAGCATTGTCGAATGTAATACAAGGGGGAAAAAAAGAAAACTACCCATGTAATGAAAGATATTGCGGCATCAAAACAATTTCTAGACATTTGAGATTATTTTGTTTGACTATAACCGGAATGATCTTCCCGGTTGCGAATGCATTTTGATGAGAATATGTTAAATCGTCTTGGAATTAGGGGATGGGAAAACTTAAAAATTATATAATAAAAGGGACATTCAAAAAAATTCAAGAATTATAAAGTTCTCACTTCTCATAATGTGGAGTCTAATTTTCTTTTTTCTTTTTTTTTTATTCCAAGCTTTCACTATGAGTGCGTTTGGTAATGTTTACGTTTAAAAATTGTTCCGAGAACGAAAATAGAAAAAAAGTGTTTCTGTTCCGAGGAACAATTTTTGAACAAAAAAAACGCATTTGGTAAATTTGTTCCGGGAGTAAAAAATGAACGGAAACACGTTTGGTAAATTTGGATTCTTTTTTTTTTATTTCTTTTAATTTTTAAATATTTTCTTTTTCTTTTTCTTTTTTTCTTTCTTTTTCTTTTTTTTTTTTTCTTCTTTTGGCCGGTCGCCGGCCTCGGCCATGGTCGCGACCGGCCGACAAGGGCCAGCGGCCTCGTCGCGCCACCTCCGGTCGGCGTTGCACAGGCAAGGCGGTGGGCGGGCTAGCTCGGGCTCGCCGGATCTGGGAGCTTGGGCTCGCCGGATCTGGGTGAGCCCGAGCTCGCCCAGCCAACTCAAGGCCGAGCCTCGCCAAGGGCCGGCGACGCTCGGCCTCGCTTGGGGCCGGCGACGCCTCGGCGAGGTCGCCGGCGCTCGACGGCGTCGCCGGCCCTCTTTGGCCAGTCGCCGGCCATGGCCGAGGCCGGTGACCGGCCAAAGAAAAAAGAGAAAGAAAAAAAAAAGAGAAGAAAAAGAGAGGAGAGAAAAAAATGTGTTCTTAATTTTTGTTCCAAAAACAAAAACAAGTTTTTCTTGTTTCTTGTTTCTGTTCCAAAAGTGTTAGGGAACAAAAATAGATTTGGAACAAAAACGCAAACAAACGCGTTTCTTTCTTTTTTTGTTCCCTAGAACAAAAAAAACAAAAATCTGTTTATAAACAAAAAAAAAAAAGTGTTAACAAACACCCCCTATGTAGCCAGCCTAGCACTAATGAAAGTAGCATATTTAGGCGAGTGGAGTGGCTAATTTAATGAAATGAATTTACTAAGGGTTTCACAAATTTAGGATGATCCCACCTGAAAATTGCCTCCATTTGCCTCGATAGCCTGGTTCCACGCGCTGTTGATCGGTTTATATCTTCGGAATCATGTAATATGATTAAAGCACGTAGAGTGGGAAACTGTAGATATAGTTTTGTAAGCAGCTGGAGGACCATTGTTCATTTCATAATGCTACCTTAGTTGGACCACATGTCTTTATTCATAGCGCTCCCTTTTTAGGGGCTTGCTAAGTGTTTGCTTTCAGGGTTTTAAGAAAAGTGTGTGATACTGTCAAAAGAGTCGCAAAACAAGAAACCAGAAAGCAACTTCATACAGCGTGAAACGGGATATTCGGATCAATTGAATGACCCATGTATGTTTAATCGGCATTTAAGGGATTTCCCATTAGAGAATACAAGAGCTGGACAACATGCATCATTTAAAAAGTATGAAAGATGAATAATATAATCATTTAGGGGGGATGACAAAGACACTGATGGACTCTTAAAAGAACAGCAAACGCAGATGGGCAAGTAGTGGAGTATTATGTCCCTCATTTGGCTAATTGTGGGTTCAACGTGAATCCCATTAATATCATTAGGTAGAGGGAGCTTATTACTCATAATATAAAACTCGGAGTGATTGATCTCACATTAGATATATTCTCACTTTAGAACAAGAACTTACCCAGCTAGGGTTGATTCCCAATTTATAGAGTCGAGAATTACCTCTGTTGACCGTAGGAATTGTCCAGGATCAACTGGGGATCTGCTGGGTGTTGTTTTTGGATTTCTTCTATTTGTAGGTTGGTTTAGTTTATTGAGAGGTGGAAGATTTTGTTGCTTGAATTATGGAGAATGCTTGGTTCTTTGACTGCTTCCTTGCCCATCGCATTGCTATCTTTTATCACTTGAATTAGTCTTCATGTATGCATCAAGCCCAAGAATGGCAGTAAAATTTGCAAATATCCATCGGTGTTGCACTGTTCTAACTTATATGAAAGCACATGATTTTCCCCGTGGAGAATTTAGTAGAGACATCATATAGACTATACATTTGCCTCTCCCCCTCCACTGAATTCTAGATGATTTCAACGGTTTGGTTCGATCGTTCTGATTTTGCACAAGGAATAGGGAATCGGACTAGTTATTGTGAAACTGGGAACCACAAAAAATAGGCCGGTTCGGTCCGATTCTCGAATAGAGTCAAGACCAATGCTCACCCCTTTTTTATAACTAATTGATTTGACAAAAACCGAATTTTACTAGGCATTCGATAAGATCCATTTATTTTAAGGTACACTCGCGGTCGAGCACATCATTAACTATTGAAGACTGACCTTAGCAGACCAAGCATTGGTAAAAATGTAGGAATATGATCATACTCTAGATAATTTTCTAAAAATTCGGATTAACTATATGCGAAAAGATCTCCTTTTGGGTCGGTTCTCCCATTTATACTTTCATAACAATGCTTTATCAAAAACCAATGTCCAAACTCTCATTTTATCAAGCCAAATCATACAGCTGGTAAAAGAAAGTATGTCATACAGTAAACCAAATTTCGTATGTCAGAAACCAACGTATGCAAGTACAATGTACATTCGCCTATGCTGCCGGTTGCCTATAGGTACTATCTAAAGGCATTATGCAAAGACTGATATAATACACCCTAGCATGTTAGTATATGCGGATAGCAATAGGTTCAGGCTATTGCTGTCAATTATGCATGTGGCTAGCGTTATCAAACATGCGCACCTAAGCTTTTGAATCGTTTAAATATATAACGCAATCGCGTCTTTTTTTTTTATTCTATTAGATCCTCGGTATATTTGCAATTTGTCTGGGATACGGTCCTTGGGCACTTTCCGCCGCATAAAGTAATCTTTACATGTTACAAAAAGAATCCACAACCTAAAATGCTCCTACTAATGCACTTCAGTGTAAAACAGATATATAGATATGAACTAGTGTGATACCCAATGAAACTATAAGAGCTCTCATTTGTAGATTAAGGGAATGAAAAAGGAAATTCAAAGTCGTTTTAAGTATTTCTTTTATTAAAAACTCCAAAAAAAAAAACTTAAAATTAATAGGTGAATGAGACCACACGTTTACATAGAGCATATAAACTCCATTGTCATGATATTTCATCACACAACACACATACGAAAGAGGTTGAATTCGACTCAAATGATGCTTTTGTTTCACAAAAAATTTCATGATAGAGGATAGTATTTTTACATAAAAACCATTTCCAAGGAAAATAGTTAATTTTCTTTTGTTTAGCGGTTTAAAAAAGGTAATTTCCTTATTGCCACAAGGGAAAGCCATTTTCTCTCTACCTAACCTTGCTATTTTCAATTTATGAAAAACATTTTCCGTAGATTGACTAGTTTTCTGTCATCCAAACATTGAATAGTCGAAAATTTTATTTGCAAAAATAATTTTTCTTCAAACAAATGTACCATGATGTCATGTTAGAAAGTATAGCTGAAAAAGTTTAGTTAATAGATAAAAGGAGATCATATGTATATAAAAAGCATATATAAGCTATATTGTTAAGTGATGAAGGATATTTTGGTACTCTTGTGGTCTTGATGTCGAACCATTAACATCTTTCGAGTCCTTGCTTTGTTAAATAGCAAGAAGCTGGTTTCTTAGTAGTGGTGCGCAGCTCACATCCTCGTATTTGTCGTCACCCAAAAAGTTTGCTTCGTTGTAAAGTACAAGCAAACCCTGCCCAACGAACACTTGGATTTAAGTAGTGATATATCCAGATGTACACCGTGTTTTGTCATATCGAAGCGTATATTCCTGGATAAGGATTTGCAACTCTTTCGGCTTTGATGGTATTTCGCGCTTAGTGCTTTTAGTTTAGTGTTGGGATCCAGCTACGCGCGTTTCAACGGGCCCGTTTCGTGTGCTCTTTGGATATTTAATCACCAGTAATCAGACGCACGATGGAGTAGAATAGTGATGCTATTACCAATTTGGAACCAAGCCCGATCGAGTTGGAACTTACTTTAATTAAACATTTCGATCGATTGGGTGTTCCACTTTCTTGCCTTTTCTTGTGGGGAAAGACAAGTCACGTATCACTTTACCAAAAAAAAAAAAAGACAAGTCACGTATCTCCACACGCTGAAGAAAAGATCTTTTCGTTTTTGCCATCTTCTTGACCAAACAATACCATATCGTCATTTCCTGGCAAAGCCCCTGCGGAAGAAATCGAACTTTCGATCAGCCGATAATTTGGATCCGTGATGCGTCGAGGAAACCGAAATTATGTAAACTAATCCCGAATTAACGAGAGAAAAAAAAAAGTGTAGAAACTAGCATCGGAGGTACAAGATGATGAGATTCCAAACTCTTTTGACATATTTTTTTCGCTGATTCATTATTATATTCAGCATCTGAAATTATTGTTACATGGGAGGAGAAATTTTGCATAGATTCTCAGTCCTGCCGCTTCCTAACGCTGCAGTTATTAGTGAAAGCTATGGTTCGACGTTTTTTTTTTTTGTACAAGCTTAGGTTGCGGAGAGTTGGAATTAAATGTTTTTGAATGGTCCGCGCATGGAAGAGCCTAAAGCGCCCTTCTTCCGCCTAGGAGCGGACGTTAGTGCTCCTAGCGAATTCGCTCATGTCTATGTCGCCGAAGCCACTCTGGGCAAAACTTTCGACTCCGGTGCTCTCGCGGTTGAACAACCAAGAAGGGTCGCCGCCCGCTGAGGGACACACCCCGAATTCGCCGTAATCCTCCTGGCGATCTCCCTCGAACATGAAGTTCCATGACGACGGGTTCTCGAGGAACGTCTCCAACCGTATGTGATTCATCCAGGGGTCGTCGAAGCTGCTAATATTCGGGTCGAAGGATGGAGACTTGCCTGTCGAGAAGTTCCCGATTATTGGAGAGCTGAAGTTGTCGGAGCTTCCGTCACAAGGATACACTGGCGTCTCGTGGTTGCTAACTTCGAACTTGGCTTGCTCGTTGGCTTTAGAAGGGACCTGTTCGTTAGCTTGTTCTTGGAGGGGCTTGTGAGTGACTGGATCAATGCCCATCCTAATGAGCTTCTTCTTGATATGGGTGTTCCAGTGGTTTTTGATCTCGTTGTCCGTTCTTCCGGGTAGTCTAGCTGCTATTTTGGACCACCTGAGGCAGATGAAAATGGCTCAGAAGTAAATATATTTAGGTAAAAGGGAGAATTTTCTTTGGTATAATGAAAGCTTAATCATATTTATACATCTAAGGAAACTCAGCGCTACAATTCCCATGGAAAATATGAATGACAAAAATGACTCTGCAATAAAAGCATAAAAAACGACAAACAAAGGGGAGCAAAATCAGCTGGCACAATCTCTAACATCATCAAACCAAAAAATAGAAAAAAGAAAGAAGAGCATAATTTTGTTTGGGTTAAAAAAAAAAAAGGAGGAAATCTCAAACACATTTATGTTGTCGGATGAATAACTGGACTAACCATATGTTATTATCTTTCAGACCATGATGCATGACTAGTTGGTGGCACAACGGTAAAGTAATAATTGATGAGGATACCGACCTATTGCCCAGAGTGGCATGAAGATCGATCACCAGACGTTCCTCGGCTTCATTGAGGAGGCCGCGCTTGAGGTCGGGGCGGAGGTAATTGGTCCAGCGGAGGCGGCAGCTCTTGCCACAGCGGCGGAGCCCGGCGAGCTTGGGGACGGCCCGCCAGCAGCATTGGCCGTGGGTGAGTATGAAGTTGACCAGCTTCCGGTCCTCCTCCGCCGTCCACGGCCCTTTCTTCACCCCAAGCTTGTCGCAGCACGGCTGTCTGCCCATCGCTCTTCCCTCGCTCCGGCTTACTCGCGACGCTCAAAATTGCATAAAAAATCCCACGAACTCACTCCTAATGGAAGTAACCCCCACCTCACCCACCTTTATATACTAAGTTAATTTCATCCCCACTATTCATTTTTATTTTTCGTTTCCGGCGGATATTTTTTATTATTAATTTTTTTTTTTTTATGAGTAGGGGTTTGTTGTCTCACGCTTATTTCGTGCGCGTGCATTTGACCTTCCGGGGACATAGCCCGAATCATGCACCTATTAGTAATGTTGCCAAAGATTGTGACCAAGTAATGAGCCTACCACACCCGTAATAGTGCATTCACCATTCGTTGGGGAAGATGAGAACGCGAGAATTCACATGTCCTAAGCAACTTGGCATAGCGATCCTCTCTATTAAGTACATTGACTCGATTTGTATCCCATTCGAAGTTGTGACATATTTTAAAAAATTTACTGAATGGCGATGAAATGGTCTTTGATTAAGTAGTCTTAGATCGTAATTTGCATCTCGATGAGTTATTTATCTATACATTGTGGCCTTTAATTGATATGTTGAGGTGTATTATTGAGAGTGCTCTTGATCAAAGGTAATTTGATATTAGTGTGGTGTTTCGACACTTCACATGAGATGATGGAGTTTATATTATTATCATTTTTTTTTTGTCTGTCTTACGCTAATCCTACACTCACTCTCAGACTTTTGCCCTGCCTCTTTGCAGGGCGTGGGAGTCGAAACCCACTCCTGAAATGAAATCGTTCCTACCCTCAATCCCCCCCTGAGAATGTGGGGATTTGAACCCCCAACCTCCACCTTCCAAGATGGAAGGGTGGCCACTGGGGCGAACCCCCAGTGATTTATTATTATTATTATTATTATTATTATTATTATTATTATTATTATTATTATTATTATTATTATTATTATTATAATTTTGGGTGCTTAAAATGAAAGGATGTATTTAATAAGGTGAGAGGATCCGCATCCTCTCTATGGAACGTGCGTTATAGATCGGCAGCCTGCCTGTCTACCCAGTTATGCTTGCATGAGAGTACTGAAGGGAAAGAAGAGAAATATCGCTTTAATCAATAATAATTACATTTACCTAAAAAGGTGAAAAATTTCTAGCCCGTTTGGAGCGTGCACAAATTTTAACTAGCTCCCCAACATAGACCATCGTCCACCGTGCCGTCTCGACGCAATCGCCAAACTACGTGATGGGGGCTCGTTGGGGCCCTTGTGGGAGTAGTGAGGATAGATTCTAATATCGAGCCTAGAACATGTTAATAAGATCTAATTTGTGATTAACACACGATTAGGAGAGAGAAATTGAAAAATTCAACTTTAAAAAGCAATCTCATCTGATCCTACGAGAATCAAGTGCGCACTTAAACTATTTTTGTTTCCTCCAAAGAAATACAATTTGAAATATGTGGCTCATAGGGCTCATAGTGGTTTGCAGAACATTTAAAAGTTTAATTCATTCAATTTGCTGTAATTGGCTCTAGAATATCTTTATTAGAATAAAACCCTAATATCGTCCTTTCTTAAAATAGCCATCGGTTTTAATTACTAGGAAAATGACTTTAGATGCGTACTTTCCTTAGAATCAAACCCATCTATCAAGTCGGAATCGAGAGGATAAAGAAAATTCATAACAATGAATTAAACAAAATCAGAACAAATCAAAGGCATGTGTTCTTAAAAAATAAACTATTTTTAAGTTTAAATTATGAAGTACTTAGTCAACAAGCATCCTTGGTGTTAAAAAAAATAAAAAATAAATAAAATGCTTTGATACATCAAAGAGATTATAGTGAATGAAGAAGTTCTTTTAATTTAATAGGGGAAATTCCAAATAAAAGCCTGAAATGCCTTCATTTTTTTAAATAAGAATTTGCAATGGACACTATGTTAAACAATGGATCTGAAGTGGCCATATCAATTTTAAATAAAAACCTGAAGTAGTCATAACAATTTCAAATAAGGGCCTAACCTCATTGGAAGAAGTGTTAAAAAAGTCATAAACCTTTTGCATTTGTGTCAATTTAATCATAAATCATTTTTTTATGTCAATTTAGTCCTGAACATTTTTACTTTGTACAAATTCAGTCATTTCCAATCAATTTTGGCCTGATTTTGCTGATTAGGTGCAGGCCGGCTAACTTGGCCTAATCGGTCTTGACATGAACAACTTTTAATATTTTAATATCTTTGAATTTTTTTTTCTTTTTTCTTTTTTTCGTTTTGCTCCTCCTTCCTCCAGCCGGTTGCCAATCGGCGGTCGGCCAGAGGTGACGATTGGTGAGGCTCACCTTTACCACCCAGGCTAGCCTCACGCCAGGCTAGCAAGGCTAGCTTGAGGCCACTTAGGCCGCGAGGGCGGCCTTGCGCTAGCTAGCAAGGCTTGCCCTCGCCGGCTCGGCGCGGCCGCCCTTGCGGCCATTGGCGAGATGGTCGGCAAGGCTCACTAGCTGGAGGAAGGGGGAGGAGAAGAAAAAAAGAAAAAGAAAAAGAAAATTTTAAATTTTAAAAATTTAAAAATATTATTAAAAATTGTCAACGTCGGCATCAATTGGGCCATGTGTCGATCGACTGGCACCTAGTCGGCAAATCCAGCCAAAATTGGCCGAAATGACTTAATCAACACCAAGTAAAAATGTTTAGGACTAAATCGATACAAAAAAAAAAAGGTTTATGACTTTTTTAATACTCCTCCCTAACCTCACTAGTTAATGCTAGTTAAATATTATGGTCGGTCAAGGGCATTTTCGTTAAAAGACGATTTTAATTTGAAATTATTTTTTATCTTTTCTTTTCTCTTTTCTTTTCTTTTTTCCTCCTTTCGGCGAGCTAACAAGGGTCACCTCCACTACACTAGCAAGAGCCTAGATGAGGTGGCCCTTGCCTAGCCTCTCCTAGCGTTGTAGGTGGTCGATCTCTGGCTAACCATCGGCCAAGAAGAAAGGAAAAAAAGAACGAAAGAATTTTTTTAAAAAATAAGTAAAAGACGAAAATGCCTTTGATCGACTAGAAACTCGAGCTCTTTTTTGAAACTGACGTAACCATTTTAGGTCCTCAATTGAAATGAAATCCATTTCATGTCTTTAATTTAGAAAACGAGGGCACTCCAAATCTTTATTTGAAATAAGATCTATTTTAGACTCTTAATTGAGAAAATGAGGAAACTTCAAACTCCTATTTGGAATTTTCCTTATTTAATATTAAAAGATATGAAAGAACAAAATTCATGAGTTCTAATTTTATAACATAACTCTAGTCTAAAATTGATTTACGGTGCGCGTTTATTGCACAAAAATGAAAAAAAAAATGATTGTTTATATTGTTTAAAAAAAGTTAGTCAACTAAAAACATTTTCATCATCAATAACAATCTATGCCTAATTATTTTTGTAGATGATGAAAAAAAATTTCATTCATTTATTTCTCTAAGTAAGAAAAATAATTATTTTTCAAAAAATATTTTCTAAATCACCTATGTTTCGTAAAACGATGCACCCTTAGCACATCTAAAAAGCTACGGCGAACAAATTTATTCATTTAATAAAAAAAATGCTGAAAGTTCTATTGAATTATAGTTAATCTATCACATAATTTAATATGTTTCTTTATTTTAAGAGAAATTTAAATGGAATAAATAACTTCTGTGAAATTTATTCTAAACTTGCAATAAAATCTTTAGAAGTAAACGAAGTTGAAGATTGCACGTGATTGAAATATGTGGCTCATACTCATAGGGCGAATAGTGGTTTGCAGAACATTTAAAAGTTTAATTCATTCAATTGGCTTTCATTCGCTCTAGAATATATTTATTAGAATAAAACCCTATTATCGTCATTTCTTAAAATAGCCATCAATTTTAACTACTAGGAAAACGACTTTAGATGCGTACTTTCCTTAGAATCAAACCCATCTATCGAGTCGGAATCGAAAGGATAAAGAAAATTCATAACAATGAATTAAACAGAATCAGAACAAATCAAAGGCATGTGTCCTTAAAAAATAGACTATTTTTAAGTTTAAATTATAAAGTACTTAGTCAACAAACGTGCTTGATGTTAAAAAGTAAATAAATAAATAAAATGCTTCAATACATCAAAGAGATTATAGTGAATGAAGAAGTTCTTTTAATTTAATAAGGGAAAATTCCAAATAAAAGCCTGAAATGCCTTCATTTTTTCAAATAAGAATATGAAGTAAACACTGTGTCAAACAATGGATCTGAAGTGGTCATGTCAACTTTAAATAAAAGCCTGAAGTAGTCATGATAGTTTCAAATAAGGGCCTAACCTCACCAGGAGAAGTGTTAAAAAAGTCATAAACCTTTTGTATTTGTGTCAATTTAGTCTTAAACCTTTTTTATTTTGTGTTAATTTAGTCATTTCCGGTCAATTTTGGTTGGATTTTGCTGACTAGAAGCCGGTTGGCTAATGTGGCTTGATCGGCGTTGACGTTGATAACTTTTGATATTATTTTAATATTTTTTAATTTTTTTCTTTTTTTCCTTATGCTCCTCCTTCCTCTAGCTAGTTGTCGATTGACGACCAGCCAGAGGCGACGGCTGGCGAGGCTCACCCTCATTACACAGGCTAGCCTCGCGTCGGGCTAGCGAGGCTAGCTTGAGGCCACTTAGGCCGTGAGGGCGGCCTTGTGCCGGGCTAGCAAGGTCAAGCCTCACCCATGGCCAGTGAGGCTTGACCTCCGCCAGCTTGGCGTGATGCTGCTCTCGAAGCCTCTGGTGAGGCAGTCAACAAGGCTCGTCGGCTGGAGGAAGGGGATGAGAAGAAAAAAAGAAAAAAGAAAAAATAAAATTAAAATAAAAAATAAAAAATATTAACGTACTATTAAAAGTTGTCAACGTTAACACTGATTGGGCCACATTAGCCGGCTGGCACCCAATCAGCAAAATTTGGCCAAAATTGGCCATAAAGGATTGAATCGACACTAAGTAAAAATGTTTATGATTAAATTGACATAAAAAAAAAAAGGGTTTATGATCAAATTGGCACAAACATAAAATGTTTATGAATTTTTTAACACTTCTCCCTAACCTCACCGATTAATGCTAGTTAAATATTCTGACCAATTAAGGGCATTTTCGTTAAAAGACGATTTTAATTTGAAATTATTTTTAATCTTTTCTTTTCTCTTTTCTTTTCTTTTTCCTCCTGTTGGTGAGGGCTAACAAGGGTCGCCTCCACTGCACTAGCAAGAGCCTGGGTGAGGTGACCCTTGCCTAGCCTCTCCTAGCATTGTAGGTGGTCGATCTCTCGCTAACCATCAGCCAAGAAGAAAGGAAAAAAAGAACGAAAGATTTTTTTAAAAAAGGTAAAAGACAAAGATGCCTTTGACAGACTAGAAAGTCGAGCTCCTTTTTGAAACTAATGTATCCATTTTGGTTCCTCAATTGAAATGAAATCCATTTCATGTCCTTAATTTAGAAAACGATGGCACTTCAAATATTTATTTGAAATAAGATCTACTTTAGACTCTTATTTGAGAAAATGATGACACTTCAAACTCTTATTTGGAATTTATCTTATTTAATATTAAAAGATACGAAAGAACAAAATTCATGAGTTCTAATTTTATAACATAACTCTAGGGTGTGTTAGTTTCACGAAAAACGTAACGTTTTTTAAAAATGTTTTTCGGGAAACCATTTTCCAGGAAAACGGTTAGTTTTCTTTTGTTTGGTGATATGTGACTAAAAATATTTTTTTATGTTTGGATTGCATTTGAAAAATGATTGAAGGTGTAGAAGATGTTGATGAAGAGGAAGAGGAGGAGCGAGGCCAACGGGAGCGCGGGAGGGGCTAGGGTCGGAGGAGGCGACGGTGACGAAAGGGAGGGGGTGAAGGAGAAGGAGAGAGGGGAGGAGGAGTTAGGGTTTACGTTCACAGGTAAAGAAAGAAAAGAGAAAACAAGAAAAAAGAAAGAAAATAAAATATATAATAATAACAAATTCAAAATTTTTAATTAGAAATTCTTTTTAATAATAATTTTTCATTAAGTAAGCACCTTAAAACATTTTGGAAAATGTTTTTCGGTTCTTTCAAAGGGAAATCGTTTTCCTAAATTTAAGCTTTGGAAGGAAAACATTTTTCGTTGATTAGGAAAACATTTTCCGTTGACTCATTTTCCTAAATGAACCAAAATTGAAAAATAAGGAAAACGTTTTCCTAAATTATTTTTCGCAAAACAAACATACCCCTAGTCTAAAATTGATTTACTGTGCGTGTTTATTGCACAAAAATGAAAAAAAAAATGATTGTTTATATTGTTTAAAAAAGTTGGTCAACTAAAAATATTTTCATCATCAATAACAATCTATGCCTAATTATTTTTGTAGATGATGAAAAAAAATTCCATTCATTTATTTCTCTAAGTAAGACAAATAATTATTTTTCAAAAGTGTTTTCTAAATCACCCATGTTTCGTGAAATGATGCAACCCTTAGCACATCTAAAAAGCTATGTCGAACAAATTTATTCACTTAATAAAAAAAAATGCTGAAAGATCTATCGAATTATAGTTAATCTATCACACAATTTTAATATGTTTCTTTATTTTAAGAGAAATTTAAATGGAATAAATAACTTATGTGAAATTTATTCTAAACTTGCAATAAAATCTTTAGAAGTAGACGAAGTTGAAGATTGCACATGGTTTCATTTCCTTCGATGTCCTTATTTAAATTATAGTTCCCACGATCGTGCCCTGAAACTCGCCTCTTCCATATGCGCCGTAAGTGCTCAGCGTCTTCTCTATCTCAACCTTAGGCTCCTTGAATTATAATGTTCTCCTAGAATGCTATAAGTATTGCCGTGAAATGAGCCTCATTTTCTTTCCTTACATCACATCTCATAATTACCGATTTTACCAACGGTTGAAGAAATTCTACATTGCAGGGGCGAAGCAATCGGTTCCTAACGAGGCGCGTGCACACGGCATCTCGGCTTGGCTTTTGGGAAAGCTATCATGATCTTTCAGTGAAAGCTGCTGGCGAACTAATAAGGATTGTTTTTCCATATCGTGGAAAGGGCTTTGTTTTTATTTGCTCCGGAGTGTTTGGCTCTACGCTTTGGCTTTGGCTGGGAACTTAGAAATGGAGGTATTATCAGGTGCACTGTGTACATGTGATGCCAATGCATTTTAATCCTTAGATAAGGTGGGTTCCGTGTGGGACTCATTAAAATCGAAGGTCGAGATCAACTGAGCCCCTGTGGAGATGGAGCATCTAAGAACTTCTCCTGGATTTGAATGGGCTGCTGGAGAATGTGCCGTCCAGTCGCACAGCTCCACCTAAGCCCCCTCAATTTCAACTCTTACATAAGCATCTCATCACCCTTCTCGTCAGCTATCGCGGTGCTTCTTCCTCCAACGCTAGCGACCAGGCCCGATCGAGATTTTGTTAAAATCTTGGTGATGACAGAGCTTTTGTTTTTATTCTTTAGTAAATTTTGTCGAGTGTTGGAATGTTTTGTTTCCAAATTCCGTTTCTTTAGCGAGAAATCGACAATTTGAAATTTTTGTTTCTAAAATAATCATCCTTATTGCTTATAAAAACGTTTTCGCTATTGGCAACAATAAACTCCTAGATATTTTTTTTTTTTTTAGAAAAGTATCAAAAAAGTCTTAAACCGATTACATATATAACAATTTAATCCTCTTATATTTTTTTGATGATTTATTTTAACAGGAAAATGTCGACATGACAATCTAGTTAAAATCAGTTATCTTATATGGTATGACCGGCGCTGACATAGATAATTTTTACAAAATTTTCTGAATTTTTTTCTCTTTTCCTTTTTGATGATGGCTAGTGAGCACCGACAAATAGTAAGGGCACATGGCTAATGAGGGTTGCTAAGCCCTTGCCAACAGCAATAAAAGGAAAAAAAAATAGAAAGAGAAAAAATAAAGTACATTAGCATAAACTCACCTTTCTGACAGCGCAAAGCATGAAAGCATGAAAGGAAAGCACATTGGGAATCAAGCTTAGGTGATTACATCTATAATCTCCGTCTTGACTCTTAACGCTGGTACTCATGGAGGCGAAGGCATAAACTGACCTTTCTACAGCGCAAACACAGTGCGAATCAAAGGGACAATGATCGGATTTTGGAATGAGCGACTCAACAAGTGGCTTGCTTCACTGAATCAAAGATAAAGACAAGTTGGGTTTTGATATTGGGGTTGAAGTGTAATGGGAGGAAAAGCTTTTAGCCTTTTTTGACTTCGTTACCAAGGGGCTTAAATGATTCGACGTTGAGTTGTCCTTTAGGATCGCCCTATTGATTACAGATAGGACTAGATCCCTTGCTTCCTTATTCTTTTCATGAGATAAAATAAAAATGAAAAAACAGATACCTATACCTAGACCAGCATGCGAATTTTTTTCTTTTCAAAAAAGTTTTAATTAACTATAGAGGCATGTAATCGAGTACATATACGCCAAGTTGCAATGTAATTTAATTTTCGCAATATTTTATGAGGATGAAATTAAGTGAAAATGAAACGTGAAAATATTGGACTATTTAATTACTCTAGTATACTAGAATAACAGTTGTCCCACAAAAAAGAAAAAAAAAACTAGAATAAAAGTGCCAAGCATGAGGAAAAACATTTACAAAGGCCACATTGCTCATTAATTTCATGCAATATCCTAACGCATATACACATATATAATTTTTCTTAAAAGAAAATGTACCTGAATAAATGTCACAAATCTAAGAAATGCCATATTCATTTTATGCACCAAATGAGACACAAGTCAAAGCTGGAGTAGATCAACCATAGCTAGTTTGAAAATGACATTGTACTTGGTCTTGGAGTAAATGTGCCATGACATGGCCACACCTATCTGTTGCTTTTTAACCATAGGGTGAATTATGGCAGGACAAACAACGAAAGAAAAAATTTAGAAGAAACTGCGTTGTTATTGCACTTAGGATGGTCCCTTTTAGCAAATTTTATGATGGAATGGAGTTCCATCGCCGAGTGAAGTGATAATGGAGTTCCCTCGCTAAAGAATTAATTTGTTGACATTGCTGTGCTATGATATTTCTTTTTATCACAAGTTACATTTCCATCATATATGGTTCACAAAAGGTGTTACATTCCTTATATACATACATTTTCCGGAATTCCAAGTTATAGAGGATGTACCAGTTGAAGATCAGTTTAGAACAAGCGTTAAGCGAAATTGGTGAACAAACCATACGTTTATCTCATTAGGTTTTCCGTGTTATACAAAGCTTTTCAGCTGTATCGAAGGGAAAAATTAAGTTGAAACTGGCCCAAGCAAAAGAACTGGCATTTGTCCCAGAAAAAGATTAAACAACGAACGAGTGAGATGTGGATTTTGGAAGCTGATTGCCCAAAGCAGACGAGAATCAGAGGACAGGATAGAACGCACGGGAACCGAGCCGTGTGCCGATCACGGCGGGATTTTTAGATTTCGTTGCGAAGGCCTCCAGCGCAACCAGGATTTGGCGACCAGCCTTTCGCGACGAAGCGGGCTTTTTGCAGCGAAATTTCAAGTCCGTTGCGACGAAAATGATGCAGTGCAATGGCCCAGCCCTTTTGCAGTGATGCGACTCGCCGACCATTGGGCCTGCTAATTGCTTGTCACTAATGGACGCCATAGCATCGAGTACTTGTAATCCAACTTTCATCATGCTTTTAAGGACGCAAATGATAATTATTCTGATTAGAAATTAATTTTTTATGAGTTTCTAATAAAAAATCTCGTGTTTGATAATAACGCAAAATTTCTATTTTGAAATAGAATTTTATTTGATAATGACACAAACTTGTTTGATAAAGACAAAAATTTTATTTCCGGAATATAATTTTGTTTGATCACAACACAAAATTTCTCCCTCTTGAGATGAGATGGATGGCGGCGGTGAATGGCCGGCAACTAGCAACCGATGGATGGCGGCGGTGGACAATGGGTGGGTGGCCGACTAGTAGAGAGGACAAGCGATGAGAAAATTTTTATTACTCATTTCTGTTTCAGAAATAGATAAGTAAAAACTTTTTACTTCTCATTTATGTTCTAAACCTTTGAATTGAAAATTTGTTCGAGAAATAGAAAAAGGAAATTGTGTCACTAGACGGATTTATATTCCAGAAACAAGTCTAAAATAGAAAAATTATTTTGAAATAGAAATATAATGGTTGTCATGTGTACCTTAAGTATTTCAGGGTATCTTCAACAACGCACCAAAAGTCAGTGGACAATTTATTTATTTATTTTTCTTAATTTCTAGATTTTTAAATATTTTTTTTGAATTTATTCTTTTTGTCCTTTTTTTTTCCTCTAGCCGGTCATCGGGCCTTGGCGATGGATAATGAGGTTCAACTCGCACCCAAGGCTTGCCCTTGTTGGGATGGTGAGATCGATCTCGCTAGTGGTTAGTAAGGCTTCATCCTTGCCTGAGGCTAGAGGAAGGAGGAAAGAAAAAAAAAAAAAGGAACAAAAATTCAAAGTTCTTATAAAAAAAACGTGAAAATTGTGCACTTCAAAGCTAGTCATACCACATGGGACGCTGACTAGACTCGTACCACGTAGGACGCTAACTAGACTATCACATTAGTTATTTCTAACCAAATTTGGTCGTAAAGACTAAATTGATAAATCGTCAAAAGGTTTTAAATCAAATTGTTAATTTGCCAAAATAGTTAAGATTGAATTGACAAAATTAAAATTTTAATGCTATATTGGCAAATCGTTAAAAAGTTTATAATTAAATTGGTCAAATTAAAAAGTTAAGGATTAAATTGACACTCATACCATTGATTTATGACTCTTTTTCTTTTCTGTAATTATCCCATCAATTTCTCGTTGACACAAAAACCCGGAGCCTTGATAAATAGATGTGGACTCATGCATACACATGCACTACGCAGTGCATGTGTCCTCATATCATTGCTTGTCTGTCTCTTGAGTTATAATATGCAGAAATCCCGTTTCAATGGACCAAATGCGGTTTTGCTTTCATCATTGAGTTCTGTTCGTGTGTGTGATGATGACGGTTCGAGACCTTAGGTTCTCTGGACCATGATGTTTTGTATCTTTGTTATGAGAAGATTACAGCGAATTCGTTGGATTTATTCACAACTAGACACGCGTGCGACAGAGTAAATCTACGGAATCGTCACTTTGATAACTGCACTAACTCGGACAAGGGATTGGCTCTATCGCAGCCAACCTCACCCGTTGCTGTCATCATAATTGATTGCTAAGGTTTGCCTAACTAGATAATAACCTATGAAGTCCACAACATAATAAGTTACTACAGCGCATTCTCGAAATTCAAACTTTGCGTTTTCATGGGCATTCAAAAGATTCATTATCAGCATTTACTTGGGGAGCGGCAGCTTCACCCAATCAAAATTGCCGGCAATGGTGTCTGTCAATTTTCGGATGCAAAATCAATCGATTTCGTGATGTCAAGTTCTACCTTTATTTCAAAAGGTGTCGAACATGCCAAGCCAAGCAAATTGAGCTTGTAACCAAGCGGGACATTAAAGCGACGGAACATCAGTAGTGATTTAGACCGGTGGCAGCGGATGGGCCAAGACCCCGGATCATCCGCACTGGCTTTGCATGTCGCTTCCCCTGGATTAATAGGTACCCCCAACTAACGGTCGATTCAATGAAAAGGTGTCGAACACGACTCATCTTGGTATACCGTGAGAGCACGCATGCACCCGTCTAGAGTATCTAATAGGAATTTCTCATTTGACGCGTGTCTAGTAAATATGCATCACTCCTGCAGAAAGTTGAAATATTTACAATTAATAATCTTCTTTAGGCCATATTGTTTGGGCCGATAAGAATAAAATCACAAATTTCTACTCGGACGATATGTCACGACACGCTAGATAACATGGAGACTGAATTCGACTTACGACCAGAGAGGTGGCAATTAGATTAGGCTATTGGAGTCTATTAATAAGAGCCAAAGCATTGCTAGTTAACTGAGCCACCCTCACGATGCTGCTTCTAATTGGCCCTTCGACTTTCTTATCGTTACTAATCCTCGGCTCTTGAAATCCATCCATGCAAGTGTCCTCGTCGGTCAAGGCAGCACTCACCCAAGTCCGTATATCGCTCATGTTGGTCTCAAATTCAGGGCCATCGAGACCCTTCATCGCGACCAACGACCGGCGGATCTCGTCGACCGAGTCGCTCATGGTCTCGATGCAGTCAATCACTGCCCTCGCTTCCCTCTTGCTCAGGCCCCCGGCGTTCGACAACCTGGACACCATGTTAGAAGCGGATATTGCGCTGTCGAGCGTCACCAGTAGAGCCACATTGGCCATCTCCTCAGGGCTCGTTTGGATGGTGCTCGCGTAGGAGGAGAGCGTTTGGTAACATACGTCCGGATAGATGGTGAACCCGCACGAGGTCTTGATGAACTCGGTGTAGGATGACAAGGGGTCGAGCCCTGGTGAGGCCGAGCACGGTTGCGCAATTGAGAATAGAATGAAGATGGCGGTGGTCGAAATCGCAAGTGCGAGCCTTGGGATGGTGGAAGGAGAAGAAGAGGACTGGTTTTCACACGTGGATGATTCCATGGACCGAACAACAGAAAATGCGCGCATGTTTTTGGTCGGGGTCCTAGGTAAGGGCCTTAAAGCCCTTCTTATAGAGGGCTACCATGAAACTGGGGGGAGTTTGGGACAATGTGCGGGACCCTCTGGAGGGCTCTTCGGGCCCTCAAAAATGATTTGAACGGTGATGAAGAAGAGGAGCGGGATGCACTGCCAAAAGCGAGAAGATAAGGTGGGGTCGATCCACATGCATCGCAACATGGATGAGGACCAGGAACGCGAAAAGGAGAGAACCATTTTCGAACATGGGAGAGCAGATACGTAGCTCTCGTTTTGCCGTCCCTTGCCATTCATACCAAATGTTACAATGCATTCGTGGTACTTGACTTCACCAGACATCCCAAATCCAACATTGCCATTAATACTTCGAAACCGGTTTTCAATCGCGAGAATCACCAAATGTACTAAAATTATAACTAGATTCTTTCCGCTAAACCATTAAAAAAATCAATCATTTTGTTTAAATACACTACTAGTCATTTGAGAAACAAAATATAGTAAGCAGTTGTGGCAATAGAATCGTGCATGCAGTCACTCATTTCTAAGTCTTCAATTCCAATAAATCTATTTGTGTTTATCGTCCACGCCATTGAAAAGACTTCAGATTCTGCAGGTCTCAAAAATGCTCCTCCGAGTCCAAGAAGGAATAATCTCCTGATTTTAATGGTTACGTTACATCAAACACTATTAACTTCAATTTTTGTATTCATCACTTCACGACTCTATTTTTTTTTTACTTTTAACTTTATTGTTCAAATATAATATTAAGAAAACTACAAATCCCTGCAATAATTATGGCCTTATCCAACATTATTGGTTGGCTCCCCCCTAGTTCCCCAGTTGTTCCCCACTCCACTCTTGAAGCCAAAAAAGAGGAAAGAGAGAGAAAGGGATCAAAGAAGAAAGAAAAAGAGAGCTCATAAAGGTGCCAAAAGGACACAGGGAACACTCTTTCCACCCCCCTCAAATGACGCTGCAGAAACAGATAATAACATGAATGACAAATCCTAAACACGAGAGATGATCGTAACAAACAAGAAGGTGCACACGCCCCAAGCACAATAACAAAAGAAATCTCAATTTTTCATTAATTCATCAAGAAATAAGCTGCCCCACATAAACAAAAACAAAAAAACGTAATGCTACATTTTATGTGTAAAAAAAAAAGAATCTAATGAAATTCTAATTTTAAAGTAGGAAATAGACAAACTAATAAGAAAGTTCATCCTATTGAATAACCTAGTTGGATTATAATTCAAAATGAAAATCAAATCATCTAAGATATCAAAACATAATATGCAATTCTAAAAATCGTAAAATTAGTCGAAGAAAGAAAGAAAAGATAGATTAAATAAATCCTAGACCTATCAAATAACATATTATTAAAAAATCCATATAAAAATTTTATTGAAATTTATTGCTGAAGGTAATTTAAATAATTATTATTTTTAATCGATGTGGTAATAAACTGATTCGGCAAAGAGTTATAACACTAAAATGATATCGAAATTATGACACTTCTAAGAGCGTCCTTTCCTCATGCATCTGCATAATCGTATAATTTTTCATGTAAATCGAGTTGATGAATGAAGAATGATTTCTCCATGAAATGGTAGCGTGATTGTCGGCCGCCGGACTCCATGATGACTGGGAGCGTTTACAAGAGTGGGCCCTACCCGGGGCCCACGCACATGCATCGAAGGTAAAGCAAAAAGCGCCTTCGCTTTCTTCTGCGTTTTATTTTATTCATCGTTCGTTAAAAGCCTATCAATTCGGACCTTGTCCACGTTTATTTTGCCCACACGTGGCAACACATAGGTAGGTGTCGGGCCACATCAGCATTATGATATCCAAGGAAAGATATTTGGACAGGATATCTCGCACAGCTTCCTCCGCACGTTGTTATCCTTTTAAAACAGTGCT
The DNA here is from genome assembly GCA_014182715.1 of Eucalyptus cloeziana. Lineage (NCBI taxonomy): Eukaryota > Viridiplantae > Streptophyta > Magnoliopsida > Myrtales > Myrtaceae > Eucalyptus > Eucalyptus cloeziana. The sequence continues at coordinate 632,425 of CM024644.1, forward strand.
TAAATCTAGGTCACGAGCAAGTGGGGGACAATTCCCAAAAAAAAAAAAAAAAAAAAAAATTCCCAGCCTACTACACTACTACTTCAATTTAAATCTTTTAAGTTAACCGATTTAATCTTAAATTTTTTAACGACTTACCGATTCAATTCTAAACCTTTAAGTAGTATTAATTTAATTCTAAATCTTTTAATGAATTTTCAATTTAATCATAAACATTTTAATTATATTAATTTAGTTATTCCAACCAATTTTGAACTAAAATTGTTAACTAGTCAACATTGGTCATTTTACATAGCACGGTTGATATCGACATAAATAATTTTTTAAGATTTTTATTTTTATTTTTTCTTTTCCTTTTTTATTTAACCTTCACAAGCGAAAGCCTCTGGTGAGGATCTGCAGACTGTGTGAGGGTTAGGACAAAAACAAGAAAAAAATTATAAAAAATTCAGATTTTTTTTTAAAATTGTCTAACTGGCACTAACTTAACTGTCAAGTCATTGATTTTTGACCAAAATTAGTCAAAATAATTAAATTGGCAAATCGTCAATAAGTTTAAGATTAAATTAGCTAATTATCAAAAGTTTTAAGACTTAATTGGCACAATTAAAAATGATAGATTTAAATTAGCATAAGTGTAATAGATTAAGGACTTTTTAGTAATTTTTCCCTAACAAATGGGTATATGTTGGCCCTACCAAAAGAAGAAGAATTACTGGACAAATGGGTACATGTATAAAAACCAACCTAGATTTAATACGATAATCATGGAGTAATGGACTAACCAAGTTAAAAATATCTCATAGTCATAGGTAGTAAAGTATGAAAAACCGGGTCATGTGAAAGTAATAGATTCATGGAAATTGGCATATTCGGTCACTTGCACATTGTAAGATTTTCAGCCCTCCGTATGCAAAATCATAAAAAATGATCATATCTTGGAATAGCTTGATTGGAATGTTTTTTATGTGTCGGCAATTAAATATGGCTTCTTGATCATGCTTATCGGTTTATACTTTCTTTCTTTTCTCATTTTCTCTCTTTCAACGTAGTTTTTATCATAGTGGTTACTTATTTAAGTCAAAGAAAAGGACTTGAAAATCCCATTAATGCTCGATCCCTTAGCTCTCCTCTAGATAAGAACTCGACGTGTCAATCCTTAGCCCAAAAAGACCGAAAGAAATCTAACCTAGGCAAACGAACATCATAAAAAAGAAAGAGAGAAGTCCAACCATGGTGGAGAGAAGAAGTTTTACAGTCGGGCAAGTTGGGCTGTCGAAGCCACAAGAGGGCAAGTGTTGCAGCCGCAATACGCTGCCAACTTGGCCGCTAAAGGTACCATCGAGAAGACTGATCGAAACCCATGGGACCCGGCCCATGCAAGTTGTATGTACTACCTCCTTCCATTTCGGCTATCAAGCCGAACGTGAAATGCAACATCGTCATAGGTCCCTTGGAGTTGCCGAAAAATATCAATGCTTAATAATGTTCTCACATGATATTATCCACCGAAAGATCTTGATGATTATTAAACTCAGACGTTCGAAAGATCATTCAGCTCCAAGTCTCCATCTTTCTTCCAAAAACCTTATCTTCATGGGGCCATCGACCGGTGCAGATCCTGTTAGCCATCCTTCACCTTTTTTCTCGTTCAGTTAATAACTTGGGTTTGCTTTCTTTCCCTATAAATAGGGACCTTCCTTTCCCACTTTCATCGCCAACTCAACGACTCAACTTCACTCACTCACTCACAAACACGCACACGGGCAAAAAGAGAGAGATGGAACAATCGAGTGCTCTAGCAAATTTAGCAACAAAGCTCCTCGTATGCCTAGCCATATGTTCCTACATCATCTCAATTAGCTCCGCCCAAACATCCACCAACACCCAGTTCATAAGAACATCATGCAGTAAAACCACCTACCCGCGCCTGTGCTACACCTCCCTCTCCAGCCACGCCAACCTCATCCAAACAAGCCCTAAGCTCCTCGCCAGTGCCGCCCTCAACGTGACCCTTGACAAGGCACGCTCGACCTCAGTCATGATGGTGAGGCTGTCACGGGCCCACGGGATGAAGCCGAGGGAGGTGGGGCGATGCGGGACTGTGTGGAGGAGCTGAGCAGCTCGGTGGACGAGCTGAGGCAGTCCATCCACGAGATGGGCCAGATCAAGAGGTCCTCCAACTTCGGGCTGATCATGAACGACGTGCAGACGTGGGTGAGTGCTGCCCTCACGGATGAGAACACGTGCTCGGACGGCTTCGCTGGGAGCACGATGAACGGCAATACGAAGTCAGTTGTGAGGAACGAGATACTGACCATTGCGCATCTCACCAGCAATTCTTTGGCCTTGATCAATCGTTACGCCGAGATTCACGACTAATGCCAATTGCTACATAGCCATGACCGTAATTGTTACTTGTCAATCATACCTAGCTAGCTACGTAGAGAAGGTATATCATCGTTTGGGATATACATTGTATGATTGGGAAACTCTAGGTGTTTCGTCGTTGGTCTGTAAGATGTAGATGGAGTTGCCAGATTAAAAGAATTGATGGCGGCGGCTAAGGTAGCGATAAGATGCATAAATGAGGTTAATCTTGTTTCCCCCTTGTGCTCTGCAGTTAATTTGTGCATACATTTATTAGCCTTGTATCTGGTGATTGAATGATTCTAATGGACCTATAGTTTGCTTGGAAAAGGCCTAAAACCACACATACTCTGTGAGGGAGATCTTATGAATGGGCAGATTTTCCTCAACATACCGAGGAAAGCGGTTCCTAAGGGGCTGAGGAATACTAGATTGTCTCAAACGAGGATCCAGCGTTACCTGTTCAGTGTTGCGCCCGGACTCGTTAAGGAAATAAGCTTGAAATGTGCTGAAATGGAGGTTTGCTGAAATGAAAACAGGAACGAATGGGCAAGAGGTTGAAGATGAAGTGAATCGAAAATAGAATAAAATCTCACTGGGTATGTACACTGAACGAAGAAGTGGGACGGTTCATGGTGGCAATAATTCGAGGGACGTGCCAAACGTGTCCATGTGTCAAAACTCTATGGGTTGAGGACAAAAGCAATGATCACTTCAGTGAATTTCGAAATGTTACAAGCATTAACGCACGTCCCGTGGAACCGTCAGATGTAAATTTTTTTAAAAGGGGTATATAATCGACATAACGCCAAAAAAGATCTATTCTTATAATCGAAAAATTGCCAATTTAAATGAGTATAATACTTAATGTTAAATGTGATTTGGCCATCAGTAAGTTATCGATAAATAGAAACATTTGTCGATGATCATGATATTATATCGATGATAATGAAATACAGCTATCAGTGCACAATGATGAAAGGTCTACGAACGTATTGGTTGGATGATGAAACTAATACATGACTAATGTTATAATCAATTTAGCTAAGTGTTGGATGCAGGGAAATAAAGGGAAGAGATGAAGTGAAGATGCTGATTGAAGACAATAATATTGAAAGACAAGTGAACTCAGTGACATTTGAGGAGTTGGAACTGCCTGTGGATATCATGAGATCTAAAGTTATGGAGATGCTATCGTTGTAATCATTAGAGTATTTACTGTTAATGAGTGGTTATGTTTTTAGGCTTATAAAAGGCGATATGTAACCGTTGTGAAGGGATTCATAATCATCAACAAAAATTATTTATGTATTTCCAATTTCGAGTATTTGCGTTTCTTTTCCTTTAAATTATTGTTTTTCATCCTCATTACACAAATTTAATTTCTATCCCAATCGCTATTAAAATCGTTTAATAAATGAAAAATTTACATTTGGTGAAAGATATTTCACTTATATTTCCATGATCATAGGCCAAATTTGAATTATGAACTTGAGTCTATTGATATCATTGCAAAGTATTTAACATTTGAAGAAAAAAAGTTGATTTACATTACATCCGTTTCGGGAGAAGTGCAAAAAAAGTCCTAAACCTTTTGTCTTTGTGCCAATTTAGTCCTAAACCTTTTTTTGGTGCTGATTTAGTCCTAAACATTTTTACGTTATGCAAATTCAGTCATTTCCAACCAATTTTCGTTGGATTTTGCTGATTGGACGCCGGCCGGCTGATGTGGCCCGATCGGCGCGTTGACAACTTTTAATAATATTTTAATATTTTTATTTTTTATTTTTATTTTTTCCTTTTTTTTTTTTTTTTTTTTTTTTTCTTCCTCCAACCGGTCGCCGGAGCTTGGCGACCGCCAAAGGCGACGGCCGGCAAGGTCGAGGTTCGCCGACCACCTGCAAGGGCGGCCTTGCGCGGGGCGGCGAGGGTGAGGGTGAGGAGGCGGCCTCGTTGCGGTCGCACCCCCGTCCGTGCATCTTCGCCTCTCGCGCTCGTCAACCGTGCCCTACTTGTCGTCCGCCGAGCTAATCCAACCGCCCGCCGTTCTTTGTCAAGGCGGCCTCGCGCCGAGTTGGCGAGGCTCGCCCTCACGGCCATGGGCGAGGCTCGACCCTCGCCGGATCCGGCGAGGGCGAGCCTCGCCGCCCGGCCTTGAGGTGGCCTCGTGTTGAGCGGGCGAGGCCTCCCTCGTGGCCACGGCAAGGTGGTCGGCGAGGTCGACCTCGACCTCATCACCTTTGTCGCCTCGGCCGATCGGCGAGCTCCGCGACCGGCTGGAGGAAGAAAAAAAGGAAAAAAAAATATTAAAATATTATTAAAAGTTGTCAACGTTAACACCGATCGGCCACGTCGTCAGTAGCCGACGTCCGTCGGAAAAAATCTGGCCAAAATTGGTCGGAAAGGACTGAATTGGCACAACGTAAAAAGGTTTAGGACTAAATCGGTACCAAAAAAAGATTTAGGACTAAATTGGCACAAAGACAAAAGGTTTAGGACTTTTTTGGCACTTCTCCCCATCCGTTTCCATTTCAAATTTGTAAACATTCATTTCTATAAAACTGCCAATCGAGTGGAAAATCGGCCCGCTTGTTTATAGACTAAATCTGATTATGGCTTGTGAAACTCTTATGGAACTTATCTTTCCAGATTTGTATTCAATCTCGGGTTTCATTAGTGTTGCATAGCTAGAAATTGTAAAATTGGATTGAAGAAAGCTGACAAATCTTCTTTTGATGAGGATTAATCAGTTTGGGCAAGAGAAAGAAATCTGGCGTAATCAGTAATTAGGACGCTTCACATGACAATACGATCATCATGCAAACTCAGTGAATGAATGAAGAGTGACCTTCGTGCCGTCGTAAGCTCATGAATTATTTGTGTGATGTCGGCTGTCGGACTCCAAGATGGTCGGAAGCGTTCACGAAAGTGGGCCCTACCCGGGGCCCACGCCCACATGTACAGAAGGTGAAGGGCCTTCGCATTCTTCTGCGTTTATCCGCCATTTATTAAGCCCTATCAATCCGTACGTTTTTCACGTGTTCAAATGGGAATATTTTGCCCACGATTGGCAATACATAGAAGATCTTGGGCCACATCACCACTAAGATTCGCAGAGAAGGGAATTCAACGAAATATATCCATGGAAATTGGCATAAATAGTCACGCGAGCATAATAAGATTTTCAATCCTCGGTATGCAAGATCATCGAGGATGATCGGATCTTGGAATAGCTCGGTTGGAATGCTTTTCATGTGTCGGCGATTAGGCAATATGGCCTCATGCTCAAGCCCTACATATAAGGACGTCAGCTTTCGGCTCATGCATCTTCTTTCTTTCCTCCTTTCAACGTAGTTTCTATATGTCAGTGGTCAATTACTTGAGCCAAAGAAAGGTGCACGAAATTACCGGTGATGCTCGATCTCTCAGCTGTCCTCCAGATAAGAGCTCGACGTGTCAATCCTTAGCCCAAAAGGACCAAAAGAAATCTGAGCTAGGCAAATGAATATCATAGAAAGAGAGAGAGAGAGAGAGAGAGAGAGAGAGAGAGAGAAGTCCGAACGTGTTGGAGAGAAGATGTTTAGGGTCGCGCGAGTGGACTGTCGAAGCCAAGGACAAGTTGATGTTGCGCAGTCGCAATCTACTGCCACGGGACCAGGTCCATGCAAGTTGGAGGTAGGACTACCTCCTTCCATTTCACCTATCTAGTCCAACGTGAAGTGCTCCGTAACATTAATGCAGTCCCACACATTTTAATTTTGTTAATTACTCCTAAATATTTCCACATTTTATCAATTGAGTCAATCTAGTTAATTTTGACAAAAAAATCATTAATTGTCCTACATGGCGCGACCGACATGAAGTGGATAATTTTTAATAATATTTTTATATTTTTTTGAATTTATTTATTTTCCTTCTTCATTTTTTTCTTTCCTTCTTCCTCCTTTAGTTGATCGCCGAGCCTTGGTGATTGACCAAAGGCAAGGGCCGGTGAGATTGACCTTGCTGGCCTTTGGCGAAACTTGTCCTTGCCGACCATTGACAAGGTCGAGCCTCGACCAATGACAGTGAGGTCAACCTCACCGGTACTCACCTTTGATTAGTCATCAACCAATTCCGAAACCTTACGACTAGCTAGAGGAGGGAGAAGGGGAAAAACAAGAAAGAAAAAGAGGAAAGAGAAAAGAATAAATAAATAAATTAGAAAAATATCAAAATATTTTTAAAAAGTATCTACATCAGTATCGAACATAGCACATAAGATGACCGGTGTTCACATCAACAATTTTTTGCTAAAATTGATTGGATAGATTCAATTGGCAAAACATAAAAATGTTTAAGATTCTATTGGCAAAAATGACAAATTTGGGATTGAATTGACAAAAACATAGTAGATTTATAACTTTTTGAGTAGTTTTCCGATCCTTTCCGGGTGACAAAATTATCAATGCTAAAATGTTCTCAAATGATATTATCAACCGAAAGATCCTTTATGATTATCAAACTCAGACGTTCAAAAGATCACTCAGCTTCAAGTCTCCATCTTCCCTTATCTTCATGGGGCCATCGACCGACCCGTGTATATCCTTCTAAGCTCATTCAGTTTGCAAATTGGGTTTGCTTTCTTTCCCTATGAAGGGGAGACCTTCCCTTCCCACTTTCATCGCCCAACTCAACTACTCAACTTCAACCACTCACACTCACAAACACTCACACGGGCAAAAAGAGAGAGATGGAAAGATCGAGTGTTCTAGCAAATTTATCAACGTATGCCTAGCCATATGTTCCTACATCATCTCAATTAGCTTGGCCCAAACATCGACCAACACTAAATTCACAAGAACATCATGCTGTAAAACCACCCACCCGCGCCTATGCTACTCCTCCCTCTCCAGCCACGCCAGCCTCATCCAAACGAGCTTGGGCGCCGCCCTCAACGTGACCCTCTACAAGGCGCGCTCTACCTCAGCCACGATGGTGGCTGTCTCGGGCCCGCGGGATGAAGTCGAGGGAGCTCATAGCAATCCAGGACTGCATGGAGGAGCTCAGCAACTCGGTGGATGAGCTGAGGTGGTCCATCGACGTGATGGACTAGATTAGGAGGTCCTCCAACTTCGGGCTGATCACAGACGTGGGTGCGCTGCCCTCAAGGATGAGAACATGTTGTTAGGGAAATCTCTTATGATGTTTTAAAGATGACAAAATAAATCAAAGACTACTAATTCGTTTAATGGTTGAATAATAGACTATGCAGATGATAGAACATGTAAATGATATTGTCAAAGTCTATTATGAAAGTTTCCAGACTGAAGTGTCAAAGTTTGAAAACCGCTAGACTTTAGGTTCAAAGTCTGCTTACACTGACAGTTTCCAGACTGAATAATGAAGACTTATCCAAATGTGAGATTATCTTTATTTCTTCAAGGATTCGATCTGTATGGATTATATATGGACTTTTGGTTGGAAATATCACCTACAAGATTGGATATCTTTATTATAATCAATTTGGATTCTACATCAAGATTGATTTGATTGACTCAATCTAATTGATTGACAATTGAATCTTGAAGACAAAAACTTTCTAAACAAAGAAACTCTACTTATGGAAACCAAGATTCTGTTTCTATGGGCGATCAGAATCAATTTGGGATTCTACTTCTATCACTCAACGGCTACCAAATCTTCTAGATACAGATCTGTCCAATGGGTAGATTAGAAACGATCATCTAGATGTTGTCCAACGGCTAGTTTGGAAGTGGAGGAGTATTTAAGGAGATCAAAGACCGAAGAGCAAGTAAGAGACGGAACGTAGAATTTATAATTCCAAAGTCTGAGCAACTTCAATCATACACTTGTCTCTCGTGAGTTTAAACGTTTGTGATCGTGAGAGAAATACCAAAATAATGACTTAGTAAGATAGTGTGATCTACTACTAAGTGTTTGCACTCAAAGTTGTAGTCTCTTATTGATTGCATAGTGGAATCTAGCAAAAGGCTATTAGCGCGAGAGAGTGGACGTAGGCTTGATCTAAGCCGAACCACTATAAATTACGTGTTCTTATTCTCTTCCCTGAACTTTATTTTATTCCGCATATATTTGCTAAGGTTTCTTTTAAACACCTATTCATCTCTTCTAGGTGTTCTTACTAGCACTTTCACACGTGCTTGGATGGCTTCGCTGGGAGCACAGTGAACGGCAATACGAAGATGGTTGTGAGGAATGGGATCCTGATCATCGCGCATCTCACCAGCAATGCTTTGGCCTTGATCAATCCTTACGCCGAGCATCATGGCTAATGCCTAGTGCTACATAGCCACGACCGTAATTGTTACTTGTCAATCATACCTAGCTAGCTAGATACGTAGAGAAGGTATATAATTGTGTCATGTCGTGGATCTATAAGATCTCCATGGAGTCGCCAGATTAAAAGAATTGATGGCAGCGGTTAAGGTGGCGATGAGACGCATAAATGAGGTTAATTTTGTTTCCTCCCCTATGCTGCGCTGTTGAATTGTGCACGTATATGTAGACTTGTATCTAGTCATCGGATTGAATCTAATGGAGCTATTGTTTGCTGGACTTTTATTTCTTTCGAAGTTCCAAATATCTGATTTTTCCAAGTTTGATGCACAATCATGCGTATGCAGTGTTATTTTTGGTAGGAAAAGTACCAAAAAAATCATAAACTTATTGCATTTATATTAATTCAATCTTAAACCTTTCAATTAGTTATAAACCTTTTTACATTTAGACAATTGAGTTCATTCAATCAATTTAGACTAAAAATTGCCGATATGAATGCCGTATGTCCTATGTGACACAACAAATGCTAGTGACTGGTGTGGAATTTTTTTAAAATTTTTTAATAATTTTTTCTTTCCTTTTCTTCCATGGCCTATGTCAGGTTGGCCGGGGCAAGCGTTGGCAAGGTTGCCCTTGCTAGATGCTTGGGCAACCTCGCTAGATTGGGCGAGGATGACCCTCGCTTATATGAGGCCAGCCCTCACCAACACAAACCAAGGAAGAGAAAGAAAGAAAATTTTCAAAAATTTTATTTAAAAATTTTAAAAAATATTAACGTATTAACGTAAACTAAAAAAGGCGGGCCAACGGTCCTAAATTAAGTCGCCACTAGCCTATTGGGGTCGGCTAGAAACCAATCAAGGCACGGGTTGTCACTACTCATTATGGTCTTCAATCACGTGCAAAGATCCACATTAATTTTTTATAGCCTAAATTAGCCGGATGGACTAATTGGCAAAATGTAAATAAGCTTAGGATTAAATACCAGCACAATAAGTTCATGAATTTTTTGGGACTTTTTCTGTCTTTAGGATTTTTTAGAATAATTAACTTGGGCTATGATATTATGTTAGATTTTGTGGGATTATTACTAATTATTGCAAAGAAATTAAATGTTAAATGAATGCATAATTTAATATATAAATATTTAATAGGCTTCAATTAGAAAAAGGTTAGCTCAATGCGTCAACGACCGGGAATGTTATATATGTTTTGTGACCGGAAAATGAATAATATAATTATAGAATCATTGTGAATATCTTGCATATTCAGCAATAGCTCGTGATGGCCACATGGACGTAGCTTACATTACACAACGCATTCTGGCACCGACCGATGGCGAGACGATTCGTCAAACTCCTAAAACTGGCTCTAACTCTACCAATTTGGTAGGTTTTATCCTCTGAGAATTTTGCTTGCTTCTAATCTGCTTTATGCGATTTGCAAGCCTAAAGTTTACGAATCGAAGGCTGACTTCCGCATCCTAATAAAAAAATAAAAAAAAACCGGAAAGATAGGACAGAAAAAAATGGGGAAAAAAAATGAATGGAACCCAATTAAAACAGGCTTGGCGAATGACCTGTGCAGTCAGATCACTGAAGTTCATCTGGGGCTAAACAGAAAGCGGCTGATCGAGCATGGTTAGTCATTCCAACAATTAGGAATACACGGGAGGGAAGAAAATTATTCATAAAGTTTTAAACTTAACGTACTTTGGTTAATTTACTCATAAACTTTCAACTGTTTATATTGAGTCATAAATCTTTTTACGTTTTCCTTATTGAGTCTATCTAGTTAAATTTGATCGGAAAATGCTTACATGACGGTATAATTAGCACCAGTCATCTTATATGGCATACCAGCGCTAAAAACTTTTTAATTTGTTTCTAAATTTTTTTTTTTCTTATTATGTTTTTTTCTTCCCTTTCTATTGGATGGTTCCCTTGCCAGCACTCTGTCAAAAAACCAATATAGGAAGGAAAAGAAAAATACATATAAATATTATTCAAAAATATTCATATCGGTGTTAGTAATGTCACATAAAACGATCGGTATCTATGTTAGTAATTTTCCGTCAAAATTGATCTGATGAACTCGATTGGTAAAATATGAAAATATTCATTACTCAACTAAAGTTTATAGTTGAATTAGTCAATGTGTAATAAGTTTTGGACTTTTTGAATAATTTCCCCCGAAAGGGCAGGGTGATATAAAATATGGTATTCCAATTCAAGTGAACCCTTGGGCCAAATTGGTCTTTTGCTTATGCAAAAGAAGGTCAACGGGCTTTTGGGGGTAACTCTACTGCTACGCTAGAAGCCCTCTGAGCTCATCATCTCCGGGCAAAACTTCAGAGAAACATCGATCACCGAGTGACTTGGCACAACTTGTTGAGATGCCGTTCCGCCTTAAACAACTTGTTTTTAGAACCTGCCCCGCCCGGACCTGCATCGAGGTAGCAGTAACTCGACCACTTCTCGATCGGTCCAACAAATGATAAAGAAAAAGGGGGATGCAGATGATGTTTCGATGCGAATTAATTCGCATCATGTAGCAGATTAGTTTACTATTTATCACCAAAAGTAACATCGCTCGACTGGTGTTGCAGGCGCCAATTGTTCACAGAGAAGGACGTTGCACGACGTCCGGATACATGTGTTTTCTATTACGGTGCGATCCCATTGGCGTAGCTAATTAATAGGATGAAGAATCTCGAGGTAAAATGGAGATTTAAAAGAGAGTTGACCACTAATGGTATTAAAACCCACCCGACGGCAGAAGATTAAAATTCAAGATGTCCTATCTCGGGGTGAATGAAAGAGAACTTAGCATCAAGAACATCGTCCGCCAAAGGCTCTCTACACAAACATCTATGAAGAACCACCTAACTGTTTTTGGAACTGCATTTAGAGGGAAAACAGGTATGTGAACAAGGCATTGTACTTGGTATGTCGAAGAGGTTTGCTTGATTTCAGAGGTATATCCAAGAAAAAGTCTAATGAGGACAAAGATGATGTTGCTTGTTTACATATGTTGGGCGGCAATTTGCGTGGTTGACTAGTGAAAGAGCACATGGGCATCCCGAGTTGGTTGATTAATTTGGGCGTCGAATCTGGAGAAACGTGAAAGTGCCTTAAACCCCTCCAAACAACTCTTGCTTCCAATGTACATATGAAGCAATATACAATATACAGATATCTCATTTCCTTCCCTTAAACTAATCCCTTCTTCTGAGCAAAACGATGTTAAGTAAAACGGTAACGTGAGTAAGGAACATGTCGTGAATTAATGTGTCCAAAGTCATACACGTATCCCAACCCGTCATTGTTTTCGTTTTCCTAAATCGGACTGCACATGCACACGTGATCTTGAGATCCAATGTAGTTGTGAAACCACGTCTTCCATTAATGCCTTCCAGAGGGAGCAGACAGGAGCTCATCTTTCCTTCGATCGGTATGAAAATGAGTTTTACCGTACAGATATTCCTTCTCTCTCTTTTGCCTTCTCTTCTTTAGGCATAAGGTAATGAGCGATAATGATGTGTTCCTTGTAACTTAAATATGTGGACTGACTTACTTCTTAAACATTGCATTCTTTATGCATTGAGTTAACAATGTCCATACGGCACATATTTTGCAAATGTTCCTCTCCGTGTATTCCTCGGCCTGCATAAAAAGTCATCTCGTAACCATTACTTTAAAATCTGGGATCGATTCATTATTCACAAAGAAAGCTATTACCTGTACTGCATCTCAAAAGGGTTGTAAGTCAAATTTGTTCCCTCTCTGATATAAACACACTCTCCTTTGTCGAGCAATCTTCCCCATTTCCCAACTCATCATCGCACCTTCGTTCTCCTAATTGAAGATATCTTCATATCAAGTCTTTATTCATCGACCGCAGCAAGCACATACCAGAGCACTCCGATGGATATGATGATCAGGGTATTCCTGATATGCACACTCTTCTTCCCTTCAGCAATCTCCAGGAAGCATAGCAATGACATTGACCGGTGGTGTAAAGACACGCCACACCCGGAGCCGTGCAAATATTTTGTTGGTAATAGGCGCCACCACCGCTCGCCTCCGAAGGACCAATTGGAGTTTCGCCAGATAATGGTTGATGTGAGCATGGAACAAGCCTTCAATGCACAGTGGCATGTATTGCAATATGGCGAGAATTGCAAGACTGACGGGCAAAAGAAGGTATGGTCCGTTTGCACGAAACTTTATTACAACACGGTTTGGCAGCTCAACCAAACCCTGGAAGGCCTAGGAGGGGCACATAAGAACTGCACCAACTTCGATGCTCAAACCTGGCTCAGCACAGCTCTCACGAACATTAAAGCGTGCGAATTGGGATTTCAAGACCTCAATGTTTCCGACTTCATATCTCCAGCCGTGTCGACTAATTTATCGCAGCTGATCAGCAATAGTTTGGCGGTCAACAGGATTTTACTACAGAATGAAGAACAAGAGAGTTATGAGGGAGGATTTCCTAGTTGGGTGTCTAGACATGATAGGAAACTACTGCAATCTTCCACAATAAAGGCTAATCTCGTGGTGGCCAAAGATGGCTCGGGGAATTTCAAAACTGTCCAGGCAGCTCTAGATGCAGCTGCAAAAAGGAGGTCCACAACTGCAAGATTCATCATATATGTGAAAAGAGGAGTCTACAGGGAAAACATTGAGGTGGCTAATAACAATAACAATATCCTGATGAGAGGTGATGGCGTAAAGTACACCATTATCACGGGCGGTCGAAGTGTTGGAGGAGGTTACACTACGTATAGTTCTGCAACGGCCGGTAAAGATTCAAATCCCAGAATGCTTTCTTTTTAATCTTCAATGAGATTTGATTGATAACACTTGCTCTATTGTGGCTGCAGGTATCGATGGTGCTAACTTTATAGCTCGTGACATTACGTTTACCAACACTGCAGGTCCACAAAAGGGGCAAGCAGTTGCACTGCGATCCGCATCCGACCTCTCGGTGTTCTACCGCTGTGCTTTCCAGGGATACCAAGACACTCTATGGGTGCTTTCGCAGCGGCAATTTTACAAGTCCTGCTACATTTTTGGCACCATAGACTTCATCTTTGGAAATGCAGCAGTTGTCTTCCAAAATTGCTATATCTACGCTAGGAAGCCATTGCTTGGTCAAGCCAATGTAATAACGGCTCAAGGGCGCAACGACCCCAATCAGATCACGGGAATTTCAATCCACAATTCACGAGTCCTGGCCACATCCGACCTACTGCAAGCAGCAGACAGTGTCCAAACATACCTCGGACGGCCGTGGATGCAATACGCAAGGACAGTATACATGAAAACTTATCTCGGCTCTTTAGTTAATCCTGCAGGTTGGTCCACATGGCTAGGTAGTAATTCTGTTTGGAACACATTGTACTTTGGCGAGTATGCGAACTCTGGACCTGGAAGTTCGACCAGAAACAGAGTAACATGGCCAGGTCATCATGTAATTACAAGTGCCGCCGTTGCTTCGAGTTACACCGTGCAAAATTTCATAGCCGGCACATCATGGTTACCAAAGACCAGTGTGCCATTCACTTCCGGATTGTGACCATGTATTTGTGTTTATGATACATGATCATTGGTTCTTGTTTGTATATCGTGCTGTCTTTTAAAATTTTTGTGCGAACTATTATCAATTTGTGGGTTCTGTTGCATTAGTTAAAAAGCTCCCGGAGTTCTCCTACTTTCAAATTCCTGATATTTTTCAAAAGAAGCAGAAGCAAGAAGAGACTCATCTCTTCTTTCCTCTGTTTCCTTAGCCTATATTTCGGATCCTTCACGTTGAAATGAAGGGACTACAGGTATAACCGCAAGTTTACTCCCTACTGACACTCTTGCATCGTTGCATATTGCATCAGCGCTAATTTTTCGTCAATGGAACTTGCTATGATTCGTTGGTGTATAGGCATTCCAACATATCCAGAGTATTCGCCCAGAAAAACAGAAGAAAAACCGGAAACATGCATGAAATGGATCTTAATTGCAGTCAACCCAACCATAACACAAAGGAACCGTTTATCTGTTTTTCTGTCCCCATATAACTCTACTTGTAAATTTGCCTACAATCGGACTTCCAATATAACAGGGTTCTATTTTGCAGCTATATAGAGTAGAAACAGCATGGAGTACATATATAGTTGCACATCTTGAGAGGCAATTCTAATTTTACTTTATTTATTTTGGTTGAAGGCAATTCTGATGTTTTCTTCATTTTTCCCGTCAAAATCGATTATATATAGGATAATACTCAACGACAAGAACAGATTTCATGAAGCATATTGAGCACCATGATTGCAGAAAGAACATAGACAATTTTGTATGAAATCAATTGTATTCAGCATGGGTTAGTCATCATCAATACGTAACTTTAAAATACATAAGAATGATAAATTCCGAATCACCTAAATTACCCCTCACAGAGAGAGAGAGAGAGAGAGAGAGAGAGAGAATGGCAACCTAAAGATTCGATTAAACTCCTTAACATGTGATTTGTAAACCCAGAACAGTTATAACAAAAAAAATAGCCTCAGATTCTTCTTTCACCACATAATTCTTTATATTGGATGAAAGGTCAGCTGAGATAGAAAATCGCCACATAAAGTGCCAGCATAAATGTGAACAGCAGTCGCAATTTTCCCGGTATGTTGGAGGTTGAAGATGAATGATTTTGTTTCCTGAAGACAGTGAGAGTAAAAGGTCTCAACAAAAATATACAAAAGTGTGCACTTGTGTTTATGCGCGTGCAGGGGTGTGTGTGTGTGTGTGTGTGTGTGTGTGTGAGAGAGAGAGAGAGAGAGAGAGAGAGAGAGATTCTAAAACTATACTTCTGCTTGTACTGAAGTGCACCACAATATAGCACATTATCCGGTGCCGCCATCTCTGTATTACCATTTTCTTCAGGGTTAACAATTTTCATGTAAGTTTCTTGACCGAGATACCATCTATCAAGATTTTCAGCTCTAATGTTCCAGACTCCAGGATTATCAAGAGATATCTGGATTGCTGTCCAAGCACCAGGGAAAACCTTCATTTGATACAAATGAAAATGTCAACTTACTTGAAGATGCATCTCATAGACAATTCAAAGTACATGAATTACACTATGACGACAATCAACAAACCTAAACTTCCAGTTCTAAAACTTTTGAAAGTCTGCATACTAATTACATTCTTGTACAAGCCTAAAGTAAATATTTCAAAATAGACTTAAAAGTAATTCAAATTCATAACCAACTCAGAACCCACACAGTAGCTTAGGGACGTAAGCGAAATAAAATTCCTTGAGCGTTAGGTAACCACAATGACCCAATTCAAAACAGCAACTAAACCAATGACAAGGACCATTTTCCACTAAGTTGAAGGAACATATCTGGAAGCATCTTTTCACTAGGTTAATTAAAAAAAACTACCGCAGCCTTAGAATTGTCTGATCCAGTCTATGAGACATTGTTAATCTATGTTAATGAAATCTAGGGTCTGGACAAACCTGGGTGGTGGATCGGAAAATTGCATCCCAATGATTGTATTGGCCTCTGCTATTCTCCGTCCATTCACCATAATCCATACTGCAATCATATGATCAATACTCATCATGGATAAACTTAAAATGTTAATAGAAAAGGCATATATATGTCCTTGAGAAATTAACTTGAACTGCACCTATAATAAGAAATATGGCTATATAAATTACGAAAGAACTTCTTTGTGTATGAACATACAGTTCCATGACCTGAAGCAATTTAAAAACAGCTATCTTCACTAGTGGTCAAAATGCTACTATGCTTTCACTTCATAACTTTTTGAAAAGCATACGAGGAATGGGCATTCACTAAAGTTTATGAAAATGTAAATCAAAGCTTTCATATTATTTCATTAGTACTAGTCATAGTACATTCAGGAAAATACATTATCAAATTTAATCTGCAGTTAAACATACGAAAAAGAGCTATTGTATGTAAAAGAAATAGAGGAAAGCTTACCCAACCACAAAAAATGAATAACCATCCACATGAAAGCTCTGCATCACGGTGTCATTGTTCTGCAATATTATCTCTATATATCCTTTATAGGTGGCATTTAACAGAGACGTATCTATCTTGGGTGGCCGATTCAGGGGCTGATTTGGAAAATCAACTTTATAATCTCCCTTCACACCATCCCCGTCAGCAAGCCTTATAGGCGTTCCAGGGTTGAGAAATGAGATACCATTCAATGTGGCTTTAAGCTTCCCATTGATTGTTACTGGTGGAATACTCTCCAACACATATACATCAGTCACATTGATTGAACCGTAATGGAATGACCCTTGTGGATTAGGGCGAGCTCCGCTTGCAGTAACATTCTGCCTGCTCAACAAAAAACAACAACTTGAAACTCCTGCAAAGATTTTTATGCACCATGCACAAGAAGCCTGTCACATCTTAATGCATAGCCATGACTAGAAGCCTGTCACATATCGTTTGTCTTCTCATTCATTGTAGAGTAAGTAGATTCACATAAATTTCGGTAATCAAAAAACTGAAACTGAACCATCATGCTAATTGCCTCAACAACTCCATTAAAGTAAGAAGTTAAAACTGATTCAATGCAACAGTTTCAGCATTGCATGGAATCAAAATTGAATTTATCAAAGATGCACGTTGTATTTTCACCATACATGGTATCGATAACTAATCATCTAGAATAAGTCGATCCTAGATCAAAGACAGATCAAAAAGTACCTGATTGATTTTGCCTGATTCATGGACATGGACTTGTCATAGGTATCATCAGGTGGGCTAGGTAGAGGGCCAGTTGCTGGTCCTTTTGAGTTAGTATAGTGCAAGATGGCCACACCTGTGACTCTCTGCCAGAGTGATTCATTGACAAATCTAGCACTTGCCACAATGTAGTAGTCAGTGCTAGCATTCTGATCCATGGTTACTAAGAAAGAGTAGGATTGCCCAACATGAATATCTAAGCTTGTATAATTTTGCTGCACTGTGTAATGGCCTTCTGCCTCCACTAAAAGCAAATTATGATTCTGGATCCTAAAGTTCAAGCTAGTCGACGTTCCAACATTGTGCACTCGGATGCGATATGTTTTTCCTGAAAAATAAAAATATCAAGTCTAAGTTTTTTTGGCCAAATCATGTCAAGGATCATTAATGCTTCAATATCTCAGTTTATCCAGCAGAAAAGGGATCAAAGACAACCTGTAACCAACTTAACAAACCAGATACACAATAAAGGATTCAAACCATAAGGTAACATATGATCCATCACAATTCCCTATGCTGGTGTTTGTTCAATTCTTTTCTTTTGACATTTTCATATTCATGAAAATAATATCCCCGAGATCTATTTCAGTTCATTTCTAAAAGAGTACATGGAAGGCAAGTCTTGGCATATGCAAGTTCTGACAAAAGGTGAAATCTAAACCTTAAGTGGCACGCTATCTAATTGACATTTCATCTTCAGTAAAATCTGTCTCAATGTCTAGCTGTCAGTATGTTTGGGCAGGATACACAATCATTATTGTAGACAAACAACCGACACCAATTATTTCGAGTTCAACTTGCAGAGGACCCTTGTAGGAAAAAGATGCCTGAGTCAAAAGGTATTTTTCCCATAATGAAGAAGGGGACAATGCTTTCACTTAGAAGTTGGATATGGTTAGGAGCAGAGTGGGGAAAAAAAACAAATGGCACATTAGATGATGTACCATATAGTAGGTACCAAGAGAAGATTACCTGGATCAACAAAAGCAGTTTCATATGCTATGCCATCAGGTACTAGTGTGCTATTGTATTTAAAGGGCCCCTTTCCATTTATAAGAACCCCATCCGGCATCCCAAGGTCTTTTCCAGCATCCAGGGCTGCCCTTAGTGCCTGAGAAACATCAGCATTTCTAATTCTCAGTGGCCAGCTCTTAGCCAACAAATAAGGAAATGAACATATACCATGGACTAAGTGCAAAAGTTCACACCACATGCAAATACAAAAGGAAGAAGGAATAAAACTAACCGTATGGTTTCGCGTATACCAATCACCAATCATCAATGTGATGTCCCCATCAGGTTGGGCAAAAGGAATAGGAATAATATCCCTGTTGTTTATGATGATTGGACCAAACCCACCTGATGCTCTTTGCAAATTAAGAGATGGGTAGTAAAAGTAGCTGCCAATCTGATCCTTCACTTGAAACTGATAAGTCCAGTTCCATGTTTGAGGGATTGGACAGTTTGTCCCAAGGACACCATCTTGCCATGAATTATGTCGCATTTCAATTCCAGGCCTGTCATGTGATTGAATCCAAACAGCCTCACACATCCTTCCTAAAGAAATGTTTTGGACCAAATGAAAACATAGGGATAAAAAAACTAGGTAAAAACCTACCATGTAATGAGAAGCTCTTCATCCAACTGGTTATGGACGTTTACGACCAAATTGTAATTAGTAGTAGCATTGATAAGGGGGCCTGGAAACTTGCCATTAACTGCTATAACCTGCAATCAACCGTGATGAGATCTATAAAGTTGCTCAAATGTAGCAAAGTTCAAAGCTAGAAGTAGAACTCCGTATGTGATTAATTCTTACATGACTCGAGGGAGCACATTAAAGATAAGATGATGATGGAAAAATTGTAACCCGACCCAGATCCTGACTAGAAGATCAAAATGCAAATCAAGTAGATAAGCATTGACCCATCCCAGCACTTCAATGACAGAGAAGAGTGTATATAAACAAAGGGAAAAGATACACCGTGTGCATTAGAGCCCGAAAACACCATCAACATAGATTAATGACAGATAAACACAACCAATACAAAAGTAATCGGTGATTACAACAAAAGCAGCATCTATAGAAACAATTGGTGAGATTGCAAAGGGAAAAGGAAGAACAAACAAAGAAAAACTTTGGCTGCTTAGTTGGTAGAGACAAATGCAGGTCAAGGTAAAGGACATTATTGAAGAACAACTCCTACGCGGGTCATTTTATCCAGTTTCCTCCAATCCCTTCCAGTTTTAAGAAAATCTCCCTCACCCCCCCTCTACATTTTTCTCCCTTCAAGATTCGACCATGCATCCTCTCAGGACTGACATTTTTCACTGCATCCATCAGTCGAACTAAACATGCAGACAGCATTACTCGTGCCTTCCTATGCGAAGTTAAAAAAAAAAAAAAAACTGATAAGCAAGGAACAGAGAAACAGAACCTCGTCCCCATTTCTCACGAGTTTCGCCTTCCCCCCTCTTTTTTTCCTCTTTTTTTTTTTCCATATTTCCGCGTTTATTGACATACGCCGTAATCACAGCTCGTCAGAAACCTCCGTGACTTCCAAAAAATCCCAAAAAAAAAAAAAAAAAAAGGAAGAAGAAGAAGAATCTTTTGCAGACGAATGCATCGAACAAACATCACCACAGGAGATGCAGCACCGAGGCGACATTTCCGCTCGCGCCGCAATGTCATTCCCGCCGCTCGGACCGTTGGAAACGAGATTCCAACCGTCTTTCGAACCGAACGAAGGACGGGTGCACAGAGCAGAGAGCCGACACGTAAGGACTGACCTGTTGAGGGACGCCGAGGGGCGACGCGGTCTGGTAGGAGAGCTTCAAATCGTAGAAGGCGTAAGGATCGGCGGCCGAGCACGCGGTCGCGAGCAGAGCAATGTGGAGCAGACGGAACAGGGAGAGCCGAAGCAGGGCCATGGAGATTCGTGCGCTCGCTATGTCGAAATCGATGGAGAAGCTCGACCGGCGCGACCTTACATGATCGAAACGAGAGCGAAATCTGCAGAGAGAGAGAGAGAGAGAGAGAGAGAGTCTGTCTGTAGGAATTTCTCACTTTTCTGCGTGTAGGAATTTCTCACTTTTCTGCGTGCACTGGAGAAGGAGAGTGGAAAACGGTTTCACGCGGTTGCCCTAAAACGGCTCTCTCCGTGCTGGAAATTTATGGACTCGTCCACCGGTTACCGGCCGCACCCCTTTTTTTTATTTTTATTTGTGGGTGAATAATGTTAATCATTGAGCAATTATTTTTGAAGCTCCGTCCGAAAATTAGTTTGACATTTGCCAATGACAAGGGCAGAATATCCAGACAGCTTGGCCTCGCTTTAAAAAAAAAAAAAAAAAACCTCAATTATTTTGGGCCAATGAATTTGCTTAATTTTGATTGACTGAAATTTGTTTTATGGAAGGGGAATCATTAGTCACTTAGATATTCAATCATGCCATTGAAAGTCCACCCACCTCCTCCACATGATTGTTGGACTCCTTTCTAGCTATCATTCTTGGAAAAATAAAAAGAGGTGCAAACTGGATTTTATTGTCTTGTCAATCAAAAGACTACTGCCTTTCTCAGCTATGATTCCCTTTATTGGATTGCCATAATTTTCTTGGATATGCTTCACTTTATTGAATTGCCATACATAGAGGATAGTCACATAAATAAGAAAGGCAAACTCTTAAAACAGTTACTTTTTATTTACAACTGTTAAAGATTCGTTCTTTTAAATATGGTATCTTTAAAAGATTTTGATATTATTAACCAAACTGCACTAAGTTAGTGCACTCCTACCAAATTGCACTAAGTTAATACATTCCTACCATTTGCTTCCTTTAAATAATGTTTAAACTCCTCGATGCCTATTTCTATTCTCTTTTTCGAAGAATGGAAGTCAAGCCTAGCGATTATTATAATATTTCGTACTGATAAAAAGAGAAAGGGATAAGTGCAGTAAAAGTTTAAAAATTTTCTCGAAAATACGATTAAATTCTAAGACTTTCAAAAAGTGTAATTAATTATTAAAACTTGTCAAATTGATTTCTGATCCTTTTCTAGAATTTCGGCCTTCTTATTTATTATTACCGGCTGTTCCAGGTCAGCTTGCGAAATGGACAAGGGAAGAGAGAGAGAGAGAGAGAGAGTGGGAGACGGGGTGATGGGGACAGCCAATAGTCAAGCCCACAACACAAAACAAAAGCGCTCAAAATTCGCCGTCTCGCCCCCCCTGCTGGTTTTCCCAACGTTCAGATTTCCCGCAAAAGCGTCACATGCCACCCGGGTCCCACCGAGTCGGGCAGTCATCCCCTGCGCCCTTTGCGCCCGGGACGGCACGATCACCAGCCGTCGATGCTCTGGAGCCGCTCAGTCGTATGGACGGCGGGGGATCCGTTTAAACTATATGATTAGTTGGCAACGCTCTACAAATTTTCTTTTCCGTCCGGCACATGTTGGGGTGGGCCCGCACTAAATCAAATATGGATAGACTTTGATTCCTCCGGGGAACCAAAATGGGGTCAACAGGCCCGGAAAGCATCAACAAATCCCACTCTTTAATGCCAGATTCTCTTCAATGCATGAAAGTATGGTACAACTTTTGTTAGATGACATAAAATCTGGCGTGATATCCATCCCTTTTCAGCCCTATAATGTGTCGAGAATATTCGACTTGCTTCGACGCATTGCCTTGTAGAGCCGCCAGCTTGTGTCATTGATGAAAATGCCCTCTTGGAAGTGTGTGAAAGGGGGAAAAGATATTAGGTGACTAGTAATTGCACGCTGAGAAAGGAAACAAATTTGGTGAAACAAGCTTTGATATTAATGAACCGAGTCACCTCTAAATTTACTTGAAATAGTTGACAAGTCTTGCTCGACTTGCTTCATCATGTAATTATGATTGCACTTTGAATCAAAAACCATATTTATTCTTTAATTGAGTTTCGTTTAGACCTTGACATGTACCTATTTTGCACCCTCCATCTACAAATGTAAGAATTTTTTGATTTTGTATTCCGACATTAAGAATCCGTTTCATCAGTCGAACAATATCTCCATCACGAGAACTTAGAGTGATTTCTTAATGCATATGTAGTGATGGTTTGTAGCCTAGTAAATGCACGGTTCAAGGGTTTCCTCCTACTATCGTTTATAATAAAAAGAATAATATATACACGAATCATAATTCTTTACTTTATTGATGGAATGAAATCTTTCGATGATATTGTAAGTTGTCCCCTCTCCTTTTGTGCTTTCAATGTATGAATTTATGGTGTGTGAACACGTTGATCGCGAGGGAGTACCGCCTCCTTTTTGTCCCCAGCTAAGACGTACAAGTTTTTGCTATGTTAATTAAATAAATGTAGTTGAAGCGCATTATCTTATGTTGGATTACAAAAAGAAACCAAAGTGTCTCGAATCCTATCCTGAAAAGACACGGAACAAATTGTCGGATGCTAATGGGATTGAAGGGTGCACGTGGAGTAGGTGACGATGGAATGTGGTCGAACAGGAGCAAATGCCAACGCATCATCCATCAACTTAAACCCAAAAATAACCACATCATAATGAAATTATTGAACCGATTAGGCCTTCGAGCATTTATGGTTTTATTATTTTACTAGCTTTATTTTTTTAGAAGAAAAAAAAGTAGCTAAAATTCAATTCAAAACCCAACCCTAACACATAGACCTGTTAAAATGGGTCATAAATATATTTCTTAACCCATATTCGATGAATTGAGTTGTTCTATGAGTTATTCATATAGTTGTAAATAAATTTGACAGATGTAAGGCCTAAAATGATATAGATGTTAAACGAATTCATAAATTATTTAAATTTCACCCATCTTTATAACTCTCACCCTCACTAGATCTCATACTCACTAATTCAGTTCTCACCTTAACTTGAGTATGAGTTTTTCTAAATTTGGTTAAATATAAAAGTGTTTTAGTAATAGATATTCAATTGAGTATGGGTTAGGTATTGTCAATAGATTTGCATTGCACGAAATTGGATCATAAGTAAATGAGTCAATTTGGATTGGATCATTTTCGTTCCGATTTAATTCACCCGTTTGTCTGTTTTACTAACACATGGGGGAGAAACTTTTTGAGACTGATAATGATTTGCGGGAATTTTGCGGGTTGGATCGAGAGAATAATTAAAATTGTTAGGAATATGGTAACTCCATATTTGCTGACGTGGTTCACGTCTTTTATTCCTTTTTTTTTCCAGCACAGCAGAAACCAATTCAAAAAATCAGGTCAATTAATCAATTAATCGATTGCTAGTCGCGACTTGGTCTTCAGATAGTACATGATTGGATGCATGTGATAGTGGGTTGAATGGCTTGTAAACTAAGCATCATTGGTCGTGAGTCATTTTGCTCTACAACCAAGGAGATAGATAATCGATAAAATAAACTAATCTCAAGAGACGTTCGAGTATCATAATGCATGCGACAATATTGGTAGGTGCAATGCAACGAGCTGTCCAAATGATCCTTGGAAAATGGGCGGTCCTAAATTTAAAGTTTAAAGTTTTTTTTTTAAATAAAATAAAAAAATTCGTGTGCGTGCTTTAGGGAAGCAAAGAACCGGGCTTCCTTAATCAAGCAGCAATCGGCTGCATTAATCACGTCGGATTGAATATCTTTTTCATAAAATAAGTAGCAAGTCAACATGTGTGTTTTTCCATTAGATGTAACTGCGAATTGATGCACGTCCAACGGTCCAATGGCAATTCTTAGTCATTGCCAGACAATACATGAGTCAGCATGGTTTAATTAATCCAGCCTCTCAACTTTGTGGTCAACATTGGCCCCTTTGAAAATTTATCACTCCGTTTGTTTCAAAAAAAATATATATATATATATATATATATATATATATTATAAAAAGTATTTCAAAAAGTCATTTTCTAAACACGGGTACCAAGATCTAGGATCTAGTCTTGATGGAGCTCGACCTTGACACCGAGACCCAGGCAAGGCCGCTTGCATGTCGAGAAAGAGCATAGGCACTAATTTCTCATCCACAAAAGCCTAAACTGAGAACTTGGCACTTATGCACGACTTCTTGGCACCTTGGCCCAAATCCATAGAGGTTGAGCTCGAGGCCCTTGTGCTCATGCTTGGATCCTCGACACTTGGGCTCGAGTCCACAATGGTTGAGTGTGAGACCTTGAGTGCTTAGGCTCAACTCTCGACACTCTAGTCTTGGTCCATCGAGGTTGGCCTGGGGACTCCAGCGCTCATGCCCAGGTCCCCAACAACCAAAATCGAGTCCATCAAGATTGGGCCCGAGACACCTGGTTTTGGGACCTAGGCGCTAGACACTCGGACACTGGCATTGCCCCAGGCTTTAGCCTCGATTGACCCAAGCTTGGGCATGGGAGATTCGAGCACTAACATTGGGGTCTCAAGCCCGAGGACCTTGGCTAGGTACTAGGATCTCGGCCTTGGCCTCAATGGACTCAAGCTCGAGCATCACAAATCGAGGCATGGCACCAGGGTCTCAAGCCTAACCTTGTTGGACCCAAACATGAGCACCAAGGTCCCAGGCCTTGGCCTCGGTGGACTCGGACTTAGGCGTAAGGATTTGAGCATAGGCATTAGGTCTTGGGCAAAGGCATCAGGTCCATTAAGGCTCGACCTCCATGCACTTAAGCATAGGCAAGGGTCCAGAGCCTAGCCTTGATGGACACAAGCATGGACATTGAGGGTCTTGAGCCTTGGCCTCATTGGGCCCGAGCTCTAGCTTGGACGGTCTTGGTACGAGCACCAATGGAATCAGGCCTGGTCTTTATGGACCTGGGCACAAGTTCTCGGGACTTGGCCACAATGCCAAGGCATTAGACAAGCACCCGATCCTAAACATTGGGGACTTGGGAATGAGTGTTATTAGTGTTCTCATGCCCAAGTGTAGAATTTCTGGTTCAAATACTGATATGGTTATATTTTGAAAAATGATTTCCTACTTTTTAAAGAGATAATCATTTTCTTGAATTTAAGCATGGTTATCCATTAATCAAGAAAATATTTTCTATTGACTCATTTTTTTTAAGTAAACCATATATTAGAAAATGAGGAAAATGTTTTCCGTGAATAAACAAAGCCTTAATTTCGGAGTATTTTGTTCAAGTATTTCCTCGTTTTCATGATTTATTGGCCAGCGAAAAGAAAAATCAATTGTTCACGAGCAAGAACAATTTTATGGGAAACATTCATCGCTATGCCGAAAAGCTAATCTGCATGCAAATGACGGACTAAACCTTAATCGGAACCCAATCACGAATTAGATCTCTTCGAGCAAACGTGCAGAACATTGTTCGAGATTTAAAGAGGTCTTTCAATTCACTATCTTCCCACTTCGCTTTTCCCCGTTCGTTCAAGTTAAACCGTCGTTTCACTTACTGGAGCCTCAGCCTTATGCTATCCAATTAAAAGAACTTGCAATTGGGACCGTCCTCTCCATAGCTTCTCATGAAGAATCGGAGCATCATCTGGCAACCGGCCTGATCCAGCGGCGGAGCTACTCCACTTCGCCGGTCGAAAAAGGGCCAAAGTTAAGAAGTCAAAGTGCGGGAGAACTCATGAATTAGTTCTTTTTGCTTTGTCTGACATCAAAGGATTTCCCAGCACTCGCATTAAGAAAATCTCGTCCGCTTCAGCACCAATCTCGAGACTTGCCCGAATCTTCTTCTCAGATTCTTTTCCACGGGGGAGGCGCGCATCCCATGATCTCTAATCGCTCGTCTTATCTTAAATACCAAATTGATTTGTCGAAAGCAACGCAGGCCCAACTAAGAAGCCCCAGATATGGCGTGGGTCGCTCCTCTTTTGGGCTCAATTCAAGCAGTCATGGCAAGTTTTTCAAAAGCTAATGACAATGAGGGATCTTTTGTAGCCAGGATAACCATAATTGTAAGAAGAATTTCCAAGTAATCGTTTCCCGATTGGATTCAATGTCGATAATGTGCCGCTACTTGTGCAGCGCCATTGATCTATGATAACTCCTCCGTCGGAACCGATAATATCATGTTCGATCTAGAACTGAAAATGATCGGCATGTGCGTGCGCATGTGTGTGAGAAGCTGCATTGAAGTCAATGTCATCGTTCATAGCCTCAGTGGTGTCAACTACATGCAAGCGAAATTTACAGTGATAATCCTCGAGCAATTCGTTCACCCAGAGACATATGCACGCGTCGATTTAGTTTATGCTTACAACTTTTAAGTGGGGGAACCACGAAAGCGTCTCCATGATCGAGATGGTGAAGAACGAAGCCGGAGAACATCGCCATAACCGCCGCGCCGACCGCCGCCATGCCACCGACCACGTTAACCACCCTCCACAACTTCCCTCCTTCCCCTACTTTCTCTCCCCCCTCCTTTGCTCTCTCCTCACTCTCCAATCCCTTCGCCAGTCCATTGCCTTCCTCGGTGACCGCCAAATCGTTCCACTCATCGACCGCCAAATCCTCCTTCGTGTCTTCCCCTCCATCGTCGTCACCATCGTCGTCGCGGAGGCATGATTCGGTGCACGAGCACACGGAGGCATCCTCAGCCGGGCCGGCCTCGTCTTCGTCGTTGTCCCAGGCGCGGAAAGCAGCCTCGAGGTCGGCGAGCCGCTGGGCGACGTGGCGCAGGTGCTGAGGCCGCTTGGGGTGGGAGGCGAACTCGGCGGACAGCAGGTTGTTGAGGAAGAGGAGCCGCTGCCGGATGCACTCGGACAGGAGCTGTTGGGACGGGGTTTTGGAGGCAGCGAGGGAGAACGCGGACTTGAGTTCGGATTCGGTGTCTTCGAGCTTTCTCTGCAACATGAAGTATCGCTTCGTCATGTCTGCGCTGTCTCGCTCGGTCCGTTCGCGAGGCTCTGGACGTGCGTATGTAGAATTTTCGAAGATTTTTAGGCGGGAGGCTGAAGGTTACGTGGAGGCGGCGGTTAGGAATCCAGGATGCGCGACGGTTGACGGAAAGGCGGGCTGGACTGTTCGGCCCACCTTCTAAAAGCCTTTTGGGCCCCCCTTTTGGGCCCGCATATGATTCGAACTCGGGCCCATATAGAGACTTTCAGCCCGCCATGAGAAAATTTTGTGATTTTTTACTAGACACGATTTGTCGTTAATACGTAGAGTCCGCCCTAGAAGATTCATTGATTGGATTTGGATCATATGGGCAGAGCGTGAATTGCTGCTCTTTGTCGGAGACCGTGGTCAAAAAGCTGTATGTAACTTCGGGGACATCTTTCTCGAGATGGTTGCTTCTCGTATCTTGTATTACTCCACTATTTTAGGAAAGACGTGGGTCGATTCTAAGTCATGCCCACTTTTTGTGTCCTCTTGAAAATCCCTATAATAAAAAATATCTTAGATCTGCTATATAATAGACTCCGTTGACGTTGACGTGTGTACATACATTTCGCAATGCGAACATCGATAATTAGAACTTGTCGTGTCGTTGCTGTAATTTGAAATTATTGATCACATCTTCCATCGTCATTCTTTCTTCATGTGTGCTGCATCTCTTGACAAAGGCGCTCATCCATTTCTAAGTTATTTATGTGATTATGAATTAGATCGAGTCAATCATAATAACAAGTATCGATTATAAATCGACAATTACTTCTTTTGTAAAGAAAACCTAACGTAACCTCTGTACCTATCTAATATTTATTCCTGCATCTTTGGCATGAGATGAGGACAACCTTCGACATGCGATGGCTGTCATGTATAATCACAATAACAACCATCATACTTAGAACAAGGAGAAACAAGGGTTTCCAACCAATGAAAAAATTTGAGGCTATGCTTGTGCATTATCAAACAATTAGTATCCAAAAGCCGCGAGCCACCTCTAGTGTCTCTCTCTCTCTCTCTCTCTCTCTCTCTCTCTCTCTCTCTCTCGAAACGGCATCTCTACAGACAATGGGAAAAAAGGGGACAAAAGGCCTACCTAAAAAGTATATTTCCAGATTAGTAAAGGTTAATGTAGCTTCTTGGGCAGTGCGATTAGCGGAGCAAAAACCGTCAACTGATCAATTGTGAGAAGGAGGTCGCATCTTGGGTCGGGAATAATCGGAGAAGAGACCAGGAGAAGTACTGAAACGGCGTCCTAATGTCGTCGGGATGGTGCCTGAAACCGTTCTCTTTCCATGCTTCAGTTCCATGGCCATGTGGTTCAGGACTTCTTGAGTGACGATGTCTTCAGTACTTGATAACTTGCGATACTTCTCGTTTACTTTTGTCACTCCTTTCCGATATGTTTCGATGTGGATCATCTCTTTAACTTTTTCTGCTACCTGCATGGTTGAATACACAAGCATCAGCACTGCTGTTACAATGCATTGCACAGGCGTACAAATGAAAAATAAAAGCCAAGAAATGAGACGTTCTTGCTTGTACCATACACTTTACCTTGCTAAAAGAATGAGGGCTCTCTCTCCCACCGGCCTCGGCTTCAAGAAGACGAGCATTACATGCATGCATTTGAGGACATAAAAGAAGTATTAAGAGCAAACCAATGGCGGACATGATCAGCTTTGTGTACGAGGAAGCTATGAAAAGAGAGAAATCAACTAATGAAGGATATAAGTAGGAAGAGAATGGGTTCGTTTGAAGCTTTCTATGACTGCAAATCTCAGGCTTCGTAAGGAAGCGAAAGCATACGTGTCTCTTTCCCCCTTCTAACCATCACTTAGATTCCTATATATACATGCGACAAATAACTTTCAAATGAGGGCACTTTCCTTCATGTGAAGCAAGTTTTAATGACCATAAAATAGTCCACTCTACACATCAAATACCCCTCAATTTATTTATAGGAAAAGACAAGACAGAAAAGTGTCCTGCCTTTTAGTTGCCTAGAGACCCTGTTATATTATGCAAAAAGTGGTTGCTGACGATGGGAAGAGTGAATTATTTTCCACCATGCATGTGCGATTGGGAATAGTTAGGCTTGTTGTGAACCCATATTGTGTTGACTAATTAACCAACGTAATTAGTGGGTAGTATTTTAAGGAGTGAAGGCCGTCTTGATGGGTATGTCTAGAAAGAGGTTGCCCCGACACGTTCCTTATATACCTCTGTAAAACGACTAGGTTAAAATAAGGAGGAGGATGATGAAATTAGTTGGTAAATTTTTGTCATTTTAAGGTTTTGCTTGTTTTGCGAACAATGAATAATTTGAAAAATATTTTATTAGAAACAATCTTTTATATCGCTTATAAAAATGAAAGAATTAGAAACCTTTTTATCGTTCATGAAATTGTTTATATAAATTGTTGTCGATAATACTAATATTTTCTGTTAACGAATTATTTTAAACGATATGATAATTACTTCTAGGAAAGTATTCTTCAGATGATTCATTTTTTGCAAGACAAACGGAGTCTGCATAGACTACGACTTTTATCTCCTGTTGATTTATCCTTGTCTTGATGTAATATCACCTTCAATGTCCCAATTATTAAAAGGCATTGCGAAATGCAAGACTAGGAAAATATATCGATGTCCAGAAGGCGGAACGGTCTAGGCGCACATCGGGGAACATTGCAAAGCACAAGAGAATGTCTAAAACGCTCTCGTGGGTCAACCGCCCAAGAAAAGAGAAGAAGAAAAAACATTGTTTATGTAAGAAGGTGGACATGGAACCCGTAGAAGTGGGAAGTCGTGTAAATAAGACAAACATGAAGACTCCAAAACCAACCAACACTGTCTTGGTCCCTGTCCACAACCTTCGGCACCATGTCGTTCGATTTCAAGGTGGTGGCTCCGTGTTTGTCGCTACCGATCGCCCCAACAAGCAACCCCCCACACTTCGAAGAGAGAGAGAGAGAGAGAGACCTTGTTTGCAAGGCATATTGAAGGATTGGAGAATTTGCTCAACTGACTTCCACTTGTATGAATGTCCTTTGACATCGAAATTAGTACACACCCAATTTATTGAGATTTACATGGATGCTCAATCCGTGATACCGGATTGCGCCCTTTGTGATGGAATGTATCGGCATACTTCATCATTGTCAACTAGTACAATGCGTGCTTGTAGCATTCCACTCTCAGACATACACAGGAAAAAGGGTACTTGAACTACTTTACTTTATGAAGCACAAGATCAAGCTGTCTCTATATACAAAGACTCAGGCTTATTAAACATTTGGAAGAGAACAAGCTCTGAAATTTATGCTCGAACTTGGATGGATGAATGCCGCTGAAGTCTCCGAATTTGTGTTTTGACGAGCTGTAGCATTTTGGTTATGATACAATGCATTCAGATCTGGAGAAGATTATTAACAGTGACAGTCACAGAATTTGTTCGCTGCAAATCCTGCACAATGGACATCAGACAATGTCACTAAGCAAAAAATAACAAAAGGACAAAATGGCAAATCCAAAATAAGAATATAGAATTACTAGTCAATCCAAACAATCATGCAAGAACATTGATGCTTGTCTTCTTACACAGAATGGCAGAATGTCCCAGTAAGTATTCACGACATAGTTTTGAAATCAACCAGCAATATTACACAAAAGCCAAAAACAAAAAATGTTGTGTGATGAACAAGAATCCCAAAATGAGTCCAATGGAATTTAGATTCATTACGTCCAAATTAGCAAAGCAAAAGAATCAGAGAGGGCCCCAACATTTAACTGTTAAACAATGTAGTTATTCATCTGGCTACAACTCTGTAAGCCTACCAAGAACTGATTATTATCAATCAGGCAAATGTGAAAAAAAGAAGTCATAGTTCATTTCAAGCTACAGGTTAGCCATGCTGAACCCCTTACTTTCAGGCAGTACAGGAACTACTATACCTGAAAAATCATCTCTTCTGGAATATGGGGTAAAACCTCTCGAACTGTTTCAGCCATTGTTAGTATATTCGCAATGTCATCATTTGCAGAACGTGAGGTAGTTCTCAGATGTAGACCACCAGTGGCTCCAGGATGTCTTCCAACAGTAGGAGCACCAGAAGCAAGTGAACCAGAGGGACCAGCATGAGAGAGATTACTAGGCCAAATACCCCAGCCAGCATCGTCAAGAGCAGACTGGCTGTATGTATCTCCAATGGAAGCAAGATGCCTCATCATCATCTGAACCCTCCCCAGTCCAACCGATCTCATGGCAGTGGAGGAGGGGCCAGCACCATCAACACCATGGCTTGGCCAAGAATTCAGCCAACCTGAGTTCAGTCCGGCATTTCTGTGGACAAAATAATCCAATTCATATTTAGAAGGAACAAGGATGCATAAATAAGATTTAGTTGGCAGCCTAAAGGTATTGCTTGATTTTTGGAGATGTAAGGCTCACACTTAGACAAGAAGAGTCTTCTCCTCATTCATGTGGTACAGAAACAAAAGAAACAATGTCAAAAAGTCCAAAGTGGCCAATTTAGAACTATAGCAACAACGAATATTCAGATAAAGATGTTTGAAAAAGGTAAATCCAGGGCATCATTTAGTCCACCTCAAGAGCAAACTATATTCAAATTCCCAGAAAATAATAGTTAGTTGCGAAAGATGCAAGAAATACGAGCGCTAAAGTGATCAAACAACAGCTGAAAACAGAGTTAGCCAATTTGTCTCTTAAACAAACAAGCCAATCAAAAAGTCTAAAAAAGAAATTTCCCAAGATTACCACTTAACTGAGCAGTGTTTTCAGCAATGGAAGTTGCAAAAACGGTGTCCTGTTTCTCAAATTGTATTAAACTGTTAAAAAGAAATTTCATAGATCTAACAATGGTTTTACCTCCAAGTTCCTTCATCCATAGGATTCTGAGTCTGACTGGGAAATAGTCCTGGTGGCAGCACATTCTCAGAAGAATTTTGTCCATCAAGACCTACACTTAACTGGCGAGCAAGCTGTTCATCACTCAAAACTTCACTGCTAGGGTTTGCTTCATTCTCTGATCTGGAAACAAAAAGCGGCTTTCGACAAGTGGGGCACGAATAAGCGTCATTAAGACCTTGATCCAACCTAGCATCATACGCAACTTTCAACCACAGTTTCATTTCAATTACAAATACAAATAAGAAAGCAAATCCTCATACCAAGATCTCAAGCAACCAAGATGAAAGAGGTGCCGGCAGTGGAGCCTTTTGGCCTTGGCCATGGGTTCCTATCAAGTCAGAATTTTATCATGTCAATTAAACACTGGCTGTAATTTGACAATTAGAGAGAGAGAAAGAGAGAGGAGAGGGGAGGAGGCGAGGAGCATACCCTGCAGATGGCACATTCATCATCGTATGCTCGGAGCTCTTCAGATGTTGCATCAGGAAGGGCAGCATGAAGAGTAGCCAATGCAGTTCTCAGTTTAATAAACCCCTTCACACGTTTGATGATCGCACTTAGTAAGGCCTGCAAATCATTCAATGTTGCACAATGAATAAACTGAAGATCAACCCTAATTTCAAGCACATATTGAATAGGCATTAAATCAGTTGGTCAGATATTTACACGTATATTTAAGAATAGAACCACATCCACTATATGTAGTGGCATGCCACGAAGCAACCAGATAAGCACATAATGCCCCACAGCAGTCAATAAAGTTGCCATGTCAAGGACAAAACCAAGATTTCTAATCAGAAAGCTCTTCCATTCCCATAATGCACCTGCATAATCCAAAAGAAACGACATAGTAATTAAATATTCCAAAAAGCATGCTCAAATCTATGCAGTTAATGATCATGTAAGACAACAGACATCATACCAGATTAAAAGAATTAGACACTAACCAATAAACCAAATAATATAGAAACGGGGGGTGGGGTGGGGGGGTGGTGGTAATCAACCACGACAGATACCAAAACAATGTTCCTCAGTATATATAGATGAAATTGATACACGCGTCGTAACAGCAAAGAAACTATCGCGTTGAGGACGTCAATTCTTAGTATATTGACCAACACAATTATTAATTCACTTCTATATTGTGACAAAATCACCAGAGGGAGAACCTACAATATCTGCAGATGCTCAACATCCACAAAAATTGAGAAAAAAAGCACCATTTGAAGTCAAGATGGCCTATAAATGGCCCAAGAAGCCTGCCACAGATGCATGCACAAGAGATCAAGCAGTACCTGCCGCAGATGTATCTATAAACTTAAACATTCGGCAACCACTGCTGTTTCCTGCCGAATGATTTACCCAGATGTCAAGAAGCTGGAATCCATGAACCACAATGGCCTAAAAGGAGAGTATTGTCAAAGGCAAGCAACTCAGTCCATTGTCGCCATTCAATCATAGTCATAAGAAATTATGTTACATAGAAAACAATGAGAAGCTTGAAGGGAAGTGCTTCTTAAAAATACCTGAAGTGTTTCAAAAATAACACAGAAGAGCTCAAAAAGTAGCAACAAGAACATCGAAGACCCCAATGTTTTGTGAATCATTAGAGAAAGTCTAATCCTGCAAGCACACAGAAGGCAACATCACATCAATATAGATGAACTTCGTAAAAATAAGTACTTCATGGCAATTTCTGGTGGAAAAAAACAGTTTCTAAAGGAAGAAAGCTCAAAACAGTAAACACATAGAAACCACATCCTACTTAATTCTTGTGACTACTCACAGTGAGATTGAGAGATCTTACTGAGTTAAAAAAACATATTGAAGTACAAAGTACAAGTCTCTGTAGTACTAACATTAGTGATAGGCAGATATAAGTAGTCTGTTGCATACACAATGCAGAAATATACCTATCGGCAATTTCAAATGGTTGGCTATGAATCCAGTATGTTGAACCAGGCGACATGAGCTTCACTAATCATTTTTAAGCATCTCTATAGGACTTTTATCTATCACACTGGAACTAGGTAAAAAATTATACCAAAAGAGACTCGATTCTGAATCACATTTCTCTTAAAAGATTCTGACTGACTCATGAATTACAATAAAACTAAGAGAAAGACGTGCAGGTCTTGTAAAACACATGTTATATGGGAAACCGATTATTAGTGCTATCTAGCTGCACTCAGCATTAACAATTACCAAAGAATACATATCTGTCCTACTTCTTATTATCCAACGTGTACACCACTTGACTGTTTGAGAAACTATATCCTGTAAAATGAAGTCAACAGGACACTCAGCACATCTGTATTAAACGGTACTTCCACTAAAATGCATAAGAATAGGAATACATACCAGAACACATCAATAGTCAGAACCACCAATAACACTGAATATACACGAAAATATGCCCACGGTGTTGTAGAAGGAGAAGCATTCAATCTTTCCAGGCGATCTCTAGCCAAAGCTTGAAACATCTGTCCAAAGTTTTCAACATGTTCATATTTGATACTTACCAGTTACTATCAAAGCATCAGCCAGAGGAAACCAAAATATATATATATATTCAACCCCACATACCTTTAGAGAACATAGAACAGTCAACCAGGTTGACCATAGGCAAAAATGAAACAATGTTGGAGGAAGTACTAAAGGTAGAAATGTTCCCTGTTCAGCATCACCGAAATAAAAGTCAAAATATGGTCAAGTAGACATGGAGGCATCAGTATCACACATAAGGCCTGAGATGAAATTGCTTCTAGCTCTAGCTGATTCTCAACTCTCCCAAGTGCAACTGCAAACAGTATAAGAAAAATAACAAGGACCCTCCACAATATAATAGCTGACGATTTTACAAAGCCACAGACTACATAATCACGTGCCATAATCGAGCAATTGTTTGCCCAATAAGTTTAAATTCTGTACTAGTTAAACCTAACACACAATTGCTTGCTCACTAGATGGTGTGACACTCCAATACCAAAGCATCTTTCAAACTTTAGTCAATGGTAGACCCATTCCACTCAAAGAAGAGAAGCTTTGCTAGATCATCAACAATCATTCAAAATAACAATGACCATACTAAAAAGCCAAGCTGCTTTTCAGAAAGTTCATTCAAATCCCAATTTCCATTTAAGTCTACCTAGTCAGAGTATTTCATCAAAAAGTGTGATTCTAGCTCCGACACGTCGATTGTGTTTTTTGCTCCCATTAGAATTGCATTTCGGTAAACCAATAAGATTTCCACAAAACCTTCTGTTATGCTGAATTGCCTCAAATGGAGCCTCATTGAAAGCCTTGACATTTGGGAGAGGACCTTTTAGGTTACTGTAGGATATGTCAATGGAAGTCAAGGCCAACCAATCACCTAAAGAATATAGGATGGAACCAGAAAGGCTATTATGGGAGATAGTAAAAACTTGCAAGTTTCATAGTGCTGCAAGCTCTCCTGGTATATTTTCAGACAAAATATTATAACTTAGATCAAGAACCTCGAGAACTTGTGTGTTGCCTAATTTAGGAGGAATGTTTCCTTGAAATTTATTTCAGCTCAAGTTCAAGCTCAACAAGCTGTTACATGAGCCTAGCTGCACTAGCATCAATCTGCTCAAATTGTTCGATGCCAAGTTCAAATTCTCTAGATGGGATAAAAGTCCAACATGAGTTGGTACATTTCCCGTGATTGTGTTGCTGCTTAGATCAAGATTTAACAACATCAGCAGGCTTCCTAATTCCCTGGGAATCACTTCCCCTAACTTATTTGAAGAAAGATTCAGTTCCTGTAGTTGAGCCATCTTTCCAAATATTGCAGGTACCTCACCAGAAATTTGGTTGTTTGAAATCCGCAAGCTCTTCAAATTACAACAATGCTCCAATTTCCATGAAAGTTCGCCATTCAAATGATTGTGACTTAAGTCTATATGCTTTAGATGTGGATAGAAAAAATGGAACCCTATCAAGGAGTAACCAAGATGTTTGGCCATGACCTCTCACCAAAGGTCTAGGAAGATAGGCTATGGTGGAAAAGACTTTTTAAGACATAGTTTGCCCTACCAGTGATTCAAAGGAAGCTAACTTAATGAAAGCAAAAGGCAAGAGACAAACAATAGAGACAAAATCAAGCTCTCATATGAGCCAAGACATGAATCTAGACTATCAATGCACTTTCATATCAGTTGGTCCATATACATAGTTATGGTGAATAATACCTCAGCTTCCCTCACAAATTAAACTATATACAAGAAGTTCCAAGTAACTATCCTTGTAAAATTAAACCTACATATGCTACACACTTAAGTTTCACCATTAATTTCTTTCTTGCTGTATAATCTGCACAAAATTAGCAAAATATTCCAGAATAAGAGGGAAATTCAAGACTTCAGCGATTCCAATTTCAGGTCATTAAGCATCCATGCCAATCGCCACCTCCTTCAATCAAAATTTAAGAGCAAAGATGGCACTCTACCTTGTAAATAAGGTAGTTTCCCAATCGTTCCAACAGTTTTCGAGTTTCAGAGGATGACAGCTCTGAGAAGAATATAGACTGCACATGAGAAAGCAAACAGAGAACATCAAATTTAAATCACTACAAAATGAACCATCTAAACCATTTCTTGTTGAGAGGCAAAAGAAAAATCAGAATGTTTCAATTGTATGTCCAAAAGCTGGGTAAAACAGAAAATCCTGGTCCAACTCCTTGGAACTACATGTACTACTCAATTATTGTTAAAAACAGACAATGCACTATCAACAACTTATCATGAGCCAAGCATCCTTTACAAAAGGATTCTCTCTGTATTAGTTTAGTTCTTACAACTACACCATCATTTCTGACTTGAGCAAAAGTTTACATGCATCAGAAGAGTAATGAATCTTTTGAAATTGAATTTGCAGAATCAGGTGCCCTAAAGTATGATCATTCTGGGTTCCTCTCCTACTAAATAAGATATTCACAATAGTGTGGGTTCAAATCCATACAACAACTAGTTGAAATGATAATTTACCTTCAAGGACAAAACAAGTAGAGTGAAGGCACTGAGAATAAAAGTTGCCAGCAGGGCAACAGTGGTGGAAGAACTCAATAAGAGATCAAGCACGTGATTGGCATTATCTGATTTGACGATGCTCTCTCCAATCAGCCCATCCAATTTAAATTTCTCTATTAAATTCTGTGCCCACCATTGAAGGCCCAAAAAGCTCAGGACCGTGCAGACACCGGAGATGGATAAGTATTGGACACCCATTAATGACAGTTACTGCAACTTCCTTCAGACGGAAGTCCCAGACGTTCATCAAAATGGCCAGTACATAACTAGTCACTCTAATTACAGAAATCCATAACCAAATAAATATTCCAGTGGATCCTCCAGCAAGTGCTACAATGAAATAACGAGATTCTCAGACCGCGTGTCCTATGCACAACTCTTCAATACTTGTTACCAGAACCTGCAGGAAGACACGGGGTCAAGTAATTAGCATATCTCGTACAAAAAGCACTAAGAAAAAGCATAGCTGATAAACAGGTAAATGCTCGACAAGTCATCCAGATGAAAGATATCTGTATCGCTTCCCTAAAGCACAGATTACGCATGATTAATCGGCTGTAACGAATACTAATTCAATCACCTAAGACATGACCCACGAAAGCATGTGTATCATACTCCATAGAGTTGACTCAAACTAAATGGAAAAACAACCGAAAAAAGCCGCGAGCTGCTTCAGAACCATCAATTTCTACGGTCCCGACGACATTGTCACCGATTTGAACAGATCAAAATTCACGACACCGAATCGACAGAAGCTCTCGGATTTAAACCCTGGTCAATCGCCAGAAATCAGCAACTCACGAAACCCTACGCATCAAATCGGACACGACGGCACGGTCAAGAAAGGGACAAGCGGAACAAAGCCTTCTCCATTTCCGCTCATTTCCGAACAGGAATCGCAGAGAATTCAGAACGGATTAGCCTCGATCCAAGGTTTCACGAGAGACGGAAACGAGTGATGACGAAGATCGAGAACCTGATTCGAATCGGAGGAGGCGAGGGACAATCGGCGCCGGCCGGATTTTGCTCGCCGGAGGAATCCGATTTCCGCAGAGCGACGGAATTGGGAGCAAGGGATCGGGGGGTGAAGAAAGGGAGATTTTGCGGGAAAGCGAATGGGAAAAAGACCCCGAGATATCGAAATTTCTCTATTTATATATTTCCACCTAAGATTCGTCTAATTGTACTTGCAAAATACATGTGATGATTTCATCTTAGCTAACAAAATAACGTAATAACCGACCAAAAAAAACAAAATAACGTAATATATATTAGTATTTACTCTGATGCTTCGTAGTAATTATGTTAAAAAAGTGTCCGAAAGTAAGAAGTTATTGAAAATTGTGATATTGTCTTTTTATTTTATCTTTTTATTATTTATTGTAGGGGCAATTTATAAAATACATTAAGAGTGAGACAAAATATACTTTTGACTTAACATAATGGATATCTAATGGTTCATGTTTTGGCAAAAAAAAAAAAGAATTTATTTTATTATGCTTTGATATAATTAAAAATTAATTGAAAGAAAGAATTATAATAGAGGTTTTTAGCTTTGACGTAATTCATTACGTGCCTAGCTAAATACCTAATTAGTCACTTCATTACCAAAACAATACAATGCCAACGAGGTGGATCATTTATGTAATATATATGACGATTATGAATATCTTTATTTAAAAAATTAAAATGATCCCATTGTAATGTCTCTTTTTCATTTTCACGGTTCAATATAATTTTTGTGGATTTGAGAAGTTTTAAAAGATTCATTTAGGACATGTAATCATTTCTTCTTACTCCTTCCACTTTTTATTTTAGAATTCTTTTAAGCTTTTTGATGACTTAAGATATGAATGGAATAAGTCTTTTGATTATTTATCCTTATTTTCTCTTCAACAAGCATATTGGCAAATTTATTCACATTCCACTTATCTTTTATAGTATTGTAATTCATCGGAAATGGCTTATATTGTTCATGAGATAAATAATTAAGTATAAACTATACTAAAAAGTACTCATCCACATTCATTTTCAAGGTTCTTAATTTTGTTGTTAAGTTCGTCATCTAAGAACATGCTCATGCATGATACATGAATCGTCATATTTCATGATTGTTAAAGTGCTCATTAATGTACTGACAAATAACTTATCGGCAGTTTAAGAACGATCTTGCACGAATTTCATAAATTCCCTAGCACTGTCAGTTTTGTGAAAAATAGTTTTTAAGTTATTCGTAATTGTTATTTGCATGAACATTAAACTTAGTCTGTTTGATCTTTCTTAGGCTTTATGGAAAGTCTTTTCATTATAGCTACTCTCATTAGTTGTGGTTTCTCAACTTGAAGTGCTAAATTAAGATATAGGACACCTAAGTGAAATCAAACTTGTTTTGTTCACTACAATTAAAGAAATTCATTCCATTAAACAAAGGAATAGAAGAAGCATGCGAATGAAGTGAAACAGGTACAAATACTACAATATGCAAGAAAATACTCATACATTAATGCTTGAAAATATCTAATAATCAGATTTAAACTGAGCAATACATGTACATCATAGTTCTCTTTGGAGTGATCCCATGGTGTACAAACATACATTAAACCATAATGATGCTAATAACTTTAATTTGATAATTATAAATATATCTCATTAATATTTGTTTGTTATCTTTGGATATACAAACAAATTTAATAAGAAATATTAATTACCAACTATTATGTTCCTGAATTATAAGAAATTGATTAACCTTTGGGTTAATCTCTAAGTTCTTATAATAAATGAATTTCAATATACCTATGACATCAACAAGGATACGTAACATATCAATTTCAGTCATAGCATTAATTAATTATAGATAATTGAATAAGACAATTTACAATATAAAAAAATTTGAAACTCCATAAGATTTGACCGCTTTGGTGACTAATAAACCATTCTTAATTGAATTTTTAATATTTTAAAGCACAAACGTTCATTAAATTGCACCCAAGCGTAAAACCGTAATGATAAAACTGTAAAATCATAATTCCGGGGGGGGGGCCAAAATCGTAAATTAAATATCCAAAGGCAAAAAGATAAATAATTAGCTAGGGCCCACAGGCGCTCACCCCGTGTAGGTGCATGCAAACACGCCTTATGGCTCCACAAGCCTGTGGCTCCCACGTGTCTCATTGCTAGCACACGTGTGAGGGCACATAGAGCGTGGAATCCAAGTGCCTAACCCTCTAGTGCACGTGAGCCCATGAGAGAGGACAATATCGGCCGAGCCATAGGACCACAATAGCATTTAGCATATCAGCAAAAATGCATGACAATTCGCCATTGTCTGTACTTTTTATAGAGACAAGATGGGATATGGGGTTCTTTACTCAGTTTAAACGAGTGCCGAATACCTGAAATGCCAAAACTTGGCATAGAGGGACATTTAAATGCTAAAAGTTAAGAAAGTAACACTCAAGTGCTAAAATTGGAGCAAAATAGATAACTTAAGTGCCAACGACGAGAAAATCTGGCCAAAATGCTAACATGATGATTTTTTGGCAAAGTAAATGCCAAACGATGTTGTTTTACTACTAACGTGGGTAAATAATTAATATAAAAATTAATTAAATTAAATTTAAAACTAAATTTATTTAAAACAAAAAAACAAAGAGAGAGAGAGAGAGAGAGAGAGAGAGAGAGAGAGAGAGAGAGAGAGAGAGAGAGAGATGGAGAGCCCTTGTCGCCGCGGCTTCTCGACCGTTGCTAGGAAGGGTTGACGACAATGGGGAGAGAGAGAGATATGGAGAGCCCTTGTCGCTGCGGCTTCTCGACCGTCGCTAGGAAGGGTTGGAGACAATGGGGGGAAGGCCGGCCGAGGTCGCTAGGCCCTGGCCAGGGGCTGGCGACCCCGGCCGACTGGAGGCGAGGTCCCATGAGCCTTCACCCAGATTTGGGGCAAGGGTTGCAACCCTCCCCCAAATCTGGCAAGGTAGCGCGATAAGGACTAAGCCCTTAGCCGCCTGCAACTGTTCATCTTCTTCCTTCTTCCTTCTTCTTTTCTTCTTCTTCTTCTTCTTCTAAATTAATTTAATTAATTTTTATATTAAAATTCAAATCCATGCCAAAACAACATCGTTTTTGCGTTTCTTTACTGAGTCGACTCTTCGGCAAGCCACGTAGGCAAGCAAAATTAATAAAAAAAATTACCACATAGGATTTTCAATGGGATTCACTCGAGGTGGCACTCAAGTGTCCCATTTAAAAAAAATGGCACTTAAGTGTTATTTTCTTAACTTTTGACACTTAAGTGTCATCTCGTGTCAAGTTTTGGCACTTGTAATGTACTTTTGCCCGATTTTAACTATCATCAGACTCCATAAAGATTAAAAGAAACTATCACTATGTGGAGCAGGAAACTAAAATTTGTGACTTTTCCTGATTTGTATGGAACATATCGATAATCTATGTAAATCACCGTTCCCATTTTTCTGTCATGAGTTTGACCGTGTTTATTTTGTCATTTGTGCAGTCAATTGATGTGAGCATGCATGAAACGAGTGACAATAGGTATGCAATGTTTGTATCCTCTCGATTAATGATCTCGAAATATACATAAATAGCCTAAACGAAATTTTTGTTGCTTGGATGTATGCAGCACGAAGAACAGACAAAACCTTGTTTGTGGAATGGAGTGAAGGGGCCATGCTACTTGTTTGCAAGGAAGTTCACCCGGAAATTAAGGGCCTGCATGGTAACGTTTTTATTTTTCCCGATTTTTATTTTTTTGTTTCCCGAAATTAAAAAAAAAAAGAACAACTCATTTTTCTATTCCCCGGAATAGAAAAGTGGCTGGGAAATAAATTTGGAACAGAAACAAAGAATAAAAAAAAGTAGCTTTTATTCCCAAAAACAATTTCTAAAAATAAGTTTTTTTTTGTCTTTTCTATTTTTCTTTTGTTCTTCTTCCTTGTTGCGGCCACCGCCAATTGCCTGCCAACCATCAACCACCTCCTGCTGCCCGCGGGCACTGTTGGCAACCGATCACCGGCGACGGTTGCCGGTGCCTGTAGCCCACCCACCGCTGCCCGACCCATCGGCCGACGATCGCCACTATTCATCGGCAGCCTGCCATTGCCAACCGCTGCACGACCGCCGCCTACGGGCGCAGGACCACCGACTTTAGTTGCCAACTACCGCCCACAACTCACCGGCCACCACCCCCTCCCACGGCTAGTGGGCTGTGGGCGACAATCCTGCGGCGGCGGTTGGCGGCGATGGTCGACGACGGTCGTGTGACGGTCGTGCGGCGATCATGCGACGGTCGTGCGGCGGTCGGGCAGTGATCGTGCGACAACCGGGCGGTGGTCATGCGGTGACCATGCGACAGTAGGCAGCGGTCTCCGTGAATAAGAAGAAAAACCAAATAAATACAAAATTTATAATTTTTTACTAAATGCATTTCTATTCTTTTTCTATTTCCAAAAATAGAAATTTTGTATAATTACCAAACACCTTACTTTACTTAGAAATTATTCCCGGAGTAGAAATAGTTTTCAGGAATAGAAACGTTGCCATGTACACCCTAACAATCCATTGCATCTCTTCTCCAATTACATGACATTCTGAGCAGGTAAAACCTAGTTTGTCTGGAAACTTTGAACCTCTAATACTATTGTTTTGGGAATCACATTTCAAATATTGTAAGTGATAAAAGTTATGCCTTGTTGTGATATGGATAAGCGAAATTATTTGCATCTGTCACTTTTACACCGCCAGCAGTGTTGAAATTGTCCCTAAGAATGGAATATTTGCTGATGTATTAATCACCTTGCAACAGGAAATTCATAGAGATTTATGATGATGAGGAATTTGCAAATAGATCGAATGGTGTCATCAGAATGGCAAGGAATCAACCGACTTTGGCATCCCTTAGAAAGCTTGTAGTAGTTAAGGTGGCTTGCATGTATCGAAAGTCTACATTAGAACAAATATCAAGCCATTCTTCAAAGTAGGGGAAGTTTAAGGCTCGAGATTATACAATTATTTTATAATCGACCACAGCTAAATGACATCATAATTTTGTTCAATTTTGGTGAGAAAATTTACACATAAGTTCATATTTTATAAAGCGCAAATCATGAGGGAAATTATTGTGGAAATGATCAATAGGATCTAATTTGAGTAAATTTTACTTTTTATCTTCAATCTTTTGTGAATTTTATGAACTAAAAAAAAAAAACTAACTCGAAATAATTGAAAATTTTCAAACTATCGATTCAAATGACGATACATGTAGTTGCAAATAATGT
Organism: Eucalyptus cloeziana; assembly: GCA_014182715.1. Lineage (NCBI taxonomy): Eukaryota > Viridiplantae > Streptophyta > Magnoliopsida > Myrtales > Myrtaceae > Eucalyptus > Eucalyptus cloeziana. Next base: position 676,027 of record CM024644.1, read on the forward strand.
TTTAGAAAAAACCTAGATATAGATATTTTTCATTTAAAACAATCGATTTCTTCTTTTTGGCAACGAATAGAAAAATAATGTCTGGCAAAAAATAGAAAAATAAGGTATTCGAAGGTAAAAGGTGAAGAAGGTCCCAGAATGCTGCAGACCCGAAAGCAGAAATGGAGTATGTTCGGGGTCTTCTTCTTCTTCTTCTTCTTCTTCTCGATCGTCGAAGCAGAGGAACCGACGCATGGGGATGATCAGAAGCAGCTTCTCCTTCATAGCGGGGACGGTGTGCGGGATTTACATAGCTCAAAACTACGACGTTCCCAACATCAAAGCCGTCGCCAACGACGCCGTTCGCAAGGCCAAGCAGATCGAGGAGAGATACCGCAAGCCCAGCTCCATGTCCAGAGACGATGGCGGACGCCATGTTTAGCTCCTTCAACGTATTCTTTTTTGGTAGGTAGCTCGAGGGGAAGAGAAAGGATCGACAGGCTCTTTATGGGTAGTAAAGTTTCTTGAATCTCTCTTTTAAGGGGGGTTTTTTGGGGGCTTCTGTATGTCATCAATGCAAGTTTGTAGCTTTAGATATTGGTTTATCTTTGGCAATTTGTAATGCAAAAGTGGAGAGTTTGTTTTCTTCTTCAGTCCAATATGTTCCCTGAACATTTGATCAGATGCTAGTGCTGGTGAAGTTCACTGGGTAAATGTTGGACATATAAGAGTTTCACTTTTTGCTTAATTGGTCCTCGTTGTGTTCCCATCATGAAAAGTGTTCATGAAGTGAAACTTTTCAGTCTGAGATAATTCGACTGGGGCGATTGGTCTTTAAGAATGAGCGATTCAGCTAGAAGGTGCTCTAGCTCTTTAAGAGCCATCGAGAGAGCTGGTCTCACTTTTACTGGCCTCTGTTTTTGGGCACATGAGGCAGCAGATCTTTCCCATGTATTGTGGAGTAGAATTTGCAGAACTCGAATGCAATTTATCTGCGCGTCGAATTAGGGGCCTTACTCCTGTTTCATTCCATGGTTTTTTTGGCTACTCCTACTGGTTGTGGAACTTCAGATTTACTCTTTGATATGTTGAAGATGTAGACTTTCATTGTCAACATGTTTTTCTTGCCATGCTTTGATGAGATCCTTCTGTTACCATCTCTATTCTATTAGCAGGAGATTTGTCATTCTAGATTATCCTTGCGTCTTTCTAATTGTACGAATGTTATGTGTTCGCTCATGATGGACTCCTCTCTTCATCTGATTCTGATCCTGTTTCTGCCTGTGATTCACATGATCGTCTTGGATTGGAGAAGTGATTTATTCGCTATTACTACTGTTGAGTTTCGATTGAAAGGTCTATGCTTTTAGTTTTCTGTTGCTTAAGCAATAGAGGCTTTAGGACCTTCCGCAATCCGTTATGCTTGTCTATGAAAGATCATCAAGGACAAGGTCATGATACTGTATTGACCTTGCGTGTTTCAAAATTGCGTAGCTCCGGTGTATACCTTCCGTTTATTTGTTTAATCACCCTGAGATATCTAGTACTATGTACCGTGACTGTTTTGTCTGCACGACATGGATTCGGTCCTGTTCTTTCGAACGAGGCATGTAGCATTGATCAGCACAATCACAATTTGTGTTTTAAGTGGCTTGAGGATGAACCCTGAAGCACAGAACAGCTCTCACATCAAAAGAGCCATCACATAGTGGCGTGTCAACAAGTAGCTCTTTGTACACACTGATTCCTCGTTAATTTTTCTTTTTCACACAACATTTTCTTTTGACTGCCGCAGTTTGCTGATAGGCTTAGTAACTTCCGGTTGAATTTCCTTTGGATCATGAAATGGAAAGATCGATAATTCAAATTCAGAAGTTGGCAATTCTGTATGAACATTTTGTGTTCCTTAGGGACAACATCAGGCTATATGTTTCTTCCCCGTTCCCCCGATGGGTGGATCGCTACTTGTTAGAGAATTTTTCATTCTTGAGAAAACCCTTTTTTCTGTGTTAATTAGGTGTACATGACAAGGGGGAAAAATATTGAAAGGTAGTTGTCTGGATCATTGTTGTAGAATCTTTAAGGCCTAATTTTTCTTTTCTTTTATTATAGGAAATGCGGGTAGCTAGCTTTGTTAATAAAGGCATTATGGACAGTATGGGGAAGACCCCTTACAATAGACTTTGTATTTGAATGATGAGTTGGTTAGGCAACTATTGCTAGGAATGCCGGTTGACTGGCCATTCAAGTTCGAACCCAAAAGACCAACATTCACGTGTAACATGCTCCCATGTCACCACAGTCGGATTGTCAAATTAAAAATCACCTCTTAGCAGTCTACTCTATCATTGCTTAAAACCGAAAAGTTCCTCATACGAGGATCCCATTTCCAAATGCATTTCTCACGATCTCACTGAAAAAAATGGCAAAAGATCTTCAGATTTTTGTATGTTTTTTCCCTTCTACATCCATGTTTGACGATACAAAATTTCATTCATTTTTCCAACCAAGCAGTTGCAGCCGGTGCCCACAAGATGATGGAGACCTCTTTCTCTGCTTTGAGTTTGGTCCTGAAAAGAAGCTGTACCAGCTAGTCATCTCCTCGATACTACCTTTGCTCTGGCAAACTCCAATAGTCAGAGGATTTGATCTTTGGTTTTGAGTATTGCCGAATTTCGAATTTCTGCAAAAATGAAAGTTTCTTCAGACAATTCAAGCCCAGTTTGCGCCTAGTACTCATTGAGGATGAATGTGATCAGGCTTATTCACTGTGAAATAATCGTTTACAAATGTGCTCTCACACTCATACCAAATAGTTTCCTTCTATTTGTCCGATGGGGCTCATTTTTCCATCTCCACCTTACAGACACTTAAACAAACAAAATCGGAAATGATCTTTTCTTGAAGTAATCCGTCTTTACCAAAGCTCAATCCCAAGGAACGCGATGCACCAGAAATGTACAGACAGAAATACAAACAAGCAAAAGAACCGAACTCCTTCGTGCCCTTGACTCCTCAACTTTTGCAGCCACCTGGGCAACGATGAGCCTAGTGAGAAGCAGCCCCCGCAATCAAAGCAGCTGCCATGAGCATCCAGAAAACTGCGCCCCAGCTCTCTGCAGAAATGTAGCCTGTTAAAAACCGCCCGATGGCAGCCCCAATGGAGCCCGTTCCATCTATGATTGCCGTCACTGTGGCAAGTGCTCCGCGAGTTCCCTTAGTTGCATTTGACATTGTTATTTTTACCTAATATTCTTATCTTAGTTATTGTCATTTCAATCGAGGGTTAGTATAAATCATATTATTCAATATCTTACTTCCATATAATTAAAATAAAAATACATCCACATTATTTATTGCTGTAATTTTATAAATTCATTACTAAGCACTAATTTTTCTTATTTTTTATTGTGAATCAATACAAAAAATTGAAAAGTTCTGTGCAATGTTCAAAGCCAATTCTTTAGCATTTTATAATCGAAATAGCAATTTTATCCAAATGGTATATACACATAAAGAGCATAATTTAAGTTAACCATATGGAAACGAATTTTCCTAGATTAAATATGAATAAATTATAGTAACACAAGTCGAGTTGAGTATAGATAAGGATATATACGGTTCACTAATTTTGCATTGCATATAAATGGATTAAAAAATGTTAAATAGATCAATTTAAATATGATCATTTTCGATCGGACTTGACCCAACTTTTTTTTTTTTATATCAGAAAGATGCTTTTATTTATCTCATAAAGCTGGGCCTAGCCAGCAGAACCCAAAACAGGGACATCATTCCAGAGGAGAGCCCAAAAGGCCTGGGGTAGGGAAATATGCCAATTTTCCGGAAGTTCTTTTCTTCTATACCCGACCCAACCATTTGACGATGCTAGTAATATCCACTTCAGAGCCGGTGCCTTCCGACAACATTTATAAATGTGCTCTCATACTTAAACCAAATAGTTTCCTTCTATTCGTCCAATGTGACTCGTTTACAAACACTTAACAAAATCGGAAATGATCTTTCCTCGGAGTAACTTTTCCACAGCTCCATCCCATGGAACATGATACACCAGAAATGTACAAAAAAGCAATACAAACAAGCAGAGCAAACCGCCACTCCTCCCCGACCCCCGAGTCCGTTCTTTTCAAATTCCTGTCCCTCCGCGCATATGCTCCTTCCTCTTCATCTTCGTGGAGACCAAGGACGCCTTCCCCTCAAAATCAATTCATGTACAGAGGATTCGATACCTACTTGCAATGATATAGGCATCGAACTCCTTTTGCAATTACACTTCGACCGCAGCGACGGAACCCCTTCGCGCCCTCGACTCCTCAATCTTTGCAGCCACCTCGGCGACAATAAGCCTCGTGAGAAGCAGCCCTGCAATTAAAGCAGCTCCCATGAGCATCCAGAAAACTGCGCCCCAGCTCTCCGTGGAGATGTAACCCGTCAACAACGGCCCAAGGGCAGCCCCAATGGAGCCCGTTCCATCTATGATTGCCGTCACCGTGGCAAGTGCTCGCGAGTTCCCTTTCAGAGAAGCGTGTGTCCCCAGGTCGGCCGAGACGGCTGTTGTTATCAGAGCATAAGGCCCGTTTACGAAAATGCCGGTGATGAACATGAGCGTGATGTTTACAGGCAAGGAAACATATCCGTAGCATCTGTACAGAAAGAGCGCCGGAATGGCGCAGTACATGAAGCTCGCTGCTGTTATGGCCCTAGCGTTCAGGCGATCGGATATGTGACCAGCCAGGATCCCCCCAATGACTCCTCCGACATCAAACAGTGTAGACAAGTCTCCTGCAGTTTCGCTGGACAAGTACTCCCCATCTATAGCTGCAAAATGACGATAAACACGTGAAAAACAGCATAACACAATTCTTCTATGGTAAAATGAACAGAGTTAAATAAACACGCGAAACAGAGGTTTTAATGGTATTATGATGCACTTTAGACGAAACAAATTTCCATAAAGCACGATCCATGATGAAATTACTCTTAAAAGTTGCCTCGCAAGCAGATTAAAACAATACAATTGGAATTACCCGTGTGACTGAGGTAGTACGGCAGCCAATAGAGGAATGTGTATGCAACCAATTTGGCGAAGAAGAGGCAGAAAGCAAAAGGTGCCACCCCCGGAATCTTCCACGCTTGTATGAACCCCACGGCTTGCTCCTTATCCTCCGAATCAGCGTGTAACAAGGGGTCTGTCACTTCCTCTCCTACTTTCTTGGGAGGGTTCAGGTCATCGTCTTTATCAGCTCCGACAGATTCAGGACTAACAGGTAGAAATAAGAAGACCACCACACCCATAAATGCAATTATGAGACCGGGAACAACAAAGGACCAACCCCATCCATAGCTCAACATAGCAGAAGCAATCAAAGAACCCACAATATTGCCAACAGATGTGTGAGCGTTCCATATACCCATGATAAGCCCTCTCTTACTCTTGCCAAACCAGTTACCGACTACGGCAACGACCGAAGGCCACCCAGTCGATTGGAACAAACCAGCAACCATTTGCACAATGAGAAAATAATAGAACTTATGTATGTTTGCCCAGTAGGCAACGCCAAACAGTGAAGTAAACAAACCGGTCCCAATCATCCCTACAGTTAGGAGAATCCTCAAATTCGTTCTATCTCCTAACTGGCCGGAGCAGTACATCCCCAGGGCATACATGGAGAGGAAAGCCACATCGAGGTCAGCGAGCAATTCCGTGCCGTCTGATCCATTAAATGGGGCCCAACCACTATCGCTACCCAGTGGTCCAGAAAAATTTCTGGCTTCAAGTGGACTAGGCAAATAGCCTCTCCTCCATGATTGAAACTTCAAGCCTACTTCAGATGACGCAGGATCAAGAGTGCTCTTAACAACACTCGTGGTTTTCCGATTAGCATGATAGCATGTATAGGCAAGGAATGTGACTATCAAGACAATGCTTTGGTGTGTTCTGAAGGAAATGGGACTTCTCTTTATGTACTCAACAAACCGAATTCCCAGCGGCTTGCGGTAACTATCTGTTGCTGAAGTCTCCAACAGTGAACCCATGTAGAAGCTGAGGATTGCTCTATTACTGGATGCTGATGCTCAATCAGAAGTTCAGAACCCGGACCAGTATCCTAACTTGATAGCCTCACACGGGAAGCTGAAAAGAAAGAGAACGTCCCATTATAAACCAATCAAAAATAGTGAAACTGATGCGACAAGATTGACCTAATTAATGCCCGACAAATGCCACAACAACATCAATCGTGCATCATTTACTGGTTAACTGCACACGGTAAGGTCATAAACGCAATAGTTACACGAGCAAAGCTGATTACCAAAATTGAATAATTGAACGTGCATCTTGGAAACAAAGCTTCTGACTTGGGCTTCCTGGAAAAAAATGCAGGACAGTTTCAATCTTTATTCGATCGCTGCACATACTGTTTCCAAATAGTTGCTGCTTTCTTATTCACGTCCATCTTGGAGGACAAGTCCAAAAAGCAGAACAGCAACAAGTTAATTATCTTAATGGAGGAGATCTTACATGACGATCCATTATTCACACAGAACTCTCCACTTTCGTTCTTACGCATGAACACCAGAATTCAGACAAACAAGAACCAAGAAATCCGATAGAGTAGATTGACTTAGAAACGCCAGCACACTGGCAAACCAAAATAAAGAGCACCCAGAAACCGAAAATGCAAAAAGAAAAAACGATCATGCTGAATAAAAGCATTCACAAGGCAAAGAGCGTACGAGCAAAGCAACTCCTTTCGACCGATGTTCGACCGCAAGAAAAACCACCCGTGGCTCTAATCCAACTCTTAGCGACGAACCCCTCCCCACCAAGAAATCCACGCCACCACTCAGGAAATAACCGAAAGATTCATCGACAGGATATAACATTACGGCGGAGAAGCTGATAAAGTCAACAACGGGTACACAGAAATCAAGAAGAGGCATCGTCCGGAGGAGCAATCAATACCTCTTTGCTCGAACAATGCTTTTCTTTTCCTGTCCTCCTCCTCCTCCTAAACCTCTGTTTCTCCCCTGCGTTTCTTTCCTTCCCTCTTTCCTTCTCGGTAGCGTGAAGAAGAAGAAGGAGAGAGCTCTCTTTCCTTCTCAGGGGCGTGAAAAAGAAGAAGAAGAAGAAAAAGAAGAGAGCTAGCAGAAGGAAAGCTCTCAGCTTTATTGGTTGCAATGGAAGCCCGGGGAGAGTTTGTCAAAATGCCAACAATAAATTAAAGAGAAAGTCGCACCACAACCCAAGTGAGAACTGAGAACTACTTCTACGCATACCAAATACCAACTCTGCCCTCTCTCTGCGGAGCCGCAATGACGACTCCACCTTTAACCCTTCCTCTCTCTGTTTTCTCCCACAATGGAAACGACAATGAGCAAAACATCGTGTGCGCAATTACAGGAGAGGATAGCCCGGTCCGTACATTTTAATAAATGCCGAAAATCCAAGACATTATTTATACGTCAGCTTGCAAGTCACTATTCACCCACCGAAAAGGTCGATGTAATAATTCTGGCATGTGAATTAATAGCACGTGTCCCGGCTAAAGGCAAAAGAGAGAGAGAGATGAGAACTTTTATTTTTCATCGCGCGGTCCCGAAAATCGATCGATTGAAATCGCCTAATCATAGTTGAGAGGTGGTGAAGGCGCATCCTGTCGACTTCTTTTTTGGGTTTTCTTAATCCGTCCCTCCCTCTTCAGTCTCCGCACGTTCCCCTCGTGCGCCCCCTTTAATCGGTCGTCCCCCTCCCCCGATCAGCAGTTGAATGAGACGACGAATGTGGACGGAAGAAACCAACGAGAGGGTACGAGTGAAAAAAAAAAAAAAAAGGAACGTTCGATTCTTTGGTGCTCTCTAGCATGTTCATCTTGATCGTTTGTTTCGGCACGGGAAAAACAGAAGAATATGATCCGTTTGTTTGAAAAAAAAAAAATTAATGTCGATTTTTTGACTTCTCAGTTAGTTGACCAAATACTGATTGGTTTACAGAAAATATTTTCTATGAACTGAAAATAACAAATTTAGATCGGAGGAAAACGATTTTTTTTTCTTCTGCTAAAGAAAAAATCACTTTCACCAGGCTATCAAATTAATGGAAATTTAAATATTTTTGATGGAAAATATTTTTCTTGTTACAAAGTTTTCATTGAGACAAATACATCATAAGGTCTCTTTTGATAATTGAAAATGATGGAGTTCTTTAGGCACGTATGATCATAATGCGTCTCCACTTGCTTTTTTAAGTGGTGTTGGTCTAAGGTCGTTACCAATTACTATTCATCAAGTAACAAAGACACCTGAGTCATTCGATTATAGCTTTGTCAATAGAAAATTGTTTTTGACTTTTCCATATTCAGAACGTGATTACCATATTCAACGTTTGGATCTGGTCTTTTTTAATATTTCCAAAAAATGTTAGGGCATATTAGCGAGAATAATCTTTAATTTTAATCCTTGTATGAAACATCCTCCTCGTAATTTAAATTTCATAATTACCATCCTCACTTTTTACAATGATTATCGAGTTGCGCATCTCGCTTGCACATGTTCTATTAGATTGTCATTATATTTCTCAAACTAAAAAAATAAAATAAAATAAAAATAAAATAATAAAAAAAAAAACCCAACAATTATTCATACTCCCCTTCTTTCCTAGAAATTTGCTCATCCCAACACAGGTGTGAGAAGAAGGGCGCAAGAAGCAATTCATGTCCCAACAATCATTTGCCAGACCTCAAGGCCTCGTGTCTATATAACGACATTACAGTAGTTCAAGTAATATCCTGCCATAGTTAAAATCGAACATTAGTAAATGACGGAAGAATTCTCTTCAAGTTGGCGCATTGGGAGATTTTCACTTGGGATTTAAATGTCATCTGTTTGAATCCCATCAATTGCATGCAAATTACTTTGAATCAAGGTTGCCTACATAGACCAAAGGCCTCCAAATAGTTAGGTCTCCACGTCCATGTCTTTAGATTATAAAAAGTGACAAAAGAGAACTAACTAGACATGATCTTTACTCAACTAAGAGATCAATTCTTCAAATAATTGGTAAATGAAAAAATCGTTGGGAGACACAAGTGAATGCAAAATATCATGTCAGAATTGCAATCAAGCATTATTAAATGATAAAAGAAAACCAAGTGGACACAAATCTTCTTAAATAAGACATCATTACCTCAACTAATTGGTAAATGATAAACCACCGAGAGACAAAGTGAATATGAATTTTGATAAACTATGATGCAAGATATCTAATTTATCACTCTTACTCTTTTGTAAATACGTGAAAAAAGAAGAAGAAAAAGTGGCAAATATGCCAAATAATTGTATTACATGCTCGGCTCATCACGTAAGACCACAAGCGATTTACGGTGCAGATGGGGGAAGGTTCCTTCCGCCTTCATTGCCTTATGAAATCACGCGTCTTTCAATGTTCCTTTGGGCGACGACATAGACTTTTGCGAACACGTTATCTTGTCCTTTCATGTTCATGAAAATAAATAAGTGCTATCATCTGGGATTTTCTTTTTGTAGGTTTACCTCACGTGAGCATAGCTCGGTGCAAAAATGACATGGGATAAACGATTAAATCCTGGATTATTCTTGTCCATTTGGGATATTTTATAGAGTTTTTTTTATTTAATTTGGTAGACTCAGAGCAAAACTCGTGTGAAATGGCCCAACCTATTTCTCGTCACGTGTGGCAAGCCATTACCGGGCCCGTCTATCCTGACGTTCAGTAAGTGCGACCACCCCCGATTCCCTATATCAAGATCGCCTCATGATCTTTTTGGTGAATCACCTCTGTCCCCTCACTATAAATACACATAAAAAAGTCATTTAGCTTTTGGGCTTTGATTGCTGGCCCCCTCTTTTTTGGTCAATAATTGTTGGCCTTTATTTTTATTTTTATTTTGGTCGATAGTTGTTGGCCCTTCGATACTTCTAAATATTAGGAATTTAATATTTCTATTGACCTCATCGTTTTGAGATTTAATGACTTTAGCAGCAAATTATTGAGAAATTCTGCGAATAACGACATAAATTTCATCTTCTACCATCTAACATTCAAGTCCAATAGAATTGTCAACTCTTCCTCTCTCGCCCTCTCTACTTCATCCCACTTTTGATATTACTTACGCGTGATGCTAGCCCCTTCCTTAAAGACAAGGAGACCTCAACACAAAACTTTCTTAACAGCTTTTACAAAAGAAAATGGCCTTTTCTCATTCCTTACAAACATGTTGTGACTAACAATGCTTCAAAATTTGTTCTTATTTTAGGTGGTGCGAGTGCGCCTCAGTATAGGTGGATCTCATGCACGATTCATCCGATCTAATGACATTTGTATTATTTTAGCTTGCCCGAATCAAAGTTGTATAGAATGGATATCTACCGGGTGATCACTTCAAAAAAAGGTAAATTTCCTTATGCAAATTGAAAGTTTAAACACGAGTACGTCAACAATAGTAAAGTGGAATGCTCACTTGAGCTTGTAATCAAGTGGGCTATTAAAAGCGACAGAATGTTGTCGATGGATTGGATTGATAGATGCGTTAAGATTCTTTAATCCACGCTTATTTTGTATGCCCCTTCCCCGAGATGAAGAGATGCCCGATCACCATGATGGATCCAGCAAAATGGAAAAAAGAACGGAGGGAAGTGGGACACTATGTTGGGGGATGGGACATCCTTTCACCGTCCTTCTCAATGTGCACTTTCATTACGTTGGACGAAGCGTTCCGTAAACAAACTCTTACTTCATTTAATTCAAGGCGGAACTCCTTCGGGAATGTAGGGCAATAATTGGGGCCTTATGTTCAACCGCATCTGCCAATTTCACCAGCTAAGTTCGCGCGATCAGGCTACGATCGGTCTTAGGAAAAGAAATGGAATAACGTGACATCGCACTCTGCAATGGTCCAATACTTTTTAAGACCATTTACCTAAAATCCAAAAACGATAGCAATGAATAATCACATAGGATACCATAACTTAACCGAAAATATTAACATCGAGTTGCATGATGGTGGCAACTTTTGGGTCATGCTAAACATAGAAATAAATGATGATATTAAAGTGTGAAGTGGAAACGACAAAGTCCGCGATGCCTCCCCCTTCCCACATGTCTCTCTTTTACTTTTATTGGAATGAAACCCCACATGTCTCTCTTTTACTTTTATTGGAATGAAAATGAATCAGTCAATCAAAGCTTATTTGTGAACCGCAATATCTATTTGACAAATAAAAAATGAGTTACTGAATAACAAGATGTTTAGTATCAACCTACTTTAAAAGTTCAAAAGAAAATCTCATGAGCAATTTCTCATTTCATAATGGCGATTCGAGCCCATTCTCAAAGGGTATCATGCTTTCCATATCTTTCATCGTCGAATTGAGAAGACTTTCCCAAATTAGCACCATCAAACGGTTAACATCTATTACTTTTCAATCAAACGGTAAAAGATTATAAAAGGCAAGGAGACTTCGGTTGTTCCTGTCGTTTAAAAGGGTAGTTTCGGATTGTGCCCAAAAAAAAAAAAAAGGTCACCGAGGCAAAATTGTGAAGTGGGGTAGGATGGTCATTGCAAGGGGGTCCAATTCGACAATCATAGGGAGGAAAGTACCCGGGGGGGGCCGAGTTGTGCAATAGCATATTGGAATCTCCGCAAAGTATATTCCTGACGTGTAGCCGCCGACTACTTGCTTAAATAATTGCATGACCTTTTATTCACTAAATAATCATTTCAATGCTATTTATTTTACACGAATTCTAAATTTCCATAATATTAGACGCGCGAACGGGGGAAAAAAACTTAGTCTACTGAAAATCGTGATTTTGCATCGGTTTGCGTTATTTTTTTGGGTCCAAATTCATTTGGTAATTAAATAAGTTTTTTTTTTTTTCACCGGAACTGTTTAATGAAACCTTTGAAAAAGATAAAAAGCGGTCCCCACGAATCGTGGACCGGCTGAGGGGGGCTGAGGGGGGCGTAGGGGGCCTTGGTGACGTGGACGAATCAGTGAGTTTCAGCTTGGCGGATGTGATGACGCGAGCAAGGGCACGTGGAGGCACGAGCTCTTCCAGCTCGCCTCGGTCGCCGCGGATAGAAACAGAAGGGAGAAAGAGTGGCGGAAGATGGCCCCGTTTTTTAGTGTGTCGCTTCGTCAGAGGGGGAAATAGCGTCGGAAATTTCGTGAATTGGCGTTTTTCAGGCGATCTGCGGCGTGAATGAATGGAATGCAGCGAGGAGATCGTTGGACTATTGCAATTATGGTTATGGCAGGAGGACACCTCTGCCTTTTGGGCATGATTCTTATATAAAGCCATCGCAGTCCAATCGATGAAGAGATGATCGATTATCAGTCCAATCCAATCTCATCCAAAAATCAAGAACCAAATCAAGAGGAATGGTTCTTAATTTATGAAATCGAGATTGGGCCGATTGTTCTTAGGATCAAGAATCGGATCATTCGTCCAGTCTAATCTGATGGAAATGATAATTTGCCAAATTTCACATTCATCTTGTCTTGATCAATAGCCCCAGTATTCTCGAGCGAGAAAATGAACAAGGGAGGGAGGGGGGTGCCTCTTATGGCCAGATCATTCTTTAGCTTCATGGTGACTTCTCTGCCCACCAAGTCCTTCAAGTAGGAGAAGAACAACTGAAACAAAGCGCGCGCACACTACATCATCGAAAATCTCTCACCGCAACACTAAATTAAAAAGTGAAGAACTGCCTCAATGCCAAGTGAGCAACAAAGAATCGCGAGCAGCAAAAACCCTAGGCAACCACACATTTGAAGCGTAATCACGTTGAGTTGGAGAAGAAAAGGCTTAAGAGAGAAGCACCATCGATGTGACTATAAACTCGTCGAATCATTTTGAGCAAGAGCTAAGGGGGAAGCAACTCACTGACATAGTCAAGAGAGGGAAAGAGCTAGAGGTGAGAGGCGAGAGGCAAAGAGTGATGAGTGTCGTCGAGCATTAAATGTCGAGTGCAGAGCATCGTCAAGTGTTGAGTGAAGAGCGTAGAGCTCTGAGTAGCGTGAGATTGATAGGGGAATTGGAGAAGGAGAGATTAGATTGCGGTTTACTTGTTGTCTATTTTGAAATTAAAAAATAAAATATATTTAGACAGTCTGGTTCCCGTTTGGGAATCGGAATTAGACCGAAAATCACTAGTTTCAATTTCTTGGAATTGAGAACCAAATCGAAAGGAACCGTCCATAACTGATTGGTCTAGTTTGGTCTAGGCAATTTCTGGTTCGATCAATCGTCTTGCTTACCTCCAATGGACCTTGACAAAATGAGAGAAGCTTATGGAGGATAAAGAGCGCTGAAGCAATCGATTGCAAAAAAAGGGGCGAAAATGAATACAAATCGAAAGTTGCTGCTTTATTAGGAAGAGATTCAATTAATGTCGAAGCACGGCATACTCATTCGCATGAGCAGATCATCGCTTGTTAAGTGTCGTGAAATTGCTCCATTTCGTTTCGAAACGATATCGGACGCACTTGTCGTGCGGCTATTTCTAGTCTATTGGGATAGGAACATTTATAATCGCCATCTCTTTCTTTGTCATTTGACAAAAGAAATTAATGCTGCGAGACGCACCTAAAAAGTCTTCGTGTCGGGAGACAATATCGGGCTGACAATTGGGCGGACCTATGCTATGTCCATGAAAGAGCCCCAACGACTGAAGGAACCCAAGCCCAAGCACCTCTTCACTGTTCCTCGCGAAAATCTATATGTTATTGCAGATAAATTGTTCATTACACAAAAACAAACAACTTGATCAGACAATGATAGAGACTATTTTTTTCTCCTTTTCATAGTCCAGGTCATTAAATAACGTGAATCTCTTAAGTCTAAGCCTTTGACTTGTGCATATGACTCTGACCGAAGAGCAATTAACACCTAGTTGGTGAGATTCAAAAGGTGACCTCTAGTTTCTCGGTCAGAATTTCTCTGGCACTCCAACAACTGCGCCAGCTCTGGGGTTAAAATACATACGTTTCTATAGCCGGCGGTTCGGTCCACATTCTATTTCAATGGCCACTAATAGAAAACAAAGTTGTGCTCTATTTCCTTCCACAATCACCGCTGTACCCAACCAAGGGAACTGTGCTAATCTGTGGTTGGGTAGAGTGCCATTAGGCGTGTTAGCACAATCGTAGGTTTTTCACCCACTCTCACTCACCCCAGGTGTAGAAGGCTACTATACCTACCTATCCAATAGTAGTCGGAACTGAAATCCCAACGTGGTGTCTACCTTCATCATCGTGAGACCCCCTAATTCTCTATCTATCTTTGTCTTCCCGACAGAGAGGGAATACGGAGGACGGCGCGGGGTCTCCCACCCAGGGCGGATCTCCCGCCTGTTTCCTCCTTAAGCCTTTTTAATGATTTGCCCAGATCCAAGTTCTATCCGTCCAAAAAAAATACAAACACTAATCAAGTTTCAAGTAGTTTGCCTTTTTTATTCACCTGAACGAATATATATCTGCGTTGGCCTCGCTTTTTGCCTCGGACAAGCTGAAGACGATATTTAAGAACACAAATTCCAGTCAGCTACAAAATGCTTCAAGATTAATGAAAAACCAAGGAATTAGCTGAAGCTTAATGTACGTGCTCATTGTTATATTATGTGCATGCAGCTGCAAAAGTTTTAACGAATCGTACGCAACGGCACGAATAAATGAAAAAAGCTTACACATGTGAAAAGGTTGTTGAATGTCCCAAGAAGCATCTCGGTATCATGTAACATTTATGGTCGAACGAGTTGATTTTCAGAAAACAACCCAATTACGGCAATGCAGGGCGAGCATTCCAAGAGACGCACATGAAGGGTGTGCAATATCGACCATTATGACAAGATGCAATGCGACCTATGTATTTGACAAGCGGATGCAAAAATTCTACATGACCGATGTAGGACTTTATGAGCATGAGAAACTCACGTGAGCTCAGGCAAATTTCAAGAAAAGAATAGGTATAGATTGAGGAGTAACCACTTTTGAGCAATCCAAGCATATCCTTATAAAGTGCCCACCCCACCAAGTTCCAAACACTAAAAAGTGTAATTCTGGTCGCTACTCCACCTCCTCAAGTAACAACATATCTGAGCTTCGGAAAGATATTTATCAATACACTTTCCAGGCGACATACAAAAATACAGCTTGGGAAACTCTATATTAGAAAATAGATATGCAGCTCAGTACTTCGTGCTAAAAGCGCACGGCAAGCCATCATTTCAAGAAGCCTACCTAGGTACCCCCTGCTCGGACTACACCCCCTCTTTTCCACATATAGAGTATAGATGACCAACACGTAAATGAACTAAATATAAGTTCGGCGTTTACAAATCGTTTCAAAAGTCGATACTTCACATGGAGGGTGCTAAGATCTTGACAAAAAGACCGGGAAAAATTTCACATGTGCCAGCAGAACTTGTTCGGCAAAAGGATAAACCTCATCCTCAAAATATGTCGGCTCCGATTTCGACCCAAGGAGCATTGAAATCTCGGGTGGAATAATGGGAAGACCAGAAAAGCGCGAAAGGAGCAAAATAATTGGAAAATTCCACCAATATTCCCTTTCTCAGGGTGAAATTTCTTTTCAAATATTTACACAGCCAGGCCTGCTGATATGATAAACTGGTCCTTTATTTCTCATATTTTCTCAATACACATTTTGACAGGAGTAAGAATAACGTTCCTGGGCATGGAACCCACCATTATAAGTTTATAACACGAAAACCCTACTGACACAGCGAGAAACATGTACCCTGAATCGAGATGGATTACTGATAACGTGCCTTTCCTGCAGACTACAATTAAAACATGCTATTTTGGCTGTTATGATAATGAGTTACCTCTGGTCTAGCACTACGTAGTTAGCAAATTCTGTGGCCCAGGGACCGGCTTCCATCCATAATAAACATCACTTGCCTAAGAAAGTTGCATAATAAGCGACCGCAAAGAAGCTACAAAATCACTCTGTAAAAGTTCAAGGTGAAATTGACCAGATCCCAGAGATTGCAACTATTTGTACAAAGGTTACCTTCCGTACAACGTGGCGTAGCTATACGATGGCTCACATGCGTACGTCTGTCTGCCATTTGAACTCCCCCACACAGAATCTTAAGGCGGTTAGATGCAATGGGAGGATTATGAGTGAAATATACCTGCCTTTATTCGAAATGATCAGAAGGTGATGAAACCTAAGTTCGAAATCATCTTCAAGAAGCTCACATCAACCTCAAATAAATCAAAAGGATATATAAGTTAAGCAAATGGCTGAATCACGTGATGAATAATGTAGAGAAGGAAAAAAGAAAACAGTCATGCTATACACAAGGGAATACACCAAATGCTGCACTGGTGAGAAAGGAGCTTAAGGTTACCTTAAGATCAAGGGAATAATCAATATCCCTTGCAGCATTTGCATTCATACATTTTCAGAGCCTGTCCTCTTAAATACTTGGGAAAAAGAGGACCCCCAACCAGTCAATTGCTTTAATTATAAGGAAAGGGCAGGGACTCTGAATCAACCTTTCAGAGGTAATCAGAAGAAAGAAATCTGGTTCAACCAAAAGTCTAAACACAAAATAATGGGAGTTACAACAACAGAACGCTACCTACCTCAACCCTGTTCTCCTTTAACTACATTGATCAGATGGAGATCGTAATACTCTCAACAAAGCTGTGAGATAGGAAAAAGGAGTTTTACAAACCACAAGAAATTACTGGAGAGTTAAGCAAGGGTGATATACTCTCTGAGATAAAAATCTACCTCAATAAGTTTAGAGCTTCATTCAGCTACATATTCCAGATTTCAGTGATCGGGACTTCTAGATGAACCCCTGTAACCATGCCTGACAGGGGAGCGAGACCCACTTCTGTCTTGGTACCGATCCCTGGCACCATCTCTACCTCTCCTGGATCTCCAATCCATTCCCCTACCTCCATCGTAACTACCTCTACCACTCCTCTCTCGTGACCTGTCACGATCTCGACCGCGTTCCCGGTAGCGATCCCGTTCCCTCTCTCTGTCTCTGCTCCGATCCCTGTCCCGCTCCTCATCACGATATCTATCCCTGTCTCTCGATCCACTTCTTCTACTCTCCTGCTCCTTTTCCCTTTGCTTCTTCCTCTCTTCAGCTTCTTTCTCCCTAGCTAGCCTTTCCTCTTCCCTTTTCTTCTCCTTAGCAGTCTGGAAGAGCAACAAACTTTAGTTAATCAGCGAAAGAAAGCTCTGCTTGCATCAGAAACCTTCTTACTAGCCATCATACCTTATACCCTGTGATGAAATCCCGAACCATACCATAACCCACATGCTGTTTCCCTGTGACATGAGATTGAATCCTTTCAGCTGCGTCATTTGCCACTAGGAAAGAACCACATATCTCGCAAAGAGCCATCTTTTTCTCCTGTGTAAGCATCAATAGCTTCTCATTCTGAGGTTGCTGTGTCAAGGATGTCTTTTCAGCATTTAGCAGCTCCACCTGTGAAAGGGTTTCACCAATTCTTTTGATTTAATACTGTGAATCCGGATGATATTTACATCAAATGATATTTTCAATGAAGAGCTATAGCTGAGATGGGGTGTCCACTGTTTGAAATGTCTTTGTTGGAAAATTAACGTTATTTCCACACAGAGAAAAAGACCTTTTCTTGGCATACACCAGAAATTTCATGTAATAATGGAAACAAGGTATGACCAGATACCTTTCTCATGAGTGCTTCAGCTTCATCAACTTTTCCAGCTTCACCAAGGGATTCTACTTGTTCGAGCAGGTTCTTAATTTTCTCCTCCAGCACAGATAGTTGTTCAGATTTCTCGGCCGACAGCGCCGGAGCTGGGGCAGGTTCGACCTCCTGAGAAAGGCGTTCCCGCCCACGTCTAACTCTTCTATCTAAATCAGAAACCTGCATAAGAATAATTATACATAAGTATTACAGATATGAGAATGCTCAGTTGGAAACAACAGGTGACTTACCAATTTCTCACAGAACTGGCAAAGTTCTGCTTCAAACTTGGCAACATAGGTGTCATGTCTAGGAGACTTCTCAAAGCTGAGGCTCAAACAAAAGATGATTACAATAAAGCATGACAGTAGATTACAAGTAGTAGCTATTTAAGTGACAATCACTAAAATGGTCAAACTGCAATAGCATATGCAATAATTCAGGATGCATCTCCCTCCCTGCCTCCCTCCCTCCCTTTACTGTTCCGTTCTCTGATAGTAACAGCATAAACATGAGGACACAAGGTTCTAGTGGAGTTATTTGCTTTCCTGGGAAAGCAAATGCTTTCGGACTTATATCCTCAATATACCCTTGCTTAAATTTCAAGCACGAGCCACTTAAGGGTAAGGATACACGTTTGAACTTGTTATTCTATCCTAAAGTTGGTTTGTGAGGTAAAAAGTGCAACTACCAAAGCAAGGGAGTACATCCTATACATAACCAAAAAGGACTGGGTTAAGTTTGACTGAATTTATGACCAGAAAAAGAAAAAAAAAATGTTTGACTGGATTCGGCATTCCAAGTCCAGGTGTAAGTAATGCCTTTCAAATATGCAAGTAATACTGATTGAATGCAATCATGCCTTACTTTTCCCAAAGCAAGAACTTCAAGAGGGGGCGAAATCCAAACTTAGCATGGCTTATGCCTCTATCATGAAAGAAGTTTTAGACCATGCTTCCATTGCCAAACAATAACTTAAGTGAATGAGTTTACATTTAGAAACTTTCATAACGCTCAACAATTACGCATCAGCCTATTGGATGTGAATCAGTAACCAAGGCACTAAGGATCTTTGGAGAAAAGAAATCACATGAGAAATAAAAGCATAGCCTCTGAACAATCTCAACTAAGGCAATCAATACCAATTCCTCTTTTCTTGTAGCATTTGCTGCAATGTCATTAATTAAATCTGCAGAAAGTAAATCAGAAGAATTTGTTCTACTCAGACCCGCACCTCTCTTTCAACTTCAGATCATGAATTCTCGAGCATGGTCCTGAAAGAGATAAAAATGGAGGTCATGAGTGGGCAAAACAATGGCACTCAACACACATATCAACCATGATTTGTTACTCAAACAGATTGTAGCAAAAGAAATCACTAATTTGCAATTTCTTATATCACCACCTGTAGCTGAGAATTAGAAACAAGCACCAAAAGGGTAAACATATCTGAAACTAAGATGTGCGTTGTCTCCAGAAACCACACTACACAATGGCACACCCATTATTTTGGATATGAATTTCCCCACTTCTCATGCAATTTAGGCCTGAGAAGTACATGTGAAAATTACACCAACATTGAGCACAATGGCTCCAACAATGATCACGTTCCCATAAAATTCTCCCGCCAAAACTTGTATACTGCTTATTCTAAACAAACCGTCAATGACTCATGCAGGAACGGGGCTTATATAACAGCAAAAGCACAGACTCTTCAAAACTGAAAACGGCAAGAAAGTTAAACCGTCTTCCAGAGTCGGTCAAAGAGAACTTGAGAGAAACAAATGAATCACAAAATTCGCATCTAAGACCATTACCTAGCCATGACAACTGACAAGCAAAGACTCAGAAAGACCCAGAAAACAGAGAGCAAATTCAGGTAGTAGCACACCGAGGTCGCTCCGAGTGTTGACGAAGAGATCATGCGGGCAGAACCGCACCATGTAGAAAGCGCAAACCTCCTTGTCGTCCCACTTGATCTCCTTGTAACCCCTCCTCTCTTCCTCAGTCAAATTCCGAGCTGAAAATCATCCACCGAACAAAAGATCTTAGGGCTCAATCAACAATCCCAACGGCAGATACAAACGCACGAGCCCCTAAATCGACCAGTCCCCATATAGCACGACAGGAAAACCTAAATCGAACATTAAAATTCACAGCCAACGAGCCTCGGAGTCCAATCAACCGACCGACGGCTAATCCAAAACCGACTCTCGATACGCCCTACTCGACACGATGACAAGACCAGGCGATAAAACGAAACATCAGATTCCAGAGCTCGATCGGCAATGGCGACGATGGCTTCACCGCCCCGACGCGACCCGACCGTAACGGAAGCGGGACAGAGGGAGAGAGTACCTGAGCCCATGAGCTCGTCCAGCAAAGCTCGCTGCGCGTCCATCGTTGGGGAATTGCGACGGACCGGAAGGAGAGGAGAGGAGAGGGAGAGGGAGGAGAGAACAGAGGGAGCTTTTTGAGCTGCGACGGTGTGGCTGGCTATGGAGTATATTGTTTCTTCTCCGATAGGAGGAAGGATGATTTATTTGGAAAGTGAATACATGCGCTGAGGAGAATAATAGAGAAAATCCCTAGCGACGAGTGGGGAGGAGCGAGGTCGGGTCCGGATTCTGGTCGAGGTTTTGGTGATGGGCCAAGCCCGACCTCTAATCAGGGCCCAGAGAGTCTTTTCTGGGCTGGACGGTGACATGGGAAATTGGTAGCGAGATTTGTCGAGTTTGGGAGGGGTTGGGCCTTTGGGAAGCTCGGCCCGTGAAACTTCCCAACAATCACAATCGCGATCCCCACAAGATTTTAGTCATGCCAGTGGGAAAAGGAAAATGAGGGAAAATTTCAAGTAAAGGCTCGAAGTATATGAAATGAATTTTCTTTCAAATAATAACTTAAAATGTTATTTTTTTTTTTTTTTTTTTTTCAAATAAGGATCTGAAATAAATCTTATTTTAAATAAGAACATGGAGTGGCTATGTCTATTTCAAAAAAGGGCCTAACTTTCCAGCTGATTAAAGGCATACTTGGAGAGAGTTAGATGAGGCTAGTCCTTGCCTAATTTGGTGAGAGCCACCCTCATGGCCATGGGCAAGGTCGGCCCTCACCAGATTTGGGCAAGGGTCGCCTCTTTAGCGGCCGATAGTGGCCAATGGCTTTGTAGACCCTTGCCAACAAATCGATGAGATTCATCAAGCCCTCACCAACCCTTGCCAGAAAAAAGAAGAAGAGAAAAGTAGAAAAAAAAAAAGAATAAAAAAATAAAAAAATTAAAATTAAAATCATATTTGGATAAGAACACCCTTGACCGGTCAAAATATTTAGTCAACTGGCGAGGTTAAGTCATTATTTGAAACAACCATGGTCACTTGAAGCTATTATTAGACACAGAGTTCACTTCAGGTTCTTATTTGAGAAAATGAGACTACTTTAGATCTTTATTTGAAATTTTCCTTAGACAATGAAATAAATTATTTCTGAACTTTAGCCTAATGTGTAATATCCTTAAACTTTTAATTCGTTTGGTATAATTTTTTAACTTTAACTCAATAGGTAATGTGGTTATTGAACGTTTAATTTATTTAACTAGTTCCTAAAAATTTTGGTAAATATTCATGAAAATGTGCAATATTGTCCTTGCTTTTGAATTAATTGAAGGATCACATCGAACATTTTTATACCGTTCGGGATTATATTGAACATGTATCAAAAGTTTAAAGATCATATTTAATAAATTAAAAATTTAGGGATCAAAATAAATATTAAACTAAAGTTTATGGACTTATATTATGCATGAGGCAAAAGTCCAGAGATTATTGTGTCGTTTGAGAAAAAATTCGGCTGTAGGGAAGCCCGACATTTGAGAAAAAATTGGAAATGTATTAATAATATATATATACATCCAAAAAAAGGAATTATTGGCTCTAAGGTGCAAAACAACCAGGTCCAACCAGAGCAACACCTCGTTCTCGAAAAGGTTATCCGGAAAAGGACCAAACCTGTGGCTCTCCCTCCGCTTTTATATTCCCCCTCCCTCCGCGCGACCAGCCAGCATCGTGCAAGCGCACGTACCTTAAACTCCCGCACTCCCACTTCACGTTCAACATCGCCTCGCCGTCCACTTCCATCTCCGGCCGCTCGCACCATGAACGACTCGGTCGACAAGCTGGTCATCTTCCTTGCCAAGCGAGACGGCATCGATAAGCTCGTCAAGACCTTCCAGTACGTCTCCAAGCTCGTCCACTGGCATGCCGAGTCCGCGCACCCCGACGTCGCCCAGCGCGCCAAGAACTGGGAGGTCGCCTCTGGCCTGAGCCGCAAGGCTTTCCGCACGGGCCGGTTCCTCACGGGGTTCAACGCCCTCCGCCGGTCCCCTGGCCCAACCCCGGCGTTCCGGCTCATGGGGGTGCTGGCCAATGCAGGGGAGATGATCTACTTCTTCTTCGACCACATCCTGTGGCTGTCGAGGATTGGGATGCTGGACGCAGCGCTCGCGCGGAGGATGAGCTTCGTGTCGGCGTTCGGGGAGTCGTTCGGGTACATATTTTTCATCATTATGGACTTCATCATGCTGAAGGAAGGGTTGAAGGTGGAGAGGGAGCTCAGGAGGAAGGCGAGAGAGAAGGAAGCGAAGGACGACGACGACGACGGAGCGAAGGAGCGGGTCGCGAAGATAAGAGCGGATAGAGTGATGCGGCTGATGGCGGTGGCGGCGAACCTGGCGGACCTGGTGATTGCGGTGGCGGATATTGAGCCGAACCCGTTCTGCAACCACGCGGTCACGCTCGGCATCAGTGGACTCGTGTCTGCATGGGCCGGCTGGTATCGGAACTGGCCCTCGTAATTTAAAGGATTGTTGATATTCACTATCGCACAAAGCAAAAAAAAAAAGAAAAAAAAAGGGAGTTAAATGGGAAATGAGAAATGACTTTGTTTTGCATGTGCACCTGGATTTTGGTTTTGTTCATGGCAACATTGCACTTGTGGTGGATGATTTTTTTATGTGGCATGTTCCAATTATTTCTGTCATCATATACTAGGATTTTATCTCAGAAATATTCACTCACAACATCTTGGTTTTACAAACATTTAACGAGTTTTTTTTCTCTTGGTAAATCATTGTTTGTATCTTGACAAAAAGAAAAAATGAAAAAGAGGTGAACGGGAAATGTAAATGACTTTGTTTTGCATGTCCACTTTGTTTTTCGGTTTTGTTCATGGCAATATTGCACTTGCGGTGGATGATTCTTTGTGGCGTGTTCAAACTATTTCTCCTATCATATGTTAGGATTTTATCTAGAAAAGCATTCGCTTGATTAAGACGACAGCTTGATTTTGCAAACATTCAACGAGATTTTTCCTTCCGGTAAATCATTGTTTGTATTTCGACCAAAAGAAAAGTGCTCCTTACCACGTTGTCCATGGTTGATTCAAACTATCACCGTGCATTATGCATCTCATTTGTCGAAAGGCTTCTTGAAATACTTGGGTAAAAGTTAGGGTCGAAAAATGTCTTAGATTTGTTTTGCAAAATACTAGCAAAGCACATGTGAGCGTGGGAAAAAGTTATAAGCGTGCGCGAAAATAGATAAACGTTTAAAAATGAAAATTAGGGTAGGACAGCCAGAATTCAATAATTTTACATGTCTGGTTGACAATATAACTTAACAAAAGACGGGCATTTAATGGATCTTTTCATAAAATTTTGAGGTTGAAATGTCTTTTTTTAAGCTTCTTTCCTATTTAGCGAAGATAAAGATAGAGATAATAAAGAGACAATCTGCTAAAAGATCATGTGAGTATCTCTATCGTATACGAAGATCAACCCTTTCACGTTATCTAGTCAGATGCTAAATCCTAAATCTCAATCAAATTCGAATTAGCAAGTGTAGACGTAGTAGGATTAGAATTTCGATTCAAACGATGAATACATCTCTAAGGCCACATCACAAAACGTTGTTTACATCAACCTTTTACACACCGAAATCGAAGGGATCAAACCATGGCCAATCCTGCCTCTTCTTTCATCGCCGGCGCTTTCTTTTCGGCTCTTTCCGACCTCGCCTCTTTCATCGATTCTCCGCCGATCAAGTCCATTCTCGAAGGCCTCCTCCACTATGTCATACTCGTCGTCTTCTTCATGCTGTCCGTGTACGTATTTTATTGCGGGTGTCTCTGCGACGTTGTCGACGACTTTGGGCCTCCGTTCGACGACCTGGAGGCCGGAACATTGCCGCTTCTTGGGAGGCCCAGCGGCGATCCTCCATCGAGGCGCGAAGCACTGATGAGGATCGATGTGTACAGGAGCGACGGAGGCGAAGCCGAGCGCGCCAACTGCGTGGTTTGCCTCGAGGACTTTGAGGACGGAGAAGCATGCCTAAGGCTAACGTGTTGCGAGCAGGCTTACCACAGGGCTTGTTTGAATCGCTGGCTCTTGGACCATAGACGGTGCCCGATTTGTCGTGCGAGGGTTCGGGTCACGCCAACAATCTAAACCCAATTCGCGACTTAAGGTTCGAGCTTTGTGTTTGTGACGGTCGTATTTCTTTTACTTTGGTTAGATGTTTAGTTTTGCGGATGATCACCTGTATTAGATCAGATAAATCTCTCTGCTTCCCAGCTGATACTCCATCAGACCGATTGGGGGTACATCACTGTTTTAATGTTCTTATACAGGCACGATTGAATCCTGGCAAGATTTCTGACTCGCATCCTTTGCTTTTGAGATTAAATCATGCACCTTATTGAGATAGGGAACTGTGGAAATTAGGGATTGCAAAGTGCAAGTTTCTTTTTCTTTTTTCTTTTTCAAGATTGGACAGTAAAGAGTTTGAAATTAGGGATAATGATTAATATCTCCCCATATTAATAAAAGCAAACTCAAATCCAGTTCAATCTCGAAACAATCCAAAAAAAAATCTGATAGTGAGATAACCACAGGACAATACTCTGAATTTCCATATTACAACTCATCCCTTGCGTACCCCATTGATGACTTTTCAGAATTCTTTTCCTAGATAATTTGAATCTTTACTTTCACTTCGTTGTTGGATTTTTAAATGACCTTTTTACTAGTCTGGAGAAAAACTAAGCGGTCTACGTGAAGAGGTTGTGGTCCACACCACGTAGCCCCCGGCGCAGGCTCAGGACCAGGCCCATCCTCAGCAGCCGTCCCGTCATTTTGTTCATCTCCACTCAAGTCAAAAGCTGCAAGCGGCTCAAAAGTCAAACCTGTGTTCAACTGCTCCCACTGAGTTGACTCTCGAAATCGAAATCGAAATCGAATTAGAGCTGTTTTTCGTGCAACTTTAACGGTTTCAGATTTTCTCAAGTGGTCACTGAACGTCCTCTTTAATGTTTTATGACCCGATTGTAGTTGACAGAACACAAGCCAAGTTTCTTATCTTCGATTTGATTTTCTGCGTAGTCTTCGAGAAATTATGGAAAAAGGATGAGGATCCTTCATATTCTTGCGCTATTTCAGCACAACAAAAATTCTACTTGCCCAATTTCCATTGGATTTTGTGATGTAAAAAAAAAATTTGATTGGACGCTAGTAAGACTCGTGAGTCACACACTTCATTTTAGAGAGAAAATTTATTGAGTAAAGAAAAACAAAACGCGTGGGCTGGAAAGCGCAAACTTATTTAGTGAAACCTCACCATTGGGTAGTAAGGATTCTGGAATTAGAGGGATTGTTTAATATCTCCATCAAACTCAAATCTTCTTAAACCTCGAAATTTAATTAAAAATATAAAAATATATGATATTATTCATGATTGAAATGAGATGAAAGATAATCATATAAATACACTAGTAATCTCCAAGTTGCAACCGAATAATCCCTCACGTACATCATTAATCCCGTATTAATATTTAAATATCTCATGTCCATAAGAATTTAAATTCTTTCCCTACATGATCCAAAAACTTAAATTGAATTTGGTTCAACTTTGCAAATAAATTTTGAGTATAATGCAAATACTAAAAATTAAAGCCCTTTGCGGAAATACAAATTGCGCTTAGTAAAAACCTTATACAAGAAGTTTGGTTCAAGTACTGTTTGGTAAAAAAAAATTTGTAATGGGTTTTGGCTCTATTTTTTATTAAAAATGAACTCAAATCTTTCGCCGGCTTTGACAAAAGGTTACAGTCGCCGATAAGCTAGATTTTGTGTGACACTTTCGCCCTTCGCTAGCCAGATTTTGCCTCATCGACTTCTCTCGCGTGAAGAAGATAAACAATTACAAGGAGGGGGCAAAATCGAAAAAATTAAAGAATTGGTGAGAGTAGTTTTTTGGGAGGATGGTTTCAGTATTTCGTAAATACCGAATTAAACGCTCCCGCATTTCTCTTGGTCGTTAGCTTTTTCCCCATTTTCGCACGTGGGCCTACTTGGACTCGGAACAGGCTGTGGCCCAAATCCGCTGGACATAGCACCGAGGCCCAAGATCAGGCCCAGGCCCACGGACGTCTCGAGCAGCCTCTATTCCAAAGAGTTCCCATTGACTCTCGAAAACAAACCAGAGTTGTTGTTGTTTCGGTTCAACGTAACTGCCAAGGTTTCAAGAGTTTCTCGAAGTCGTCGAAGGTCAGTGATCTTCCTCTCTAAAATAGCCGCAGATCGTTCCGACAAGTGAAATCCGTTGCTTTCCGTTTGATTTTCCTCGTCCGGTCTTCAAGGAATTGCGGTAGGACGGTGCGAATTTCGTGGTTTTTTTCGAGTTTTTTAGTTCATTTCCGAATGGTTTTTGCTTTCCGAAGCTTGGGTTTAGGTTTTGCGTCCTGAGATTTTTGTAGTCTGAACGAGGATCTGAGTTCTTTGCGGGATGCTGATTCGTAGTTCGTGTGAATACGGTCAAACGCGTATCGTTTGTGGCCCACCCTACTGGTTTGGGGAGCGTTTCGCTTGTTGTTTCGATTCGTTTCGTTTCGTCGCCGCGTCGTGTGATTTCCTGTCTGATATTGCCAGCTGCTGGATCTCGTGGTTTCGCGGTTTTTCTGAAGTGATCCCGAGGTGATAGATTGCATTTTCGCGAAGGCGATGGCAGAGGGGTCGAGGCAATCGCGCTACGTGAAGCTGAAGAAGGACCAGGCGCCTTTGGAGGACATAAAGCCTGGAGAGCTTAACCTGCCTATTGAGGTTCCGCAGGTTTGTGCTCTTCAGTCTCGATTGTCTTTGCTACGCCTTTCTTCGTTTCCCTAGAATATTGTGGAAATGGTGTGGATGTATAAATGTAACTGAAAGGTGTGGATTAAGTAACCCGGCTGTGGAAAAGAGAGTTGTCGCGAATGAGGTTTGGTTCGTGGTATATCGATTTTACTAAGTTATTCAGTAATTCCTCTTAGTCATCACCCTGTTCGATCTGTTCTAAATTTCAGCTCTTTTTCATTTATATGAAATCCCTTTGGATTTCTTATGTAAGGTTATGGACCAACTAATCAATATTCCTTTTAGGTGGTCTATGAGCCGGCACTCAACTGATTAGTTATGAAATACCATTAATCTTTGCGTGTTGTCAATATCTCTACGTGCAATTCGTCAAAACAGAATTTCCTTTTTCTTTTTTTCTTAGAAATAGATAAGTCCTTTTTATTCATTTGGTAAATTGTATATATAGGTATGAACTTTTGGGTATACTAGGGATGGAAAAGAATTGCTGTGAGTGTGTTTAAATTGGGGGTGTATGTTTGCAGTTAAACATTTACATAATTTGTTGGACCATGCTGACTTTAAGTGATTTCTGGATTTTTGAGATGACTAATTGATTAGTTTCACAGCTAAATAACTATGGGCTCTAAGATTAGTGGCTTTTGTATTGAGTATTGACTTTGATGTCCATAAACATTCACAACTTATGTGATCAGACTGGAAGACATGATATATACTTTATACCCAGCATTTAGCAAATTCCACTGGGTTAATTGTTTGATTCACATTAGTTGGGGCTATTCAACCATTATATAACGGATTTTAAGATCAAATTCTTTGTCTCTGTTCCTTCTGAACATCTGGAGGTCTTTATCTTGCCATCCTTATGTTTTCCATTGTTTGTGACTGTTTTCTCGAGTCTGGCTTCTTCTCTGGATTATGCTATAAATGCGATAATTTGACTGTATTAATTAGAATTAAGGGTAAAATCCATAGAAAACTAGAGTCTGGTGATAGGTTATCGGTTGCGCATCTTCTGTGAAATTATTCTTGGGTTCTAAATTAAGGACGTTGAACCTAATTTATGTTGCTGAGATTTAAACCTCTTCCTGAAGCAATTATCTGTCCATGCTTCATTTTCTGCTTGTCTCAGCGATAAGGTAAAACCAATCATGCCTTCTCTAGAGAACTTTTCTACAAATCTGACTGAATACATTTTGGAAAAAAGCTTGTGACTTTGGCAGTTGTCTGAAGCTGCAGTCGGAGGGACTTGCTGTCAGCAGACTCAAATAAATTTTAAGATCTTTTTGAGGATTAGAATCAAGCGACTTCTGTTTGAGTTCTTGATTTAGACTGAGCCATTGAATTTCAATGTTTGAGCTTTCCTGTCTGTCAAGTTGTCTTCTTGTTTCAGGAATCTCTAAAATATTAAAATGTGAGGAAGCAAACCTCGTCATGGGACTAAGTAATTGTCCAGGGATTTCTAAAATATTAAATTTCTTGTCTTGAGTATAGAGCTTCCTTGTTTTGATTATTCTGATTGGCGCATTGGATATTGAAGGTGCATGCTGGCATTTATGGATGCTTATGCAATGCCGATGTTGGCAATCTTTCCTTAAGCCTTAGATAGGTCAATGAATAAATGGCCAGGTACACATATGCTAAACTCGTTGTACTGGTGCAGTTGGAAGTTCGCAAATGCCATGAGTGTGGACAACCTCTTCCTGAAAGCTTTGAGCCTCCTGCAGATGAAAATTGGACAACTGGAATTTTTGGTTGTGCCGAAGACAGCCAAAGTTGTAAGTTTCAGGACAACTAAACTTTTGCATTATGTTGTCTAATGAGCTGATAATGGAGAATCTTGTTGTCTCTCTTTCCAAACATGCTAGCCATCTGTAGATTTGAGGGTAAGATCTAAAACAATTTGTAAGCAGGAATGGATGGTGTTCAAATAGTCTTGGTAACAAAATTGCCTTTGCCCTTTGCTGTATGTGTTTTACTAATATCCAACAATGGCGCAAAATGCATGAGCCCATTATTGAAGCATCTGAATTACTTTTGGAACTGAGCTGGTATCATTAATGGGATTTCCTTTTGGCTTCGTGAATGGATTGAGGAAATGTGGGAAAAGACTGTCAAATTTCAATTAAGTCCACCAGAAATTGGCTTGTGTTTGGACAGTTGAGTTAAATGAGCAGCAGCGTAAGCCTGTGAACTGTGAAGCAAGCATTAATGTTGGATAGTTTAGTCAGATAGGTCACAACATACTGCTGGTCTGCTCTGGCATTTTACTTTACTTTGCTTATTCATTTGTGCCTTGCCTTAGATTATTTTTCAGATTGTCTCACATCACATTCTGGGCTGCTTAAGGAAAAGCTTATTGTATGAGTTCCAATGCAGGCTGGACTGGACTATTTTGCCCTTGTGTCCTGTTCGGGCGCAATGTTGAGAGCTTGAGAGAGGACACTCCTTGGACTACTCCATGCATCTGTCATGCCATTTTTGTGGAAGGTGGCATTGCACTAGCAGCAGCTACAGCGGCCTTCAATGGCATTGACCCTCATACATCATTTCTCATCGGTGAGGGCTTAATATTTGCCTGGTGGATGTGTGGCATTTACACTGGCCTTGTTCGCCAATCACTGCAGAAGAAATATCATCTGAAGGTACTTCAAGCTTTTTCCGTGTGCTTTTATCTCGCTTTATTCAGTGAACAGCTTTGTTCAGTGAACAACGTAGACTCAAGAATTGTCTGCCACTGAACATTTAATTGCATACTGGCAAATATTTGCAGCTATTACTGGAGTTGTTTCACTTTGCACTGATCACAAATACCTGTTGGCATATAATTCTGTAGCACATAATTGCTGTTTAAATCTCATTTTCCTGGGGATGCAGAATCTTGATTTTCTGTGAATGACGAATACATAATGTAAGAGGTGTGTGATGTCTTATGCTTTGGACATGTCAAAGAAAGTTGCTAATTTATTTACTTTTAAAAAGGGCTTGTGGGAGTCTCCAAAAGATATGCTGTTAGATGGTTTGCTTGTTAAGCAAGGTTTCTTTCTTGAATGATGCCAAGAACCTTTTCATGACGTAGTTTCTTTTGCAGGCTAAACAAGCTTGACTAGTAAAGTATTTGACCATTTTTCTTAGTACATGTGGATTTTTTTAAATTTTTTATTTTTTTATTTTTTGCATTTATTTACTTTAACGTGCAAGTTCTAGTCCATTTGTCTGACTCTTTCCATTTCCTCCTCGGTACTAACGACTGCAGAATTCCCCGTGTGATCCATGCTTGGTGCATTGCTGCACGCACTGGTGTGCTCTGTGTCAGGAGCACAGGGAGATGAAAGGTCGGCTCTCAGAAGATGTCGTCATGCCAATGACTATTGTAAATCCTCCCCCTGTTCAAGAGATGAACTCTGCGAGTGAAGCCCAGGACTCTGCACCACCTTCCGCAGACAACGGTGAGCACACAAAGTTGGAAATGCAGCCTTTATAGCAACTTAAATCTCTACATACGGAGAGAATGTGAATAATCACCGGCGGGCATCAATTTGGTGGCATATTTGTCTACGATCTTCTTTTGTGTTTGTTTCAGATTTTGATGACTTTGATTTAGGATTCTATGTGACTTTGTGGTGCAAATGGGACCATTTATACATCTATACACAGATTAAATCATTTTGAAACTCCGTTGCACATCTAGATTCATGTAAGAGGAGTCTCTGCTCAATTAGTCTGAGGCAGCACATAGAGCACCCTGCTCTCTCCGTGAGTACCACAACACTAGGTATACATATATCCTAGCGTATCCGTAAGTACCAGGAAAGAAATAGAATCTTGATAACTTGCGATTCGATTGACAAGTCTTGTATAAAATTATATTGGTTTGAGAAATCTTCTCCTGCTCGTGCTTGAAAGTATGACAACACACAGCACCCTGATCTCTCCATTCCATTCCATTTATGTGTGGATCGACTGGTGAATTTTTTTCTCTTGTACTTGGAAAGCTCAATATATACATAACATCCCGCGAGCCCATTGAAATTTAATGAGCAAGTGGCTCTAATACGCGATCGGTATCAAAGGTTTGATGAAATGTGTAACTACAATGTAGATAATATACTCTGCGCTGTCAGATCTTTTAAATCTCCTCAAAACTCAAAATTAATTACAAAAGTTTCAACAACAGCAGCATCTTCGTCTGCTTTTTCTGTTTTTGCCAGATTTTTTAAATCTCGTCAAAACTCAAAATTAATTACAAAAGTTTCAACAACAAGCAGCATCTTCGTTAATAGGAAGCTATGGAACAGCATTGTTATATGCCTAGCATGTTCTCACCTTTAGCAAACACCCTTTGAAGGGTATGCAATCAAATTTAGAGCCGGGAGACAGACTTGGTTTAGTGCTTGCCTATTCCTTTCTAGAATTTCCATTTCTCCACTCTCCACGAACTAGCAAAAAAAAAATAGGAAAAATCAAAGAAAGAGGTTATCCAAAGAAAACGAGGATTTCAAATGTAACTAATAATTCAACATTAGATTTCCATTAGATAACCACAATCCAATACAAGATAACGAAACATCCATATACATGACTGGCATAATTCAAAAGAAAAAAAAGTTGACATACTCAGTCCAACATGTCGAAAATGCTTTCTCCATTCAACTGTAGCACAAGGGGAGGGAAAGGGCAATGTAAAAGCAGTGGGTCTATTAGTTTGCCATCGCGGATGTCCAACATATTCATCGAAGATCCTCTTGTGATATCAAGGATATATTCTACGGGAGCAATGATTTGAGACATGTATCGTACAATGACGATATAGCGGTGGCCATGTTAAAGAAGAAGGCTAACAAAAAGGAAGTTCTTTTAGTTTCAACCAAGGATTGATTTGATCTTTTCAAAATTTATTGTGGTATGAGATGATAACTGACATTTTTATATTGTAATTTCTAGGAGGTTTTGTTTGTTCTAATAAAAATGTGGTGGTTGCGGTAGCAATTTTCTTCATTCAAAAATTGTCAAAAAAATTTAGAATTGGTTTAATTGAGAAAGCGAGATAAGGTATATAGATTCAAGTTTTCATGGAATAGGAGATATAATTTTATTTCATAGAGATGGTTTTACAATAGATAGAGGTGAGGAGGAAAAAGAGCATCTTGATATGGATTTTATGTAGATAGGATTTCTCGACCTAGGGCGGACATTCTTTTGCGAGTTGTTCTACACACCTCCACTGCCGCCCAAGTATTTTATATTTTTGTAAGATACTTCTAGACTCCTCTAGCAAATCTTCATCCTAGAAGGCTCTAGAAAGTGGATCAGCATTTTACCAGAAATACTACAAGTATGAAAGGCGGACAGGGGTGTCCGGATACATCGATTAGGCCTTACCTGAAGTGAAGCCCGCAATCAGATTAACATAAATTGATTATTACCAATAAGATTGGTCATACAGCAGGTCACTTGTTGATGATGGACTTGATTAGCCACATGAAATCGCCTCTCGCAACATGACTAGATTATTGCATAGCAATAAAAAGGGATTCCAGCGCCCGTCGCACTTGCACCGGTCAAAGTTGGTCGAAAGCAACATGCATGTGAAAAAGAAGCCGCTTAGATCCGAGGGGGCATTACTGGTATCTTAAAGAACACCATCCACATGTCGCGGCCTCATTGCGCCACGTCCATGGCAGTTTACATCGTTTCAAAAATTCATTGCCGCGAGCGGTTGCAGCCCAAACTGCACTTGTACAAAGGATCATTCTCCCTTCCTCAATCGACATTCCAAGGCTTGAAACACATCAGACTTACTCATCTTTCGTGGTCGAACCTCTGTCACAATTAGACAAGAGACTGATTCGACAGTTTAGAACTT
Source organism: Eucalyptus cloeziana (assembly GCA_014182715.1). Classification (NCBI taxonomy): domain Eukaryota; kingdom Viridiplantae; phylum Streptophyta; class Magnoliopsida; order Myrtales; family Myrtaceae; genus Eucalyptus; species Eucalyptus cloeziana. Next base: position 708,834 of record CM024644.1, read on the forward strand.
TCACAAGTCGGGTTGTCGATCGATCGATCCATGAGGGGAATGGCGCCGACTGCTCTCGCGACACGCTTTGGAGAATCGGTCACTGCGAACGCTTTCAGATCGTATCTCGCCGAGTTCATCTCCACTTTCTTTTATGTGCTTGCCGTCGTTGGATCCGCCATGTCTTCCCGTGAGTCTCTCACTCCATATCGTCGAATGCAACATATGCTATCTATTTCCACGTGAATGTGTCGAATTTAAACATGATTATGATTACGATGATCATCTTCGCTCTCGGATAACTCAAGATTTGGTACGTACACCGAGAGAAGAAGTTCTGAAGTTTGCCTGAAGGCATCCATTGTAATAAGTTGGAAAGTAGTGAAGATGACGATGCGAGAATTTAGTTAAAAAGTAGCGTAGAAGTAACCAGACGGATTGGTGAATACCGAATGCTAGTTGACTCTTTCAAGGCTTTTTTTTTCTGCACCAATTAGACAGATTGTGCACGGTGATAGTGACCCATAAAGGCTATAAAATTACGTTCACAGGGAAGATGTTGCCGGATGCGGCGACTGAACCATCGAGTCTGGTGGCGGTGGCGATGTGCAACGCGCTGGCGTTGGCGACGGCAGTGTACATATCAGCAAGCATATCGGGAGGGCATGTGAATCCGGCGGTGACTTTCGGGAAGGCGGTGGGAGGCCACATCAGCGTCCCGACGGCCCTCTTTTACTGGATTGCCCAAATGCTGGCCGCTGTCATGGCCTCTGTCCTCTTGAAAGCCGCCACAGCGGGTCAGGTAATAAAGTTTTCCTATTACCATTTTCAAGACATTGAACAGGATGTCGAATTACAGGAATATACGGGGAAGAATTTGTAAGTCGATGTTTAACAGTATCAAGAATTTGCATTTGCAGGCAGTGCCAACGTTCAGAATTGCAGGAGAGATGACAGGATTTGGAGCATCGGTGCTCGAAGCGTTCCTGACGTTTGCTCTGGTGTACACCATCTATGCTGCTGGAGACCCAAGGCACGGCCAACTAGGAGCCATCGGGCCCATCATGATCGGGTTCGCCGCGGGGGCCGGAGTCCTGGCGTCGGGCCCGTTCTCGGGTGGCTCCATGAATCCGGCGTGCTCCTTCGGGTCTGCTCTCGTGGGGGGCAGCTTCAAGAACCAGGCAGTGTACTGGGTCGGGCCTTTGATTGGAGCGGCGGTGGCGGGTCTCCTCTACGACAATCTAGCGTTTGCTGCTCCGGCGGCGACGGCAGATCCGAGCGGCAGGGGGATGTCGGCTGGATCTGGGGTCTAAGGATTAGCAAAGTGTATCATGCTCTAGTTTGTGTGCGTGTTTCTTTAGTGGTTTTGCCTTTAGAATTTTAGACTAAGACCAATCTCTGTTCATGACTTCCCTAGTTGTTGTTTATGCAAAGTTGTGGTGGATCCTGAGCTTTGCTTGGACGTGTAGATGGTTCTTGCAATTTGGGGGTGGGCCTCGGGAGGGGCTTCATCAGTCTCTTTTCAACGACACGATGGTCATTGCTACGTGACCCCCCCTTCGCATCCTGCAGCACCTGTCGAACATATGGACCAGTGGCAACATGCGTAACGCTAATGTCGCGTCCTAGAATGTCACATGCAACGTGTGTCCTTTCTCATTCTTATTTGTTTTCACTACCTTTTTTCGAACATGCAACATAACAAAATATCTGCAGGCATCCCCACACAAGAAAATCAAATTAGTTTAGTTAATATTGCATACGCATCCTTTAATTTAATGTCGGTCATCCTAACATCGAAAGGAAGATGCAATACATTATATAAGTCTTAAAAAATATGTCGAGATTACCTAGCACCGCTATATACATACGAATCAAAAGTCTACCCGTACATTATTCAAACATCGCACCACTCAAGGGTTTACAACTTTGGGCATAGTCACATCACCGCCATTGGCCCATTGTTGTCGAATTCATTGAGACCATTAAAGCCACTTTAATGGTCCAATCAACTCGCCATTAATAATATTGTACCAAGCAACACTATGGGACAAATTCCGGGAGCCTTACATTAATTCAAACAGTCGAACTATATTAACCCAAAACTATGGGATAAGTTCTACACTTGTCTTCTTTTTTTACCTAGTATTTTAAGCTCAATCTCATCATCTAAGTAAATAAGCTAATAAGTATTTTACCTAGTATATATATATTGATATATATATCAATATCTATTATTTTAAAGTAAACACGCATTTTTAAATATATTTATTTAAAAAAATCCTCGAAATTTTATAATATATACGGAACTATCTTTTAAATTTTCTGCATGTCACGCCATTACTGACCTAAATTGAAAATTTCCCAAATTAATATACAAATCCATCTAATATACCAATAAGATGTAGTGAATTAGAAAGAGTGAGCCAAAATGATGTCAATGAACGCTATTTTATTTTGCAAAGTGTCCTCTTAGTAAGACTAGAGGTGGCAAAAATGGATCGTGCACCCATACTTTACTTGCCCGAATCTAAAATATAGGTTAGAATGAGATTAATAGAAGAAAGCTCAATAAGATAAGGGTAGCCTAACTCTAAAACAGAGGCTAGAATAAATCTAATAGAGGAAACCCAATTAATTATGAATTATATAATATGGGTTTGCCTGAATCTAAAATATAAGTCACAGCTTCAATCCGTTTATTCCTTTCTTCATACACATTTCCCCGAATAGATCAGTCCAATTACCCAAATTTACCTCAAAAAGTGGTTGATCATTCTACAGAAGGTGGCTGGAAACCTTCGCCCGGGAACATCACAAAGCATGAGCGAGAGTATATCATCAGCAGATGGAAAATCGGTGGGCCGATCGCCCGTGTGCCTTCACTGTCATCAATACAGTATATTGTCAAAGCCATCTGTGCTAGACGTAGGACCTCTCTTCCTCTTGTCGCTTTATCATAGCCTATCTGTCACCTTCTCAAGCTCAGTTCCAGGTAACATAATCACTGCTGGACGTGGACGGTTTGCATGATTTGAACCGACGCTTCCTGACCATCTGCATTTTCTGGACCATGAAGCTTGATAAGTTGCTGCCCATAGCCGGGTCGAAATCATCAGGAAAAGCTAACGAATGATTCCAATCGCGAATGCCGAACTTCTGAGATTCTTAGCTGCAGATTACCGATCAGATGTAATCAAGAACCGCTCGAACTGAAGAACCAGAAGATGCTGTCTAACATCTGTCGAAACCTGTAGAAGGCAGAATCTCAACTCTTGAAGGGAGTACACGTCGTGCTGTTTAATGTCAACTATGAGTATCAAGCAGTTCAAGCAAAAGCAACAGACCCCATGAGTTCCGCAAGAGATTCTGAAGTTAGTTGCACATATAATTCATTTAGCTTAGAATCAAATATAGCCTATTTATTTACATTTATCTCACTTAATTAATATCTTAGAATCAAATTAGTTGCAACAAAATTTAAAAAGATCAAATCGGACTCTAAATTAGAGACGTTTTCGATAAATATCTTATTGCTATATAAAGCGTAGTTGATTTATTTCCAACAATTTGATTTAGCCCAGCAGAAAAATTACATAACACGATCCATTATATTATTATGAGGATATTAAATGAAGCCAATAGCTCCCATTACTTTAAACGTACAAAAGTATTAATATTCATCTCAAACTTGCAAGGAAGTATTTAAGCAAAAAAAGACAACAATTGCTATTAAGCTACAAGAAAGAACACTTATATTTAAAATATTTTCTTTTGTACTTTTTGAACAAACATAATTCAAGAACAGCTCTCCTTATAGTACCATAGAAGATCATGTATTTGTATTCAATTTGCTTCGAAAACTTAACATTGCAACATTTCTTCTACCACTTATTAATCATAGGCCTTCATAAAGTATAATACCCTTCTACAAACTACAAACAAATTATACAGAACCGCATACTTTTCTCTTATATTACCTCCCATCTTAACGGATTAGTAGTTATTCAAAACTAAGCACATATACAAGGCTGCGCTAGTACAAGCTAAGGCTGTGCATGACAACGCTTCTTGGCTGGAGAAGAGTTTTTTTTTTTTTTTTTTTTTTTTTTTTCAGAAATAATTCTTTTCTATTTCTATTCCGAAGAACAATTTCTAAGTAAAAAACCCGTTTAATAATTACACAAAATTTCTACTTTTGGAATAGAAATGCGTTTGGTAAACGATTCTTTTTTGTATTTATTCGTTTTTTATTTTTACTCACGGATCGTTGACCGCCAACTGCCGCCCGCCGCCGCCGCTGCACGTCCGTCGGCCGTCGACCGCCGTCGCACAGCCCATCGGCCAGCAGCGATGGCGGCGAGCTGTGGCAGCGGCCAGCAAGTGGCGGCGGCGGCTGTTGGCAACCTGCGGCGGGCGGCGGCGGACGGTTGGAGGTGGTCGCGGCAAGAGAGAGGAATAAAAGAAAAATTAAAAAGAAAATTAGCTTATTTCTAAAAGTTGTTCCTCGGAACAGAAATAATTTTTTTTTGTTTCTTGTTTTTATTCCAAAATCATTTCCGGGCTAAGTTTTTATTCCGGAGAACAGAAAAACAACTTGACATTATGAAACGGGTTTCCATTCTTTTTTTGTTCCGGAGAACAAAAGAACATAAATTCAAAGAAATAGAAATGTTACCATGTGCTGCCTAAGTAACTAGTTTATGTTGGTTTTGGATGTAATGGATGCATACACACATGTTAGTTATAAATTTTTTACCTCAAAAAATCATTTACCACATATTATTTGTTACGTGACAAGAGTTAAATTAACCATGTTGCTTGCGTTCACTGAATAGACTAAATTTGCCAAAACTATATTGAATTTTAACAGAAGCTCTCTTAACAAAATCACATCCTCGTAGATATCAGAAACTTCTACAACTCATCCCCGGTTTGACTCTTGAGGTTAGGGTTTGGCGATCGTGGGCCATTGCTCGATGATCTTGCGCTAGTGTACAAGATCATAGTCATCGACACTCTATGTAGCATCTTGAAGGAAGAAAACGCGACTCTTGTCTCCAAAACCACGAAAGTTTTTCCATTAGAAGTATCATCGGCTCATAAATATGACTTAAATGAGATTAATTATGGCCTTTACTTTTTGGCTACTTTAGGCATTGACCGGAGATAGCATCAAATCAACACTGTGTGCTGAGTCTTTCGCCATTAAGTTTGATTTTTTGAGAAAAATTGTACCTAAAATCTTAACCATCACACCCTAAGTTCAATCGAATCTTAAATCTTTAACTATTTTAATTAAATTCTGATTTTTTTTTTCCAAAAAAGGACAATCAAGTTCTTTTACTGAATAATTTTGAAAATTGCCCACGTGCCGCTTAAGTATTGCCTACGTGAAATCCTTAAATTGCACTTTTCACCGTACATTTTAGGATTCAATTGCAAACTTAAATAAAATGTGTAGGACATAATAAAGCAATTGAAAATGGACTCGATCACATTTCTGAGAAAAAGGTTTTATATTTTGATTGAATCAACTCGATTGCATTCAATACTATGGATTTAGGCCCTGTGATACAATTTTCTATATTAACTCCCTATTTTATACTAGGTAACATCCTATCATCTTCTTTACATGAAAAAGATGGCTTTAGTAAAAGTTTTAGAAAAAAAGCACTACATTTTATAGGAGTCATTGGCGAGATTTGTCCGCTGTTATGTTACCACTAAATTCTTGTGAAATATATATATATTTTCCATTTTGAATACGAAAATTTGATGGGCATCTTGGCGGAAGAATCGATCATGTGAAATCTGTTTCTTGGCTTTAGCCAAAAAAGCCGGGAGAGGTGTAGCGGTTCCCTTATTGCATTAATAATAAATCTAGAAAAAAAAACAAAAGAAATATTAAATGATCATAAAGCACGTACATGTGTCACACGACTTGAAAAAAATGATGTGCAACCCTCAACCGATATCCCTAAGTCCTAAAGTTTTCTCAAGTGTTCTAAAATACTTCTAGGGCGAATGATACGGTAAATGTATGAACATATAATAAATACGAGTAATTAGTAGTTGGAGAGATATGATCTCCATTGTATGATCGAGAGAAATCTATGGATATGGTTTGTCCGTGTTTGTATAGATAGGGTCTCCTCCTCTCATTGTATGGATTCATTCATAAGTAAAAAACAAATTAAGAGCTTTTCTCTCTAAAAGATTCTTATAAGTCCAATATCAGTAAGGCTTTAGTGTGAAGACTTTAGTGTGACTCACACTGTATGAGTAAAGCTGCATGGGAGAAGTCCTAAGGGCACATGAGTCAGGAAACGCTAGATCGATCAACCCGTAATATATGCATATTTAAAGAAAATGTAGATTGATTATAGATTTATCTCCTTTTTGGTTGAAACTATTGCATTTTCAGTTTAGTTTGCTTTAATCAATAGTGGATTGAGCCCGTTTGAAATTCTTCGGAGTAATTTTTTAGTCATGAAAAAGAGCGTTGTGGCTTTTTTACGAGGCATTTGGCAATTAATTTTTTAGCGATAATGCTTCTGTAATTGAAATTGAAGTAGCTTACAACAATTTTTCAAAAATTCGAACTTTTGTGATTCGAATTATATATTGTCAAATAAAAAAAATAGTACTTGACACATAATTATAGCTAAGCCAAGCGGATGTTTTTATCTACTTTTATTTGAGTTTTCAATAGTTAGATTTTGTTGACGACCCTGATTAATGAACAATTTTGCCTTACAGGCATTTCTGGTTGTGGAGAACTGCCATGATTTACATTAACAAGTGATTCTCGTCTTCACTTATATATATATATATAATACGTAATTATTGATCATTAGATCTCTTTATTATTTTTAACGGCAGAGTGTCGTCATCATCCCATCACTTGGCCTTAAAAAATAGTATAAAAGCACGGAATTGATAGGATTTCCGCGTCATTTTTAAAGGAGCTCCTCAATGCATTGAATTGGTCTTTTTTGAAACAGAATCGACGCATCATTTTGATTTGTGATCACTCGGTCACTCTTTCTTCCAAAAAAAGAATACGCGCTAATGGAGATATGATATGAATGGGATGTCTACATCATTTTAAGAGAGATGTACTCAAGTCATTCAATTGGCATTCTCCAAAAGCGACGAAATGATCAACTCCAAAATAATACCAAAATTGAGCGATTACCCATTATGCTTAAACATTCATATTGATAATATTTTCCTTTTATTCATTTTTGTAAGCGATATAATTGATGTTTCAAATTATTAATTTTTCATGGAATAAATACATCATTAATGATAAAAGGGAATGGCTAATGGTCCATCTTCTAGCATTAAACAGAAGAAGAACAGAGACAGGAAAACAGAAAAGGAGAGGAGAGGGGGGCAAAAGGCCATGAAACGGTTGACCCTAATACTAGCTGTACCGCACATGTCGCAGTCTCGAGAGATTAGTGAGTTACAGTAGATAGCTAGAGTTGAACGTACTCCGCTCCCCCTCCCAAAAAAGGACAGTAAATAATTGCAATCACAAAATTCACGATACTATTCATTCTGGATTTTCTCTGCATTTCGAAGCATTCTGTTGAACAAACGCTCGTCACCTGCTCCCCTTTAGCCCCCTCCCTTCCCGTCCCACACACCATCTTCTTCCTCCCTTTCCTGTGCGCTCGTATGCATTGAGACAGAGACCGTGGACAGCAGCAATGGAGAGGAACAGGGTGTGCAAGATCTGCAACAGGCGCTTCTCCAATGGAAAAGCCATGGGCGGCCACATGAGATCTCACTTCGCCAAGCTCCCGCCCCGCCTCCCTCTCCCTCAGCCCACTCCCACTCCCACTCCCACTCCCACTCCGTCCTCTTCCCTCTCCCCGTCTCCGCAACGACAGCATCAAGGAAAGCCTCAGACTTTGGCGGCCGTCCACGACAGAGGGAGCGACACCGGAGGCATCGCGGCGCAGAAATCGGAACCGATCCAAACGGTGGCGCCGTGCGGTGGGAGCCGATGCTCTCTCGAATGCCAACGTCGAGCAGGCGATGAGCTCGGTCTCAGAGACGGAGACACTGTCCGAGGCGGATGGGGCCCTGTGCCTGATGATGCTCTCCAGGGGCAAATGGCCGAACCGATCGAGCGCGGAAACCGATGGGCATGAGGAGGACGATGGCGACGACTCGGTCTCGGTGACTCAGATGAACTGTCGGGCTGGGTCGAGCCGGCCCGAGTACCGGTGCGAGACATGCAACAAAGGGTTCGGATCGTATCAAGCGCTTGGCGGGCACAGGACGAGCCACAAGAAGACGAGCGAGGAAAACTTGATCGGCCATAATCACAAAAGACTCGCTTTTGCGTGTCCTTACTGTCACAAGGTGTTCGGTTCCGGCCAAGCTTTGGGCGGGCACAAGAAAGTTCACAATGAAGCGATCACCGTCGCTGCCAAGAGCAAGAACTGCGACGCCGGTGAGAGCTTAATAGATCTCAACCTACCAGCACCCGAAGAGAACGGTGAAGAAACGACGGCGAGTCTGGTCGAGATCTCTTCGGTCTCCAACGAAGAAACATTCTATCCGATTAAGAAGACCCTTTTCCAGGTCTAAGACTAGGGCGACAGCGAATCAAACTATGCAACAGGCTGTATAGAGGTAATTAATACGGCTTTATGCTTGTACATGATTTTCCCGAACGCCGGAGCATAAAGCTAAACACATGAAGTTCAAGAGATTACTTTGTCTTTTCTTTAAGGTTGTTTTGTACGACAAATCTAAAACATCGAGTTCATGGGTGCTGCATTTGCTTGCCGTTTCGGCAATTGATGATGTCAAAATGGCTTTTAGGTGCTGTGGGGGCGCTGATTCTGCAGCGTTGCCCCCCACACCTCCCCACAAAAGACAGAGAGAGAGAGAGAGAGAGAGAGAGAGACGCCATTGATGCAGGTACCCTCGGTGAGCATTGATTTGTACGGATGATTAGTTCTCGATCCAGTTCCCCAAATTCGGAACCACCGGACGTTCTAATGGAACTATATCGAGATAGTGTTTAACTTCAAGCTCATATTGATTATGAGATGTGAATTCATATTTTACTAATTTTTTTGAAGAAATAATAAAATAAAAAGGTATATTTAATCTGTTTGGTCTACTGCCAGAAATCGGACTATCTGGATACCGGTTCTACTTCTAGGAACCAGGAACCCAATGGACACTCTCAGGAATAGGACCAAACAAGCTGGTCCGGTCCGGTTCGGGAGGTTCCTGGTTCCGGTGGTCCGTTTTGCGCATCCCTATTGATTGCATTTAAATGGAATGATTTTCTTGCTGATTCGTGGGTATTAATGGAATCGATTCGAGCGGAAGCCCTTCGAGCTAGGTAGGCGATGCATGGTACTGTGTGTCCAGCTGTTTTCTAGCTAACCGTTTCCCTGCATTTCCTCGCTCCGCAGTTGACAGAAAGAGTTTGTTTGGATACGGAAAGCAGCAGCGTCGACCTGTTCGTTCTGTTGGGTCTCCAGTTTTTGTTGCTTCTGTGCAGTTGGGCCACCGGGTCTCCTTCTGGCGCTGTGCAACAGCATCTTTCCTTCTTATCTCTAGCCTTGCGAGAGTCCGCTTGTTGACCGCGCTAAGTTTTTACCATATCCTATCGGTTCGTCCTTCGCACAGCGGTGGGGTTTTGATCCAACGCTCTTTGCATTTATTGAGTCCATAAGCTCTTTTCGTTTGCACGTCGTATAAGGTTTATAGATTTTAATGAATGTATCGTGTTTGGGACAAATTAGAGTTGGTTGTTCGCCAACTAAGGCTGTCAAAATAGGTTACAAACTTATAATTTAATCCAGATTTATTTAAATATGTCTTAAATTGGCCACTTTGCACTTAAAGTACGGGTCATATGGTTTTAAAGTTAAAAGTCTAAAACAAATGGATTTTAGTGGGCCGATTATGACCCACTTTCAACCCATTTAATAAATAGGTCAGGCTTAGCTCACTTTGATCCTTCGTAGTTAGTCTCTTCTCTCTCCCTCTTCCATTTCATGACTTGTGAGTTTCTCTGTTCGTTCACTTCGTTTCCGTCATTGTTAGATTTTCTTTGACCTCTGGCTCATAACTTGACACTACTATGACAGATTACACTCATGAGGAAACCCAAACTTTCACCGTTGCCTTCACGCCCTTGTCCATAACCTAGCTCTCGAGCTCTCTCAATAACTTAACGATTCAGTACATGGAACAACCCATTCTTCAAAAGCAACCATTTAAGGACAAAAGTTGCTAAAAATAGATTTCAGGTCAGGTCGGGTTTGAGTTATGTATAAAGTTGGGGAAAATTGTCATAAAAATCATAAACTTATTGTACTTTTGCCAATTCAATCATAAATATTTTCACTTTTTGCCGATTTAGTCCACTTGGCCAATTTTGGCCAGAAAATGCTAACGTGGACGCCGCTAGGTGCCACGTAGGACTATCGGCGTTAACGTAGATAATTTTTAATAATTTTTAAATTTTTTGAATTTTTTATTATTATTATTATTATTATTATTATTTTTTATTTTTTTTATTTTATTTTATTTTATTTTGGCTTTCTTAGTCTTTTCCAGTGGCCAGCCACCGGTCACAGGGGCGACAATCGGCCATCGGCCATAGCCAGTTGGCTAGCCTCGCCCACCATAGCTAAGGCCCGGTTGAGCGAGGAGGAGCCTTGATGAGGGGAGCCCTTGCCCAGGTGCGGCCTGGCAAGGGTTGCCTGGGCGAGGCCAACCCTCACCCAAGCTAGGGGCGGCCTCGCCGGCGACAAGCGATGCCGGGGCGGAGTCCCGCCTGCACTGCATCAAGGCCAGCCCGCCCTAGTCGAGCAAGCGTCGATCGGCCCTTGCCCTTGGCTGAGCTCGGGTGGACTTGGAGCTGTTGGCCGAAGATGCAGCCTAGGTCCTCCCCATAGAGGACAGAGATGAAGATGATGAATGACAGCAGGGGGAAGAGGTAAGGCGAGAGGTGTGTCTTCCTCAATGGAGAAGATGAAGGCGACGGCGGCGGCGACGGCGATGACGCCGGAGGAGAGAGAGGTGATTTCATCAGGGTGGGTGGCGTCGGTCGGCCAAGGGTGAGGGCGAGGGCTCCCCTCGCCCAGCCGACGCAAGCCGCCCTAGCCTGGGTGAGGGTCGGCCTTGCCTAGGCGACCCTTGCTAGGCCACGCTTGGGCGAGGGCTCCCTAGCCGGGGTTCCTCCTTGCTCGGCCGAGCCTTGCCTATGGCGGGCGGGCCCGGCCCCGACCGGGCCGTGGCCGATGGCCGACCACCGAAAAGGCAAAGAAAAAAAGAGAAAAAGAAAAGAAAAAAAGGTAAAAAAGAAAAATAATAATAATTCAAAAAAATATTAAAATATTATTAAAAATTGTCCACGTCGTCTTTGGTAGTCTTATGTGGCACCGCCGGCGTCCACGTTAGTATTTTCCAGCCAATTTTGGCCAGATGGACTGAATCGGCAAGAAGTGAAAATGTTTAGGATTAAATTAGCAAAAATGCAATAGGTTTATGACTTTCTGGACAATTTTCCCTTTAAAGTTGCATTAGATATAAAAATGAGTCAATTTGGGTCCAATCCCCAAAGCTCCCTCACTAACTTAATGATTCAGTATATGGAGCAACCCATTCTTCAAAGGCAACAATTTAAGGAGAAAAGTTGCTAAAAATAAATTCTGGAATGGGGTGGGTTTGAAATAGGTTTGGATTGGGTTAGGTATAAAAATGAGTCAATTTGGGTCGGATAATTTCCTATCCGACCCAAACCCTACCCGACACACATGTGTGATGGGTCTATCACCAACGTGAGACATCAACGTTCGTACTTAAAATTTTCTGTTCTCTTTAAGGATCCTGCTAGAGATTCGTTTGGGGAATGTTTGACGATCTAATGTGGCCTTTGGGCGCGGGGAGAAATTGAAAAAAAGATTAGTGGGCTTCGGAAGCCGGCTTGTGCTGTAGATTTCTAAAGGGCCCAGATGCACATCGAGGCTCCATGGTTGACTTTCGATTTTATTCAAGCGGAGCTTCCTTGAATTTCATGCCCAATTAAAAAAAGTGCAGTCGGTTGCACCGGCCGCGTTCAACGTGGCAGCCTCGCAGGTTCTCTGCGATCGTGAGAGCTTTGTAGAGAGGGAGACTCAAAGAACGTGCTCTCAACTTAAATCTCGTTTTTCCACTAACACGAAAAAAGCAGACGTTAAGCCACGTTTGGATCGCTATATGTACCATTGACATTGATGCGGGCGAAATTGGTACCGAGTCAACATGGACCCCAACAACACTTCCGGCCGCCACAGCCGTCGCCTGCCGCCGCCGATGGTGCAGCCACCTCCGCCGCACCTCGTCCGCAGCAGGAGCGGAGCTCCAACCGCCATGTCGCTCCTTGAAGCCCGCACCCCTAGCCAAAGAGTCACCGTTGCCCGCTCCAAATCGACTTCCAAACCGAGGCCCAAATCATCAGGCCATGATGGAGATGGTGATGAGAACAACAGCGGCAATGTAAGTTCAGCCACGCTCAAGAGACGCCAGCAAAGTAATCTCTCTGGGCTGGTAGTACCGAGAACGACATGGTCGGCCCCACCTTCGCCCTCGGCGTGGGCTTTGTCTCCTGGACGAAGTTTATCGTGGGCGGGATCATTAGCGATGGAGGTTTCTTCCGGCTTCAATGCACCAAGGGCTAGTACTAAGAAACCCGGGAGCAAAACAAATGGAGGTGGTGGCAATGGTGGTGCAGTTAGTAAGGTTTTGAAGTACTTCAAGCCAAAGAGAAAGGTGTCGCCTGTGCAAGAAGAGGAGATTCACAAGTTACGCATCTTGCACAGCTCATTATTGCAATGGAGATTCGCTAATGCTCGTGCTCAAGCAGCCGCGGATAACATGAAGAGGAATGCCGAGGTGCGCTCTTTCTATTGATTTTGAATTTGATAATTTGCCGCACCCATAACTGGTATCACTACAATAATGTGCAGTAAACTTCCATAAACCTTTGGGTTTGTACGATAATTTCTGCATTATTATCTTTTTCATCGGCATTGAGATTGCTCGTATGCTGGTGATCGCAGGAGAAATTGCTCCTGGTGTGGATTAGGATAGCAAAGATGAGATGGTCAGTGATGGAGAAGATTATCGAAATGCGAAGAGTCAGACATCTTAGAAGGTTGTACGAGATCATGAGCCCTCAGGTTCACATGCTGCAAGAGTATTCAGCGAAGCTGGAGAGGAAACATGTTGAAGGGCTCGGCAGGTTGTCGAGAAAGCTGGTGGCTCTTTCCCACCTTCTTCCTCTCGAAAGTGCCAAGGTGACTGCAATTTGTTGTGCTTCTCATTTCATTTCATTCTTCAGAAAATTCACGATGCATTCTTCAGGATCTCAATAAAATAGGGTTGCGATAGTGACCGAGGGACATCTGTTATGTATTACAGGCCGATGACATGATGTCCATTGCTGGAGCTATGAACATGGCAATGGAAGCAATGGACAACGTGAACGCGACAAATCTCGATTCGTTCTTACAGGTTCTTAGTTTGTTTGTTTGTTTGTTTGTTTTTTTTTTAAGTCATGCATCTTACAAAGAATATGGAAAATCTAACTTGTTGAATGCTGTTTATGCGTTGATTTGAGCAGGCTGAGGAAATGTGTTACTTGACGACAGAGCTTATAAGCACTCTCGATAGAGAAAGGCAGTGCCTTCAGGAACTTGACAAGCTTGTACCCATCTTCGTTGCCTTATTGGTGAGCCTCAAAACAACATTAATTTGCTACTTTCATTTCTGAATTCTTTAGTTGCTTTCTTTGTTTGGCTTAAGCAATGTAATTCGCAATATCGCTGAAAAGACGAAGAAAAGGGGACGAGTGATCTTATTTCGAAGTATTTTTTGGGGGAAAATGACATAAATGGTCCTTGAATTTTAGTCAAATATGTAATGTCTTCCATAAACTTTTTATTTGTTCAATGTGGTCCTTAAATTTTTTGTACACATTCAATTTAGTCCTTGAATAATAGATGAAAATTAGACATGTGAAAATGGATGATACCAATTTCTTAACCCATCTTTAATAGGCTAAGTCATTATATGGGTTGGTTATGTTTAGTAAAACACATTCAATTTAGTCCCTAGACAATAAATCAAAATTAGACCTGTCAAAATGGGTGACACCAAATTCTTAATCCATCTTTAATAGGCTAAGTCATTATATGGGTTAGTTATGTTTAGTAAATGAGTTATTAATTGGTTTAGAATGGCAAAGCTAAAAAAATATGAGTATTAAATGGGTTTATAATTTACTCAAACCCAATCCATCTTTGTGATTCTCTCCTCACCCTTTGTGAGAAAATAATGGACTCCTTGGAATGTTTCAACTCTAGAGAAATTCTGTAGGCCCGCAAGATGGGCTCGACTTTACCTTAAAATATCAAGACAGTTTCTTTTTTTCACCATTATTATTTTTATTTATTAATCCTGTAAGTTTCATCTAGCTGTTGGAGTATATCTTTCGTTAGTTGCATTCGGCACTGTCATTTTTACGTAATATTCTCATTTTAGTTCTTGTCTTTGCAATCCATGGTCAACATAAATCATTCTTTAATATTTTACACTTAATTTAATTAAAATTTCAATTTGTCCATGTTATCTATTACTGTATTTTTATAAATTCATTATTAAGTACTAACTTTCTCTTATTCTTCATTATGAATCAATACAAAAATTGAAGATTCTGCGTAATATTAAAAGTCAATTTTGTAGTAACTTATAGTTTAAATAGCGATTTTATCTAAATAATATACACACATGAACTCAAAGTGGGTAAGATTGGGTATGGTTTGGGAATAGGTCAGGTCAAGTATGTGTCACTAAATTTGTATTACATATAATAAATAGGTCAATATGGATCAGACCATTTTGGACTCAATGCAAACCCAATCCAACCAACCCATTCGATTACCTTAATGAAAATGTTTGATATTGTCTTTGAACTTAAATTAATGAAAGATATTGTATATTGAATATTTACTCAAAATTCAAGGATTATATTGCTCATTGAGCTAAAGATCAGAGACCGCATTGAATAAATTAAGAATCTATGGACGACATTACATTTTGGGTCAAAGTTTATGGACCATTTGTATAATTATTCACATTTTGGATGTTGGGTTGATTCTCAATGGGCTCCATCTTCCGCATGTCCACAGATGGACTCAAGACCTATTAATCAACAAAATCCAGCATTTTAAGTTCGCGTCAAATCGTGCAGGCAAGGGAGGGGAGCTCGAGAGCTCACATCATCCAAGCAAATGAATCGGCCATACTTCATATCAGTCCTACGATTGTTACGAGGCGAAGGCTCGGCAAATGTCCTCCGATGGCTTATGCAGAAATGAAACTATGCAATGTTTAAGCTCCTCAGTTAACTTCTCCTCAGTTAACTTTGTGTATTATAATTCGATGTGATTCTGAATTTCTTAGACTCAATCAATATTAAACTATCTAACACATTATTTAGGGATAAATGTATTGAAAGTCCTAAAACTTGTCATGAGAATATAATCGAATTCTAAAACTTTTAATTTGACAAGTTTTATAACTCCAATTTTTTGAAATTTTTAGGACTCAATTGTATTTTCATGACAGGTTTTATAATTAAATTGCACTATGTTGATAGATTTTAAGATTTACAATACACTTGTCCTTATTGTTTAATAAGAAGCTCAATATTTGGATTGTCTCCGACACTAAACATACACGGTGCCACTTTCTTCAAAAGCTAAACTATCGCTCCGTACACGTTTTTTCATTTCCGGCACGACATAACCAAACACAGACAATCTTCCTCCGATTATGTTTAGAACTTTGCATGGTTCACACACAGTGTCGGAGGCGGAGTGGAAGAACGGCCGGGATACCGGTGCTTTCGGCAAGACAGAAAGGATCGGATTGCATTGAAGTCAAAGCACGAGGAAGAAGAAAAATGCGTTTTTCCTACGACACGTCGGGCACGAGTTCGAGTAATCTGATGTAGAGCGTATGCACGCGTCGCGGGTTTTCGGCCTTAAGACATTGTTGATTCAACGGCGAAGGGGAAGTTTTGCGAAAGGCCTCACAAATCACTCGATAAAAAAAAGGTAAACATGACGTAGCCGAACAAGACAAAAACACGCTCGGGAAAATTCTATTTAAGTATAAAAAGAAAACCACTTCTCCTATACCAATCCCAACCCAATGTGAAAATCGAAAAGAGGAAAAAAGGGGAAGAAAAACAAAGGAAATCCCATTGACAATACATCAACGCCATATTAACAACCCAATGCCGGCTTCTGTGGACCTCCATCGCCACCATTTTCTTGAATATTAATAGTTAAATGCCCAGGCAACTTTCTGGCGGGCCTTGCTTCCTGCATCATCAACACCACGTCCCTCATGGAAGGTCTGTCCGCTGGGTTCTTGCTGGTGCAAAGCAGCGCGATCCTCAGCATCTGGATCATCTCCTCCCTCACCGATGCGCACGTCGCCCCCGCGTCCCCATCCAAAATGTCGAGGACGCCGTCCTTGGTCTTGATTTTCGACCTGACCCAGTCCACGATGCTGTTGCCTTCGCCAAACTCGGGATCGACCGATCTTTTGCCGCTCAGCAACTCCATCAGCACCACCCCGTAGCTGTAGATGTCGCTCTTCTCGTCAACTTGAAGCGTGTATGCATATTCTGCATGGACGGACGATTAAGGAGAAATTTGTAAGATTGTGAAAATGGTCAAGGCTAACCAGAATAAGTAGCTATGGACTGTTGACAGGCCATTTGATACATGCAAATGGACATCAGAACATGCTTTAATCTCTATTTCCATGAACTGAAGGAAGCAAACAAATTCTTCACCATATCTGTTGATGCTTAAAGTGGCAAGATTTGTTCCTTAAAAGTGCCCTCTCCTTGCTTTTCAGATACACTACAGACGTAACTAATATTAGAGGCTTTACACATTTTTTGATCAATAGAAAATAGCCCACTGACAGGAAAAAGAAGGAACATATACAAAGAGGGTTGTAGCCCAGACATCCTGTTTGTGGAAAAGCAGGCCAGTTTATTACAGATAATGGACTAAATGCCCAGACATAAACTATTAATTAAGACTTGTAGCTGCATCTATAGCCTACAATATGCAACTACAAAGAACATACAGAGAAGAAATGTACCTGGGGCAATGTAGCCATAGGACCCTGCGATCACAGACATGGACTCGTCGCTCTGGATCAACTTCGCCACCCCAAAATCGGCCACTCGGGCCTCCATCTCGGCATCCAACAATATGTTGCTGGGCTTGAGGTCGCGATGCACAATCAGGGGATCGCAGTCGTGGTGCAGATAGCATATCCCCTGAGCCACGCCGAGCGCAATCTTGTACCGAATCACCCAGTCAGCCCCAAAATTATGATCCTTGTTCTTCCCATGCAACAGATCATCTAAATTGCCATTAGGCATGTACTCATAAAGCAGCATTGTGCACTCTCTGTTGCTGCAGCACCCCAAGAGTCTCACAATGTTCCTGTGCCTCACATTCCCCAACACTTCGACCTCAGCCAAGACCCCTCTCCTCCTCCTCATGTGCTCCTTCTGCTTCCCCCAGAGCTTCTTCACCGCTAAGATCTCGCCGCCTGGCATTTCAGCCTTGTACACCGTGCCTGCAGACCCCATCCCTATGATCTTTTCAGTCATTGACAGGCACTCCACCACGTCGTCCGCAGTAAAGTTCAGCCTCTGGAAGGCCGTCAGCTTCCATGGGCCGACCTCCCGTTCTTGATTATTAGTGAATCTAGTGCTATAGTTGGCATGGAAGCACCTAGTGCCTGCAATGAGAACGAATAGGCCAATGCCGAAGGCTGCCACAGTGATCCACACAATCGTGCCCGCAGTCTGCCTTGGCTGCTGCCGTTGCCGCACCTCCACGTCGCCGGCGCCAAGCATGTCGCTGGCGCATGGCTTTTCCAGGACGCCCCCACATAGGTCCCGGTTGCCCGAAAACGACGAGGGGTGCAAGTTTCTGAAGATTGTGCTGGAATACGGTATCGGCCCAGTGAGCTGATTGAATGACACATTGAAGCTTTCCAATGTCTTGCAATTGTCGAAATTCGAAGGGATGCTTCCGTTCAGGAGATTATGGGAAAGGTCGACGTTAGTGATTGAAGGAAGCGTGGATATCTCCCCAGGAATAATGCCCATCAGCATGTTCCTACTTAAGTTGAGAGAGAGAAGCTTTTCGCAGTGGCCAATGTCCCAAGGAATGCTACCATTTAGTAAATTCCCTCCTAATTCAATCTTGTACACACTTTTGCACCCGGTGAAGTCAGGAATCTTGCCAGTGAGTTTGGATGAACTTGCCAAGAGAACTTGCAATTTAGGCCCGCCCCATATGTTACGGGGCAAGTCAGTCTCGAAGGAATTATCCGATATGTCGAGGTACGCCAGAGCTGCTGCATTGCCAAGATCATCAGGAATTTGGCCACTGAAGCCGTTCTTGCTCAATCCCATGAACGTTAGATTCGGTAAGAGCCCGAAACCTCGAGGGATCGACCCGTTTAGCATGTTGTCATGGATCCTTAACCTATTCAAAGCTGTGCAGTTTGCCAGAGAAGCAGGAAGCTCATTTTCAAACATGTTGGAGAAGAGGACGAGCTTCACTAACTTATTTCCTAGGCAAAGATTCGGTGGGATTCTTCCTCTGAGGGAATTGGACGACACATCAAGCCAAGTCAAATTCGAACTCAAGCCGAGCTTCTGCGGCAGGATTCCAGTAAGAGAGTTGTTCCAGAGCTCCAAGATACCCAAGTTTGGGAGCTCGCCGATTCCGGCTGGTATTTCGCCGCTCAGGTTGTTGTTCATTAATCTCAAATTGGTCAGCTTCTTCAATGTGCCCAAGCCTTCCGGTATCATCCCCGAGAGCTGATTATTTGATAAATCGAGAGTTTGTAGCGCTTCCAGTTGACCGAAACTTGGTGGGATCTCGCCGGTCAAGTGATTCTGGAATAATAATATCGTCTCCAACTTAGTCAAGTTTCCGAGCTCTGGCGTCAGTGGACCAGAAAGATTGGCACTTGAGATGTCCAAGTACTTGAGATTCGATAGAAGTGCAAATTCTGAGGGGACACCGCTGTTGTAGTGGTTGTACCCGATTTCCAGGTGCTCTAATTGAAGCAAGAATCCTAGTTGAGGTGGAATTTGTCCTCCCAGGAAATTTCCATGCAGATAAAGAGACTTCAGCCTTGGAAAATTGCCATAGCCTGGCGGAATCTCGCCTTCGAAGTAGCTTCCCCCAAGGTTGAGGTACTCTAGGAATCCAAGCCCGATAACCTCCTGCGGAAGCGGGCCGGTGAAGTTGTTGCTGTAAGCATTGAAGATCCTCAGGGACTTTAGCTTTGATATTTCCAGTGGGATGCTTGAGTTGAAGGAGTTGTGGCTGATGTCCAGTGTCCGGAGCTCTGTCAGCTCAAATGTGACTGCTTGAAGAGGCCCCTCCAAGGCATTCCCACTCAGATTCAAGTGGGCTAAGCTCGACAGATACCGGATATCAGCTGGGATCACACCGGAGAGGTTGCGGCGAGAGAGGTCGAGGGACACGACCAGAGATCTCTCGGCGTTGCACTTCACGCCGGACCATGAGCACCAGATGGGGTCCTGGAGATTCGGGTTGGAGAACACCGGAGTAGGGTCCCAATCACGGAACGTCGAAAGAGGGTCTTTGAGGGATGATTTCAAGGAGAGGAGAGAGATGAGCTGGAGAGGAAGAGAACTGGAAAGTGTTACGGATGATGGGGCGAGGAAGCAATAGGAGAATGCAAGAAGGAAGAGGAGTGGGAGTTTCATGGCTTCTAGGATCTTGTCAGACAAGTTTCGGAGGTGTTGAGAGAGGCAAAATCAAGGTCATCGAGGCTTGGATCTTGAGAACAAGTGCTTTCTGAGAGTGGCGATTCATGATTACTTTCTTCAAGTGGAGCGTGAAGGATTTCTGTACCAGCTCTTGTTCTACTTGTCTCTTTTTTATGGGGGAGGTGGGCTACTCCAAATTTGTATTGCTCTCTTCCTTGTATTCTCTCTCTCTCTTCTCACCTCTCATCATCATTCCCCTTCCTTTCCCTCACCTCAGTTTCTACTTTTGTCTGATGTCCATCCTATACTGTAGGGTTTTCCTTGGATTTCTTTCCTCACTTTTCTTTTTCTCCTAACTTTTTAATCATTCCTTGCTTCCTTTTTCTTTGGGCTCACAGATTAATTGATATATATATGTGTGTTTCTCACTTGATCCAAGAAAGTAGAGAATTCAATTTTCCCACCAAATCCCAAAACTGATGTTTGAACAATTTTTATGCTTTCCTTCGGGGGCCGTCGGTGTCTCCGTTTTTTTTTTTTTATTTCTATTCTTTCCCAATTCAAATATATAGAGCTACCTTAGGGGGCGACCTGTTCCGCTGCTCCATGCATGGACCACACTCAATTAATTAGCAGCAAATCGCTTGGTCAATATCCTAACTAATCAAAATTTGCCCCATGCAATGTGCTTTAAATGATCGAATCATTGAAAACGTAACTAGATAAAAGTATGATTAAGAAGTTTAAACCAGAAGGCACCTGATTGGTTGTGATGATAACCATCTAATATGCAGACTATCATTTGTTCTATAACAATTATCTGACCACCAATATCATTTTGAATAATGAGGTCATTAGATTTTATGCATAAAATCGAAGCAACAAGCAAATTGATCTAGTCACTTGTCCCTTGTAACCAAAGAATCTATCTTCTTTCTTACTTTAGGTGCCTTATCCAAATACTATTTATTGCTCAAACAATTCAAACTTTACCCCCAATATACATACATATATAGATACACACACACATTTAAATTAATATTTTCCTATACATGCCAAGGCTAAATGGTAGGCCCCAGATTAATGAGACGTAAGTTGAGTGTGCCATCAAGACTGAAAGAATATACCAAAAACTTCGAGTTGCCCTCCAGCCAGTTTGACTTGGGTAAAGCTGATGATCCATCATGCCCATTGTTTACTTTGTATCATGGATGTTCCTAAAAGTATCATCTGGGTATGAGCAATAAAGCTTCAAACGCAATCATTTTCACTCATTTTATAATTCCACATAAACCAAGACTATCATGCATCCTTCCATCTAAGACCTTTTTCTCCAATTACTATGTGCTTATGTTAATGTACCTAATCTGTTTGTTAGTGCATGGACCCTAACATGGGATGGTAACAGTTCTATAATTGGAACTGTTGGAAGTATGATATGGGATAAAACACATATGGAATTCTACGTCTTCTTTTGCAGTCGGAGGGCACTCTTGATTTTTCAACCAAGAAATATTGAATTGCTACAAGAAAGCAACATGGAATGGACTGCCTCAAAAATAGAAATTCGATAAGAATCAAGATCAATTATTAAGAAGAACATACAGGCCACTCAATTTATGAAGATAGTCTTATCAAATGAATATGTCGAGCTAAATGGAATTCATATTCACAAGGTTAAGGTGACATTTCAGCAGAGAATCTAATTCTTTTGTATTGCCTTTCTTGCCCCAAACTCTCGAGAACATGTGGCCTTGTTCATGATGGGAAATTACATACAATATTCAATTACTTAAATGTTGATTTGAAAAGATGTAGTTAAGCTTTCAAGGAAGTTGGAATTTACAACGGTGAGATTTCTTTGTTCTTTTCCTTAATCTCCTTCAACCCAAATGGTAACTTGGCACGACTCACTAAGATTAAAAAAGAAGAAGAAGGAAACATGCACCAAAAAGGGTAAAAGAGAAAAGTAAAAAGAAAAGAAAAGAATAGTAATATTGTACCCTAAAATCTATTGACTTACAAAGCTAGCAATCAGTCCGACGGATAGCGTCACTAACATGTTTGAATATGGACTTATGATTTTGTCATATGGTTTTACAAACTAATCCCGATTACCCACTATCATTCAATTTCATGGGCATTTATTAACACATAATCACACTTCCATATGTAATCAAAGACTCATTTCATTCCGCGAGAGGATGATGGAGTCAAGGGGCAATTCACGAACGAACTGTGGAGGAAAACGCAGCACCAGCACAAAAGCTGCAGCTGGGACTGGCGTGCTCTTGTTGAGCTTTGCTTTCTTTGATGGCGGAGACAGAAAAGGAGGAAAAAAAAGAGGAAAGGAATGAAATTAAAATTTGGTGGGTCAGTGGGCCCAAGGAGTTAGCGGGTGTGATGTTTTGATTGGACCCGAATTAATCACTTTGTCTCCCTCATACCCTTCACCCACTCCCCCTGCCTTCCTCAATTTTCCTTTTTCATTCTTTTTTTGTCACTTTTCGGCAATAGCCCTTTTTATTTTTATTTTATATTAACAAAAATATGAATTTTCTTTGCAAGGCTATCTCAATTTGGTTGGTTCTAGTAAATTGCATCTAAACAATATTATTTCTAATCTCTCTAGGTTCAATAAATACATGGATCATTGGAGGGCAAGGTCGTTATTTGGTCTCTCTCTCTTCAGAACTTATATTATAACACATGGACAATTTATAATATATTGTATATCCAAGTCCAAATGCGAGCCAAACTAAAAGATTTGCTTCCTTGATGTCCTATAAGTCCTTCATTTTGCGTTGGATCTAACATAATCCAATCTTAGTTCTACGATATTTGCACGCCCCTCAAGTTTCTTCCATATTAAAAGTGAGAGCCAACACTAAAATTTCTCCCGTGCCGCTTATTTATTGAGCTTATATGCTCATGATAAAGATATTACTGAGGAATGGTCAACATAAGACGCGCTCGTTTCATACTAATTTTAAAAGATTATCCGTGTCACATCAGCTTGCTTGCATGGGCCTACTTCAAAAGGCAAAGCAGCATTGCAACTTTGCTTTTCATTTTAGAAGATGGTGGATGGAAGGCGAGGCGTGCTTCGTCTCAGGCCATGCGTGATTCTTTTTGGGTCTCAACTCCAATGCTTCATTTGTTACACAGCATAAATTCTATGCCCTTTCCTGCATCAGCCTTTGGTTTTCCTTCACTAAATGAGCTGCTACTCATCAGCATTGATACATGAGATTCGAGGACCTAAAACAACGTCTCATGTTCTGATTCCAAGGCACACCTCGAAAAGTCAATTTCTAGAGGATTTCGCGTTCCTAGGAGAAAAAATAATGAAGGGCGAAAGCAACTCTTGCAGAGACACTTTGAAGTTGGAGAAATAGTGAAAGCTGCCAACTGAACTGTTGGGAGGAAGAGAAATCCAGGAACTTGTAGATACATACATGTTTCATTCTATTTGCGAGTGTTTGGGGCCTGTTTCCTAAAATTCTTTTGAAAACTAGGGTTTTTTAAGATCCAAGCATTCTCACCAGAAGCCAAGACACCGCCAAGTCATATGCAATCTACACAAGAGTGGTGCTGCACCTCATAAACTCTTTATAGCATGAACATAATCTAGACACATGCTTATTGACCTTCATAAGATGCAGCAACAGAAAACTTCATACGGTGCATCATCAAAGGCGTGTATGCCGTGTAAATAGATTGTGTCCCCGCAGCACACGCAAGCGAGGTCTTTTTTTCAGCGGAAAAAAATGGATTTTTACTGTGGAATTGGTGGAAAGGTGAAACTCCAGCATGCCATCAGAACAACGGGCGGCAATGATGTTGCTTTACTGCATGACTAGAAGAATCCTATGTTAATAGGCATGCTGAGACATGATAGCAAAGACAATGAATCTGCATAGCTCCGTATGTTACTACTATTTTTCACAGTGCACATGCAGGGCGCGCGCGTACTGTTACACAATCAGAATGGGACTAGGCAAAGGGTGAAAAACGGAGGTGAAATCAGAAGTGAGATCCTCCTTGATGCAGCTATAAGAGAAATTCCTCCATAATTGTGGGAACGACAAAAGAGAATGATGACAGAATTGAAACATTCTCAATAATGTCAAGTTTGCCAATACAAAAGGGTGGCAAGTGACTGGGACCTGCACTGGCTCATCCACAGTAAGTCTATGTTTGACCCTTCTCTCTCTCTCTCTCTCTCTCATGCAACACATCATCCGCAAAAGTGGAGAACAAAATGATGAGGATTTGAAGGTTGAGTGGAACTAGGCATGTGAGGGCTTGCCTTTAAGTCAAGATAGCATCCCACCAAACCAAAATTAGAGATTGATATGTCAGACATCTGAGGATAAATTTTCAGCCTTATAGAAACCATATCTACTTGTGAGGTTTATATCATTTATAAAACGTTAAGGGGAAATAACCAATCAAACGAGTGTTCTTGTTCAGTAGGTTAATTGGTAAGAAATGGGATTTATCTTCAAAACGAAAGACCCTAATAATCCATGTTAGGATAAACCTATCCAGTATTTATCAGCACGACGTAACAGAATAACTCTAGTTCACCTCTCTTTCGCTTTCTCCCTCTATTTCGTGTTCTTTCCAAAATAAATAATAGAATGAATGAGCAGATAAACGAATTTCCTGAAAGCCCTATCTAGGCTATCACAGATGAACAGCTCCATCTGGGTGGATGTTTTCATCGTGGATACACCAAACAACCAATATGCTAAAGTAGAGCTGGCCAATGCCCATGATTTCCTTTCCTTTTATCATGACCACTTGGGTAGGGTAATAATTTTACCCTTTGACAAATGTGTAGGGATGAAGATTACTGTAGGGATTATCCATGTGACCCAAGGGCAATTCACAATGATTATATCGTTTGAAATCTCGATTCACTGCAGACTCTTTTGGGGTCAAGATAAGGGGGAACCAAGAGGATGGAAAAAGGACCTTAATGACGGTCCCATGTTATCATTGCATGCCATCACCCATCATTTGGTGTTGCTAATGAAAAAAGGAAAAGATGCTTTAACATGACAATAAATAGGAGAGCGCCGCCCACCTCACTTTGTGAGGACATACTGATGCGAGTAGAAAAACTACCTAATCAATTTCAAATTTAACGTATATATATATATATATCAATTCAATCTTAAATTATCAATTTAAATCTAAATATTTATATGAAATTTTAATATAATCATTTCATTCAATTTTCACCGGAAACCACTGATATTGTGGTATTTATGGCTGGCGATGATTAAATCACCTTATCAATGATTTCTAACAAAAATTAAGCGAAAGGGTTATGTTGGAATTTTATGCAAAAGTTTACAACTTGACAAAATTGAAAATTTTAAATCCGAATTAGAATCTTTAAAAAATTTTTAAAACGGATTAGGTGATTTTCTCAAGAGGAGATGTACATGCTACTTGACAAAAGATGTGTTCATCCATTACAGAACAATATTTAACTTCCCGTGAATTTTTCCCTTGAAAAGCAGGAATGTTTGAGAACTGGACTACTAGCATTTGAAAGCCATTCTCCTGCAATCAAGTTTCTTCGGTCAGTGAGTCTATGAATCCATGATGCTCTACTCTAGCCTGACATCAGCTTCTGCCTTCCAGCAATTTGAAGCAAAAGGCCTCCGTGAAAATATGCATTCAAGAATCTTACCTCCAATGCCAAATCTAAAGATGTCATCACTCTGTTTTTGGAAAGTTGAATTCACTTTGGATTGAGGAGTGCCTGGTCTAAATCTTATAATAGGAATCAATCCCTTTTTCCTGCTTTTCTACTTGAAGCTCTTAAGGATCATAATTACCAATTAAATCTATTTTTGGCCTCTTACAATGAAATTCGAGCGCAATTGAGCATGTCGCAGGCGTCATCTAAATCATTCCTTGTGCCCCTCTTCGTTGTCAATCTAATTTGCTTTTCATCGTCAAACATTGCCTACAGGTGTAGACCACCACCTTTAAAGTGGTCAGAGATAAAGCGATCACTGTTAGGAATGTTAAAGATAACATCAGGAATAGAAGGTTGCAGCAGAGCTAGGGCATTGACCCGGTCATCTTTTCTGGGGAGCATTAATTCCCTCCCTTTCAGCTGGTATGGCTTGATTAAGGCAGTTGAGGCAGTTGGTGTAGCGATTCTCACTGAATCCTGAGAATGGTTTATTCCCTATCTAAGGGCGTTTTGTATTTGTTTGCCGGTTATTCATGTCGTGCTTTTCCTTTCTAATTCGATAGTGGATTGCTACGGCTGTGGCTTTTTTCCTACATCCCTCCATTCATTATGATCCGTTATTTTGAGTGTGGATTTTGATATCGTGTTCTTTTTGTTCACTCGATTTTTTTCAATATATTAATTACCTTTCACAAAAAAAAAAAAAAAAAAAAAGCCACATGCAAGAGGAGATGCAGATTTCAATATGAGCGGGGATCATCATGCGAAACCAATTACGGAGCTATGATAGTCTAAGCCACGGAAAAATACTACTTTACCCATTCTTTAAGTAATTCCTTCAGATAGTAAACTTCAATCTTAAATTCTAATGTCTCTCGGAAGTCAAATTACACGCGTGATCAAGCTAGGAATAGATGACTCTGATGTCTGACCCCAGGTAGCCAATCGCCTTGTGTCATCATGTAAATGTCAGTAATTTGTGCCATTTCAAGGTCACTGCTTGCTCCCACAATATCATTCTCCGCTCTTGGCTTATTCGGACCTTTGCCAATAAATTTTCTAGTGCTTGCCTTGTCGTTGGTTGTGTTGCTCAGGTAATGTTTGAACATTGCAAGCACTACTACGTTTAGTTGTCATGTCCTTTCTAGCAACACAAGCACTCTTTCCAATTTTGCATTCGTTGAATTGAGCAATTAAAACAACTAGGAACTCGTTTGCCTTAGAGAACATGAGAAAGGGTATCTATCACTTAAATATTAAAGGCTTATGTGCAGAAGCAAGTCATGAGGACAAAAATTTTTCCTTGTCCAAGAACATTTTCTGAGTTAACTGTAACTACACAAGAAAGCAGCAAAACTGTTGAGTCTGAAGTGAAGCAACCATGCAATGAAAAGGATGAAAGACTCCTGTGCAAACCCGGCAAGCCACCCTTCTACCATTAGGATAGAACTTGCCACCAAAGACAACAAAAGATTTGAATTCAATGTTATGCCTGTAAATACCTTTTTTTTTTATTTTCTTTTTTTTTTTTTTTTTTTTTTTAATGAATGTTGCAGAGTAGATTATCCTCAAATGCATGTCTTAACCCAGTCAAAGGGAGTCAAAAATTAAGAACCTCATGTCTGTAATCCCTAAGAATCTCGACTCATGATTTTAAGAGCGAATGAGGTTGCCTAGTACCAGTAGTGCCTAATAAACATCACCAAAAATGAATTGGAAGATAGGGGAAGGGAGGGCTGAAAACAAAGACAGGGTCTCATACTGTTACGATAGGGCGAGCGATCAAACAATAATATAGACAGAATAAGAAAATAAATCGGATACCAGATTTACGTGGTTCAGTCGTAAAGACCTACGTCCACGGGGAGAGCAGCAGCGAATTTCACTATAGATCAAACGATATAAGGAGATTACACACTCAAGTCACTCAAACACTCTCTCGATGTTTCCTAAGCTTCAATTACACCCAACAACGCACGCAGTGTTTAGCCCCAAAATTCTTCAAAAAATAATCTCTCAATCTCATGAAGAAATTACACGCAAATCTTACCACAAGATTTAATCGGCTTGAACACTAAATCTTCTTGGATGTAATTCATGGACAAGAATGACAAAGAAAAATCCCTCCCAAGCACTCGATGACTAGACGGCGCTTCAAGACCAACTCTACATGATCAACGGCGGAACACCAAGCACTCACACGGCGCTTCAAGACAATTTGTGATCCACCTCTATCACCCACGGCCACAAGTCTATATATAAGTGAAACCCTTATTTTTTTGCCAACTTCTCATAGGATTATGTTTCCTATCTAAAATGATTTTATCCAAAACATATCTTTGTATATTTTAAACAAAATCCAAATCCAAGTCAAAGTTGGAACTTTCCTATTTCAGCAATCAATTTCTCCAACGCAGATTCAAACTTTGGGAAGTTGATCTTCGGGTCTTCTTTGCTCAATTTCGAATGTCCGCAACATATCCAATTCGGAATATTCGGAATTTCACATTGGATTCAAACTTGAGAAATATTTTAACAATCTCTACCTTAGCTCGATGTTTGAGCCAAGTCACAATCATTTCGCAAAAATTCAAACTCTGCTGCTACTTTCCCATAGCCCCCTATGGGCTCAACCGCCACAGATATTATCCAAGTCCAAGCTTCGCTTGAACTTCGCCATAATCAAGGACCTCATCAGAATACCAACTCCACATGCACCTTTAACTGCTCCGCAAGGATTTTCCGACACAACCTCCTTAACCGCAGACAAAGCAAAACCATTATTGCATCCATATCTGTTAGGAGATCGAATACGTACCTTGTTAATTTTAGCAGTTACAGCAACCGTTGGCTCTATAAGCTCCACCTCGCTATGAGCACCATCTGTGTCGATTACTTTGCTAGTACCCGTATATGCTACCTCAGGAGTTTCTGGTCGTAACTCCACCTCAAGCTGAACACCGTTCAGATCCGTATTAACACTACCACAAACACTCCTAGCCAGAAGTATCGAAGACTCATCAAGGGTAACTTCTCTGCTGTCAACACGTGAATTTATATCCGGGCACCACAATTGATTACCCCACTCACCTTGTGCATAGCCATGGAATATGCACCTTGCCTTCCAATCAAGTTTACCATCACTCACTCGAAAATAACACAGGCAACCAAACATTCTAAGAATAGAATAATCAACAACGTTACCTGACCACACTTCTTCAGGAGTCTGCCATTCAATAGCAATTTATTAGGATCTATTCACCAGGTAGCTTACCGTACTTAGCACATCAGCTAGAATTCTCCTAGCAATACCAGCATTAGAGATAATTTTACGAGTCGTCTCTAGTAATGTTCTTCTCGTCAGTTCTACAAATTGTTGTGATTTATTGGCACTAGTGCGGTGTTTCAATATGCTCTCTTTCATGCAGAATTTATTTACTAGCTCCGAACATAACTTTGTCAGTCTGCTCATGTTTGATCGACTTACCAGTCTCCATCTCGATCAAAGCTCTTGACTGCGTGATCCTGACACCAGCATCAAACTTGTGCCTTGGCACAAACACCCAGGTCTTCCTCGAGTAGTCAAAAGACTCTCGAACAGATGCATCTGACGTCTTTATAGCGAAATTTGTCACTGTCTTACCTTAAAGTTTATACACGCCTCCGTGCTTGATTCCTTTCATTATCACCAAGGCACCTTGTACAACCTTCAGAACTCCACCTTTTGAAGAATACCTGCAACCAGCTGAATTTAGGGCACCCAAGGAAATTAAGTTCTTTTTCAACTCTGGAACATGCCTTACTCCAGTCAATGTCCTCACAATACCATCATACATTCTGATTTTAACATCACCAACACCCACAATATCACACTCAGCATTGTTCCCTAACTGGACTTTATCACTACCCGTGCACTGATAAATGATAAACCAGTTTCTATTTGGTGTGACATGAAAAGAACAACCATAATCCATAATCCATCCATTAAACAATAAATAATTAGTGATAGACAAGACATAATCGACATTATCTGCTATAGCTACAACATTATCTGCAGAATCAACCATAATTCCTTTACCCTTCTCATTCTTCAGCTTAAGGCAATCCCTTCTAAGATGCCCCCTCTTGCCACAGCTCCAACAAACAATATTAGCAGTCCTAGACTGACTACGCCTGTATATATTAGTACTACTATTACCCATATGTGTTATAGATCTTCCTCTATTTTCACTTACTAAAGTAGTAGATACAAGTTCGTCAGATTATCTTCTATGAATGTCCTCGCTCAAAATTAAATCTCGAACCCCATCAAACGTTAAACTTGTTAACCCAGAGGAATTACTAACGGCAGTAACAGTAGTATTCCAACTATCAAGTAATGAGGATAATAGAATCAAAGCACGTACCTCGTCTTCAAAGTTAATTTCAACTAAATTCAATTGACTAACAATCACATTGAGTTCATTGATATGATCTGCAACTGACGCACCTTCGCTTATCTTCAAATTAAACAGACGTCGCATCAAATAGACCTTGTTGATCGCAGAGGGTTTCTCATACATATCCGATAGGGCTTGCATCAAATCAGCAGTGGTCTTCTCATTCAAGATGTTAAATGTGACGTTATGAGCCAACGTCAGCCAAATAACACCCATAACTTGTCTATCCAGCAAATCCCAATCAGCTTGCTTCATCGTCTCTAGTTTCTCCCTAGATAAGGGCAAGTGCATTTTCATTTGGTAAAGATAATCTTCAGTCTGCATATTCCAGAAACTAAAATCATTCCCATCAAATCAGTCGATTCTCACTTTTACTTCTACTGTCACCATCGATTCGCTTCAACTTAGCCAAGCTTGGCTATGATACCACTTGTTACGATAGGGCAGCGATCGCACAATAATATAAACAGAAGAAGAAAATAAATCGGACACCAAATTTACGTGGTTCCATCGTAAAGACCTACGTCCATGGGGAGAGCAGCAGCGAATTTCACTATAAATCAAGCGATATAAGGAGATTACACACTCAAGTCACTCAAACACTCTCTCGGTGTTTCCCAAGCCCCAATTACACCCAACAACGCACGCAATGTTTAGCCCCGAAATTCTTCAAGAAATAATCTCTCAATCTCACGAAAAAATTACACGCAAATTTTACCACAAGATTTAATCGGCTTGAACACTAAATCTTCTTGGATGTAATTCATGGACGGTGTTTCCCAAGCCCCAATTACACCCAACAACGCACGCAGTGTTTAGCCTCAAAATTCTTCAAGAAATAATCTTTCAATCTCACGAAGAAATTACACGCAAATTTTACCACAAGATTTAATCGGCTTGAACACTAAATCTTCTTGGATGTAATTTATGGACAAGAATGACAAAGAAAAATCCCTCCCAAGCACTCGACGACTAGACGGTACTTCAAGACCGACTCTACATGATCAACGGCGGAACACCAAGCACTCACACGGCGCTTCAAGACAATTTGTGATCCACCTCTACCACCCACGGCCACAAGTCTATATATAAGTGAAACCCTTATCTTTTTACCAACTTCTCATAGGATTATGTTTCCTATCTAAAATGATTTTATCCAAAACATATCTCTGTATGTTTTAAACAAAATCCAAATCCAAGTCAAAGTTGAACTTTCCAATTTCAGCGGCCAATTTCTCCAACGCAGATTTAAACTTTGGGAAGTTGATCTTCAGATCTTCTTTGCTCAATTTCGAACGTCCGCAACACATACATTTGAAGAAATGGCAGCACAGATCGATGCCTCGGTTTCACAGTTGGGGGATTTCATCTACAATTTGCTTTTTTATCCAAAGCGATTCTGCTAAACTTGGCATGAAAGACTGACAAATGGATTTGGGCCTCGCATCTGGGCTAGGGACACCAATGGACTTATCAAAATAAGTCAACGTCAGTCAAAGGAATCCTAACTCCCAGGAGCTCAGCCTGAAACCTATTTAAACTAAGCCAAGCCGAATCCATTTCGAACTAGGTCGAACCTAAAAGCCACTCTTGACTTACTTACGCTGAAACCATTCCGAGGCATTTTCTATAATAACCAACATCGAGCCCAATTTTTTCTTTTTTCATTCGGCACTACAGTATTACGCTGAACGTTCTAAGCTTATGTCTTAAAACTATCGTCTTCCTCACAACACTGAGAGCCCACCGGACTTGACTTATCAACTCATTAACTTCAAGGCTTACAGTTCAAGAGCAACGTGCCAAAATCTCAAGCCACAGACATATACCCAACATTTGTCATCGGGAATGAACGCCAATCACCATGGAGCACCATGGGATTTTATACTCGCCATTCATCATCGCACATGCAGCAACGACAACGTTGAATGAGCATGCAGCGTGTAAAAAGCAACAACTTGACCAATCACAGAGAAAGAAAATGACAAGACTCAAAAGTATAAGCAACCCCTTTGAAAAATCAACTCTTCTTGAAGAGATCCGTGAGTTATGGAACACAGTTTTCATTCTTGCTCGACCAAAGCTTGTATAATTCAAGCGCCAACTGAATGCGATGAAGCTTCGATAAATCGACCACAAAGTCGGATTCGAGAATTTTCAAGTTTCGGTCTGGGCATGAAAGTGGGAGGTCAAACACTGGGTGGAATGAACGATGAACTCACGTTATGATATGAACATACATTCTAACTTCATTTGAGCATTTTATCGAGCAGGTTGTGAGCGTTTCATGCAGGAAGCCTATACACAGATCTAAGACAAGCGATTCATTCCCACGTATCACAAACAACAAACATCTGGTTCAGATCATCGTAACAGCATCAATACACGTCCGAGACACTAAAAGAGCTGCAACCACAACCGATTTTTTCACAAACATCAAGAAGCGTTCGTGGCCTCTGTTTCATCAGTTCGCAGAAGAGTCCGAGCAACCTTGAGTCTGAACAAGTAGAGGATCGTCACCTGCGATGATTACCGATCAGACTCGAACAGGACGACCACGGGAATGACTTCAAGTGCAGGAATCAGCTCAACAAAACAGAAACCGTCTACTCTCTGCGCGCAGGATAGTATTTTACGTAAAGAGATAGGAGAGAAAGAACACGGAGGCGAAGAAAAGGGAGAGAGAAAAACGCAGACTCTCTCTCTCTCTCTCTCGGAGCGAGATTTCTCATTTTCCTTTTCCTCTCCACCGCCTTCCATCCGCCGGTAACCGCCAACCACTCCGCCGCCGCCGGCCGTCGATGAGCGTATATGCTGGAAGAGAGCTGGAACGGACGGCACCTGTTGAGTAGAGTTGAGAGATTTCTGAGTGCCTAGAGAAGTCTCCTTTTTCGGTTTCGGTGATTTCCTAAGGAGGATCCTTTCCTGCATCTTCATTGTCGATCGTCGCCATTGAACAACGGTTTCCTCGTTCGTGTCGAACCGGCCGCTAGAAGAAGCGCTCTGTTCTCCTCTGCGCCTGACCACGAAGACTCGCGTTACTCCATTCTCATTCGAAATCTCGTCGTCGCCGGTCGTCGACCTTTTCAGGCTAAGCATTTCCAAGATCTACCGCAGCTAAGAGCTCTTCCTCGTTGTGGTTTATCCGCCATGGTGCAGGTGTTCTCCATTTGCCTCCGTCCTATAATCGAGAATCGCAAGGAGATTGAATCCTCTACAGAGCTCCAGTGACGCTAATCTTTCTTGAAGTCGATCAGCGAAGTTCGTGCAGTCGATTTCCATGGTCAATCGCAAGGTTCGTTTCTTCTCAGCAATCATACACGGTGTGTAGCCAACCGAGTCGAAGTTCTTATTCCTGCCGCCGTTCGCGGCCTAGGTTTTCGTCGCATTAGCTTACGCATGGATACTTGTTAATGGCTGACGACGGTGGCGGTCCGGCGACGGAGGCGGTTGACGGTGGAGCAGAGATCGGTTTATGACTTAAGCTTTTGATGTAGTGATTCATCGCCGATATCTTCGAGGTTCTGGAAATCCGGTGTATCAGTTGAGAACTATGTTGTCGAATTGCAGAGGGAACGAAAGAGCTCGGGTTCGCAAAAAGCACGAAGGAAAAAGAAAATAAAAATAAAAATAAAAATAAAAAAAGGAGAGGAAGTGGGCTAGAATAATCATGGCTAATGGGCTTGAGCATAGGTAATTGGAGAATCCAAATTTTGCTTCATTTAGCCCAGATTCGCGAGACCAGTGGGCGGCCCATATTCGCACCATGTCATGGGCCTGGCCCGGGTCCTGATATTCAGAAAGAAAAATGAAAAATAAAAAATTTAGCAATTGGTTTTTTTTTTTTTTTTTCGATCTCTACTCTATTCCTATTCTACACTCACTCTCGACTTTCGCCCGCCTCTTGTAGGGCGTGGGAGTCGAAACCCACTTTCAAATTTACGTGTCCCCACCCCATCCCCCCGAAGGTGGGGATTTGAACCCCTCACCTCCCCTTTCACGTGTTTGGAAGGGTGGCGCTAGAAATCCCAGGTGGTTATTTAAGAATTGGTTAGAAAAATAGACTTGTGAAATTTTAGTATTAGAATTGTCCAAAAAAAAAAATTGTCCAAAAAAAAAAATTTAATATTGGAATTAATTTAGTTTGGTTAGAAATGATACACATGCATCAGGAAAATTCATGATTTTCTATAGTTTAGATATAGGTAAATGAGTTATTTTTTAAATTTTAATTTAATTTGAGTTAGCTCATGGGTCGCCTGAGGTCGGTGAGCGCGACCCTCCCCGGCAACTGTGCCGACGCCCGGTTGCTGTCCTGAAGCTTAATTCTTGTTTAGGGAATTAGCCCCATACTTTGGCGTGGGTCCGATTGTGTAATGCGAGTGAGTCGGGTCCGAGTTGGGACCCGCCAGGCAGAGTCAACTAAACGGGTCTCCCGAGTCACGCGGGAACAAGCTTAGACGGATAAGATCGATCGCCAATCCGCGCACGCTCTTTTCTTCTTCTGCTTCCGCTTCTTCAAACCTCGACATTTCGCCGGACAAAATCACCGGGAGAGATGGGAGGCGGAGGAGGCGGAGGGAACATGCTGAGGGCCGTCGTCGGCGGCCGAGCAGCCACCAGGAGCGGCGGCGCCGGGCTCCACGAGCCCTTCTCCGCCACTGCCACTAACCCCAATCCCGCTCCCGCCGCTCCGAATTCAGCGTCCGCTAAATCCGCCGCTTCTTCTCCTTCTCCTGCCAAGAAGAAGAAGCCCCGCAAGCTCGATCGCTCTCGCCGCCGCTTCTCCCTCTCTTCTCCCTCTCCTCCTCCTTCCTCCGCCTTCAACGGTCTCCCGCGGCCTGCTGCTGCCGCCACAGCCGGTGTCGTGATACCCACTTGGCCGCCGTATCCTTCTTCACCCGAGGAGGACGATAGCGAGTGGGTGTACGTGGACGGAAGAGGAGACGGTGAAATCTCGATTGGGTACCGCGATGACGTCGTCCTCGGCCCTGTTCCTTCCAAGTGGGAGGTCGAAAACGCCGTCTCTGCTCTTCAACAGTGAGCCCCCACTTGTTGCTAGCTTCTGTCTGATTTGTTGCCGTAGGTTCTGGTTACTGTTCCTTGTAATTTAGTGGAAAGGGTGCCTCCTTTCTGGCCGTCGACAGAAAGAAAGCAGGATTCTCATCGTCAATTCATTTCGTTGTCTGGACAGCATAATGGACTATTACCACGCGCTCATGACTACTTCCAGGAGATTAATTCCTCGTGAAGGTTTAATCTTCAGGCATTGCATTGTAATCCATTGCTACCTCAGCACGCAATTTTCCCATTTGTAATGTTCCGTCGTCAAGTTGCTAGTGACTTCATCGCAAGTTCAGCTTCCAGGCTGAGCTTTTTCTGTAAACCTGTTTATTCAGACACTTGAGTTCTGTGAATCGAGTTTTACTGAGCTCGGACGGTCTTCATGAGGAAAGATGTTAATTTAGCGCTAAATTTACACGGCTTTTTCTATTATACCTCTAGTCCTCTCTATGATTGATCTCATTAGTGTTAGTTCTTCTTCTGCTGTTGGCTTGTAATTCGTTCATATGAAGTCGAAACCTTCTACTCTCTCCTGCTTGGCTTTGGCTTGATCCAAATGTGGTGATGAAATGGTTTTGATGTCACAGGGTTTTTGACTCCACTCCCTATCCCCAGATTAGGGATCGATTTGGTCTTCCAATGGAAGAGGAAATAGCAAATGAATCTGAAGGCCAATCAGGTTTATGGGACCAGTGTTCTCGTGTTGGCTCAGAAATTGACCAAGTCGACACTGCTAATACGTCTGATATGAGAACACTGCGTCCTTATGGGCCCGAGAGAGTCTATGATGCTTTTAATTTGTTACAGACTGAGCCAGCTGTTCAGGTGATCGTTACTCTCTTTTACACATAACAGACGAATAATTTGATTGTAAGGATATCATAGCAATATTCTATGTTAAAAATGAATATCTCTTGAATTTGTCTCAAAGTGTGGAATTGGAAGATCTTCTGATCACGAATTAGATATTTGCAATTGGACGCAATTTATGTATATACTCATGCTTCTGGAATCTCTGGATCATATGTTTAATCAGTTCCTATTGTATTATATGGGACATTTAAACAAAGATTATGGAATGTGTACTGTTATAGTTTTGTTGAACCAGTGAAAGTTCTGGTGTGTTTACCCTCTCCCTTTTTGAGAACTTCATCCAAATGTGATTTATCTGTTTTATAATGAGAAGCATTTGATCTAAATCTAGAGTTGAAATTACGTGGTGTATATCAGTATAAGCAGATTCTAGAAATAATGCCGTCAGTTCTTAGGTCCAGATGTTACTTATCATTGTCATTTTTTTTTTTTTCCACTTGCGACTTTTTCTGTTAGTTGTGCATCTTTTCGTAAACCAAAATAGGTATCTATCTATCCGTTTACATTATCTGCAATATAATTGATGTTCCTTCCTTTGCTTTTAGAGAATGGTCGTTTCATTATCCTCAGATAAAGCTGTTTGGGATGCTGTGTTGAACAATGAGGTGGTAAAAGAGCTCAGGGAGTCATATCATGCAGGTTTGTTTGAAATTTCATAGTTATGGTTTATTAGATTGG
This sequence comes from Eucalyptus cloeziana, assembly GCA_014182715.1. Taxonomy (NCBI): domain Eukaryota; kingdom Viridiplantae; phylum Streptophyta; class Magnoliopsida; order Myrtales; family Myrtaceae; genus Eucalyptus; species Eucalyptus cloeziana. The sequence goes on from CM024644.1 coordinate 745,474, forward strand.
TCTTCTCTGTGCATTGCATCCTAATGTCCAACACTATCCTGTTGATGTCAGGAAGCAGAATATATTCTTCATTGCAATATCACTAGGTACATAATATAAGGAGAAGTAGAATGAAATCAATGTTTGAAGCGGAAAACTTGGCAGTTTGCTTCTTTTTCTTTTATTTTTCCTTAAATAGAGCTCTGCTCTTCTTGGGACGATATCAGTTTCAAGCATTTAGGCCTGAAAACATCGGAAGGGGAGACCAGGGAGTATTCTGATTGAACAGCCTCCGCATTTGAAAATTTTTACAGTGGATGCCCTCATGACATTTTTTTCCAGCTTGTAGGGTGTCTTTGCCATGTAATTAGATCGTAGGAATTAGATTGCTTAATTTTGTGCTTAAGAAGGCTTGAGTTATTATTTTGACCACCCATGTAAAGATGTGTAGTTTTGAAGGAATCTTATGGTATATGCAGCTGAAAGTGATGGCCATCCAGAGGAAAGTCCAGAAGAGACTCCAGAGAAAAGTCCTGATAATTCATACCCTGTCTTGAATGCGGTGGGTTGGTTGTTTGATAGTACAAGGGTAAAGCTCATGGAAATGATTGAGGGTATGGCAAACCTAGCTGGAAGTTTCTTCAAGCTGCCTGCTGGTAACCCAGAGACAAAAGCAAGACCAGTGGATCTCTTTGGAGATAAGCTGAGAGCATCATTTTTACTCTCGATCGTGGTCCTGGTCGTTGTGGTCGTTGCTCGAGGCCGCAGGGGCTGATCATCATTTGCCGACATGACTCTGTATGAAAGTAATGACTACTTCCCGTATGGTGAGATGTTTGTGGGGTTTTATGTTCACTCGAGATACTACCATGGTTCTGTACAGTAAGACCATATCTCCGCATGCTTTTACTTGTAAAGCAATGATGCGGGGTTCATTTTACATTTTCTTCAAACTTGCCTCGGGAATGAGGTGATTTGCTTTTCATGCTTTATGGTTCACGGACTCTGCAGCTATTGCACAAATTGCTCGGTCGCTTATGGGCTGCATACGTCCTCTTACTTCAGTCCTTTTGTTTCAGTCATAGACAAGTCGCAAGGATTTGCACGAAAGCAGTCTATAGATAGTCAAAGATCAAAGTAGCAAAGCATGTTGGAGCTTTTATCCTTACAGATTAATTCGTAGCTAAGGGACTTACCTTGCCTTTACATGAAAAATGCTAGGAAGTTCCTACCGTGATTTAAACTTCCGAACTGCAACTACCCCTTTACAAGCTGAAGAACCAAGAATCCTACTTGGAAGATTGAGCAAGGTCGTACATATGCTGCGACCAGGCAGGGCATTGACAGTTTAACTCACTCCCGCTTCTTGTAGTTAGTATCATCTGGCATCTGCATCGGCGATATAATTTAACAAAGAGTCAAAATCAGGAGTTATGATGCCCCGTTTTCCGACTTCCCCTAGAGAGCAAAAATGTTTATCGGCAGTGTTGACTACAGCAACATCTTGAGCGAATATACAATCCGATCCAGGTGAAACCTGCACAAAAAATATTGATATAAGAAAGTGAACATTCTTAATGAGCAACACCCAAAAAGCAACACATCCAAGCAGATGGATTATAATCACTACCACAAACTGCACAATTTCCTATTGTTCAGCTTCACAGTTTCATAGGAGGCGACTAAGGTTTGCTGAATAAGAGTTAAGTGAAGGCACTTCAAATAAGAATGGGCAATGCCTAACTGCACACTATTCCTAGAAGTGGTTCAAGGACTAATTCAAGCCAGGCAAGTGTTTTGACTCACATCGTACAGCGTTTCTCCTAGCTTCAGCTTGACAGCTCCGCTTTTGTAAACCACCAGTTTGCCCATATATCCCCCTGATAGATCTTCCAACTTGCAGCCTCTCTCTGAGGCATCTGCAGCCGATGATGCGGAGCTCTCAGCTTTCTCTTTCCCTTTTACACTTGTTGATCTCCTGAATGAGGGCAAATTAGGAGGAAGCTGAAAGAACAACATTTTCCCTCTCCCACTGTCCTCCTGCCATTAATCAATTAAATTCAATGATCAACAACATGAACCTTTTATCAAAGGCATTCAGTTGATCATGGTCATTCGATAGCCGGAATACCAACCAGAAGACCAAGATCTGAAGCAGCATTGATGATGCCCTCATCATACTCAAAGTTTCTAGTGGCCTCTCCAAATTCCTTCTCATTTAGAATTTCTGCATCAGAAACAAGCTTTGGATATTCAATTGAAGGAAACAAACACATGCAAAAGTGGATGCTCCCTATTCTATTTGTAGTACAGATAAGGTAACAAACATCAGCTTCTTATTTGTCTGTCATTGTAGCCAGCCGAAAAGTGATAGCTCTGTCATGAACCATCAAGTTGTGCACTCATACTAACCACACACAACAACTTTCCCATAACACCAGATAAAACCAACTGCATAATGCAAGTGAAGACTGAAGTGACCTATTTTTCTTTTTTTGGTCATCACCAATGATATGCATGACAATCAAAATTACTAGATAATACATCTATCGGGAGGCATGTTCTTGGTATTACTGCAACAGTCTGTCTTGCATCTAGAAGCATACCTGGGTCTCCCGAGTAAGGCATTCTCAAAGGTAGTGTAGTTGGATAGTATGAATGGTGGAAATCCTGCCACACAACAAGTAAAACCATAATCTCGGCACATAGTGCATGCTTCAAAGTGAATGCATTTATTCTGAGTGACACTTTATGTTGCACATCATGCTTGCTTTCACATTTTCATGCAGTGACAGGAAAGATTATAAGGTCTCAAAATGGATAAGAAATAGTATGTATACCCATGGTTCTTTGTATTCGTTCTTGCTCTTCCGAGGAACTTCAGCAGTAGCATCTTCCATAGTTGCATCAGTTGCATCAGTCTTGGCAACTATAGTGGGGGAGATAGTTTGTCCCTTGGCAGCAGCATAACTTCTCAGCCTAGGACCACAGCCTTGATCACTTCTCTCTTCCTTGGGAACACCAAAGGTCCTTATGGTTGAGGCAGATGATGGAGCTCCTGGTCCAAATGCCACTTGCACTGAAGCTGTAAATTTCGAATTCCCAGATGCGTGTAAATCTCAGGTATAATGCTTTAGTTCAAATACATGAAGTTCGGAATATTAGAACTACAATGTGCATCTCCAAATAGTAGAATGACTAAATGTATATGGTCAGTTAGTTCATCAGATGACAAGCTACATGAACTACTTGCTAGTTAAAAGGAAATAACAGCGAGCAGTGAATTCATCACAAGTCAGAACATGATTCATCCTGGTGCAGGTGCAGCAGTTGAGCAATTACTATTATCCTGGTGTAGAAATATATTAACATAAACAGAACTTCTGGCTTGCATGTTAAAAGGAAAGCATGATTTCTTGACATTTGCTCACACTTGTACTAGTTTCTACTATGGGAACCATAGAAAATGAGGAAGGAAAGTTATCGAAGAGACAATGCTCTATCTGAGACCCAACACACAAATCAACGCGATGCAACTATTCAACGCGACACAACTGTTCGTCAGAAGCAGATTTGCCACAAAAAAATAAGACAAAGAATAATGGCGATATTTCGTAGAACATAAGAATAAGGATTACATTTATTTTCAACTCTGGCTCCTTGTTGCCCGAAATTCTCCTGTAAACATATATGAAAGAGCAATTAGAATGTTTCCTGCTCAAGCGAAAATGCCCTAAGAATTAAAATCACGACATATGCACATTTTCAGGTTGGAAAGGCATTTCTCACTTTGATCTGAGAAATAACAGCATATCATCATCGCCGAGGACACGTGACTACCTTCAGGGCTAAAGCAAGCAACATCTATCAGAACAGAGGGCTCATGATCTTCTAATTCATTCAACATTTAAGAGCAATCTCAAATCTTACAATAGGTGACTAGTGGTTATAAATGTCTTCTGGTTTCAGGCCTGCAGCGATTAACAAGCTCCAATGGGTAAGTTCCTGGTTTGCCAATACCAATCGAAGTCGCATAATTTTATTTCTAACACCTTTTGCAATACAACAATCGAGTTCATGGCTACCAATTAGATGTGGCTTGATTCTTACCACGAGATGTATATATTACGGCATTACGAATCAAACAGCCACTTGAGTCATGATGATATAACACACTTACAACTCTTGAGAAGTAAAAAGACAACAAACACATATACACATAGCAGTTTAGCGGTCAACAGCCAATCATACGGGGTGGGTTAAAGCCCGTGGGCTTGGTCTGAATTCTCATCCATGTCTGTCTTTTTTAAAAAAATTATAATTTTTCTTATTTCTGGCAGAAAATCATATCTTAATTAACCCCATTTCCCTCTTGGAGATAAAAAAAAGATTAAAAAAAATGCATTCAACTCCACACCACACAACAGACAATCAATGGCGGAGCCAAGACAATATCTGGCAGCAATGAACTCAAAAATCATCCTTCGTCGTCATCACTCAGCCAAAACAAATTAAGAGAGAGAGAGAGAGAGAGAGAGAGAGAGAATATCCATTTTTAAAGAAAGACAAGAAAAAGAGAAGAGAGAAGCTTCGTTACGTTGAAACGGCGTAGCAGCATCTGGGCCTCCGCCTCCGCTGCGGCTTCCTCGACTCCATCTCCCCCGTTCGCTTCTCTGCCATTTCCAAGAACCCACCAAAAAAAAAAAAAAAACAGAATTCGAACTCTCCGTCATCAACTCCCGGAAGAACACGCAACACATTCCAAGGCGACGAATTTCCACGGCAAACGCGATAAGTAGAAGAAATGTACGTTTTGGGAGAGACGGTTGGGGGCTTCTTGCGAGGCGCGGGAGCTTTCGGCGCGAATTTCACCTGCGCGGCGAGAGAACCAGTGAATGAGCGAGCGGAATCGCGGATTGGACAAGGCCGGGATCGAGAGGATCGATTCCAACTCCTGAGGGGAGTCGAGCTTGGAGAGACGTACCTTCCTGCTCCTGTTCTGGTCCATGCAAAACCGGAGACGTCCGGCGAGACGAGGAGGAAGAAGAAGAATTCCGGGAAAAAGATGATCGGCGAGAGAAAAATGAGAACGGAAGGATTCGATCCTCCGATGTCTTGTTGCTGATGATCAGATGCAACCACCAAGCCGACGCCTGACTTTAAGGCGAAGCCCTAATTTTTTTTAATATATTCAATAGAAGCTCAATACAGTGGCCACCCTCCAAACGTATTAGTTGTTTGTAAAATTTTCCATGAAAATTGTCTCTTTTATTACTTACAAAACGAATGAACTTTTTTTTTCATTGTCCACAAAATTGATTAGATATAAATGAGAGAATTACAAAAAAAAAATGTCATTAACTTATTGTAATTATATTTATTCAATCATAAACTTATTTTTTTGACCAATTGAATCATAAACTTTTTGCAATTATGTCAATTCAATCTATCTAGGACACTGCAATACATGTCAATCAATGCTAACATTAACAATTTTTAATAATATTTTATAGTTATTCGCTGGATAAAGGCAACCTCTTCGGCCAGTGGTAAGGGTGGCCTTGCTATCACTAGGTGAGCATGAAAGTAAGGGCGAGCTTGCCCAATCACTAGCAAGACAAGCCCCCATTGGATCTAGCAAGGGTAAGGTTGAGCTTGCCCAATGACAATGAGGTCTCCACAATCTAGCAAACAACCCTCACCTCTGGCTAGTCACCTCAATCAAGCGATCGGCTAGAGAAATGAGGAGGAAGAAGGAAAAACAAAATAAAAATAAAAATAAATAAAAAATTGAAAAAAATAATAGTAAAAATTGTCCACATCAGCGTTAATCGGCATCCACGTCAATACCAATCAACCAAATTTGACCAAATAAACTAAATAGACACAATTATAAAAGGTTTATAACTTATACATTTTGACAAATCCATGCGACCTCAAATGATGTCTGCATAAGTAGTCACATGACCATCATATTTGTATTTCGTTGGATTATCGACCAGATTCTAATCGAAGTGCATGAGTTATTATAAATAAATAAATAAATAAAAAGGAGGAAGGATGAAACTTCAGTACATTTGAGTAATTGAATTGGGAGGCGATTAAGCTGTCCATTTTGGGGGAAGTCTTACACGAGACACGAGATTGTTCATTTGGAATTACACTTTTAGTTGTGTATGCTTATTGTTAGTCAGTTTTAATAAGTCAGCACCAAATAAAAAATGCAGATATCGTTTATTATCTTCGGCCCGGGCACACGCAGGATATTTTTGACAATGGGAGAACAAATTTCAAGGAGCTTCATACGATAATGAAAGACAGGCTAGTACCACACCGCCGTCGCAAATTTGGTGAACTCCGCTGAATCAAAGCTTCATAGGATTCTCGTCGACCTTCCTTGCTTGTATTTAGCTTATCATGTTCGAGATTCATATGCACATCAACTCGCTTCGACCCTCAATTAAAACTCAACGATACCTGTAGAACTAAGAGTGCTAGATTCCCTTTCTACTTTCACTCAATTTGACAAGTTTCGATTTCAATAATTTTAGAAATAGAGTTTTAACATCCCAAAAAATTGTAATTCAAGCAAAGTTCAGTTATCCAATTTCTCAGCACGAGAGATGCTAAGCGCATACCCAACTCAGTCGCACCTGCGTTAAGTAAATCATCTTAAGGTAATGGGCTGAATAAGTCTTGATTAGATGCTTGCATACCAGAGCAAATGCAAGCAACAGACTATAATCTGCCCATCTAACGTCGCTTTGAATAGAAAACGCATGTTCCTAAGGATTCTCGGGACGCACACCCTCAGCGCCTCAATAACCATCGAATGAATTTGCTGATCGTAAAACCTGCGAGTTATCATCTATTACGACATTTTTTACATAGGAGTTACGGAAAATTGCAAGAAGTTGCGATTCGTTGTAACCCGAGGATCCATTCCTCGGAGGACCATTAAATTGCCCGCAGCATGCCAAGAAAAATCCACTGCTCCAACATCAGGGTCAGCCTCGAAGCAAACATCCCTAGAATAGAGATTACTACACGACCATCCATCAGCTGGATCCCACAAGATCCAACTATGACCAGAAGCGGCCAACTCCTCAAAAGCAGCATACAATTATTAGGCTGACCAAGTTCAAAGCAAAATCTTAGTAAGTCAACTGGTAATAGTCTGCGATCGGGTAGTCCATTGCCATTGCAAAGAGCAACGGACAAGATAAAGAGCACCCATATGCGGTAGAACCTCAGACTCCTTCGACGAGGGCCACGGATACTGTATCAGAGCAAACAACTCACAAGCCCATTTTATGTCAATACGATATTAGACATGCAATTTGGACAATGAAACCTGCATGAGATGAGTCGGAGATCAGGATTAGGACTAGCATATCTCCTGCTGAAGGATGATTTCTCCTTAAGGAGAAACCCTGGGATTGATCTGCGGGAATCCTGGATCTGGGATATCTACAAAGGAACTATTCATCCAAAAAATGAATATTGCGGTGACCTTGTTAAGTCAGTTAAAACTCCACCAATACCAACCAACACTGCCATCTACACCACCTACTTAAAGACCCTATGCTCAACCCATCAATAACCAACCACCTGGCAATCCATAGCAATCTACATAAAAAAGAGACGTCAGATTAAGAATGACATCATAAAGCTTAAGATGTAAGTGCCAAAATTAACAGCGTGAAGCATAAAAGTATCTCCAGAACTGACTCTACCAACATGCCACATGTAACAAAACTAGCACCTGAATAATTAACTCAAAGGGCGAGACCGCACAATAAATGCAGGGCACCAAAAGGAACTTTCCATTTAGTACTAGCTGTGGATCAAGGGAAGTCATAACAATGCAAGCCCGCAGTTCTATCCATTTTGGATGTCTACAGACATGTGTTACTAAAAGCCAAGTAGTGTAATTCACATTTCTTGAAGAAAAATATAAACGCAAGGAGTGCCATAAGGTATCAGCACCACTAAGTTCCTGGGGTCACACTCTATTTTTAAAAAACAAACTCCCTAAGTACATGAAAATGATGTTTTCATTTCTCACAACTACTTTTCAAGTGCGATTGGTTTCATTTCTCGTACAACATTGTAAGGTAATTATAAAAGTCATAACTTTAATTTCACCAAAAAAAAAAAAAAAAAAAAAAAAAACGATCTTTTAAAATTTTTATTAGGTCCACTGACATTGTGAAAAATAATAATAATAATAATAAATAACTCATTCAACATTAAATGGTTGATATGTAGAAAAGTTCAGTCAAAAAACTAACTACAATCACACATGTCAATGATTCAACAAAAGTATACAGATATTTTTTTTTTTTTTACACATTAAACCGAATAATAACCCATCCATTTTTTTTCTACCACTCAAATTCTCTTCTCAAAAGAAAAGATTAGATAAATAGTTTGCTATTTTTTCAATAGTTGAAAATAAACATTTATTTAAATTAAAAAAATGAGAAAAAATTCAAAATCCCTCACATAAAGTGCAGAGATTGATTGCACTATAAGAACAATTAAGTAATTTTACTAAGTGCACTTTCTCATTTTCCGTTGGTTAAATTTACCTTTTTTCCTCTTTGATTTACAATTAGAAAAATAAGTTCATAAGGGAATTAACGGACAAAAAAAAATTGGGAATTAATAGAAATTTATAGGGATTTCACTTTGGACAATGCCAAAGTGAGACAAATGGGGGTTTTGGCATAAATAGATTATTTCATTCTGGAACATGTTGAAACATTAATAATAGAAATTTACCTCTACCCGGAAAAACCAAAAACAAAACCTTGTCCAAGAATGTCAGTTTGTTAGGGTAAGACATTTTCATACTTCCAAAAGCATATTGAAACATCAAATGGCCCAAAATTTTCTATGATAACAAACAACTGCAAGGCAGATTGCTTAAGTTCCCCTTCTTACTCTTAGTCTGTCATTCATAGGGCTCTTCAACATAAATAAATGATTATTCTCACAAACTTGAAAAGCATTAACCAGACCACCAGCTGTACAAATCATCCTTTCCATTTGATCTATCCCAGAACCTTATTCTTTTTGAAAAGTGTTTTGTACCTTATGCAGGTTAAATACTTCAATTATTTTCCTAGACTTAAAGATTTATGCTTTCCATCTATTTAGATTAAGCAAGTACTTCAATTTTAATCCTCATACTGTACACTCACTAAATTTAGTACACCACCAATTGCATTGCCATCAGATCAGTCCATTTTACTTACAATTTTGGCACCAGCTTAAGGACCAAAATGAAGGCGCCCACTAAGGATGGGAAATCCGTAGAACAATTGGTCAAAGACAAACATGAAAAGTAGTAGGACAAGAATGGAAATGACAACTTATCTGAGGGTCCAAAGGTGTACTATTCCCTAATATGTGTGAAGAATCAATTTTCTAAGTAACGATGTCCATTATCCACAGAGACAAACATGTTCCTGACCACCCCAATCCCTCCAAGCAAAAAAGATTAGGAATATATGCCATTATACCTACTACATAAAGAATGCAAGATATCAGCATCATATAAGATGTGAATAGAGCATATACCTTCAATTTCTAAGGAGAACTACCATCTCGAAAGATGTGAAAAGGGCAAGCATCAATGTCTTCAAAGGCAAGGGGATGAGATAAAAGATGGTCACCGCAGAATAGGCATCTTTCCTAATGCAGAAACAGGCTAAACTAGGCAACACAAACAAGTTATACAAAAGCAGTTAACAGATCCAAAGACAGTTTAATAAGCAAGATCCCATCAACTTGATATGTCTAAATTTTGACAAACTCAAAAAATAAAATATATCAGCAACAAGCCAAAAGATTAAGTCCTGAGGAGGTTCAGATATCAAAAGAAACAAATATGGCCTTTACATCTGCGTAGATCGAATTTCCTGTCCAATTTCTGCAATGTCATAACAGCACAGCAAGGTTAATGATGTGAGTCCCAAACTTCCAATAATCGCAAGAGGTAAGAAATCAGGTTGACAAGAGCTCCAAGAAACATCACTCCTGTCAAATATTACAATAGTGACAAAAAAGGATGGTTAAGAAATGCGAGAATCAGCAGTAGAATTAACTAATTTCAGAAACACCCAACGTGAAGTCTTTAGACAATTTCAAGTATGTTATGGCAGACATCCATGTCACTGGACAAAATCGCCATCATTTTTAAAAAATAAAACAGATGAAAAGGCATCTGTGACCCACTTAGGTGGAATTAAATAGAAACTCTTGGCAGATACAGTGCTGCAGTATCAAACAAACATAACCAAAGCAGCCACCACATCATTCTCTTTTTCTCCTCTTTTCGATCCAAATCATATCATCTGTTTCCCTATTAATGCCAGATAAGCACTATGAACAAAGCTCAAACACTTAGAAATGAATTGTAACATGAACAGCCAAAACGTCTGGCCAAAAATGACACGAGCATTAAGTGGCATAAAAAGTGAATTTTTGCAAAATCCCTTCAGGCAAAAAGCTGCCAAATTTCTATTCAATGTAGAGTTATGATGAGAATGATTGCCCAGCCCTAACATTATAACTACCAGAAACAACATTACCACAGAATAAACAGCAATCCAGAGAAATATCACCCCGTAATTCTCTGAACTCAGCTTATTATGATGCAAATAATGTCATGCCACACCATTTATTGTCTAGTTCCTATGCAAAATTAGCTGAAGCTAATTAAAACAGCTAGGTTTGAAAGAATGTGAACTGCAAAAAGGTCTGTTCAAGTATTTAAGTTTGGCCAAAAAAGGCGACACAAGTGGACACTTCATCTGGAGGGAGAACATAGCTGCACACCCTTTCAAGACCATGCCAAACCTCCAAAGTATCGAAGATTTATGCATATGTCAGAAAAACACGTTAGAACAAGAAAATAAAGAACATAAACTCATAACTAGCATCTTCCAGGAAAAAGTGGCGGTGCACAGGGTACAGGTCTTACCCAGCTAGTCAAATGAATCAAAATCTGTTTGCAAACTAAGAAAATGTAACAAAACACTACTGTAGTCCGTAAATCAAGGAACCTGAGCATTAAAGCATACCTTTCATTTGGGTAGAATGACAGAACAGGACCCACGTCATTTCATCTGTGCCATGAATTTCTCGTATTCTGCATCTCCACCAAATGATGTCTGCTCTGAGGAAGATGCAGGTGGCTGCGGTGGAGGAGGAGGATTTGATGCCCAAGGTGCATTTGCAATGCTCTGAGAAGGATCAGCATTCGAAGTGGGTGCAGGAGCCGGGGGAGGATAAGCACCATAATATGGTGCATAACCCATTGAAGATGCAGCATATATTGGCTGACCACTATGAGACATCATCGGAGGAGCTGTTCCATATGCACTAACAGGAGCAGAATGAGAAGAGCTAGTGTTTTCAGATTGAACTCCAGGCGGGTAGCTCGGTGGTGCTTCAGTAGGAGGAGCTGTCTGAGGCGGAGCACCTGGTGGAACTGGCTGTGCTGATGGTGGAGGGGGAGGATAAGACATGCCATAAGGAGGCATGGGTTGGCCAGGGATGGGAACAGGAGCCATATACGATGGAGGAGGATAGCCATAAGGAGGAGGTGGTAGAGGTGGCCCCCATGGAACAGGAGTTGCCGTATAGCCTGCTGGAGGAACAGGTGGTAGAGGACCACCTGTCGTGAATTGCTGCGAGGGGTACGCACCCAATGGTTGTGTTGGCACAGGGTATGTGGGCATGGTCGACGAAGGAGGCCCAGGAGGCACAGTAGGTTGGGGAGGCTTCCCTGCAACTCTTACAGCAATGGTTCTCCCATCAAGCCGATGACCATTCATGGCTTGAATAGCAGCATTGGCCATCTGAACATCTGCATACTTAACAAAGCCATATCCTTTACTCAGTCCAGTAACACGGTCCTTGATAACCTTAGCCATCACAATTTCCCCAAACTGCGAGAATAACTGAATCAAACCATCATCATCAAGTGTAGGCGGTAAGTATCCAATGTACAAATTTGTATCATCATACTCTTTGGAAAGCTTAACAGGGTTTGATCCTAAACCAGGGTGTGAACTTGTCCCAGTGCTGCCAGCACCATTAGCCCAAGGAGGGTTGCTTCCAGAGTTGCCAGCAGTCCCAGCACCAATTGCCAAAGTACTGCTCTGCTTGGTGGCAGACTCAGGCATGGTGCCTCCAAGCTCAGCTAAGAAGTTCTGATACTCATCATCCATTTTCTTGCCTGTAGTCCCCTTCACAGGACAGTCAATAGTAGGGTGTCCACCATCACCGCAGATTTTGCAAAGCACATCACTCTTAAATGTAGAAGTACGTGAAGGACACGCATATTGCCTATGTCCCGGTTCCCCACATAACCTACAAAATTCCTCATCCCTTATGGTCCCATTTAACGCAGCAAGTTCCCTGAGCTGCTGTCTCTTGTGTTCATTTAAAACCTCATCAACAGGCTGCAACAGTTTCTCCACCATCCCTGCAGCTGCATCTAGTGCCTCTTGTGTCTCTGCTTCCACCAAAACATGCAAATCCTCATTCTCTGCTGGATCAGGCTTCAAATCCCTCTTCTGCTGCAACCTACCCTCTTTCACTGAACCTTTTCCACGAATGACGATCTTTGCACCAGTTTCACGTTCCATCCTTTTCTGGGTATTGCCCCTAGGTCCTATGATAAGTCCAATAAAATTGTAACCGGGGTACTCTTTCATCGGTATGTACAGCTTCTTCTGTAGCTTGGGAGGCCTATAATCAGCCGGGGGCTTAAACGCTGGATTCCGCTTAATAATCTGTGTAATAATGTCCTGTCTCTCCTTGTTCAGACGCTCACGAGCACGATACTCTCTCGTATTGATCCTAATCCCCATATTATCATATATAGGTTCTGGAGAAGGGGAGCGAGCTCCCTCAGGCCTATCATCTAACGGCAAACCCGACTGCAACATCCTGCTAATTTCCAACAGCCTAGCATTAAGGGCCTGAATTTCGGGGTCAAACTCAATACCTCCAGTGAAGTCTTTCATGAAATCCGGAAGCTGAATCGTGGGCAGCTTCGGCTCGTCATCCGCCCAGCGCGACTTCCGCTTCCTCGTGCCGCTCCCAGAGTCGTTGCCCACCCCACTGCCGCCGCTCTGCTCGTTCGATTCAGAAGGCGGGTCCCATCGGCTGCGGCGGCGCCTTCGGCTGGTGGTCTCCTCCTCGCCTCCCGAGGCGTCCTTATCGGTCCCGCTGTGGGTGTTCGTGATCGCGCCGCCGTCGGACAGAACGACCTTCGCGATCTCCGGCCTGGGGCCGGGGTGCTGGTTCTCGGAGGCGAGGAAGTGGCCGTTGCCGAGCGAGCCGTTGGGGTTCGGAGGAGCGCCGTGAGCTGGATTCTGCTGCTGATTAACCGCACCGTAGTAGTAATCGAACGATTGCGACTCCGGAGGGGGCGGGGGCGGGTAATCGGCGGGGGAGTCTAGGGTTCCGGACGGAGGGAGCGGCGGCGGAGGAGGATACGCGGCGGCGGCGGCGGCGTTTTCGTGCGGCGGCTCCATGATTACCTGAACGGGTCGGGTCGGGTAATTGCAGGATCCGAAGGAAGGAGGGGACGAAGGGAGGAGGCGGAAGAAGGTTTCGATCGATCGGAGGCAAAACTGAATATGCGTGTGGGGAGTTCTGAATCTCGCTGTGATATACTCTTTTTACGTCGGGCTCGGGTTCGGATTCGGGTCGGGCTGGGAAAAGAGGCGGTTTGGTGTGATTTAATGGGCCTGCGTAGGGCGTGTGCGGATGTTTTGGGCTGAAGCTAGAGGCCCGAAGCAATAGTTTTGATTTTAGGAAAATAACATAATAGTCCATGAACTTTGGCCCAATATATGACGTGATTTGTGAACTTTTCATTTATTTATTGTGATTTTAGGCTTTTGGTACATGTTCAGTTAGTTTTCGAATTATGTGAAAACACTTGAATTAATGAAAGGACTGTATTTAACATTTCTATATTGTTCAAAGACTAAGTTGAATGTGTATCAAAATTTTATATTGAATAAATTGAAAGTTCGGGAGATCACATTACATATTGGGTTATAGTTTATGAATCCAATTGAACAAATCAAAAGTTCATAGACCTTATTGCATATTGGGTCAAAATTTAAAGACAATTTGTATCATTATTCCCCATTTTAAGGGAAAAAACTATTAAACAATATATATCATTTAATTAAAAGACTATCATCACATATTATATAGCTTGTATAAGTTTTTCTTACTCATTAAAGTCAATTTTGAGAGGAAAAGTAGTGTTCTGAAGCTTCTTAATCCTAAGTAGCTTGGAATTCCAAAAAAGGAAATGGAGAATAATTAATGTTAATAAATCATTTAATGGTGATAAGTTTTGTGATTCAAGAAATAAATCTATAGTTCAAAATATCTTGGGAAATAATGGGATTTTTATCTCTTGAAATTCTTGGCTATATTTCGACCCAAAAAAAAAAAAAAAAGTTTCTTGACTATAGTGTTCAAAGAGAGAGTTAGCTATTGATGGTGATTAATAGAATTTAGCCTCTTGAACTCCCTTTTGAAAAGGTGCATTCATAAATATGTTTTGGTTCATGGGCACTTGCGGAATGATTTATATTTACTTCCATACAATCCGTTGATTCTTTATTATCAGTTACACCAAAAAATTTCTTCGATTCATTTAAAGTTTTCCAAATAGATGAGAAATCACCATACTTCTTGTTTTGGTTTTTCTTTAAAAAATTCGTACTGTGGCATTAGATAAAGTAGAACATTAATTTCTTTTCAAATTTGCACCAGGTTGAGTCACAACAATAGTGCTATTAAAATCTCATATCTGTATAATAAGCGTATGAGAATATTAGATAACAAAGTTTAGGAAAAAAACCTTTTAATTACGGATAAATTTGCGAACTTTGGCTCTATATCCATCCACATAATTTGGCGGATATCAGATACTGTTGTCTTTTTTTATTTCCTAGAAAATACTTTTCATAGATGTCGAGGTAATTCCAATAGTTAAAAAGATAAGATAAGGTTTTTTATGCCAAAGGTAAGAGAAGTTGAATTTTTTTAAAAATAAAACCCGGACGTAAATTGCAATTTACTCAAATAAATATAGGTAAATTCATATAAAAATCGATGAATTAACATTAGTAAAAACGAGGTAAAATATAGCTAAAATAGATAATTTGCAAATGACAAACGATAGTAGTTTTCATAAAATGTTGGTAAATCACAAAATATCATAATGTTTCATATTAACATTTTTAATATCACTCGTGAACATTTTTCGAAATCTACTTGTGTGTAAAGTCGTTGTTTTGAAACGGATTATAAGAATAGTCGATTCATTAATGTTGAGAAATTGCCACTAGATCAAATGATACACCTACAAACTAACCATGTACACTGGCAGACAATTCATCAACCTCGAAATCGCATAAAATAGGAAGTCGCGATTCATTGGACCAATTAGCGAAGGTCCATCCCCTTAAACAAGATCCACAAAATGAAAAAAAATCGATATCAGAAAAAGAAAAACAAGAAGGTAAACCGAAATTGGGATTTGCGGTCTTCCTCAATCATTCTCGAGCAGACAATCTTGGATTCCTCATAACGAGAGCCCCGCCCTTGCTCCGCCGCGCCGGACGTGCGTCATCCTTCTCGCACCCGTTGACCACCGCGGTCAACTTGAAGGGCGGGACGTCGGTGGCCAGCCACTGGTCAACACGGAAGATGGTTTGGCCGCAGGGCTTATGAGGCCCGGCGGACGTGACCTCCACGTAGTCACAGCACCAGCCGTGGTGGGCGCCGGACCCGTCGGAGGTGACGTTGAGCCAGCACAGCGGCGGGCCGATGCAGGGCCCAAGGCCGCTGAAGATGTCGAGGTTGCCGCGCTCGTAGTAGTTGTGGGACGGTTCCATCAAGCCCCACGACTCCAGATCCGGGACCCAGACTGACCGCCCCGACAAGTCGCCGAGTATTAGGCTGATCCTGGAGTCAGTCCCGGCCTTGATCATCGAACTCGTCTTCACATAGATGGTGTACACACAGTTCTGCACAGTGGAAATTCATATTGCTAAAGAACATAAAACAGCCTAACAAGTAAATAATGAATGAGATCATAATGATAGAGGAGACGAGAACGAGGAGTGAGATGCGCGAGATCAAATGAGATGAGGAAAGAGGAGGTGAATAAAAAGAAGGGTTGTGTCGACACTCACAGGGGTCTCTCCGGCAGCCGCCGAGAGGACGGCGGAGCAGATGATGAGGAATAGGAGGCGCCGAATCGTGGTCATCTTGTTGAACTAAACTGAACTGAACAGGTGACTCTACTTATATAGCTGCTCCTCGAAGTAGTTTTTCATTTATATTACAGAATGATGAGGGCCCATACTTGGAACATCGAACTGGAACCGCGCCTTCCGTTTTGTGATTTTGACCGATTAAAACCATGGCGGTTATGATGAGTGTGCACAAGTGTCGAGTAAGCAGCTTTCTTCTCTTAACATTTTCTCCCACTGACCACCACCTCACGATTAGCAAGGAATTCAAACAGTTAGTCTGAGCTCGTGCTCTCGTTATGAGTTCGACCAGTCTCGGCTATTAGACCGGAAAAGAGAGAAACCAGTCTCACCTCGGATATTCTAATCGATCAAGTTGAGCAAAAGACAGCGTTCTAATCAATCGGGCATGTTTCAATCTAAACGGAAGTTTGCATGTTTCAATCAAGTTTGTAGGGATGCGCATGACGTACATGCACGACACTGTATGGGTATGGATGCCACTTTTAAGTCAGCGCAGCCGCATGGGCATGGCTCATCGGCGATATACACCAACCAAGCCACGCACGATCAATGGAGGCAGATACATGAGGGCCACAAGGTAACGATGAATCCCCGACTGTTCATTAAATAATGGTTCTTTCCCTTCTTACCAATTTAAGCTTGCTTGAAATGGAGACCTAACCGACCAAAAAAAAAAAAAAAGAAATGGAGACCTCCGACCTACATTTAGTTTAGTTCTTTCAATAGGCTTGGGGAATGGACTTTGGGCTTCTAAGGATCTTTAGGACAAATATTGGGTGTTTGATTTCATTTTTGAAACCCACCTTGAGGCAAAGTTTGCCTTGGAAATGCTAAAAGCCCAAGGCAAGTCCTAGGCTGCCTTGGGCTTTCAGCAGTTTCAGAAGACCCATGGTCTATTGCTCATCTTCTTCTCCAGTGGTGTGTGGCTAGCCCCATGGTTTCAGCAGTTTCAGAAGACCCATGGTCTATTGCTCATCTTCTTCTCCAGTGGTGTGTGGCTAGCCCCATGGTCCGCTGTTCATCTTCTTCTCCAGTGGCGTGTGGCTAGTCAACGATGAGCTTGAGAGAAGTAGGTGAGGTCATGACGACTGTCACCGGCCAATCGCATAACCCTGATGAGTCGCGTGATCTCAGGCGTGACCTAGATTTGGGTCGTTGGAGGTCGCACGACCTCCATGAAGGGCCACCAAGGGTTGCCTGACCTAGGCGGCCCTCGCCGGAGGTCGCCCGATCCCAAGCGGCTCTCGCCGATCGTCTACAGAGGTTGCTTGAGGCCGGCAACCGCCTACCTTGCCGGCCAACTCTTTTATTTTATTTTTTGACAATTTTTTTCTTCTTTTTTTTTTTTTTTAATCACAAAAGTCCTTTGGAAATATAATCTCTTCAAATACTATTTTACTTAAAGGTACGTACTTTCAAACTACAAAGTCCTTTACATTTTTCTTAAAGCTTTCTCCAAAAGTCCAACTAAATGCACCCTTCCTCCCTATTCCAATTCACCAATCTAAGCCTTGCTTGAAATGAAGACCGCCAGCCAACCAGCATTTTAGTGTTTTCCTCCAAATACCAGCTCACCGTTATTTCAAGATGTCTCAACTTAATTCGTGAACTCCAGGCAAAATGACTAATGAAGACTCAAGCTGAAAGCAACAAAGGAACTAGCCGTGCCCAGAGTAACAGTTAAATATTTTTCATTAAGTAAAATTTACATATCCACAAATCAGCATTTGCTAATAGACACGTTCATGACACCAAATTAATGCTTAGCTGTCCAGATAAATCATACCAGACCGATCAACAGAGACCGCTATTCACATGTACATTTTTTGTTTTTCCCTTCTGTAATCCCACAGAAACTTCACAACTTCAGGTGGGGAAGAATATGTGACCCAACATGCAGTGAGAAGTTCCTGCTCTTCGTGTAGATTTTGCAGAATTGGACCCTCAATATCCTACATATAAAACCGTCAGAAACAGCAAGTGTAAGCTTTATATGGTGCATCAAAAGACTCACTGCCAGACAGATGTGGACGTAAAGAACATTTTAAAGGAAAAATAGGAGCGAGATCTTGCCAATAGCTTTAGGTGCTTTGCAGCAGCATTCAACAAACCCATACATCCTCAAAAGGGGAGACTATGAGCAGATATTAATACAAAATGAAAGCATCGAAATCTCCAAGTTGATTAGGGACTAGTTTACTACAACTTGACCTCGATTGGCACATTACTCCTCAGTCACCAGACTACAAAGCAATAAGCATCGAGTGAATGAGTCTGAAGCCAAACAAGAGAAGTGCCCAAAACACAATGATTAAGTGGTAAAGAAAGTTTGTGAAGACTTCTCAATGACCGATAGAAAAGAAGGGAGATATATAAGGTGAATAAAACGATGAGAAAGGCAAAGGTGGTTTCAAAACAAGCCTGTTAAAACTATCAGATCTGACAATGGAAGCCTTCCATTATGTAAGGACATGTCAAAGAGTGTTCTAAGGCACTGGATAAGCTATACATGATGACATTTTGAAGATGCAACGATGAAGGTTTCAAATGTTTCCATGTCTTACGTACATGAAAAATAAACTTTATACTCACTTCCAACTTTTTGAAAATTATGTTCTATCCAAAGAAAAGGATCTATCTAATCAGCATCTGCCTGAATATAAAGAACAGATATATAAATACTATGAGGATACAAGCCAAAAGGACACCTAACCATCTCTAGGCATAGCCCATGATTGCGATATTAACCATGTGATCTACCTCAGATCAGCAGCTGGAACTGCCAAGGTCGAAGTCCATTGTATAATCATATTCTATAGTTGGAATAACTGAGGCAACAAATTTTAGGAACAAGAAAAGGTACCTGCCAAGAAAACAATGTGAAAGTGTCAAAATCTGATGAGCTCAAAATAAACAGGCACCAAATTGCACGTAACATGGCAAAAGGCAAGATCCCATATCAACAAGATCAGTTGTAACAGAAAGCAATAGAAAGTACACCCGAAAAGAAACTGGCACCAATTGTGAAGCACCAATTCAATTTAAACTTACCAGACAGCTTCAGCCAAAAAGGAAAAAAGACCTATCTCATAGTTTTCCTACTAAGACTGCAGAACTTTCTCAAACAAGATTACAGAGAAATTTCAACAAAAAACAAGTGAAAGTGTGAGAGGAAATTACTTGTCAACTTCTGGTTCAACTCCACGTGACATTAATACGTCAATGATCTTCTTCATTACTGCACCATGTCTACACGGATGAACTGAAGCGTGTTTTCCAGGCAAATGAGGATGGTCTTCAATTGTCACCTATGTTGATAGATTACGCATAGTCAAAAAGGACACAACGCAATACGATGACAAATAAGTGCATGCTGAGTGGCTGATGGAAATGAACTGAGAAGGCCATTAACAAGAAAGTAAAATTTGCAAAGTAAACTTCCAGTGAGAAAACCGACACAAGTCACTTGGCTTCTCTTAAAGATCTGAAATGATATTCTGAGGGACACTGCAGATTATGCACCTAGTATGAAACAATAAACATTCAGCACAAGAATGGCCAAAATTGACAATCGCAACTAGATTTTCTCTACTCAACTGTTATGGACCAGATATCAACATCAGGTGATGACGTTGTTATGTTATTAAGCTCGTCACAAATCAAGTATAGGATTTCTTGAAACCAAATAAGTAGTAATATAAAATAACAGTTAAGTGATGACAATATATTTCTTAAGCCAAAGGTAATGATTACTAATTCCAATAAGACCTATTAAAAGCTTCATATGAGCAGATAAAGGCAGCACAACCAAACAATTTGATTGAGAAAGAATGCAGCAAAATCATTCATCTAGCTATTTGTTGGAATAAACAAGGAACAACACAGCCTCATAGGAAAAAAAAATAAAAATTGGCAATTAACTATCTTAGCAACATTTAGAGTAAATCTCACCGTTTTTCGTGCATGGTCTTGACTAACATCTTCAAGTACAAGCTCTGGTCGCAAAAGCATCCTTGACTGCCAAAGGCATGCAAACAAGATTTTTCTTTAAGCTGATTGAAAAACAGCATGGAAAACTCAACGACATCTTAGGTGATTGCATCTTGTTTAACATAATTCTGCCACAGAAACTATCGATAGATAGTGCTGCTAAAATTCATTCATCAACTTCCCATGATTTTGAAGCTTATGATTACATTCCTCATTATCAAGGGAAAAAATTACAATTTGCCATGTACAACAGAAAACGTGACCAAAAACAGAAAACTGCCAAATCATTATATTCAAACATCCGTATGATACAACACAGAATCACCCTAAAAGAATGAACCAGTGCAATGTGCATGGCAGATTAAGTTGCAAGACAAACCTCATCATATCCAGTAAGCCAAACCCGAGGAGTTTGATAGTACTTATCATACCTACATAACAAAGGGAAAAGAAATAAAAATAATGTCAGACCATGCCATAAATACACAGCGCTTGATTATATCATTTACTTCATGTCCTAATCCAAAAACTCCATCCTTCCAGTCAATATAAATTTAAGGACCCCACATTTTGGCATCTCAGTAAAAAAAAAAGATCCAGCATTTCTTCTGACTTCATATGGTATAACAGTGCACCCGAACACTGCTCATTCTGAACCAGAGAACTGCTAATATGCAGAAAAAAGATTTACTACTTTACTCGTATCAAATATAGAGTTCCTATCTTAGTCACAACTCACAAGACAATGCTGAAACCTCGAAATGGAACATGAAAGATGTGGAGAAGCACATCAAGCAAAAGAGAGAGGTTTAAACCAAACAACCCAGACATTAAAACAGTTCTGAATCTGTTCTCCCATGAAGAGAAAATTGATATGCCCCGTAACTCCCTTGCACTCTCTTACGTATATTCAATCTACACAATTACTTGTTGATATTTATATTTTCTGCAAATAAGTTCCATGGTGAAAAACAAAGTCCAAAAATATTATTGTAAGTGACCTTGTTTTGTTGCCTTTACAGTGAATTTGTGTTTGATCTGTATAAGCTGAAACCAGAATACTCTCACTAGCACGCAATCAAATAGGTTATGGAGTAACTCTTACTTTCTAGAAGGGAAGAGACGGCGTGAATTTCTTTGTTGCTAAAAGTGCCAAAAGTATCGCCTAGAGGGAGCATTTTAAATTGCCAGGTATTCTTCATCGCAAAACATTTTCTCAATTAAGGAAAAATGATGTTTCTTTGAATGAATTTTGAAAAAAATTTCTCCAGTGACATTTTAGTGGCATAAAATCTCACTACTGCCTCATTGACCCTCTGTATCGTAAGAGCAACTATGAAAAAAAAAACGGCTTCAAATAACATTAGTCTAAAAGATCCATATACCACAGTCATGGTCTGAGAACTCTAAAAGTGCATGACAAAAGACCAACTTCTAGAATTTCGAAACTTTAACTCAAATGATAGAATTATCTTACGTTATGCTGACATCATAAGTTCGGGTCCGCAGTATGTTGTCATCATCAGGTTCATGAGCCACCAGATAAGTAGACTGAAGTGTTGCCTGCAAAAAAAAAAAAAAAAAAAAAACTCACATAACGAACCAACGCAAAATCAATTGATGAATTATTGTTCAACTCATGCATGTTAATTAAAGATAAGATTTCGGGCGAGTTCTATAATTTAGAAGCTAAATGTAATTCCCAAAATCATCTACTGATCCTAGAGACCACAAAACAGAGATCAACTTTTATCTCATTTATGCATCTTTAACATACCAGACCGGACTTTAAGATTACTAATTGCTAATCGACTTCATCCAATAAGAGTGAGTCTTCCCTGTTGCAGTCCCTTCTCAAACATCTACAAACAACTAACTTGTTCATTACTGCTCACGTGCTCTAGATGCCCCACTTCCTATTTCTCTTCATCAAGACAACAAATGGGAAACCGGGACTGTCCTTTTCTTCTTCAGCCAGATTCAAGGAAGAGAAGGGGGATGCCTGTCCACTACTAAAACATAAAAGACCCAACCTTGAGCGAAACTAAGAGAACAGACCAAAACTGAATTCGATACATCATTTAAGGTAAAATTAGAATAATTTAAATACTGGTGATCCTTCTCGTCCAGCAATTTTAACCTATAACTTCACATTCTCCTAAATTATCATCTAGAGGAAGAAATGGAAAAGCTTGTGCTTTTTCATGAGACAAGGAACAGTACTTAAGTCTGAGAAGCATCGAAAAACCGAAATATATCTATCTTAAGAATCCGCAACCAATTGTTCATGCATTTAACATGAAAAGAGTTTAAGAAATCAACAAAAGCAAAAATAACCTACAGGATCCGTCTCGATCAGGTTGTTGGGATCCTCGTACTCTGCCATGTCCGGAATGTCTTCTTCCTCGTCTCCACCAAAATATGAAGGAATGGACTGAATAGGATTCTTCTTGCCAATCTCTAAGCTCTCCATAGAAGGCAAATTATCCTCCTCATCTCCCTTAGTTTCTGGTTCGAGATACAGAAACACGAAATGAGGCAACATAAAAGGCAAGAACCGTCATTCAACTTAAATTAGCCACCCACCTCTCGGCTTTCCATGGGTGGCAAGCCAGCCGTCATTATCTTCGTTATCGAGCAAAACTTCCCCTCCCGCAGCCTCGTATTCTTCTTCGACAGAAGCAGCTCTCCGCAAACAAGGAACTTGAACCAGTACCCAAACAACCACACAAAATATTCCATCACTAAAAGAAAGCCACGATCTCACCATTCGAACCGAAGAGCAAGGAAACAGCTGGCAAAATTACCATTCCTAGTGATCAGGAACTGCTTTTCCGCGGGCAGATACGGCTTCCTCTTGCTCGGCTCGCCCGATTCCCTGCCCAAAAAAACCGCCGGCAACATCGCGAGCTGACGTCGGGGGAAGCCGATGAAGATATTCGGGGAAAATAAAGAATGAGGAAGGGGTCCGAACTTACCAGGACCAAGTGGGGCACTTGGAGACGAGGTTGTCGCCGGCGACGATGAACTCGGAGACGCTGAGGACGCCCTTCTCCTTGAAGGCGGAGACGGTGCGGTGGCTGGTGATCCGCTCCACCGTGCCCTTGAACGCCTCGTGGAGCTTCTGCGAGAGGACCATCTCCGAAATCGCTGCGTGAAAATTCGGGGGCCGATCGAGGAGGGAAGAGGATCGGATCGGAGGAAACCCTAATTTGGTTTTTCGTGCTGGAAACGTCGAGGAAAAGAGAGAGAGAGAGGAGGAAGGAGGCGGTGGAGTGGAATTAGGAGTTCCGGACGAGATTAACGGTCTCGCCTCCCGGGAAGCTTCGGTTAATTAAATTTAACCCCGCGGGGAAGAAAATAACAAAGCGACCCCCGTCTTTCGGGATCTTTCTCAAATTGGCCCCGTAGATGTCTCTCTTTTCTTATTTTTTATGTCGATTGGCCCCGGAGATGCCTCTCTTTCGGCGGAAGGAGTAAAAAGCTAAGTCACGAAGTGCCTCATAAGCAAAAAATTGGCTGATCTATATTTAGTATGCCGATTGATATTAAGAAATATACGTATCGGTCGAGCCCTATTTATTGTCATGCATTTAAAATGATCACAAATTGATTATAAGTAATCTTGATTATCACTTATTAGATAAGTTAAATAAAATTCGTATTCAAATCGACTCCAAATGTATCTTGAGGGATCATTTTGGAAACTAAGTTCCAAATAACATAGGCATCTTAAATATTTTTATTCACTCCTTTAAAGTACAACTTTTCCCGTGGCATTTGTAGCTCTACACCTCAAGGCTAAGGCTTTTTATTGAGATCAATTGGCTTCGCGGGTACCTCGTGAAGTAATAAATAATCTAAAGGACATGGTAAGGGATCAAGAAACTTTAAAAAAGCAAACAAATAAATTGAGCCAAGTCGGTGCATTTGGTTAGAGTGTTAAGGATTTTTAGTTTAGGAATTCGGGGTCGCCTATTAGAGCCTCAGTGATTTGATTGAACATGCTTGGCAAATTTGCATGGTCATCGTAGGCTCCTGGGAAATTTTGGTTAATTAAATTTAACGCTGCAGGGAAAATATTAGAGTGGCCCCTATAGTTCGGGCTCTTTATCAAATTGGCCCAGCAGATGTCTCTCTCTTCTTACTTTCATAACAATTTGCCTCTCAAATTGTTTTAAAGTACATCAATTCATCCCAATTTGTCATCTTTCGATGGAAGGAGTAAAAAGCTAAGTTATGGAGTGCTGCATACACTTTGGGGCTTGGTGAAAAATGCCCGAGATCGATGCATTGATTCATCCTAAATTATCGTTGATCTATTCTTATATGTAGGTCGATGTCAATATATTTGTTTATTAGTCGATCCGTATTCATTTGGTATGCCATATAAATGATCGCAAATTGAATATAAGTAACCTCGATTTATTAGATAGGCTTTAATAAAGTTCTAATCCAAATTGACATGAGATGTATATTGAAGCGTAGTTTTAGAAATTATGTTTCAAATGACAGGGGCATGTTAAATATTTTTATTCACTCCTCTAAAGTACAACTTTCCCTTTCCGACCAAAAAAGAAAAAATACAACCATCAACGGCTAAGGCTTTTTCATTGAGATGAATTGGCTTCACAGGTACCCCGTGAATGAATAAATACCCTAGAGGAAGTGGTGAGGGATTCAGAAACTTTTAGAAAAAGTACATAAAGAAATTGAGCCAAGTTAGTGCATTTTGGTTAGGGTATTGACGAGTTATAATTTTAGAATTGAAGGTCGCTCATTAGAATCTCAATAATCCGATTGAACATGCTCAGCATATTTGCATGGTCATTTATAAGCTCACGAATTTACTTTGTCCCAAAAGTAGCCTTTGCCTAAACTCTTCATTCCATCGTATTGTGAAGCAGGCTTGGAGGAAGATTTCTAACTTCAAACACATACCCAAAAAATTCATAGAGAATCGTGCTTATTATCAAATTTTAATCTATATTTTATCTGATAGGAAAAATGTAATTTTGAATTCTCCAGTTAATTGTCACGCGACAATATAATTTTTTCGGTAATTAAAATATTTCTCCTCCGACACAATGTCCATAAATTCTCTAAATTAGTTGAATTCCATAAATATCTCAAATTATTCATTTATTCAGTTCTTTTTAATTTTTCCTCACCTTTTCCTACCCAAAAAGCGCATGCGGCCTTTTCCTAGTTGAGTTAAACAACAGAAGTGTAGTGTAAACCAGTGATCACGTCGGCCATGTTTGAAAGACGGGCCCCCAATCTTCCCACATTGAAATATTCCATGATTTGTTCTACCCTTTGGACTCTAACCAATATTAGCTTGCAAGAGGAAAGGCTGGGAAAGAAAATGACGAAAAAAGTCAGCAACCAGTCGATTGCAAGAGTATAAGGTTGACAAGTCGGTCGATTGACGCTGTAGGAAGCACACGGGTCGATCTTGCAACGAGGATTTCACCCACCCTTCTCATCTTCACCAATACGGGCCACTATCATACTGGCTTATCAGTTCCTCAAACACTCCAAATGAGTGCGGTCGAGTCTACCCTGGATCCCTAATTCCTAAATAAATATTTTTCCTCATAAATATCCCGAATTTTACTCACGCGAAACAGGAAAGGGACAAACTTCGGTCCCGCTCAAGCCAATATTAGCTCGCCAGAGAAAAAGGCTGGCAAAGAAAATGACAATTCGGTCGGCGGCGACGGACGTCACTCTCCGAAGTTGTCGGAGCGAATCGCTCCGTCTCTCTCCTCCGGCGGCGCGACTTCTTTTCTCGCAGGCCGACCACTCTCCACAAAACGAGCGGCCGACTCTAACTTCCTGTCTCTTCCTTAATTTTCTGCAAACAACGCGGCTACCCATAATGCCGTCCTAGCATTTACAGCGTGGTCCATCGTCATAATCGTCTTGGCTTTTCAGCAATCAGCAGCGGGGGGTCATCTTGGTTTTGTCGCTGTAATTTGCCAGTTCCAGTTCTGGGTCGAAACCAAATCGCATTTTTCTTTCGCGCATTTCGATAAAACAGCGTCTTTTTATCTCAAAGCCGTGAAGCTTTCGCTTTCGCCACTTCAGTGGGAAAGAGCGCGCCGCGAACATCGATGACCACAGAGTGTTCGGGGCGCTGGGACGGCTGGGTTAAGGAGGCGCTCGCGAGGCTCGAGTCCCTCAAGATCATTCGGTCCCTGCGGCCCATTCGCCTGTCGGCGCAACCGCATGGGGTCGGCGGTGAGGCAGGTCGAGAGTCCGAGCCAGGGAGCGGTGGGAGTGATGATGAGTACGAGGTGTTCGAGGAAATGAAACCGTGGGACCGAACTTCGGTCGAGGTTGACGTTGCCGACTCCACGTTCCGCAGCTGGCTCCTTGACATCCCTAGCTCTGGTAAACACCCTTTTTCTTTTTTGACGATTCCACCTACTTCCATGATCAAATTTTGCACCTTGTCATTTCTGGATGTGCTCCCGTTGATGAGCTCCCACTTCCATCAATGCAGAACTTTTCAATGTGACATTCTGGATGTGTATGTTGCATGCATGGTCTTATGTTGGTAGGATGATTGATAACATCAACTTGCTTGGTACTTTGGGGGGCCTGTATTCACATTTTGTGGAGTGTTTTCTTGATCCTGAACTTTCAAATGGACTGTAACAGAAAGACTGCCTGCTTTTCAGTTGTAATTTTTTGCTTCCTTTATGCTGATGTTTCAATATTGTTGCATGTCCCGGTGCTGGCGGTTCTCAGGAGACGATTTTATGTTGGGAGATGGATTGGCTGGTGGTGCAGTAGCAGCAAGCGACCGGAAACTCAAGAAACTAACTTTATTCTCTAGTAATGACTACCTTGGGTTGAGTTCACATCCCACAATTGGAAAAGCTGCTGCCAAGGTCTGATTGATGTGTAAATCTACTGCGGAGCTTATTACCTGTGTCAGTGGCATTCTTTATGCGTGTGCTCTTATGGAATCATGACATCTTAACTTCATGTTAGGCAGCAAAAGAGCATGGCATGGGTCCAAGAGGATCTGCTCTGATCTGTGGATATACCAATTACCACAGACGCCTGGAGTCTTGCTTGGCAGAGTTAAAAAAGAAAGAGGTAATTGTCAGACTCACAGGATCCTAGGAAATTCAAACCAGCACACTGGAAAGAAACAGCTCCAAACTTATAATTGCAATATCTAGTAGACACCGAAGTCTCATGTCCTTCCTTGTTTAAGTTTTTAATCACATGAGATGGATTACGTTGTTGATCCAGTAATATATATTAGTTGGCCATCCTTGATTATGACCTTTATCATGATATCAGCAAATTTACTTTGTAATTTATATTTGTACAATTCATATTCTGTTTTCACGTGTTGATGGTTTATCTTATGTTACGCCCTGCTGAAGACTGATGTATGTTCATTTTGAATTCCTCATCTAGGAGTGTCTTCTTTGTCCTACTGGGTTTGCAGCGAACATGGCCTCGATGGTGGCAATTGGAAGCATCAGCCTTCTGCTTGCTGCAGGTGGACAACCTGAAAAGGATGAGAAGATAGCAATATTTTCTGATGCCTTGAATCATGCATCCATAATTGATGGAATCCGTCTTGCTGAAAGACAACGAAGTGTGGAAGTTTTCGTTTATGGACACTGTGACATGGTTCACCTGAATAAATTGCTGTAGGTACTTGTTTATCGTTTTTAATTTTCCCTCATCTTTCTCACAGAAGACTGATTCATGAGTTGGCACTGCCTTTTTCGCTTAACAGATCTGCCTGCACGATGGAGAGGAAAGTTGTTGTGACTGATAGGTTAGGAACCATCCACCGTTTCCTTTTAGCTGTCCTGTTTCTTTATTTTACTTGGAACATATTATGTATGTGAACAGCGACATAGGAGAAGCACCTTTTTGTTGGACGTCATTTATATACAATTGATTTGGCTTTATCATTGTTGGTGAATGTTGCATACCATTTTCTTGAAATACACCTATTTCTAATTTTAATGTGCATCTCACTATAAATAATTGTTTGCTTTTACATCCATGATTTGTTCCACTGTGCCCTGTTTTCTTTCTCTACAGTTTGTTTAGCATGGATGGAGACTTTGCACCAATGGATGAGCTTGTGAGACTTAAGAGAAAGCATCATTTTCTCTTAGTCATCGATGACGTAAGTCCCTCATTTTGTAGACAATTTTGAACTTTACATTGTGAGACTTGTGCTCTATGTCCTGCTTTGCAATATTGATAAATATCCAGAAAAAAGAATCATGGAGACATGTAATGTGGTTGATAATTTGTACTTGGAAAAGCAGCTTAAGCCCGAAAGAAAATACAAGAAAACGAAATTGAATTAGATCATCCTATTACCATTGACCAGCTTGTTCTATGACTTAGGGAGATCTTCATAGAACTTCTGTCATTACATTGAAGAAATGCATGCTTTTGACGATAACATGTTATAACCTGAATAAGAAGTTGCCAATTTGTTCAGGCTCATGGAACATTTGTTTGTGGAAAAAATGGCGGAGGAGTTGCAGAGGAGTTTGATTGTGAAAGAGATGTTGACATATGTGTCGGCACTCTGAGCAAAGCTGCAGGTTGCCATGGTGGATTCATCACATGCAGGTGACCTTTGTGGATGATTTTGTTTTTTACCCTTGTTAGCGTCAATTGCCTTAGGTACCAAGGCATGTAGATGCATATTCATTTCTCAACTTGCAATGGAGTTTTCTAAGGTCATGTAGATTACCTAGAAACAAGTGGACGGCCTCTGGAAGAATTTTGATCATATTTTGCATACCAATTAAAAGGACATTTTCCGTATGTGGCATGTCTAGCAACTATTTAGGTATCTTCTTGTTGATATTAGCTTCAGGACGAAAAGGGAAGCTCAAGTGCTTGTAGTACCTTGAACTAGCTAGGGGAGTCTGTAGAAATTATTAAATGATCAGTGCTTGGTTTTGTTGATGATCTTAATGTCCAAAGTGTATGAAAAAGAGAATTGGGCCACTTTGCAGTTTGCCCTGCTCCAATTTACCTGCCAATATCTTTCCATTCATTCTAAGACCTTTGGTTGTAGTATTAGTTGTTACAACTTTATTCATTTTATATTCTAGCTGCGTGGATTCCTATTAACTCGTTGCTTTTCCTCATTTTTCTGACTAACAGCAAAAGGTGGAAGCAACTCATCCTGTCAAGGGGTCGCTCTTTCATATTTTCTACTTCTACTCCTGTCCCAGTTGCTGCTGCTGCACATGGTTATCTTCTATGTCTTCTTTCTCAGACTAATAATCTTAACCAATCCTCCCCTTCCAATAGAAAAAAATTTTCTTGTGAATTGGTGAGGACTGGTGCCATATTCATCTATTGCATTGCATTTATCAGAACGAGGTTATGGGAAGCAACTACCTCAGTATGACAAACTATCCTCCTGCGGCTAAAGCATAAGAGTAGCCATGTCCAGATGTTACTAGAAAGAGTTCCTTGTGTCTCTTATATAAGCCTTTCAATTCTGCATCAATTTTTTATTTTTCTTTGTAGCTTTTATTTTTATCCATTATTCATCTTCCATAAAGGAGCAGGGGAAAGCTCATGTGATTGGAGGTGGGAAGATATAACTCTGAATTTGCATATTTTATGTAACAGCTGCTGTTATTGTGGCAAAGAAAGAGACGTGGCGTAGAAGGGAACTATGGAACCGCGTGCAGGACTTCCGTACTCTCACTGGAATCCCCATCTTAAGTCCAATAATCTCTCTCATTGTTGGTAGTGAAGAGAATGCCTTGCAAGGAAGCAGGTCCTCTCTCTCTCTCTCTCTCTCTCACACACACCCGCACTCATAGTCACTCTCATACTCATATACTTGATGTCTGTAACGGTTCCTGAGCTTCTTAACCATGAATAGGCATCTGCTGGAGTCTGGATTTCACGTGACTGCAATTAGACCCCCAACAGTTCCTCCGAATTCATGCAGGTTAGTGCATCACTCGTGTCATAGACTTTTTTTTTTCATGTTTAAGTTCTCGTCCATCTGGAAATATATTAAGGGAAAGAACATACTATTGTTTCTTTGTGGCTGGTTTTCTAACGCTCCAACTTGGAGTCTCAATTTTTGCTCGTGCTTTGCCTTTTATTCCCTTTTCCCACAATAACATAGATTTAGAGCCCGGATTTTGAGGAAGCAGACCAGTCTACAAGTTAATTCATCATAACCTACCTAGCACTTGTTCCTGAAAGTATGATGAAAAATGCACGTCAAAATTGCGAAGATAGCTACGTAGCACTGGTTGTTGTGTTTTTCGAGATGTTAAAGTTTGAAATAAACATGGGCTAAGCAGGGTTGGTGATTTTGACAAGTTCATATCATTAACCTTTCAAAATTGTTTAAACCATGAAAATTCTTCGCCTTTGTTCCTTCATATGTTGCATTACTCTCGGTTGCTCAGATAAGTTCATTGCTTTCTCAGGCTAAGGGTTACTTTGACTGCGACACACAGAAAGGATGATCTAGTGAAGCTTACAGAAGCACTTTCCCGCTGCATCAACTTTCAAGAAATTTCCATCCATTGCCCAAAAGTCTATGCTAGACTATAAGGCGTAATCTTTACCTATGACTCAAATCTTGTTTTCAGTTCTCCCTTCTCGTGTAAGTCAAATCATAGCTAGTCAGTTCTGAGTAACGCATTTTATGGCTGGAAGGCAGGCCAAGCTACAAGTTAATGTTCATGTCTTTTAATGGGTAGGAAATTTCAAAGAAAATGCTCAGCATATGACGGTAACTGAAGTCTGCACTCCTCAAATACTACAATAGCCAAAAACTACAGTGCCCAATACACTAACCAACCTCTTGTGCTTATGCTAATGTAGTTCTTTCACAATAAGCCAATAGCGCTTGAAGGCCCTTGTAGTTTGCCAGACAATTACAAGTAGTTGACTAGAGATCTATAGGTTGAACCAGGCTTCCAGTTTTCCGGAATCACGTTCTTGGCCACTATGGTCTCTCTTGAGTATTGCGATGTCAGCCGAATTGAGAACGGAGGTTGCATCTCCGAGCCGGCGTCCAGCTTCCAAACAGCGCCCCATGACTGTTGCATCGACCTCCACTCCTCAGACCCCATCGAAGCTTCCTTTAGCGATACTCCTGCAAGGTCGCCATCTCCCTCTTCATACTCAATCACCGCCGCAAAGTAGTTGGAGTTGGACCCTGGATCAACATGGAATGCTATGGTTCTTCCCGAGTAATCGCACGCGACTCTGGAAATGTAAGAAATGCACGGAAGGTGTCAACTGAATTGGCAATACAAATCGAGACGCTTGCTGAGCCAGAAGCGTTTTCTGGGTATGTTAGATTAGTTACCGAGCATATCGGATTTTGAGGACTCCAGCATCACGGAGTGCGACTTCTTCTCCTGCTTTAGCCATAGCACCGAATGCGGTCCCGCTGAGGTCGAAATGGGCGGAATCAGTCGCGCAGGGACCTCCGGGGCAGAAGTCCGTGATGACCACCCTCACCGGTTTGCCTGAACAGGATGGATGCAGTCTTTTGGTACATTTGATCTATCAAGTAAACATAGAACCAGGACTCTACATTAGTAGGTTATGCAAGCTGATATATACACGGACAGGTTTCACCTCCATCTGCTACATTTGCCAGCAGATGATGAAGGTGAGCGTGCGATGTGAAAGCATAACTTTGGAAATCAAGAATTTTTGGACCGACAGAATGTCGCCTTGTTCCGATTGTAACACGAGATTTTCCGGCATCATCATGCACTCGATGCACGAATCTACTCTCTATTGTGTTTGCGAAGTTGGCGATATAAATGCGGCGTACCTTGTAGCAAGCTCCACACTCTTTGCCCGATTTGTACAGAGAAGGGCCGATTCAAGTCACCATGGAAGAGAACGGCAGTTGCGACACCGCATTCCCGTATCCACAGGCTCCGCCTGCAGCATGCCAACATACAATGTCATTCTTGCATGAATCAAATAAGAAACAACCAGACTCTCCCTCTCTCTCTCTCTCTCTCTCTCTCTCTCCCCGTGCATTCCGTACCGTCGCTGCCGGCTCCATCGGGACTACCATACCAGGTCGCTCCGGCCCAAGACCAGCGGGTTCCGAATGTTGTTAAGTTCGAGTGCTTGGCTTTGGAGCCGAAGCACGTCCGGCTGAAGCAAAACGAGGCTACCAAACACAAGAAGATCGAAGGGTGAAATCGAAACGAGTGACGAGCGGCCATGTTTAGTGATCTTTATTACAAGGACTTTCGCATGTTATAGTAATGAAAGAGCTTTGTTTGACTTGAATGTTTGCAAACTCTATACTATATATAGGCGCATAGGAGGAGGGGAAAAATGTTAGAAAAGTCTTAAACTTATTGTATTGATATCAATTTAGTTCTAAATCTTTTGACTTATTGCTAATTTGGTCATTTTGGCTTATTTTGACTAGATGTTACTGACGGAAATATTAATTGATTTACACTGTACCACTAGTGTTGATGTAGATAATTTTAATAATATTTTATTAACCTTTTGATTTTTAATTATTTTTTTGATTTTTTTCTCTCATTCTTTTTTTTTGTCGATGATTGGCCACTGGCCATGGTGAGGCCAAGCCTCGGCGAGAGCTCCCCTCACCAAACTAGGCAAGGCTGGCCCTCGCCCTAGCTTGGTGAGGTCAATTGGCAAGCCTTGCTAGATCTGGGGAGGCTAGGAGACCTCGCTGGGCCTCGCATTCGTTAACTAAATTGGTATATATTAAATAAATTTATAACTTTTTGGATACTTTTTCCCAAAAGTAGCTAACATTATTGGAAGCATTGGCTGGTTATGTTTTTGTCGTTGGCTGCAAAAATTTCATCGTTAAACTTATAGAGATAGCTATTGCCACTTTTTCAATTAAATATTCTAATCAAACAGCCTCCAAAAAGTTGAAAATTACGTCAACATCAATTCAAGATTTTCTCGAAGGAAAATGCGAAAGCGTACGACAACGGACAATGCTGGTCTAGTCACAAAGTCCAACGCGCCAGGACCATGTAACCCAATATGTGGCCGGTTACATATTTTACAAGAACTACATTTCTACGATTGATGTTGCTAATGATGAATAGAAAGGGGTAAAAATTAACCCCCCGAGTTCTTAGCGAGTGGTTTGCAATTCTCGACATGGTATGGGAACACGATAAGAATTCTTTGAGAGAAGCTCAAACATGATAAGACCCGACAAATCTAACTCGAAAATGGCATGTGTTGGTGCACTTCTGTCGGTTTTTTCTAAGTGAGAAATTACTAATGTTGAGATGTTAAGGTAATAAATGAATGTGATGACAGGGATGGGAATTGCCGGTCCAATTTTGTATTGCTATATTGGTACGTAGCCAATATTTAGATACATTTAACCATAGAAAACTGAAGATAATAACAAAAAGAAGTTGCATCGCAAAGCAGGAAATAAGTGGAAATAATTTAGTGAGAAAAATTGTTCAAAAAGTTTTAAATCTATTGTACTTTTGCAATTCAATCCCGAACCTCTTAATTATGCGAATTTAGTTCTCAACCTTTTCAAGTTTTACCTGTTGAGCTCATTTGGTTAATTTTGATCGGAAATTATTGGTGTGAATGCTTGTCATTCTACGTGGCACTTACCAACTTTGGGCGAGGGTTGGGACGCTCTCATTGGCCACTAGACAAGGGTGCACAAGTCCTTACCCAAACCTAGTGACTATTGCAATGCCCTCGCTCAAGGCTAGGGAGGGCCGCCAAGCCCTTGCCTAGTGGAGATCTAGTGAGGGCATTGTGACATTGGTGGATTTGGGCGAGAGCCACGAGCCTTGGCCTAGTAACCAGCAACCCTCATTTCATATCAATGCCGGCAATGTCACTTAGGACGTCTAGTGTCCACATTAACAATTTGTGGCCAAAATTGATTGTATAGACTTAATCGGCACAAGATGAAAATATTTAGCACTCAATTGGCATAATTAAAATGTTTAAAACTAAATTAGTGTTATAAAATACATGAATGGATGAAATACATGAATGAATATTCATTATATTCATCTTATCTAATGTACTTATTATGGTACATTTGTATCATACATTCTAAGTACATCTCCCTATACAATGAACGTTCATCTCCCTTATCTAGTACATGTATCATTCGATACATTGATATTAATGTTAAATACATTCTTGTTCTCCTATAAATAGGAGTTTAGTTTTGATGTACAACAACTACTGTGAACATCCATCAGAATAAACAATCACATCCTCTTCTCTGGCTTTCTCTACTATATCTGGTGTTCAATTGCTTTCTCTTCTCAATCTTTTTCTCTATTATATATTCGCCACGCAATATTTTACAACACGTTATCAGTATGAGGATCTACCGACTGAGTAAGTAATGTTTGCAAGCACGAGGATCTACCGAATGAGTAAGTAATGTTTGCAAGCACGAAGATCTACTGACTGAGTAAGTAATTTTTGCAAGCATAAAGATCTATCAATTGAGTAAGTAATTTTTGCAAGGTGAGTATTTATTTTATTAATCAACTTATACTTCATCTTCTTCTATCAATTCTTCATCTTTATTTTTCTTGGCTCGAAGCCAAATTTCAAATCTAAAAGTATCCTTTTGCTCCTGAAGTGGCGATGGATATTTGGAAATCCTTTTAATTAATAAGGATTTATTTTTGCAAAGATTATGACAAATATTGAAAAGCCCAAATTCCACGTCCTGGAAGTGAGTGGAAAGAATTATTTATCTTGGTGCCTTGACATGGAAATGCACTTCCAAGGGCAAGGTCTCGCTAATGCAATTACAGAGGATAGAACCTCAAATGAAAAGGATAAAGCAAATGCGTTGATTTTTATTCGCTGTCATTTGCATGAGAGCCTGTAGACTCAATATTTATCCGTTTGAGACCCTCAGATCCTGTGGAGGAGGTTGAAGGATAGGTATGATTATACCAAGATTGTTATCCTTCCTCAAGCACAATATGATTGGCAAAATCTCATACTGCAAGATTTTAAATCAGTGTCTGACTATAATTCTGTTTTATTTCTCGGCTTGAGTAATACGGTATCAAACTTGCTGATGTGGAATTATTAGAGAAAACTTTCTCCACCTTCCATGCTTCGAATATTGTATTGCAATAGCAATATTGGCAACATTAGTTTGCCACATATTATGAATTAATTTCTGTGCTTCTCACTGCTGAGCAAACTATAAATTGCTGCTCAAAAAATCATGATCTTAGACTTGCTGGCTCAAAAGCATTGCCTGAAGCACATGCTAACTTTGAGAAAAATACTAGCCATTTTAAGGGCTATAAGCGCAGGCAAGAATATAATCCTAGAAGGGATGGCAAGAAATTTAACCGCCCTAAAAAATCAAACTTTGACGGGAATCATGGGAAAGCAAAGAAGCTAAAAAAGGTGATTAATGAAAGTCTTTGTCATCGCTGTGGCATGATTGGGCACTGGTCACGTATCTGCCGTACACCAAAACATTTTGTTGACCTATATCAGGCATCTTCAAATAATACGGGCAAGCGTGGTGAATCTCATGCCATTAAAATCAATCCTACTGTCATAACCATTGTTGAGATCAATAATATTTCCAGTGGCGGGACTCCTCTTGCTCCTGAAGTAGCAAATGCATCATTGGATGTCTCTGATTTCTTTGAGGACCTCTGATTACTTTGATGAGGCATTAGATTGGTGGATGATGATTTAAACTTCAAATTTTATGATACTTGACACCTGAAGTTGTCAACATAAATGCAAATGGAAAATACCGAGAAAAATGGAGATGTTTGTTTGCTTGATAGTGCAACAACACATACTATATCTCGTAGCAGATACTTTTTCTCGAGTATGACATTGCGTAAGGCACAAATCCATACAATATCTGGTCTTGTTCTGATTATTGATGGTTTTGGAAATGCCACAATTATTTTGCCAAATGGCACCATCCTGCATATTGAAAATGCGTTTCTAAGCATTAGATCCAAATGGAATCTGCTCAGTTTCAAAGATGTACGCCGTAATGGGTACCATATTGAGACTATTTATGAGTAAGATAAGGAATATATTGGCATTTCCTCTTATAAGATGGGCTTGAAGACCATCCATGAAAAGCTAGAAGCTTCTTTTATATGTTTGTATTGTGTCATGATTAAGGCTGTAGAGACCTACACTACCATATCCTGGAGATTGGTAAACCCTGATCAATTTGGACTGTGGTATGATCGCCTTAGTCATCCTGGCGCTTCAATGATGCGTAGGATAATTCAAAATATAAAAGGGCACCCTTTAAAAGATATAAAGGTATTGTTGTCCAAAGATTATAATTTTGAGGCTTGCTCACAAGGAAAACTCATTATCAAACCTTCTATAATAAAGGTTAATTTTGAATCTCCTTTATTCTTGCGAAGAATTCAGGGTGATGTTTGTGGACCAATACAACCATCAAGTGGACTATTGATATTTTATGGTATTAGTGGACGCATCCTGTAGATGGTCCCATGTTTGCCTATTATCTACGCGCAATGACACATTTGCACGTTTATTTGCACTATTATTATATTCCAGTTGTAAATGCTCCAGCTAGGATAGTTGTTCCCGAAGGACATGCTAAAATGGATCAAAATCCCCCGCACTTGAAGTGTGGTAGATCGATAGGATAAAAAAATACTGCTCCTCGAAAACGAAGGGGAAAGGATCGGAATTCGCTCCGAAGAGCCCGGCGTTGTGCTTGCTCTGAAGAGCTTATTGCCCCCGAAGAGGCCCAAGCCCATGAAAGGAACACCAATCCCGGAAATCCTGAGAATTCCATTACATATTATAATGAAATTTGGGATTGAAATGAAATCATAATTGATGATACTTTTGCATTCTCAGTTGCCCATAAAATTATGGATGATGATTGTGAGCCGCAATCTATTATTGAATGTCGTCAAAGGTAAGATTGGCCTAAGTGGGAGGAAGCAATTAAGGCTGAATTAGCTTCCTTTACTAAACGAGAGGTTTTTGGACTTGTAACTTGTATCCCCAATAATGTAAAGCCTGTTGGATATAAATGGGTATTTATCTAAAAACGAAATGAGAAAAACGAGGTTGTCAGATATAAAGCCCGACTAATTGCCCAAGGATTCTCCCAGAGACCTGGGATTGATTATAATGAAACATATTCACCTGTGATGGATATGATTACATTTCGTTTTCTCATTAGCCTAGCAATCTTTGAAAGATTGGAAATGCGTCTTATGGACGTTGTAACGGCATATTTATATGGCTCATTAGATTATGATATTTATATGAAAATTCCCGAGGGATTCAAAATGCCTGAAGCATGCACTCCCCGCAATTTATTCTCAATAAAATTGCAAAGATCCTTATACGGGTTAAAGCAATCCGGTCACATGTGGTATCAACGCCTAAGTGAGTACCTAATTAAGGAAATATACAAAAATGATCCTATCTGCACATGCGTGTTTATTAAGAAATCAGAAACCGGATTTGCTATTGTAGCAGTTTATGTCGACGATATAAATTTAATTGGAACTCCAGAAGAGTTAGCTGAAACTGCTGAATATTTGAAAAGGGAGTTTGAAGTTAAAGATTTGGGTAAAACCAAACTTTGTCTTGGTCTAGAGCTTGAGCATAAAGCAAATAGAATAATTGTCCATCAATCAACATACGTTGAAAGATTGCTTAAACGCTTCAACGTAGACAAAGCTCACCCATTGAGCACCCTAATGGTTGTAAGGTCTTTAGATCCCCAAAAGGACCCATTTCGTCCTAGAGAATCAAATGAAGAGATACTTGGTCCTGAAGTACCATATCTCAATGCAATTGGGGCTTTGATGTACTTGGCACAATGTACGAGACCAGATATCGCTTTTGCGGTAAATTTATTGGCACGATTTAGTTCTGAGCCAACTCGGAGACATTGGAATGAAATTAAACATATTTTTCGTTATCTTCGAGGAACCATAGATTTGGGATTATATTATTCCAAAGATTCCACTAACTCTAGTTTAGTTAGATATGTTGATGCTGGATATAGATCCGATCCACATAAGGCTCGCTCTCAAACCGGGTATTTATTTTGTTATAACGGTACCGCTATTTCTTAGCGTTCTACTAAGCAATCGCTAGTAGCTACATCTTCTAACCACTCTGAGATTATTGCTTTATATGAAGCTGGAAGAGAGTGTGTTTGGTTAAGATCCGTTATAACGCATATTCATAATTCTTGTTGTTTAATACCGGTTACAAATTCTCCCACTATAATTTATGAAGATAATGCTGCTTGTGTTGCACAAGTCAGGGGAGGATATATCAAAGGTGATAGGACCAAGCATATCTCGCCGAAATTTTTCTATACTCATGAACTCCAAGAAAGTCGACAAATTGATGTTAAACAGATTCGATCCATAAATAATCTTGCAGATCTTTTTACTAAATCATTGCCAATATCAACTTTTGAGAAATTAGTATATGGCATTGGTATGCGGCGAGTTCATAAGATGCAAGATTGATTAGCCCCAGAAGTGGCTATATGGCTCAATTGAGGGGGAGATATTATGAACTATACATTGCAGCATTGATATGCGGCGAGTTCACAAGATGCAAGATTGATTAACCCCTGTAGTGGCTATATATGCATTGCACTCTTTTTTCTTTTTGTCCGGTTTTTTTTTCCCACAGGGTTTTTCCGGCTTAAAGTTTTTAACAAGGCAATTAATGCATCTATAAATGGGAGAGATTATAACATTTGTGCTCTGCACTCTTTTTCCCTTTTGTCCGGTTTTTGTCCCACTGGGTTTTTCCGGCTTAAGATTTTTAATGAGGCAGTATCACTTTATGCACAATCATAATGAATACAATGAATATTCAAGGGGGAGTATTATAAAATACATGAATGGATGAAATACATGAATGAATATTCATTATATTCATTTTATCTAATGTACTTATTATGGTACATTTGTATCATACATTCTAAGTACATCTCCTTATACAATGAACGTTTATCTCCCTTATCTAGTACATGTATCATTCGATACATTGATATTAATGTTAAATACATTCTTGTTCTCCTATAAATAGGAGTTTAGTTTTGATTTACAACAACTACTGTGAACATCTATCAGAATAAACAGTCACATCATCTTCTCTGGCTTTCTCTACTATCTCCGGTGTTCAATTACTTTCTCTTCTCAATCTTTTTCTCTATTATATATTCGCCACGCAATATTTTACAACAATTAGCAAGAGTGTAACATGCTTAGGATTTTTTGGACAATATTCTATAACTTTAGTGGGTCATCGACGGGGCAAATTTAAAAAACAAGTTTAGTGATAATCAAGAACAGATTATATCTGCTTTAACCAAGCCGATCCTCCACGAAGCACCAAAAGCAAAATCGTCGGCAGACATTTTGGCTCCGGATGATGTTCGGCTAGACTACTTAAAATCAACGTCTTTCGTCATCAACAAAGACATCCTTGATTTCAGCCGTTGATGGTGGTTATTGGACGTTATATGCGTTTACAACACCTCCCCCTTATTTAATTTGAGAGTCTATTCAAGCACCAACCACGATTAAGTTTCGCGTTGATTGAGTTTGATTTATTTAAATTTGATTAGAGATTGTCGAAACGTGCGCTTTCTAATTAACTGAAATCATGGTGGACGTCAATTCAATTAGACTGTAATAAAATTATGGCGTAACGATAATAATATAAGAGTTGTCGATACGTGCTTTTTATAATTAAATAAAATTATAATGGACGTCAATTCGACTGCGGCGATTATATATTCGGTGGTGATGGTTTTGGATTTTTCACTGCATGTCTTAGGGCCGCGAATTCTTGTATAGAAAATCAAGCTGAGAATGAAGTCTCAACCACCATATCTTTGATGTTAACATGATTTCTTACGTGGAAGAGAAAGCTGTGTGATCTAGAGAGCTCCACGTACAGCAATTTAGTGCTAATCACATATTTTACTTGCAATTATTGCCCAATAAGCATTGTTATAAATGCGATCGTTGGGAAGGTGTTGCGCTAGATGGCAAGCGAGTTTCTTTTCATCTTTGTCGTCTTGGGTTCAGATTGGGAGCATTCTAAAGGTAAAAATCTGAATGCAGGCCATTGTGAGATAATGCACTTTTAAGATCGCTCGAAAGAGGTTCATTTATATAAATTTTGAGTGCAAGCTAATGTGGTGTTGAGCTTAAAGTGTTGGGAGAATTTTGGAAGTGATCATCTTGAATGCAAATCAATGTAGGGGGTGTAGTCTTAAAATCGTTGGCCAATGTTTTATTAATCGAATTGCGTTAAAACCGATTAAGATATCAGCTTATCTAATTAAAAAAATGCAATCACTAACTCCTTTTTGGGCCCATAATCATTTCTTAGACTAAAGCATGCAAATCGCTTTTGAAAATTTATTTATAAGAATGTGTAAAAATCGATCGAAATAACAACCGACTGATAAAAAAAAAAAAAAAAATGAGGTAATTAGATCCTTGTTTGGCCCATCATCATTTCCTAGACGAAGCATGCGATCAAATTGCCACACGACTATTTAACGAGGATACTATTTCTTTCTTGAGCATATCATGTTATTGTCAAGATACTTGTTTCACACTCAATTACATTAATTTTACGAATGTTAACAATATCTTGAAACAAAAATATAATGCCTTTGTCTTGCTGGTGAAATGACTACCATGCCGGTTCCTCACACTCGGATGGTAACAAATGATGACACACCAGAACTCAATTTTATGGTGTGATTAGTGGGTATCTCAATTTTTTTGCGACAGCTAACTCTTTAAACAGCTTGTCTCTCCTCATGAAGAAACAAATATTACGTCATTGCAATTACAAGCAGCTACCAAATAACAATTTGCAATTGGGCCCTGCCTATGGCCGACCGCAAGCCCAGCCCAGCTAGGCCCAATGATGTCAAAGCCTTTCATGAAATGCTACGCCTACGTAAACATTCCTTCTCAGGTGACGTCTCCTCAGTGGAACCATTTCTGGAGAAATTCTTCCACGGTATGTACGATAAGATGAAAGAAGACACCAAGACCAGCAAATGCTGTAACTATGACAGCCGGCTCTTAACCTCATTCACATCCTCCTTGTACATATCCGGCCTCGTGGATTGCTTCTTCGCCTCCTTGGTCACAGGAGCTTTTGAACGAAAGCCGTCCACTCTTGCTGGCTGGGCTTCCT
Organism: Eucalyptus cloeziana; assembly: GCA_014182715.1. Classification (NCBI taxonomy): domain Eukaryota; kingdom Viridiplantae; phylum Streptophyta; class Magnoliopsida; order Myrtales; family Myrtaceae; genus Eucalyptus; species Eucalyptus cloeziana. The sequence continues at coordinate 787,044 of CM024644.1, forward strand.
TCCTTGCGGGTTTGGCCCTCGGAGGTGCGGCTTCTGATGTGTACATGCTGATATTTGGCCGCATTCTGCTCACTGCCGGGGTTGGCTTTGCGAACCAAGTATCAACACACTTGCTGTTCGGGAGTTCGTGTTCTTTTTTGTTGTTGTTAAAAATTTGTCTTCAACTTGTTTTAGTTAGTATTCTGCTTGACATATCACTAGCTTTTGCTAGGTGAATCACTTCTTAGTGTTGTGATGACAATCAGCAAGAAGTAAGCCAATTTACTACATTAAATTGTTCAGTAATGTCTCTACATTTTTCAAGCATTGTCCTAGACAAGCCTTCCATAACTCTGATCGTTCTTCTTCTAAAGTTTCTGGACTGCCATGCTCAAGAGGAACTATGTTTCGCTATAATGCTGTTTAATTTGCAGTCGGTCCCTCTATATCTCAGAGATAACTCCTCTAAGACATCGAGGACTGTTCAACAATGGCTTCCAATTCTGTGTAGGAATTGGTGTTCTATCACCTAGTCTCATCAACTATGGTATAGAGAAAATAGATGGTGGCTGGGGTTGGAGAATCTCCTTAGCCATGGCTGCAGTTCTGACTTCAATTCTCACGCTCGATGTGCTATGCCTCCCTGAAACTCCCAACAATTATTAAGGAGAAGACCACCAAAGTAGTGAGTGCTGGTCCAATGTAAGTGGACTCAACTGTTCTCTTTAACAACATTCACATATTTGTCTTAGGAAAAAAGAGAGACCATGTTAAAACACTGGATCGTGATCATGACAGGGACATGGACAAAGCAATGTTTAGATAAATCACTAGCCAAAGTTGGAATATGCACGCCTGTCTGCTGATATAACTTTAGCAACAGCACTTTCTTTCTGTAATTAGATTTAATGACACATAGCAATCATTCTTATGGTATCAAAAAAGCTAGTGTCCGAGCACAGTTTGGTGTCCAGGTAAATGAAAATGTCCTTTCCATTTTCAACCCCTTGTGCTGCCATGTAGTCCCAGATTATTTGAGCCTGCTAACATAGCAAAAAGGACTGGCCATTGGGCTATCTTTCATTTCATCTCCCTACCACGTGTTATTGGAGGAAGCCATGGCTGTAGGAGAACCTATAGAATACGGAGGAACATATAGATACAATGGAAGAATCACTCCGTTTGTTGTCTTTGCTTGTGCAGTGGCTGCCACAGGTGGCATCATTTTCGGCTATGACATTGGCATATCAGGTTTGTTCAGCAATTTCACATGATATCGTGTGATTTTTATGTTCAGTTACTGTTCAATGCTTATGAGGTAGAGATTCTTATGAGTTTAAAGAGTGCCGGACATTTTTTTTCTTGTCAGTGCTGATTGAAGAACATGTCTTTTCTAACGGTGGAGTTACATTGATGGAGCCATTTTTGAAGAGATTCTTCCCTGTTTAATGATTATAAGACAGAGCTTAGTGTCAAACGTTTTTTTGTTCCTTGTGAGAGCTGATAATAGAGTATGTCATTTCATAAGGTGGAGTAACATCGATGGAGCCATTTTTGAAGAACTTCTTCCCAGAAGTTTACAGTAAGATGAAAGAAGACACAAAGATCAGCAACTACTGCAAATTTGACAGCCAACTCTTAACCTTATTCACCTCCTCCTTGTACATAGCTGGCCTTGTAGCTTCCTTCTTTGCCTCATCAATCACGAGATATTTTGGACGCTGGCCTTCCATTCTTGCCGGTGGGGCTGCTTTTCTTGCTGGTTTAGCTCTCGGAGGTGCAGCTTCCAATGTGGCTATGTTGATATTTGGCCGCATTCTACTTGGGATTGGAGTCGGCTTTGCAAACCAGGTTCTTTTATTGTCACACTAGGAGTGCAATCATCAAGACTAGTCCATACTGTTTTACTAAGCTAAATGTCATCAGCTAACCAATTCTTTTCTACCTTCCTTTCATCGTTTTTCTTGAGGTCTTTCCATTCACAGATGCATGATCCGTCTTTGAAACTAGAACTGAAGCATTTCATAGAACAATTTTAAGATCAGTTTGACAGGCAAGCTTGTCTGTCTTCTATACTCCTTCTAAAGACATTCTTGGACAGGGCCTTATATTCTTCCATCTCACTCTAGCCAAAAACTACGCCAATGGAGTTCTTTTGAAGAAGAAATGCCTTAACGGTGACATTGTCTTCTTAAATTGCAGTCGGTTCCTCTGTACATCTCTGAAATATCGCCTCCCCATCTTTGAGGATTTTTCAACAACAGCTTCGACTTGTGTCTAGCAATCGGTGTTTTCTTTGCTAACCTCATCAACTACGGTGCCGAGAAAATAGAAGGGGGTTGGGGCTGGAGAATCTCCCTAGCCATGGCTGCAGTTCCTGCATCAATCCTAACATTTGGGGCATTTCTTCTCCCCGAAACGCCAAATGGCTTAATCCAGAGAAGCAGCGACATAGAAAAGGCCAAATCCATGTTGCAGCGTATCCGAGGCACAGATGATGTTCAAGAAGAGCTAGATGATCTCGTCAAAGCAAGCTCGATCTCGAAAACTGTCCACCATCCATCCAGAAACATCATCCAAAGGAAGTACAGGCCTCAACTAGTCATGTCCATGGCCATTCCCTTTCTTCAGCAAGTCACAGGAATCAATGTCATATCGTTCTACGCTCCCGTACTATTCAGAACAATCGGGTTGGGAGAGAGTGCTTCTCTTTTATCAGCAGTCATGACCGGAGTCATTCGAGCTGTTTCAACATTTATATGCATGCTTTTAGTAGATAAGATTGGTCGAAGGAAGCTGTTCATGATCGGGGGTGTCCAAATGCTTGCAGCTCAAGTAATGGTCGGATTAATAATGGCGGCTAAGCTCGGCGATCACGGCAAAATCAGCAAGACCTATGCATACTTGGTAATTGTCTTAGTATGCATATATATCGCCGGGTTTTGCTGTTCATGGGGACCTCTCGGCTGGTTGGTTCCCGCCGAAATATACCCTTTAGAGATCCGATCGGCAGGGCACTAGGGGTGATCGGGTCCAGGGTGGGCCGGGTCTAGACTGGACCCCGTTCCCTACCCCGTTATAACAGGTTCCCCTTTTTGGACCCCCGTTCCCTACCCTCGTTTGCATTGGACCCCGTTCCCGCCCACCCCCGTTTTTCCGTCCGGGAACAGGGGTTGACCCTGTTTATATTGGAACCTGTTTTGCATAAAAATTGTTGTATCTTTATATTAACTTTAGATAAGCAAGTATAGATGAGTTATATGCTGAAACAAAAGGCCGGACTAAGCACATCCTTCGACCAAACTCATTGGGAACATGTATAAAATTTGAAACCCCTAGAAAAAACAACCACATGTATAATTCGACCATCTCGCATCCCCATATCCCACAAGGTACATCAAGTTTCTCATATTCCAATAATATACAAGCTAGCAATTTAGTCAATTAACTAGTTGTAGTACAATTTCCTTCATGTGCTCGATCTTCTTCTCCTTCTTTGGCCTTGTGTTCCACGTGGTACAAAATCTCTAATAAAAACCTAAAATTCATATATAAAGAAAATCAACAAGAATCCATACTTTAGAGACATGCAAAAGTTATGATTTAATAAAGTTTATTTACTTACCACAAAATCGGAGTTTCGACAAAATGAAGTTTATTTTCCAATGATAATGTCCTTGGTAAGACAATCCAAATCTATAACAAAAGAAAAAAAAGAGATTAAATAGGGCATGCACTTAATAGATAGTTATGCAAATGAATTATAAGATAAAAAGAAATATATATAACTTACCCGCCTCAAATTGTTCCGCATTTTCGATGCACTCTTCAACATTAATTGGCACGCGAACAGCTCTCAACCAATCTTGAGTACAAATTAAACCTTCCACCACTCTAGGAGTCAAAGAACTTTGAAAGCCATCAAGTACACGTCCCAATGTACTAAAAGCCAACTCTGAAGCAACGGTAGTCACGGGAATAGACAAAACATCTCGAGCCATCAAAGATACAATTTTATACTTTGACCCAGTACTCTTCCACCACATCAAAAGATCAATATTAAGGATATCTTCACTTTCAGCTTCAAGATACCGATCAAGCTCAGATTTGTTTTCATCCAACACTCTTTTCTTCGCATGGAGAAAGCTTTTGTGCCAAGCATCGATTTCACAATCATTGTCATCAATATCAACATTAGAAGCACTACTACTGTTACTCACACTTGAATCACCAAATTTTCCTTCACTAGAAGAGCCAACAAAAGATCGCTCATAAGATTTATACAAATTCTCCAAGGCGACCTTCACTTTATCATGCATCTCATCAATTTTTGCTTCATCATCATAGATTTGTTCAAAACAGAACTTTACATAATTCAACTTCTTTGTAGGATCCAATGCAACCGCAATCAATGCCATCATATTAACTTTATCCAAACTCCCATAATACTTGTCAAACTTCTCTTTCATTTTTAAACCCATAGCTTGAAGCTTTGGGTCTAAAGAATTCGTCGCATTATTCAAATACTTGTACAACTTAGCTATCTCCTCAAAATAATGATTTGAAGTAACATATGAACTACCCGACATCCTTTTGGTTGCATCATAAAACCGTCTCAGAAATTTAGAAAGAATGATAGCATTTTCCCAATCTTCAGCTTCAGGAGGATCATTGTCAATTTCCCTTAAGAAATATATATCTTCATCTTCCATTCTTTTAAAAGTTTTCTTGAACTTTATGGCGGTGTCTAACATCATGTAAGTGGAGTTCCATCTAGTGGCAACATCAAGACAAACCGAACCATTGTATGCAATCCTCTCAATCTCAATGCAACCTTTGAATGTCTTAGCTCTAGCCGGAGAACTCCTCACATACCTAACTATGTTTCGGATGCGTGCAATAGAATCACGCACCTCATTCAATCCGTCTCTTACTATCAAGTTAAGTATGTGAGCAGTGCATCTCATATGTAAAGCATCACCATTCAAAATCAAAAATCCTTCTTCTGAAAATTTTTCTTTCAAATAACTAACGGCCACATCATTTGAACTTGCATTATCCACTGTTATTGTGGACACCTTCCTTTCTATTCCCCAATCATAAATGCATTTCCCCACCATTTTACCAATCTCCTTACCCTTGTGACTATGCATCATCACAAAATTGATTATTCTTTTTGCAACTGCCAATTTTCATCAATATAATGTGCAGTAAGACACAAATAGTTCAAGTTTTGAATGGAACTCCACATATCCGTTGTGAGTGCAATCATAGATTTAAGCTTACCAAAGTAAGCTTTCAAACAAGTCCTTTCACTTAGATATAACTTCATACAATCTCTTGCCATTGTAAATCGTGAAAGATGATGGAAAAGAGGTTGCAATTCAGTAACAAAATCCCGAAAACCAACACGCTCAACCATGGAAAATGGCTGCTCATCAATAATAATCATTCGAGCAAGCATATGCCTACAACGTTCTTGATCAAACTTCCATGTCGTTAAGACATTATCACTAGTAGTATTTTCCCCAACCTCGCCAATCACACTTTTGTCACGTGATGCAAACAACATTTGCTTTTTATCTGTGCGAGGATACTTTTGCACTTTCTCAAGTGCTTCCACATAGTAGAGGTTCCATGATCAACATTATACACATAATCCATCCCGCAATGAATGCACTTCACCTTAACTGTTTTCTGTGTTTTCATCTATAATTCTCGAAAAATGATCCCAACAATCTGATTGATTAGCTCGCTTTTTACCCGAAGCAGTATGAGAGTTAGGTACCCTCACCTTGTTTGTCGCGCCTATGGTTGCAGATTCCACTTCATCAGCTCCATGGAATGGCAATTCCATGAGTGGACTCATTTCATTATGTCCATCTACTTCCATTGATATGTCTTTGTCTTGATCCATTGACTGAAAACTGAAAATATATATATATATATATATATATATATATATATATATATAACATTAGGATTCTACAAAAACATATTAGTTTTCATAGTAAATCAAACCTCACAAATAACCCGCTTGGATTCTATGCAAATCAAAGAATTAAAGAACACTTCACGAAGCAATCCTTGCGCCGGAAGAAAATAGCACAAGCCGCAATCGAGTTTCAAAGGAAACTAGGGCAAAGGCTATTTTATTCATCCAACAGTCCGAACAAAATAGCAAATAGCAAATCTGTAATTAATGAACAAATTTCACTTCAATAACCAGTAATTGTAGATCTCGGTATTCTATCCTTTGGCTTTACAATTAGGGCTGAAACCACGAGAAAAGAAGCAGAAGCACTCAAAAGGAAACAAAAAAGGAGCACAAAAAGAAAACATTCAATGTGCAAACCAAAAATATAATTGCTACACACGTTTATGAACAGAAAAGATCCGATAAAGAACTCCGAAGGAAGCGAGACAGAGACAGAATGCGGCAAACAAAGGAGAAACGCAATAGTACACCTAAGAACAGAGAATAAGAGATCTTTAAAAAAGAACAAACGAGAGGGGGACGGAGGTAAAAAGTGAACTTTTCAGCCTATTTAAGTTTAACAAGAATCGCTTTTCGATCATGTTTTGGGACATTCAATAGAAAGTTCAACTTGGCTTGGCGGTGATTGTCCTGAATCCCAAGCAACCTTCCCATTTTTTGAGTTTGCCATTTACCAAGGTAATCGTTTTCTTTTCTTGAACAACAATATGTAAATCCGTTTAACTCAGTAATTTAGCCAGTTTCCACACTTGGAACCAGGGAAAAGAACAGGATCCCAGCTAGTTCCTAGTGGAACCAAAATCCGCACTCTTCATCCGAAACCGGCTTGGATACGAACCGACAATATCCAACCAATTTGAACCACCTGATTACACCCCTAGAACTTTTGAACCATGGTGATTTAGTTTGGGAAGGTGCCTTTTGTCAAGTAATTGGATAACAAAGCCGAACTAACTAAACAAGATACGTAGAGATAGTCAAGCGCCGAGCCTCACCACACCAAGCATCCTCATGAGAATTTTTACTTCGAACCCCATCACCGCAAAATGAATGGTGAACAATTTAGTTGAAATCATGAGACAATCACTTCATTGTTGTACTTCCATGCATATACTATCTTTCAGATAGGGTGGATGTAAGGGTAGATAGGATTAACCAAGCGAATTTGTAGGCCAAAAAGGTGAATGAACAGCTTGAAGTGGAGATTCTTCACATCGAAATAGAAGGTTATTGAAGGATCCTATGGGTAGTTTAGACACTCGGAGATAGAGTTAGCATCTCTCTCTGCCGAGACATGTGCCATAAAGAAAATGGTTCACAACCGACAACAATCGAACATGTAAAAAAAAAAAAAAAAAAGGCACAAGAACTCTTTCTCACAGTTCATTGCATTATTTCACAAGTTTCTTATGCACCAGAGATAAACAGCCTCCAATTCAACTGTAATATGCCTAGCATTATCGTCTCTCACTTTCCTTTTGCCGGAGTGTTCTTCTCGGTTTCATTTTTGGCAAATTTGGAGTATTCATCTAGCCCCGTTCTTGTATCTCGGAGTATGCTAACCGGCTTTGACTGGTCTGTATTTTTTTCTCTGGATTCCAATCACGTCCCTAGCACATGCCTAGTTTTCTACAAATAAAATAACACTCTCCTTAAATTTACTATGTTGATTATTGACTTTCGCTTGAAGTAAACAAGTAACAAAACTTGTATAAGAAGTTGCATCGGCATGTTCAGCCATGGGAAGAATTTTGTCAAAGGCCTATGTTTAAGCATAATAGAAAAAGAAGAGCTATTAGTTTTCTCAACGTGACAAAGGTGTAAGAAGTTTGTCCTCCCTTCCAAAGGGCGAGTCTAATAAAAAAGTTGAAGAAATGGCCTCTTACCAGTGAGGAGTCGACCCCAATGTCGAGCGCGATGGAGTCGCCGGTGGTCTTCATGGTGAAATCGTACTTCCCGGCGCCGTTTGTGGCGAGGGTGCTGATCGGGGTGTTGCTCGTCTTCAGGGACCCGGGCGGGCGACGCTGGAGTTGCCGCAGGCGAAGCGGGGCTCGGCTTCGCGGTGACGCCCACTTCACGAAGGACGGGGCTCGCTCGGGCGGAGGGAGGCACGGGCGAGCGAGGTGCGGCTGCGGGTGCGGGCGTTGGCGGGGAGTCTCGGCCGCAGGTCGCGGACGAAGGCGGGCGAGCGGGCGACGCCGGGACGGCGCATCTCGTGGGTGAGGACAAGGTGGGCGGGCGACGCCGGAGTTGCTTTGCAGGGCGTGGGTGGCTCGCTTCCGGCGGTGACGCCGTGGCAGGCGTGGGCGAGGCTCGGGCGAAGAAGAAGAAGCTTCGCGAAGGGGGTGAGACTCGTGAGAGAGAGAGAGGTAAAGATAGAAATTAGGTTACGCGTTTTGTGTTTTTGGGGGTGGCTTAACCGATTCTATAAACGGTTGCAGTTGTATTTCTCTACATATACCTTGTGGCGCAGACGCTTCTGTCCCTGCCGTGCCACTTCAAGTCGGGGCCGTTTTCTTTTTCGGCGGGTGGGTGGCGCTCACGACCGTGTTCGTGCATCTGTTGTTGCCGGAGACGAAGAACGTGCCGATTGAGCAAATGGATAAGATCTGGAGGGAGCATTGGTTTTGGAAGAAGATTGTGGGCGAAATCGATGCCAAGACCGATAAGATTGAAGCCTGACTCGGCTACTAAGTCGTTCTCCCTGCGTGTCCCTAGGGGTGTTTCTCCTTTCAAGCAACTCCTTAGACGATTCTTAGAACTGGAAACGGATGGTTTCAACTTCTCGCCTTGTGCTTCTCGTACTTATTTCCATGTTTATCATTTTTTTCCCCCAGAACAAGTCTCAAATTCTGGGCTCCTGTACTTAAATGCATGTTGAATTTTTTTTTTTTTGGTAAGTCCTACTCTATTCCTATTCTACACTCTCTCTCAGACTTTTGCCTTGCCTCTTGCAGGGCGTGGGAGTCGAAACCCACTCTTGAAACTTACGCGTCCCCACCCCATCCCCCTAAGAAGGTGGGGATTTGAACCCCTTACCTCCCCCTTCCATGTTGGAAGGGTGGCCACTGGGGCGAACCCCCAATGGTTGCATGTTGAATTTCACCATGTCATTTTCACCATCTTCAGCAAGAACATGGTTTTGAGATTGACATTATTGACCGAGAGCTCAAAAGAGTTGGATGCTTACTAGGAACTTTCTTCTAATATCTTAAAAAATGATAATCTATTTCAATGTATTTAGTGCATTCATGAAAAACATCATTAAATGCTATTTGAATAGCACTTTCCCATTATTATGACGATTTCTCATGTCTTCTAGTAACCATCACAACTATATTATTTCCAATATCGTATCAACAAGTGCACAATATCTATTTCCGTACAAGATTAGGCGATGCCGGTCCGTTTCTTTAGAAAGAAAAAATAGCCTCTAGTTGAGTGACAATCTAACGGGCGACTTGCCCAATCAACATCATAATGAACTTGCAACTCTAAGGTATTGTGAGTAGAAAAGTGAAGGGAAGGTACCGTTGACATAATGAAAAACCGGAAGAGCTATAGCAAAGTGAGCCGTATATAGAAGAATTGACAAATAATGTAAACAACATAAGCGATGTTAGGATGAATGACACTGAGATATACAAGACTGCCAATCAATTGTCGATAGAGCGAACTATTCCAAAGAGTAGTTCCATCATTGTCATCAACTTTGACAGTAGTCTCAATATGAGCATTAGAGGTCTTGTTATAAATAAGTTCTACTCGAAAAAGATTATCCATGACATATTTTGCTTGAGAAGAATAATTACGAGAGGAATATAGAGCAACCTTCAAAATTAGAAAATAGCTAACCATCGCTAGTAATAATCACGTTGTCCACATAATAAAGCAGCATAATATATCCACAATATGTTCACTCAAAAAGAGAGCATGGTCATAGGGATAGACGTAATAGCAAGGTTTTCAATTGTCGAGCTAAATTTGAAACATCATGGACAAGAAGCTTGTTTCAATCCATATAATGCTTGACTTCGATGACACAGTTCATTAGGAGGATGAGCGTGTCTGGGTTAGGGCTCCATATAGACATCCTCAGTATGCTCACCATTAAAAAATACATTTTTAACATCCATCCAAAATAGAAACCATCGCTTAATAGAGATGATAGGCACAATACTTCAAACAGTAGTAGGACGTGCAATAGGAGCAAAAGTCTCCTCATATTCAATTTTATACCTAAGAGTAAAGCCTTTTGCTTTTAGTTGAGCTTTGTAGCATTCCACGGTAGGATAATCTAGAGGATGAAGACAATTCACGAAAAAGAAGGAAATAAAGAAAAAAGAATAATTTAAAAAAAAAATCAGAAAAATAAACAAAGCAATGTCGTTTTGTCAATATCTACATCTTCGGCCGTGACTTCTAGGACAACTAGCGGCAATTGGACTACCGTGACAGAAAATTCAGGCAAGAGTACTTAATAGTATGTTCATTAAAAGATTTAGGACTACGTTAATTCGAGGAAAGGTATACAAATAAATTTGAATGCATATGATAGGTTAGAATTGCTTGTGCAATTATCCTTTATCGGTAAACATTGGTCCAAGATGATCATTGCCAGATTACTTAAAATCAATGTCTTTGGTCATGAACAAAGATTTCCTCGAATTTAGTCATTAATGGGTGGTTATTGGACGTTATGTGCGTTTAGATATCTCCCTTTATATATATATATATATTTGATAAAAAATGGTAGATAAAAAAATGGTAGCTACGTGCGCTTTCTAATTAACTAAAATTATGGTGGACATCAATTCCACTGTAACAATTATATATTGATGGTGTGAGTTTTCGATTTTTCGGTGCATATCTTAAGGCCACGAGAATTAAAAATCAAACTGATGGAAATCTTAACCAAAGAATTATCATAGTTATATCGTTTATAATTTCATGCACTCTGAAAATATGCGCACGACTTCAATGAATCACGCTAGAGATTTCTTTTCCTAAGTGGAAGAGAAAGGCATGTGACACAATTTAGAGCTAATCACATGTCTCGAATGACATTATTGCCAATAATGTAAGCAATCTTGATAAATGCAGTTATTGCCAATAATGCTCGGTTAGATGACAAGAGAGCCGGATCTTATCCTCGTGGTGTTGGGTTTGATTGTTTGGAGCATTTCAGAATTAAAAATCTTAAATGCAAATCAATGTATTTTTTTTTTTTTGGTCAGTTATACGCTAATCCTACTCTAACACTCACTCTCAGACTTTTGCCCTGCCTCCGTGCAGGGGGCATGGGAGCCGAAACCCACTCCTAAATGAAATCTTCCCCACCCCCAATCCCCGAAGGTGGGGATTTGAACCCCCAACCTCTCCTTCCAAGATGGAAAGGTGGCCACTGGGGCGGACCCCCAGTGGTTAATGCAAATCAATGTAGGAAGGTGCATTTTTAAAATTGCTCGCCAAGGTTTGTTTATCAAGTTTTGCAAAAACTGATCGAGATATCAATTGAATGCTAAATCAAAAATTGCAATCATTAACTCTTTCTTGGACCCATAATCATTTCCTAGACAAAAAAAAACATGCAAATCGATTGGCAAAGGTTTGTTAATTGAAGTACGTAAAAATTAGTCGAGAGATATATCAATTGATAGGTAATTTTTTTTATTATAAAAAAATGGGATTATTAACTCCTGTTTTGCTCAACCACTCGGGTTTACCCCAGTGGAAGGGAGAGGTGGGGTTCGAATTCCCACCTTCTTAGGGGGGTTGGGGTGGGGACGAATTAATTTCAGGAGAGGGTTTCGACTTCCACACCTTGTAAGGAGATAGGGCAAAAGTCTAAGAGTGAGCGTTAGAATAGGCGTAGAGCAGAACCGACCAAAGAAAAAAAAACTCCTTTTTTGCTCCAGATTCATTTCCTAGACAAAGCATGCAACCAAATTGCCACACAACTATTTAACAATGATACGATTCTTTCAGGAGCATCCACTAGTGAAAAAGTCAATCATGTATCAAAATACTTGTTTCATTCTCAATCCTGTTGATTTTGTGACTGTTGACAGTATATTGAAATGAAAGTACGATACATCGGTCTTACTTGTGGAATGACGCCATGCATGATCCTCACGTATAGATAGTAACAAATGATAATACATCGAAACTCGATTTTATGGCGCAATTAGCGGGATATCTAAAAAAAAAATTTGATAGCTAACTTCTTAAATAGCCTTTCTCTCCTTATGAAAAACAAATATTAAATTATTCCAATTACAAGTAACTACCAGATACTATTTACAAATGGGCCCTGCCTATGATCAACCGAAGCCTCTTTCCTCTTCAACAAGCCCAGCCTTCAGTCATAAGGCTTACATGTTTAAGCCTCTCTAAACAGGCCAGCTAGGCCCAATGATGTCCAGCCTTTCAAAAAACCAAAAAAAAAAAAGAAAACAAGAGTGCCCCCTCAAAATCGGGATATTACAGAAAAAAGAAAAAGTGCTTTCATTTATAGTAAATAACTACAATCATAGTTTTAGGGCAACGCTAAACTCACTCCAATAAAATTTAATAGATGAAATTACCCAAATCATAGGTCTACTCCTCACTTATTCTATCTCTTATTAGCTCCTTGCATCTCTCTCCCTGTTGCTCATGTACACCTCTACCCTCACCCGCCAAACCTTGCCCTTTGAGCTCAAAGCTTGCACTGCTCGGGTTAAGGTCATTCAACCAAAATCCTTCTGGCTATTTGCCTAGTGTTCAAAGGTCCAAGAGAATGTGATTCGATTAGGGATGTTTTGTGGCTGGGCATTCTCCAAATGCGACTCTATTGGTGACTTCAATGTGGAGAGTTTCATTTTGGTCGTTAGAATAGCTGTCGTATATTATTTGTCTAGCTGTATGTTCATGGTGTTGAAATTGATCCGCTAATCAATTGCAAAGTCAAATGAAGAATGACATCGTTTCTTTAAAAAGAAAGGGGAAAAGTTTTTGAATGATGGAAAGGGTAGGGGTGGCAAGGCCAAAGGGATGATCACAGGATTAGAAGTGTCAGTGTTGAAGTTAGGATTGAGAGGGGGTGGGCTCGGCCATGGTGGAGAAGGTAGCAAAGCTAACGAGTGATGCAGGACAACAATGGAGGTGGAGGGTTGTCTCACGGTTGTGAATTGGTGGAGGACGGATTCAGTATTGTATATTGTGTAGCGCAAGGAAGTACAAGGAGTGCGAGATTGAGAATGTTTTTTTTGGGTTTCACCAATGGCTTCATGTACCTCTTCCTCACTATACAACAAGACACCATTTCTTCTCTCTCTCCTCTCGAGTAATGACCCTTAAAAAACACCCATTTTCTCATCTAAATTCCTCTTCTCATCATGGATTTTCGGGAAAATCTCAAATAAGGACCCAAAGTGAGCCTACTTTCTTAAATAAGGACCCGAAGTGGCCATTGACCCAAATAAGAATTCGAAGTGGCTAACAAGTCTCAAATAAGGACCTGAACCCGCCGGCCAACGAGCGTGTGACATTTCTGGTGGCCGGAATATGGGGCAATTTTGTCCACAAAAAATATAAATAGAAATTAACAAACCCTAAAAACAAAATCCCCCCAAACTCTTCACGTTCTCACATTTTTCTTCTTTTGCTCTTCATTTTCTCCATTCTTTGTCCTCTTTCACTTGGAGCACCGAAATTTTCTGTTAATGGAACACGAATTGAAACACAACAAGAAACCCCTATCTTCGTTTCTTCACATCTTCTTCTTTTGTTTTCTATCTTCATTTATTTCCAATGAAGAAGACAATTAGACATCACGTCCAGATGCTTTAGACAGCATAATTTTGTACCTTTTTCATTTTTTCATACGTCCCTTGTATCATGTATGAAATCAAAGCCTTGCATGATAATCATTTAATTGTAGAAGATAGACTATGTCATTAGACTAGGCTATTTCGGGGAATCTTTTGATATTAATGCTTCATCAACTTATTATATAAGACTCATCACCATAGCAAAAATAAACTTCTCTGTCCATTGGAGCCCAAGGAAATGCAGGTGTAGAACTTGAGTTTCTCAATTAACATGTTCTCATAGTGCAATAAAGAAAGAGAGAATTTCAAATTTCCATCTTTACAGTATCCTTTTTAGTTTCAGATAGGGAGACCACGATACAGACTTTCTTGACATTGAAATTTGTATCTGCAGCAGCACTTCTACATTATAATTGATTTTGTACCACACTAATCCATGATTTGTCCCTCAGTTCTTGCACTTCATTGCTATTTTCTCGAACTCGATTGTAGGAAATTGCTTTGCATACTCCTCGACATCGTGGCGAAGTTTAGGACCCGATTGTAGAAATCTTTGATTGAAAGTGAGGGGAAGATTGTATTGTGGCCAGGAAGTCCTTCAACTCTGTTCCTGCTTGACAAAAATTTTTAACATCAAATAAAGGAAGCATGAACAAAAAAGAGGAAGTAGTAGAGAAAAAGCATTAAGCATACTTGAATGCATGAGGTGATTTGAATCATCTATAATTGGCAGAGAAAAAAATGAATTTGGTAGAACCATTCACCTTTGGTTATGACCTTGATTTTCACTACCCAACTGGCGACAGCATCAAAGAACTCAGCTAATTCCACAAAATCCTCTTCGACAAGAAAGCAACAAGATGGACAAATTCATAAGTAACCGACATAAAAACCCTGAACCTAAATGCATAATCTAGTCCATAAGAAGACTCTACCATCAGGAGCCATGGCAGATACATCTCCTATAACACAGCAATATGAACAGATTATGTCACCTTTTCAACTCTGGAACCATTAATTCCCTATAGAGATTTGAAAGCAAAAAAGAGGGATAAATTGATTCCTATTTTTGATGGGTAAACAGTAGTACAATTAAAGTGCTTGCATTACCTACAAGTAAAGGGTAGATGAACTATAAGATTTGCTTAAGTTCTTCAAGGTATATCTAGTAGACTCGTAGAAAGGAGAGAATGATAAGTTTTTGCATTACCTTTTTCTTCAAGTTCACTAAAACCGAATGATTTTTAGTCCCCCAAAAAACAAGTTCAATAAAAAAGGAAACAGAGGTAAGAAAGTAATACAGAGCATTCCACAAACATCTCAATCTTGTGCACAATTCAAATCCACTTCCATAGACCCAACCAAGAGACAAAGAACATCTCCGTCTCGAGTACCCCACATGTCGGGCACAATTCGAATCCACTTCCATGGACCCAACTGAGAGAGAGAGAGAGAGAGAGAGAGAGAGAGGAGGAGAGGGGGAGGGAGGGAGGGAGGGAGGGAGGGCACGTACCTTTGGAACTCAGGGAGCCAGGGATCTTGCTCAATTAATAGAGAATTTGGGTTTTCCAAAGGAGAGGGGACAAAGAATGCAAAAAATGAAAAGTAGTAGAAGAAGAAGAACGTGAAGAGTTTGGGGGTTTTGTTTTTAGGGTTTGTTAATTTCTATCTATATTTTTTTGGGACAAAATTGTCCATATTCCGGCCACCGGAAATGTCACATGCTCGCCGGCTAGCAAGAGTTCAGATCCTTACTTGAGACTTGTTAGTCACTTCAGATCCTTATTTGGAACAATGATCACTTCGAGTTCTTATTTGAGAAAGTATACTCACTTTGGATCCTTATTTGAGATTTTCCCTAAATTTTCATTGGATTTTATCAGGTTACTTTCTCCATTAATGTCACTGGCAATTTCAGTGAGGGCCTCAACATTGGCTCATAAATACGATTTTGTTGATCACGTGCTTGACTTTAGTATAGCCACAACAACTTTAAAACAGAGAAGAGGGGGCTCCGCCTGCTCTTATTGGGAGAAGGAAATGCGGGACCATTGAAACGTCCTAATTTTTAACAATATAGAAAAATATTCCAATTATCTCTAACATTAAATTAAATTAAAAAAAAAACATAATAGAGGTAAGAAGGTTAAGCATGAAGACTTGCTGGAGATAAAGGTGTGGAATGGGATCCACAATTTGGATAAGTTCATTTTTTCTATCCTATAGGGGATCGATGAAGCCATTTCAAGGGTGAATTTAGAGCCGCCTTAGAACCCCAATAATAACATGCTGTAGGCATTCATTGTCATCAAATTTCATTTTGACAACTTTACCAAGCTTGCTGTGTATCTCTCTTGAATATAACGATCTAAGAAGTAAAACATGTTTTTTCTCTAATTGATCAAATCTCCTAGATAAATAAGTTACACATTCAGTGCAAAAAAAAAAAAAAAAAGAAATTACTTTTCAAAGTATAGAAGTATTAGATAAGATCATTCTTGAAGAGAATTTTCTCACCGTCCCCTGCCTCTTATCTTTTATTTGACTTTGCGCTGTGTTTTCCTCTTGTCCATTTCAACTAATTTTTCCAGCCACCTAAAGCTGACCAATTGACCATCATGCCTTGAGCCCCCAAGTGACGACAACGAAGTGCCTCGTAGATTTCCCGAGTCATGGTTTATCAAATCCAATTATTGTAGCTTTAAAGTAAGAATCTTTACTGAACTCTAGTCAAGGGCTGACAACCACGCGAAAGAGAGAGAATGCTCTGTTTTCTACCGTCTTGTCCTGCCAGAGGAGCTCGTCCACGCAACAAAATCTTACTTTTCCTTCTCCAGTTCAAGTTCAAGGTCAACCCCCACGTGCTTGCTCTGTACTGCACAATATTACAGTCCAAGACGCTGTCTTTGGTCTTTCTTCTCTATGCTGCTGTCTTTACTTGTCGAGACTCGAGAAGTGGCTCTAATTTCTGTGGAGTGTGCCATTGGAGGAAAGCCATGGCTGTGGGAGTAGTTGTGTCTAATGAACCTGCTGTGCTGTACAATGGTCGAATCACGGCGTTTGTCGCCGTTTCTTGTATGGTGGCCGCCACGGGAGGAATTATCTTCGGATATGACATCGGTATATCAGGTATGTTTTGTTCGATTTTCTTGCAGTGAGATACTTGGCTTAGGCTCGGTCTTAGCAGCTTCATTGTTTTTATATGAACGGCGTAAATTAACATGACGACTTAGATCATATGTGTTCGGGGTGCTTGTTGTGATCTCATAGCGGGACGGTTGCAGGTCAGTGCGAGATTCCATTGAAGAGATTGAGCTAATTAAGCTAGTGATGTGGAATAAATGCCGAGTATCCAAATTTTTAGGCTGAGAGTTGGATGTGAGCTCAACTTCCTTAACCATAAATACGATCCTCCTGCAAGATACCGTTAGAAATCTCACGAAAATTAGCTAAAAGAAATGCTACATGATCATTCCTTTTCAGGTGGCGTCACCTCAATGGAACCATTTCTGAAGAAATTCTTCCGCGATGTGTACGATAAGATGAATGAAGACACCAAGATCAGCAACTACTGTAAATATGACAGCCAACTCTTAACTTCATTCACATCCTCGTTGTACGTTTCCGGCCTTGTGGCTTCCTTTTTCGCCTCCTCGGTCACAAGAGCTTTTGGACGAAAGCCATCCATTCTCGTTGGCGGGGCTTCCTTCCTTGCGGGTTCAGCCCTTGGAGGGGCAGCTTCTAATGTGTACATGCTGATATTCGGCCGCATTCTGCTCGGCATCGGGGTCGGCTTTGCGAACCAGGTATCAACACACTTGCTGTTTGGGAGTTCGTTCTTTTCTGTTGTTAAAAACTTATCTTCAACTTGTTTTAGTTAGAATTCTACTTGACATATCACTAGCTTTTGCTAGGTGAATCACTTCTTAGTGTTGTGATGACAATCAGCAAGAAGTAAACCAGTTTACTACATTAAGTTGTTCAGTAATGTCTGTACATTTATCAAGCATTGTCCTAGACAAGCCTCATATCACTCTGATCATTATTCTTCTAAAGTTTCTGGACTGCCATGTTCAAGAAAAACTATGTTTCGCCATAATACTGTTTTATTTGCAGTCAGTCCCTCTGTATATCTCAGAGATGGCACCTCCAAGACACCGAGGACTGTTCAACAATGGCTTCCAATTCTGTGTAGGAATTGGTGTTCTATCAGCTAATCTCATCAACTATGGCACAGAGAAAATTGAAGGTGGTTGGGGTTGGAGAATCTCCTTAGCCATGGCTGCAGTTCCGGCTTCCATTCTCACAATTGGTGCGCTTTTCCTCCCCGAAACACCCAACAGCCTAATCCAGAGAAGCGATGATCATGAAAAGGCCGAGACAATGTTGCGACGCATTCGGGGCGTCAATGATGTCCAAGCAGAATTGAACGATCTCGTCAAAGCAAGTTCGATCTCAAAAACTGTCGATCACCCATTCCGAAATATAATCCAAAGAGAATATAGACCTCAACTGGTCATGTCCATTGCCATTCCCTTTTTTCAACAGGTAACAGGAATCAATGTCATCTCATTTTATGCGCCGGTTTTGTTCAGAACAATTGGTTTAGGAGAAAGTGCTTCTCTTTTATCAGCAGTTGTAACGGGTCTCGTGGGAACTATTGCGACATTCATATCCATGCTTGTGGTGGATAAGCTTGGTCGAAGAAAGTTGTTCATGATTGGGGGGTTTCAAATGCTTGCCTCGCAAGCAATGGTTGGAGGAATCATGGCCGCTAAGCTTGGAGATCACGGAGGAATTAGCCAAGCTTATGGTTATTTGGTTCTTGTTTTGATATGCATATACGTTGCAGGGTTCGCTTGGTCCTGGGGACCTCTTGGATGGTTGGTCCCGAGCGAAATATACCCACTAGAGATCCGATCGGCAGGACAGAGTATAACAGTCGCGGTTGGATTTCTCTTCACATTCTTAGTTGCGCAAACTTTCTTGTCAATGCTGTGCCACTTCAAGTCAGGGATATTCTTCTTTTTTGGCGGGTGGGTGGTGATCATGACCACTTTTGTGTATCTACTGTTGCCGGAGACGAAGAATGTGCCGATCGAGCAGATGAATAAGATCTGGAGGGAGCATTGGTTTTGGAAGAACGTAACGGGAGAAATGGACGTTCATATCGACAAAACTGAAGCATGATGATGCTATTTTCAGTAGTGTATCCACAAGCTCATTTGATTTTTGCAGAGGCCCTTGTTGCTGTTTAATCCTTTTCACTACTACTTGTTTAAGACAATCAAACCGTCGCTATCAAGCCTATTCACTAGTTTATTGTGATTTTCTTTTCCTAATTAGTCAAATTCTGTCGTAGAAAGCCACGAAAAAAAATTGATCACACTCAAAAAATTCATCTGTTATGCAACCAAATTAGCGTCTGAAGAGTTCTCTGAGTCAACTGGTATGTGACTATACTCATCCCAAAAACAATAACATACTACTTTCAAGAAACAAAAGGCTGAAAACTATTTTCGGAAAATTATTCAATTGAAACTAGCTGATGGAAGCTGTACAATAAACAAACTCAAGCTTATCATCTCATTGGCCTCTTGCACTCAAAGCAGAAAAGTCCCATCCCTCTTCACTCTGTCATTTCTGGCCAGTCAATCTAACTACCAATCATCAGGGGAAGGACCGCCAAAATAGCGAGTGCTGGTCCAATGTGAGATGGGCTCAACTGTCCTCTTGAATAACATTGACAGACTTGTCTTCAAAAAAGAGAGACAAAGTTAAAGCACTAGATCATGATCATGACAGCGACATGGATAAAGAACTGTTTTGATGAATCACTAGTCAAAATTGGAATTTGCAGGCCTGTCTTCTAAAATAAGTTTGGCAACGGCAGTTTCTTCTATAATTCGATTCAACGACACATAGGGATCTTCCGATTATTCTTACAGTATCAAACAAGCTTGTGTCCAGTCACGGTTTGGGATCTAGGCCACACAAACCTTTCCATTTTCAACCACTCGTGCTGTGATATAGTCCCAGATGATTTGAGCCCACTAATATAGCGAGACGGACTGGCCATTAGGCTATCTTTCATTTCATCTCCCTACCGTGTGTTATTGCAGAAAGCCATGGCTGGAGGAGAAGCTATAGAAAACGGAGGAACGTGTAGATACAATGGAAGAATTACTCCATTTGTTGTCTTTGCTTGTGCAGTGGCTGCCACCGGTGGCATTATTTTCGGCTATGACATTGGAATATCAGGTTTGTTCAGCCATTTCGCAGGATATTATGTGTGTTTTTCTAGGTTCGGTTACTCTTTAATACTTCTGACATAGAGCTTCTTATGAGTTTAGAGAGTGTCGAACATTCTTTTCTTGTCAGTGCTGATAAAAGAACGGGTCTTTTCTTGAGGTGGAGTGACATCGATGAAGCCATTTTTGAAGAAATTCTTCCGTGTTTAATGCTTATGAGATAGAGCTTAGTGTCGAACGTTTTCTTTTATCAGTGCTGATAGAAGGACATGCCTTTTCTTAAGGTGGAGTTACATCGATGGAGCCATTTTTGAAGAAATTTTTCCCAAAAGTGTATAATAAGATGAGAGAAGACACAGAGCTCAGCAACTACTGCAAATTTGACAGCCAACTCTTGACCTTGTTCACCTCCTCCTTGTACATAGCCGGCCTTGTAGCTTCCTTCTTTGCCTCCTCGGTCACGAGATATTTTGGACGCCAGCCCTCCATTCTTGCCGGCGGGGCTGCTTTTCTTGCTGGTTCGGCTCTCGGAGGTGCAGCTTCCAATGTGGCCATGTTGATATTTGGCCGTGTTCTTCTTGGGATCGGCCTTGGCTTCGCAAACCAGGTTCTTTTATTGTCGTACTAGGAGCGCAATCATCAAGACTAGTCCATTCTGTTTTACTAAGCCAAATCTGATCAGCTGACCAATTTGTCTACCTTCCTTTAATCGTTTTTCTTAAGGTCTTTCCATTAACAGTTGCATGATCTGTCTTTGAAACTAGAATTGAAGCATTTCATAGAACATTTTAAGATCAGTTTGACAGGCAAGCTTGTAATTGTGTTCCATCACTCGCTAGCCAAAAACTATGCCAATGGTGTTCTGTTGAAAAAGATATTCCTTTGACATTGTCTTCCTTCTTGATTTGCAGTCGGTCCCTCTGTACATCTCTGAAATGGCGCCTCCACATCATCGAGGATTTTTCAACAATGGCTTCCAATTGTGTATAGGAACAGGCGTTTTATTTGCTAATCTCATCAACTACCGCACCGAGAAAATAGAAGGGGGTTGGGGGTGGAGAATCTCCCTAGCCATGGCTGCAGTTCCTGCAACAATCCTAACACTCGGTGCATTTTTTCTCCCTGAAACGCCAAACAGCTTAATCCAGAGAAGCAGCGACATAGAAAAGGCCAAATCCATGTTGCGGCGTATCCGAGGCACAGATGATGTTCAAGCAGAGCTAGATGATCTCGTCAAAGCAAGCTCGATCTCGAAAACTGTCCGCCATCCTTTCAGAAACATCATCAAAAGGAAGTACAGGCCTCAACTAGTCATGTCCATAGCCATTCCCTTTTTCCAGCAAGTCACAGGAATTAATGTCATTTCGTTCTACGCCCCGTTGCTATTCAGAACAATCGGATTAGGAGAGAGTGCTTCTCTTTTATCAGCAGTCATAATCGGCACCGTCGCAGTTGTTTCAGCATTTATATGCATGCTTTTAGTCGATAAGCTCGGTCGAAGGAAGCTGTTCATGATCGGGGGTCTCCAAATGCTGGCGGCGCAATTAATGGTCGGAGGAATAATGGCAGCTAAGCTCGGAGATCACAGCGAAATCAGCAAGGCCTATGCATACTTGGTAATTGTCTTGGTATGCATATATGTCGCCGGGTTTTGCTGGTCGTGGGGACCTCTAGGGGTGTTAGTTCCCAGCGAAATATTCCCCTTAGAGATCCGATCGGCGGGGCAGAGCATAACGGTTGCAATTGTATTTCTCTTCATATACGTGGTGGCGCAGACCTTTTTGTCCATGCTGTGCCACTTCAAGTGGGGACTGTTCTTCTTCTTCGGCGGGTGGGCGGCAATCATGACCGTGTTCGTTCATCTCTTGTTGCCGGAGACGAAGAACGTGCCGATCGAGCAAATGGATGAGATCTGGAGGGAGCATTGGTTCTGGAAGAAGATCGTGGCCGAGATCGATGTCAAGACCGATAAGATCGAAGCCTGACTCTGCACTGCTCTTTCAGTGCAGAGGAACATAAGCTAGATAATCACAATCACATTGCGGACTGCTCTTCAGTCTCTCATTATTCAGAACTAGATAAATTTAGCCTTCTTGATGAATGCGAGCACTTGTATGTTTGTATACTCTAAAAATGGCGCGATGTCACGCTTTTTCCATCTCTTTATAAGGCCATGCCAGAGAGCATCCAAGAAAGGTCTGGACACGAGCGGCGACGATGGTGGCGCGCATGGAGGATCCGACGACAGCTGGATGCAGAGAAAAGCTCCGTTGATGGAGCAATCATCGGCGTCTCTTTTGTTCGACGGCAACGTTGATTTCAGTGCCCCAAAGAAACAGAGGAGCTTTGAGTGTTGTGAAGGCAAAGGCAAAAGGCACATGGTCAAAACCAGCTTTCGTCCATACTCGAAAACCATCCCACCACGCCCCGCCATCCTCTCTTGACTCTTTCTTCATCCATCAAAAACCAAGGCCCCACCATCCCAAAATTTATTAAAAAAAAAAACAGAAAGGAAAAGGTCAACAAAATCGACCCACCATCTCGATAATCTAGTCAAAGAACAGAGGACTCTGTTTTGATCGGCGAAACGAGCGAATCATCCTTCGACACGCACGCTGAATTCCGCCGTGTCGTTTTCACCGTCAGCAGCCGAGGACGTGGTCGGAGGTTGACATTACTAACCAAAGAGAGATCAGTGTCCTAACAAGAGCCGGACGCTTTTGCTTGGATCTTTCTTGTCGATGGCATCTATGCCGTTCGCACATATGCTTACAAGAAAAGTCAGAGACGCTTCCAAGGATCAAAATATCAAATTTTTATTTTTTTTTTGGCAGAGTCCGGCTCGTGCACGCACTCGGTGTCACTCGGTTCCCGGATGGGCTTTCGGCAAAATTGGGCTAAACGAGAGGTCCCCATCAGGATGACGGAATCAGCAGCAGAACAAGCCAAGTGGGAGAAATCAATGCATTCACGAATGTCAAAACCTACCGGCGGAGAACCACTCGATGTGATGGGGGCACGAACGCCTTTGAATTTCCGGAAGGAAAGCGGACAAGAGTCGTATTCGCCCTCTGTACCCCTCTCCCGCAAATTCGTTTTTTACGCCGGAAAACGACCCGGACGGACCCCGACGGAACTCCCGGTCCGGTCCGGTCCGGTCCCATTCGATCAAAGACGGGTCGTTCACGCCGCGGAAATGCGCCGGTATCTCGTGCAAGCAACCACGAATTGGTGCGGCGATGAAGAGAAAAGCGGAATCGCCTTTGTTTTTTTCGTGGTGGTGTGATGATGGATTTGGGCTCTGATTCGCACGAATTATCTGCCCCCCTCCTAATTATTTTCTCCACCTTTTGCCCCCCTTTTCCACGCGCTATCGCGTCATCACCAGAAAGGCCTAATTTTTCTCCGCGGTGGAAACCCAATTCTCACCTAACTTCTTTCCGCCATGCCATCGATTGGAGCACAACGTTAATGACACGCGACCCATGAATAATTTACACATTTAGGGATGTCTCCCGAGTAACAATCTTGATTCTCTCTTACATTTTTAACATGCGATTGCGATAGCCATAACCGTGAGTTCAACCTTGACCTTTTGTCACGCTCAAATTATAATATTGAGTAATTCAACCGTTTTCAAATCGATGAATCTCGTGGACCTTCGCATGATCTTATTGATTCCGTTGAAAAATCTCTATTCCGTTGTTCAACTAAAGATCCGTTTGTTTGGGGGAGAAATCTTGTTTTAGGGAAATTATTTTCTAATTTGGTGTTTAGATGATGAAAAATCGACCCATCTACGAAAAACGTTTTGCACGACCCGAAAACAGAAAGCTTAGATGGGGACAAATGACTTCCCTTTTGGCAAGAAGGAAATCACTTTCCTTAAACTACTAAATAAATAAAATCTAACCATTTTCCTTAAAGATGATTTCCATAGAAAATATTTGCTTTTATCATGAAGTAGTGAAACAAATGATTGGCTATAGCCAACAACAATAATATTTTTATTATCAACAATAATTTATGCTCAAACGTCTTTGTAGGTGACGAAAATATTTTCCATTAATATAATATTTTTGTAAGCAATACAACTGGTTTTTTTTTTTTTAATATTGTTCCAAGCCGTATAATATTTCTGCTAAAATAAATGGACCTCCCTAGAAATGAGAAAGTAAAGGCTTTTAAAGCAGCATCAAACCTCTACAATGTTAGTCTAGAAAGAGAAGAAGCTCTTTACTACTTTACAAATTTGTTGGGTGTTTTACTGGACCAAGTAATTGCATTCATCTCAATTTCTTAAGTCAAAAGAAGGGGGACCACTTAGATTTTTTCCTTGGGAGCCAAAAAATAAAAAATAAAAAATAAAAAGGAAAAAAAGAAGGAGATTATTATGGGGCTTTAAGCAAAGCAGGGGAAAAAGCATTAGTTACTACTAATAACGAAATGGCAGCAGTCGCGATCAGAGACTCCCACGTCCGTCTGATCCCCTCCCCCAACGGATCCCCACGCTGTCAACCAACGGCCCCGATCTTCCCGTCATATCTCTCTCTCTCTCTCTCTCCTCCTCCTCTTCATCTTCCATCTTCTCCATTTCTTCTTCTTCTACTTCACCGTTTCACTGGAAATGATGCCAGATCGCCGCCGCCGCCGCCGCCGCTGAGCTCCGGTGAACTCGCCCCATGTCGTCGTCGTCTCCTCCGCCGCCCCCGCCGTCGTCGCCGGAGCCGGCGCCGCAGCGCCTGCTCCCGGGGGCGGCCACCGCGCCGCCCCGCCGCGGGTCTTCACCCCGCTCGCCGCCTCCGCCGCCGCCTTCTCCTGCCTCCTCCTCCTCGTCGTCCTCTTCCGGAAGCTCACCCGCAAGCGCACCGCCCCCGCCGAGGACTCCAAGCCCCCGTACCGGTTCCCCTACGCCGCCCTCCGCCGCGCCACCGGCGCGTTCGCCGCGGCGAACCGCCTCGGCCAGGGCGGCTTCGGGTCCGTGTTCTCCGGCGCCCCCCTCCCGCCGGTGAACAAGCCGATCGCCGTCAAGCTCATGGACTCGGGCTCCCTCCAGGGCGAGCGGGAGTTCCAGAACGAGCTCTTCTTCGGCGGGATTCTCAACTCGCCTTACACGCTCCCGGCGCTAGGGTTCTCCTTCAACAAGAAGCGTCGCAGAATGTTGATAGTCTACGAGCTGATGCCCAACGGTAATCTCCAGGACGCACTGTTACATAGGAAGTGTCCGGAGTTGATGGAGTGGAAGCAGAGATTCTCCGTCGCGGTTGATATAGCTAAAGGTATCGAGTACCTCCACTCTCTAGATCCGCCCATCATTCATGGTGACATCAAGCCTAGTAATGTGCTTTTGGACCAGCACTTCTCGGCCAAAATCGGGGACTTTGGCCTCGCGAGGTTGAAATCAGAGAATCAGTGCGAAATTTCCGTGTTGGAGAGCGATGTAGGGAAGGCGAATGGTGGATCTGAGGCTAATAAGGTCGAGGTTGAGAGTAATGGTGCTGGTGCTGCTGCAGAGGATGCCGGATCTGTGCTCGAGGATACGGAGAGTGTGGCCACCACTGCAGTCGAGGAATTCAACGCCGGCAGCGTGGATCAGTCGCCCGAGAGTTTCGTTAGGATTCCAATCTCAGAGACATCACCCGAGGCGGTGACGGCATCTCCACAGACTATGGGAGGCATGGCAACTACATCACCGGAGGCGAACTTCGATAAGTCGAGCGTTGATAGTGGGAAGAGAAGCTATAAGGGGATGATGAAGAGTGTTTCCGGGAGAGACTGGTGGTGGAAGCAGGATAATGGGGCTCCGGAGACTGGAGTGGTGAAAGATTATGTGATGGAATGGATTGGAACTGAGATCAAGAAGGAGAGGCCGAAGAGCGACTGGTTGGGGGCCGGTTCTTCGAGCAAGGGGACTGTTGCGAAACCGGAGAAGAAGAAGAATAAAAAGCGGATGGAATGGTGGGCATCCATGGACGAAGAGAAGAATGCGAAGAGCACGAAGAAGGAGAAGAGAAGGCCCGCGAGGGAGTGGTGGAAGGAGGAGTACTGTGAGGAACTCGCGAGGAAGAAGAAGAAGAAGAAACGGCAAATGGGGGTCGGTGATGATAATTGTGCAGAGGAAGATTGGTGGCCCAGGGATGAGGAGGTATATGCAGATAGGAAGAAGAAGAGTAAGAGTAGGAGCAGGAGGAGTAGTAGAAGTAGTGTGGACTGGTGGTTGGATGGCCTGAGTGGAGAGCTGTGGAGAGGTCGACGGAACAGCTATGATTTTTCCGGAGAGATTCCGAAGAGTGGTGGCGTTAGTAGTACTCCCAGCATGAGGGGAACTGTTTGTTATATTGCCCCTGAGTATGGCGGCGGCGGCGATCTCTCGGAAAAGTGCGATGTGTACAGTTTTGGAGTGTTGTTGTTGGTTCTTATTGCCGGACGTCGCCCGCTTCAGGTGACCAGCTCGCCCATGTCGGAATTCCAGCGTGCCAATCTTTTATCTTGGGCCCGCCATCTCGCCCGAAGCAGAAAGCTTGTTGATTTGGTCGATCAGTCTATTCAGTCTTTGGATCGTGAACAAGCACTTTTGTGCATCACGGTCGCTCTACTCTGTTTGCAAAAGTCACCTATACGCAGGCCTTCCATGAAGGAGGTCGTGGCGATGCTTACAGGGGTCTCTGAACCGCCGCAATTGCCATCGGAGTTATCTCCTTCACCACCCTCCCGATTTCCTTTCAAGTCACAGAGGAAAATCCGGTGAGTTCGCAACATCCGAACTATTGACGCCCTTACTTCATCTCTGCGGATGATCTGTGTAAAGAAATCTGTATCTGCATTTTCATTTTTATTTAATGGATTTGGCTTTTTCTTCACATGCTTCTCTATATGTGCTGATAGGAGTTGCAAATTTAGAATGTTCCTTTTTTTTTTATTGTGATAGTTTGGGAGATACTGAGAATCAATACATAGGATAGGACCCCCTTCATCTCACCTTTACACAATGTTTGTGGAATGCAAAAGTGGGTGGCTCTGCTTTCCTGCAGATGGTCTGTGTTCCATATTCTCGTGATGAGTTTATTAGTAAATTTCACTAGTTTCTTATATTTGAACAGTCCGTCTTTCTTCTATTTACCTCTTCAGCTCCACTGAAAAGAAACTAGCTCTGTTTATCTTTTTCTGCTGGATTGAAAGTGCCCATAAATTAGTACTGTCGTGGTTATGGCGTCCAGACAAAAATGGCAGCACAGAAAGGACATGTTAGGACACCGATTGACTAAATCCAGAGTCGTATAAAAAGTCGCAATAAATGGGATTTAGGTGGAAGGTTGCCGACTTGCAAAACTTGGTCACATTGTCCTGGCAATATCTATACATTGGGTGGCATGAAATCTGTTTTTATTTTTCTTTTTGTTTTTTTTAGTCGATCCTACTCCATTCCTATTCTAATTCTCACATTTTTACTCCTATAAAGATGCGGGGTGCGTCTGAAACTAAATCGTCCCCGTCCCAATCCCTAAGAAGGTGGGGATTCAGAACCCCCACCTCCCCCTTCCTTGCCTTCATAAAAACTTTCA
Source organism: Eucalyptus cloeziana (assembly GCA_014182715.1). NCBI lineage: Eukaryota > Viridiplantae > Streptophyta > Magnoliopsida > Myrtales > Myrtaceae > Eucalyptus > Eucalyptus cloeziana. The sequence goes on from CM024644.1 coordinate 814,648, forward strand.
CAAAAGGAAACTACCTTCCTTTCCTTTCAATTTGTAATTTTCAAATTATGGAGAGTATTTGGTGTAGGACTTCTACTTAAGAAGTCTAAGGGCGTGTCTAAATGAACTTTAATTTTTGAATGATATCATAAAATCCAGTTTCCCCTAATGGGCGGATGAGTTTTGTCTCTCTCCAGCAGTAGATTAAGTTTAAATGATCTGTGCCTGGTCTCAATCCAGCTGTCACCTCTTGCTTCAGCTTGAATGGATGAATTATGGGTTGTTTCCCCAGTTACGGCATGGGCAATTGATATTGCTTGAGAATGACAGTTCATGATGATTCCTGGCATAAGCTTGAGTTGTAAAGAGATTCTGGCAAGTTGTCAATCATGATCTTAGCATGCCGATGGATATTGAGATTCTTCATGATGACATACTTGTAAGGGGAATATGGTTTGCTTGATTTCTTGTTTCTTTGCTTTTTACTCTCTGATAGATGATAGTGGGGAAAATGAGATTGGGAAATGCTCGATTGTTGTTTCTTGAGTCGGAAATAATGTCCTTGCTCCCCATGTACCTCCTGTACAGTGCTTTGTTACTGCAGTTATGATTTACAAATGCTAATTTTGTAAGGTTCATAATATGGATTATAATTCGGATTATAATTTTAATTTCTTTTTCCGAAGCTTTTAGCCTTCAGTGCTATTAGAGAGGGCATCCGCAATTGAATTTAATGGTTTTGTCGGATGTGACTTTGGCTAATTATCGCTTTTCCTTCGCACAAATTTTTATAGCTAAGATTGCTATGGACGGTCTTTTGCCTCTTTGATTTTGATCGATGCTTGAGATTCATAGGTCTTCCACCTTATGGGACTTGTTAAGAGTCTATTTAGTAATCATTCTATTCTCAAAAATGATTTATACTTAGAAATAATTTTTTTTATTTATTTTTTATTTATTGTCTTGTGGATTAGTTTTTGAGTATCCATCTTTGAATTGAATATGCAATTCCCGAAATTCTCTTATCTTAACATAGTATTTTTTTTTCCGAACAAGAGAAGGTATAAGGGAAAGGGATATGAAAGTAAAAAATGCGAAAAAAATAAGAATACAAAGAAAAAAGCATCCATTGTCTAATGGATAGGACAAAGATCTTCTAAACCTTTGGTATAGGTTCAAATCCTATTGGACACAATTTTTTCTATCTATTTTAAAGGCATTAGTCAATTGCACAAATTTTTTAACCACTAAGATTTGCGGTCACTCTTCCCATAGGGAAGGAGTAGGTGAGAAATTTGAATTCCCACATTCTTAGGAGGTTGGGGTTGAGACAATTTAGTTTTAGGCGTGAGTTTCGACTTTCACGCCTTGCAAAAAGGTAAATCAAAAGTTCCAGAATAAGAGTTAAAATAGGAAGTAGAGCATGATTAATAAAAAAAAAAAAAATTTGCACAATTTTTTTTTTTTTTGAAATAGAAATGTATTTGGTGCAACCTTCGATTTTTTTTCGTGACTTAAAATCTATTTTAATTTTTAAAATAATTTTATTATAATTTTTCTCTTTTTATTTTTTATTATTTTCCTTCTTCTTGTCCTCCTCCTCCTCCTCCTCCTCCTCCTCCTCTAGTTAGTTGCCAGTGAGGTCGAGCCTCGCCATGACTAGGCACCTCGCAGTTGTTGGGTGAGGTCGAGCCTCGTCGATGGTTAGGCAAGGCTTGGGCCAACTAGAGAAGGAAGAAAAAGAAAAGAAAATTGTTTAATTTTCGATTTGTTAAAAATTTTTTTTTTTTCACGTTTCAAATTTTTTCCTTAGAACAAAAAAAATTGATATTATTAAATAGATTTCTATTTTCTATTTTTATTTTCACTATTTAACCTGTTGCCAAAAAGGCCTAAAAGTACACATAGATAGAGCCATGTGCATGGCATTTGTTCGCACACCAGTTTAGCCTCAGACCATGTGCACGGGTTGACGCATGAGCAATCCAGCTGTGGATGGTATTCAGTTTATCGGATTAGGTTGTAGGGATCATTGGAAGCCGCTTCTGTGCTCTTCTTTGCTTAGTTGCAGATAATGAGGATGCGTTGTGAAATGGTTGGCCAGTTATTCCAGAAAAATTATAAAAAAAAATCTTAAAATTGTTGTATTTATATCAACCAAATAATGCCAACACTGACACGCAATATGCGGCACGATATATTGACACGTTATTTCTAAAAAAACAAATAATTCCGACATGTTGTATATTTTTATATATACATAATAAATTATAAAAATTATTTCAATCAAATTAATTTGATTCAAATTCACAAATAAATAAATAATAAAAAAAGTCTAGAATGAATTTACATTAAAAAAATTAACCCACAATTTATTAATATAATTCATTGTTTCATTTTGACAAATTTAACTCCATTCCAATAATTCATAAAATTTGGAAAAAAAAAAAAAAAAAGTAATTCTTATTCTGGATTTGCGTGTTAGATGTGTCAAGAGAGGAAAAAAAACTTAAGGGTGAATTATGTCTCACGGAAAGTGAGAATTAGAAAATAAAACTAAGTTTTCCTTTTTTTCAAATTTATTATTATTTTCTTTTTTAAATATATATATACATTTTGAATTCTTATTTATTGAATTTTTTTGAAATTGACCTCGATGTCGAAATCACACATCGAAATTTTGACTCGAGTGTCGGAGAGTGTTAGGGAAATTGACCAAGTGTCGAATTTTCCAATACGTGTTGATAAAATGTCTGTGAGTGCCAAAGAGTGTTGAAGAGTGTTGAACAAATGTTGAAGTATTCGATACGATACAAAATCTTTCGAAGAGTGTTGGTACTTCCTAGTATATCAATTCAGTTAAACTTTTTGAAATCATCAATTTAATTCTAAAGCTTTTGAAAATTTGTCAATCCAGGTCTATTCAAATGATTTTGGTCGGAAATTGTTAACATAGATGTCAACCATCTTATGTGACATCACCAACATTAACATGAATAATTTTTTAATTTTTTAAAGAACTTCTTTAGTTGTTTATTATTTTATTTCTTTTTATTTTATTTTTTCATTGTGGCTTGTAAGAGTTGACGGCGACTTTGTTCGACCACTGCCCTTGCCAAAGTTGGTGAGGGTGGCCCTCGCCATCCATAATGAAAAGGAAAAAAAAAAAAAAAATTAGAATTTTTTTTTTTTTAAATTATAAAAGTTGTCCCGGTCTACGTTGGTGGTGTTATGTAGGATGATTGCCATCTACATTAGTGATTTTTGGTCATCCAAATGGATTGAATTAACAAAATGTCAAAAAGTTTAGAGCTAAATTGGTTAATTAAAAGATTTATGATTGAATTGGTATAAGTGCAATGGATGTAGGATTTTTTTGATATTTTCCCCAAAATTTTGTATAGTTGCATTGCATGAGAATTGCTTATGCTATGAAGGCAATCCAAACATTGGTAGTGCAATTTTTCGTCACCCTAGTGGAATAGATTTTTATGAGGCAATACAGTTGGTTACTCAAAAAGCCACTTCTTGTTTGATGTTGATTCAAAGTCCTAAGTTAATTTTAGGTTCTCATGCAACTGCAGATCCAACATCAATGGGTACAATTAACTTTGGATCCATCTTAGATTATATATGCCGATTGGTTGGTCTATATTTCTTGGTTGTTTAAATTGAAACTATTGGTTCTTCTATGATTGACTCTATTTGTTTTGCGGAAAAATGAATAATTTGAAAAAAAAAATCTAAAAAATAATCACTTATATCATTTAAAATAAATAGTCAATGAAATTTTTTTTAATTATCTACATAAAGTTTATGATTGATTTAGGATATGTATAATAAGTTCAAGATTTGTTTGATAATTATCTCAATTTGGATCCATTATAGATTATATTTGTCGGTTGGCTTATATTACGGAGCTTAATTGTCTATATATAAGGTAAACTTATTTTTCATTAAAAACAAATTCGTAGATTAACTTGTAAAGACCCCTAAATTTATTGCTATGATTGGCAAATGAGGGTTGCATAATTGTAATCAAATTTCCCTCCTGTCGTGGCATCTCATATAAAAGCTTCGACATCACCGGATTTCCTTTGTATTATGGCAAAAGCTTTTGCATCTCAAACGCCAATGTATCTTTTGATAATAATTTTTCCCTAAATAGCTGTAAAAGGAAAAGAATGAACCAATGATTGGGCTCAGAAGCCCATTTTTGCAAACTAATGTTTAATTGGGCCTGTTGAGAGGGGGTGGCCCGTTTGGCAACAAATTAGGGCGAAATGGGTTAACAAAAAGAACAAAACCTAGTGAAATGGGTTATGTTGGGTTGCTTAAATGACCCATGTTTCAACTTATTTGACATTCTAAAGACAAAAACAGGTGCGGGGAGTTAACTCGAAGGATACTCAAAAAACTCAAGACTGAGATCGTGCTCTTCTCTCTTCTCCTGTTATCACTGATCTCTCATCTGTTGGTAGCTTGATTTCACATTCGAAATCACACTGTGTCCTCTCTTTAATTGTCATTGCTTTCGACGCTAGGGATCGAATCAAAGCATTTGTGCTCCTATCTCTCTTCATTACTCTTAATGCTTTTGCATCGAAAAGTTATAAGTGATTTTTTCCTTTATCGGTAAAGCTAGAACTAGGGGTGGGCATGATTCCGAATGGACGGTTCTCACCTGAGATTCAAGAACTATCCACTAAGGTACGGTTCCGAAATATTGGAATCGGGACTGCCTATTGATTCCATGGATTGATCCAGGAATCGGATTGCCGATCCAATTTGATTTGGTTCTCAGGTGAGTCCGTGGAACCGATCCTATGGAAATGTATTGTTTGACGTGATTCAATTTGACGTAAGACTAAACTATATCTAGCTAATTTGGATTGGAAAACAAAAGAAAGCATGAGTAATTACAATCCACACCATTAATACAAAGGGAAGTTATAGCCACCATGGATTTTTTTTTTTTTTAAGATAATGAGCAGTTATAATCCTTAAATCAAATATTGTTAAGATTGCTATAAAATTTCATGTTTACACTGGTGAGATACTTTCTTTTATTCAAAGTTGGGCTGGACCAATCGTGTCACCTACTTAATTTAATGGATCAACCTTAAAAGTGATTGACGCGCCTCCCCCCTAGCCACATAAACGACTACCAAAATATTCTTGGCCCTATTCGTGGACAGGTGATCATCCACCATCTCGCATATCTCCAGAAGAGCTCGTCCATTACCACCAAAACGCCTCTGCCATATATATATGAAGTGGGTGGGTTCTATGAATGGAGCCGAGAACCGGACATCGCATGGGTATCGCTGGTCCGGTCTAGTTTTCAGTGATTCCTAGTTTCTTTGTACACTCCTAGCTGGAACCCTATGTCAATGACTCTTATAATTAGAGAAAAAAATAAGGTAGAAAAACTGGAACATTTCTTTTCTACAAGTATTGTTAGCGATCTGGAAGTTTGTGGAGGTTAAGAAGAACAATTTGTAATATAATTTATAAGGAGCCATGTATGCAATTTTTGAGTCATTTGGTGGTTCCAGGAGCATTTGGGCTTTGTCAATTGTGTGTTGGTAAGTGGGAAAATTGCTAAGAATTAGAGCCCTGATTAAGTTGGGTATGAGTTAGGTCTAATTCGTGTTAGGTTTGGTGAAATCAGTGGTTTGCTATAATCATATTACATAAAAATAGACCAATATGAGTTAAATGGGTCAACATAGATCAAATCCATTTTCAACTCACCTAAACCGGACCCAACTTACCCATTTGATCGGTCTAAGAATATATGTCCTTCATTCTGAGGCTAAAAACATGTCTGAAGATCGCATTTACAAGTATTTCAAGATATAATTTTTCACAAATGTCACTATCTTTGGTTTCATTAGAGAGCTTAGAGCCTTGAGGTGAAGTTACTCAATTATGGACAAGGTTGCTCCCAAAGCCACCAAACTCTTATTAATATTCCGGTCTCCCTATGATATTTAATTAGATGCAAGCATCCTCAAATATTTTAAGGACTTGAAATGATTGCGCAAGATTTTGGCCTGTTGCTTCTACACCATAATCTTCTATTCTTTTTTAAGTATGAGATCCATTTTGATATTAGAGGATCAGAATTCGCGGAATCCGTTTGGGGGCTCTAAAGATTTCAGGGATTATTATATATGATTACGGGCTAAACTCGGTTGCCACCTAAAACACCAAAAGCCACTATTTAAGCATAATTCGGCAACTTTTTCTAAAAAACGAGGGTATCATCGACATATTTTACTTGGAATTAAGTAATCAATTGCCTTGTGTTTTGTATGGACGTCTCTCTCTCCGCCGTGAACGTATCCTAACAATAATGAATGTGAACAAAGTACTTTTTCTGCATCCATTCACGGTGACCAGGCGTCCCCGTGGTTTGTTCTGCCCAAGAATGGAAAAATAAAATGTAATCTTTTATGGGAGGTGCAGCGAATCAATACATGGGACCCCCTTCATCTCACCTTTAAACAACGTTTGTGGAATGCAAAAGTGGGCGGCTTTGCTTTACTATAGATGGTCTGCGTTCCATGTTCTTGTGATCAGTTCATTAGTAAATTTCACTAGTTTCTTATATTCGAACATTCGGTCTTTCTTCTGTTTACCTATTCAGCTCCATTGAAAAGAAACTAGCTCTGTTTATCTTCTTCTGCTGGATTGAAAGCACCCATAATTTAGTACCTATCGTGGTTATGGCATCCAGACAAAAATGGCAGCAAAGAAAGGACGTGTTAGGAAACCTATTGACTAAATCTAGAGTCGTATAAAAAGTCACAATGAATGAGTTTTCTGTGAGAGTTACCAACTTGCATAACTCGGTCACATTGTCCAGGCAATATCTGTTCATTGTAATAATATCCTACGAATCAATATTTTGGGTGCCATGAAATCTGTTCAGCAGGAGAGTTTTGAGATATATTCATTGCCTACACAAAACCAAACAAAAGGACACTACCTTCCTTTCCTTTCAAGTTGTAATTTTCAAATTAAGAAGAGTATTTGGTGCAGGACTTCGGCATGTCTGGATAAACTTTGACTTTCGAATGATATCATAAAATCCAGTTTCCCCTAACGGGCGGGTGACTTATGTCTCTCCAGCAGTAGATTAAGTTCAAATGATATAGGCAGCTGTGGACAATCTCAATCCAGCTGTCACCTCTTGCTTCAGCTTGGATGGATGAATTTTGGGTTGTTTCCCAAGTTCCAGCATGGGCAATTGATATTGCTCAAGAATGGGAGTTCATGATGATTCATAGCATAAGCTCGACCAGTTGTAAAGAGATTTTGGCAAGTTGTCGATCATGGTCTTAGCATGCTGCTGATAGATATTGAGATTCTTCATGATGACATACTTGTAAGAGGAATATAGTGTGCTTGATTTCTTGTTTCTTTGCTCTTTACTCTCTGATAGATGATTGTGGGGGAATATGAGATCGGGAAATGCAAGGTTGTTGTTTTTCTGAGTCGGAAATGTTGTCCTTGCTCCCCATTGACCTCCTGTACATTGCTTTGTTGCCGCAGTTATGACTTATATAAATGCTAATTTTGTAAGGTTCACAATCTGGATTATAACTCTAATTTCTTCTTCCGAAGCTTTTAGCCTTCGGTGCTGTTGGAGAGGGCATCCATATTTTGAGTTAATGGTTTTGCCGGATGACGACTTTCGGCTAATTATCGCTTTTCCTTCGCACAAATATTTTTTTATAAGACTGCTATGGACGTTCTTTTGCCTCTTTGGTTTTGATCGATGCTCGAGATTCACAGGTCTTCCACCTTAGGAGAATTTGTTGAAGATTTGTTTGGTAACCATTCTGTTTCTGGGAACAATTTTTGCTCATAAATAATTTTTTCTGATTTTGTTCCCCAGATGAAATTTAAACATTTGAAATCGTTTGGTAACCGTACAAAATTTTTATTTTCAGAATAGGAATATGTTTGATATGACCGTTGAATTTTTTTGTGATTAATAATTTCTTTTAATTTTTAAATAACTTTGTTACATTTTTCTTTTTTCTTTCTTCCTTTTTTTCTTCTTTTTCCTTCCTCTAGCTGATCGTCTGTGAGGCCAAGCCTCGTCAGCCTGAGCCTCGTTGGTAGCTGGGCAAAGCCGAGCTTGCTCAGCCACTAGCGAGACTCGACCTCACCCAACCATCGCGAGGTTGATGTCACTCAGTGGTTGGGCAAGGCTCGGATCAACGAGGCTTGGGCCATTGTTGAGGCCGGCAATAGGTTAGAGGAAGAAGAAGAAAAAACAACAACAAAAAAAATTGCTTAGTTCTTAAGTTTTTTTCGGGAATAAAAAAACAATTTTGTTCTACTTTTTAATTCTGTTGAAAATCTATTTTCAGGAACAAAAATAAAAATAAAAATAAACCGACATTATCAAGCAAATTTTTATTTTTCTTTTTTCTAGGGAATGAAAGAACAGAAATAGTCCCTATTTGGTCGGTTACTAAAATAAGCCTAAAAGTACACATAGCTAGAAACCCTTGTGCATAGCATTTGTTTGGACACCAGTTTAGCCTCAGACCATACGCGCAGCAATTTACAAATTCTCTGGGCTGCTTTGTTGGTTTATGGCAAATTCAAGCACGGGCTGAAGCATGAGCAATCCAGTTGCGGACGTTATCCAGTATTTTGGATTAGGTTGCAGGGATCGTCGGAAGCCGCTTTTGTGCTCTTATTTGCTTAGTTGCAAATAATGAGGATGCCTTGTGAAGTAGTCGCCCAATTTTCCCCGAAAAATTACTAAAAATGTATTAAAATCATTACACCAATTTAATTGTAAATTTTTTAATATAATTAATTAAATCCTAAATCTTTCGAAAAAATTTCATTCCAATCCGTCTGACTATCTTATGTGGGCACTACCGACACTAATGTGTATAATTCTTATTTTTAAAAACTATTCTGAATTTTTTTATTACTTTTTCTTTTCTTTTTTAATTTTATGTTTTTTTCTTTGTGGATGGCAAGGGTTGTTAGCGACTTGTTCGGCCACTAACCGACCGCTAGCGACGGTTGCAACCCTCACCAAGGCCAAAAGGGATGAGATTTGGTAAGGGCATCAATCGGGAGAAGGTTGTCCCTCGCTAGATTTAGTATGGGCGTGGTGGCCCTTGCCTACAGTAGGTGATGGCGTGGGCAAGGGCCATGACCCTCGCTAGTGGCCAACGCTTGCCATAATTAAAAGAAAGAAAATAGAAAAAAAAAATTCAAAATTTTTTCAAAACTTTCCATATAGGACGACCGACATCAACATCAACAATTTTAGATCAAAATTGACCAAATAGACTGAATTGACAAATTGTCAAATGACTGAGCTAAATTGGTTAAATTAATGTTTATGATGAAATTACTAATAGTGTATTAGGTTTAAAACTTTTTTTGATATATCCCTTGAATTTTTGCATAGTTGCACTGCATGAATTGCTTATGCTATGAAGGCAATCCAAACATTGGCAGTGCATTTTTTGTCACCCTGGTAGGATGAATTTTTATGAGGCAATGTAATTGGTGACTCAACGAGCTACTTCTTGTTTGATGCTGATTTAAGTCCTAAGTTAATTTTAAGGTTCTCATGCAAATGTGGATCCAACATCAATGGACACAATTGAGTTGGATCCATCATTATATTTGTCAATTGGTCTATTTTCCTTGGCTGTTCAAATTGAAATTATTGGTTCAACAATGATTGACTCTGTTTGTTTCACGGAAAATAAATAATTTAGAAAATATTTTATTAAAAATAATTGTTTATATTGTTTGAAATAATTAGTCCATAAAAACTATGTTCATTATCTACAAGAAGTTTAGGACTGATTTAGGATTTGTACAATAAGTTCCGGACTTTTTTTATAATTATCTCAAATTGGTTGGTTTATATTGCGGAGCTTAATTATCTATATATAAGGTGAACTTTTTCTTTTTAATTAAAAAAAAAATCCTAGACTAACTGGTGAAGACCCCTAAATTTATTGCTACGAATGGCAGGTGAGGCCTCGTTTACATGATTGTAATCAAATTTCCCTCCCGTCGTAGAATCTCACGTGCAAGCTTCAACATCGCCTGATTTCTTTTGTATTCTGGCAAAATTTTTGCATCTCAAATGCCAATGTATCTTTTGATGATAACTTTTCCCTAGTAGCTGTAAAACATTAATTGGTAAATAATGAACCAATTCAAACTCCATAGGGGAGGCAATTGGGTGAGTCCATGGATAGAGGCTCACAAACCCATTTTTGCAAACGCGTGTTTAATTGGGCCTCGTGTGGATTGGGTGGCCCGTTTGGCAACAAATTGGGGCGAAATGGGTTTATGTTGGGTTGCTTAAATGACCCATGTTTCGACTTGTTCGACATTCCAAGACCAAAACAGGTGTGGGGACCTACACTCGAAGGAAATTTAAAAAACTCGAACTGAGATCGTGCTTTTCTCTCTTGTCCTGTTATCAATGATCTCTCATCCGTTGGCAGCTTGATTTCGCGTTCGGAATCACACTGTGCCCTTCTCTCTTCAGTCGTCATTGCTTACGACACTAGGCATCGAATCGAAGCATTTGTGCTCTCCTCTCTCGTCACTACTGTCAACGCTTGTGCATCGAAAAGTTACAAATGACTTTCTCATTCATCAGTAATGTTAGAATTAGGGGTGAGCATGATTCGAGTAGGCAATTTCCATCCAAGGGATTAGGAATCACTCATTAGGGATCGATTCTAAAAAATTGGAATCGGGAACCGCTCATTGGTTCCATGGATCCACCTAGGAATCAGATTGCCAATTTGGTCTATTCAATTCCCAAGTGAGTCCATGGAAATGCATTGTTTGGCGTGATTCGATTTGATGCAAAATTAAACTATCTCTAGCTAATTTGGTTTGGAAAACGAAAGAAAGCATGTACATTCCACAACATTAATACAAAAAAAAGTTCTAGCCACCATGGATTTTTTTTTTTTTTAGATAATGAGCAATTATAATCCTCAAATCAAAGGTAGTTAAGTTCGTCATAAAATTTCATGTTTCACTGGCTAGATACTTTCTTTTATTCAAAGTTGGGTTGGACCAGTTGTGTCACCTCCTCAATTTAATGTATCAAACTTAAAGTGATTGACATGCCTCCCTCCTAGCCACAGGAACGACCACCAAAATATTCTTGGCCCTATTCTTGGACGAGTGATCATCCACCACCTCTGCATATTCCTAGAAGAGCTCGTCCATTACCGCCAAAGTGAGACTCCAGCATCAACTCCACCACTGGCCGCACCATCTTCGCTACTCTCTCCCTCCCAGACGCGACTAGGACTCTAGGGTAAATGGCAATAGCTTTTTTATGATCTGGAATTTATATATATATCCCATGTATGCAATTTTTGAGTCATTTGGTGGTTCCAGGAGCATTTGGGCTGTGTCAATTGTGTGTTGGTAAGTGGAAAAATTACTAAGAATTAGAGCCCTAATTAAGTTGAGTATGGGTCGGGTCTAAGTCGTGTCAGGTCTGGTGAAATCAGTAATTTTCTATGATCATATTAAGTAAAAATAGGCCAATATGAGTTAAAATGATCAACATGAGTCAGATTCATTTTCAACTCACCTACACTGGACCTGACTTACCCTTTTGATTAATCTAAGTATATATGCCCTTCATTCATTTTAAGGCTAAAAAGATGTCTGAAGATCACATTTACAAGTATTTCAAGAAATAATTTTTCGCTAATGTCAATATCTTTGGTTTCATTAGGGTGCTCAGAGCCTTAGAGGTAAAGTTACTCAATTATGGACAAGCTTGCTCCCAAAGCCACCAAACTCTTTTAATATTCCGGTCTCCAAATCAAAATCATCTAAACTTATTGGTTAGTACAAGTGCAACATGTGCTTAATTTAAGGCCCTTGATATGATATTTTGATCAGATGCAGGCATCCTCAAATATTTTAAGGACTTGAAATGATTGTGCAAGATTTCGGCCTGTTGCTTCTACACCATAATCTTCTATTCTTTTTTAGGCATGAGATCTGTTTTGATATTAGACAATCAAAATATGCAGAATCTGTTTGGGGGTCTGAAGATTTCGGGGAGTACTATATATGATTTTGGGCTAAACTTGGTTGCCAACTAAATCACTAAAAGGCGCTTTTTAAGCATAATTCGGCAACTTTTTATAAAAAAAAAAAAAAAAAGGGGTATCATCGACATATTTTAATTGGAATTAAGTAATCAATTGCCTTGTGTTTTGCATGGATGTGTGTCTCTCGCTCCGCCGGGAACATAACCTAGCAATTATGAATGGGAACGAAGTACTTTTTCTGCATCCACTCACGGTGACCAGGTGGCCCCGAGGTTTGTTCTGTTCAAGAATGGAAAAATCAAAAGTAATCTTTCATGGGAGGTGCACTTAGACCGCAAGAGCTGGTCGGCAATTTCGCTTGCCGAAACTCAAGCCCCATGATCGTCTGACGAGCGAGGAAAAGCAGAATGATCATGGCGATTGAGGGAGATTGAGATTTCTTCGACTTTCCAAGGTTACAAACTAGGTAAACCCTACTTCACGAGCGTTATGATATCGACAGCGGTGTTGAGTACGTCTGTCATCTCTGCCTTTTTTTGTTCGAACGACATTGCAGGTCACGTTTTTTACTCAAAAAGTCGTCCGGACAACCCGTTAAAGACGAATTTACATTTTCTTCGACAATAATCATGATTTTACTTTCACTTTCGGAGGATGATCTATCCTCTATTGGATAACAGCAGCACAAAATGCCCCCGCTCGCCGACCATCTGAAGCTTTCCATTTGCGACCATCGAATCTCTCGCTTCTCTATGATGAGGGAAGACTTTCTCAGCATCCTTTTTTATGTCTTTCACTATTAATACATATGACTTGGACCTCTTCTTTGAACATTTTATCTTAATTTCCTGATAAAGGTAGTATGAAAACCTCCCTTTCACATTTGCCGCAATGTCTACAGTCGACCAGAGAAAGAGATGATTAGCATAACTGTCAGTGGGGCTTAATTTCTCCCAAGCATCGTCATGAAACTCTACACGTGATACTCATTTTCAATTGACGTGGCGTGCATGTCGGTAAATGACGTTCTCACTATGCCCTCATATGTATAGTAGACAAGATCACTGCCAGGGAAAATTATCCAAAATTTTTTAAATTTATTACACTTTTGTCAATTTAATCTTAAATTTATTGTACTTTTGTCAATTCAATCCTAAATATTTTAATTTTGCCAATTTAGTCCTAAATCTTTTCATTTCTTGCCAGCTAAGTTCATCCTGTCAATTTTAGTTGAAAATTACTGACGTGGACAATTTTTAATAATATTTTAATATTTGTTGAATTTATTTTTTTCTATTTTTTTCTTTGTTTTGTTTTTGTCTTTTTTCTTTTCCTTTTGCCAGTGGCCGGCCACTAGCCACAAGCAACGGCCAACCACTAGCCACAGCTAGCTAGCTAGCCTTACCTGCCATAGGTGAGGCTTGGTTGGACGACGGCAAGCCCCGACGAGGGGAGCCCTCGCCCAGGCCGTCGTCTAGCCTCACCCCTCAAATGAGATTTTGTGGGACTATTGCTATTCTAAAAGTTTAAAACTGTTAGTTGAAAACGTAATTTAATATTTAGATGCTCTAATATACGGTAAAGAAATAGTACAAATTGAAAGGAAAATTTAAGTAACTGCAAGATACTATACTGCGGAGGTTTTGCAGCTTGCGAGGAAGCCGTACCAAGTACCTTCTGTGCAGATAAAGAACATTGGGATCCATACTAGATCTCGAGAGCTCACGTGGTATTTCCTCTTTCTTCACTTGTTCTTTCAGCGTTAGCGATTCAATTTTGCCGGTTCAACATCGGTGTCTATGGTCTTGTACCAATAAAAAAAAGTTCAATAAAAAAAATCTGTTATTCATATGAATACTTACATCAATTTTAAGGAAATTACTCAAACTATATGTCTATATCGAGTCAATTTCATGCTCCAAATATGTGACAATAATTTCGGTTTGCAAAAAATTATTATGAATATATTAAAGTTCTCTTTATGTCATGCAATCGACTCAATCAGTAGTTTTTGGAGTTTCTTATTTAAGGCTCAGGCTTTTCTCGCATTGTGGGACATAACTTGGTAAGATCGAAATTGGATTTATGCTACTATTCAGTTCTGCAGGTTTTTTCCTATCAAATTTTTCATTAAGTTTCAATTTTTTTTTTTTTTAATTCAAAGACATATCTAAAACAATCGAATTTGTTTATTTTTTATCGGCAATGTAGTGGAATCATCGTATTATATACAGCCCTTTCATGTGTCATGTGGGTTTTTAGGTGGATAAGGTCTGGTGTGCCTTAAAGAACAGTAGACCATACGTAAGCTATAAATAAAGTGATATGATAATCCGAGGAGATTTTCAAGAATCTTCTGACACTCGAGGCCCATCAGAAAGAGAATATATTACCCTCACACCCTACCATAATGAGCATAAATCTTCCTCTTCTTTTATCTCCATTTCCATTCCAGCTCAAAGCTTAGAGCTCCCCCATTAATTTATAATTTCTGGAGCAACATGTTTCCTTTACAACCCAACAACGATCCGTTCTATCTCCAACCAAATCACAACCCGATTCCAGAAGATCTGATCATTCATGATGATCAAGATCTTCATGGCCTTTGTTTTACCAACCCAAAGGACAAGAACAAGGGCTCGGACGAATCTGTACTCATATCTTTCAGCACAGGCAACAAAAGCGACGAAGATTGTGATCCCAAGAAGAAGATGCATCGAGACATCGAACGGAGGAGGCGGAAAGAAATGAACACCCTTTACGCGTCTCTAAGATCATTACTTCCTGTCGAATATATCAAGGTAAGCAGAGAGGTTGTCTTTTTGACAATTGATACTTTTCCCTAAATTAGGGTTCTTGTGTCTGGGAATTTTAGGGGAAGCGAGCAACATCAGATCATGTAAATGGGGCTGTCAATTACATAAACCATCTAGAAAGGAATATCAATGAGATGGAAAGAAGAAGAGATGAATTGAAGAGGGGTAAATCTGTTTGTTTGGGCTCTCCTGGACCAGAAGTTTGCAGCTCAGGCACCAATTCTTCAATGACAGCTTTGAGTGTGAGGCCTTGTCTGGATGGAGTGGAAATTGTCATCCGAAGTGCTAGCTCCAGCGACCAAGACCATAATTTTCCATTGTCAAAGGTGTTGCAACTACTGCTGGAAGAAGGAATTAGTGTAGCGAGTTGTGTTTCCACTAGAACTAGTGAAATGATATTCATCCACACCATCCAGTCAGAGGTATACTAAGATAACTCTCATGAAAAATTGTTGTAGAATTAGGGTTTTAAGTGTTATCTCATTTTCGTGAAAAAATATCTTAAGTACAAAGAATATATTGCCTTACTTTCTCGTTATCTCTCCTTCAGGCTTGCCGTACTGGGTGCCTCAATATAGCTCGGCTGCAATCGAAACTTGATGAATTGCCCACTGACTACTGAGTGAGATATGTTTTTTGGTAATTGATTGCTGCGAGCAGTTTCATTATTCTTTTAGATTTCCCTTATCATTACGACTCTTGGATGAAGAATCATGTAAGTAATTTCGCTCTTGTGTGCTCAAGAAGTAGGTTTTCAATTCTACAAGACTTGGATTTTCAAGAACTTTTGCAAAGTTTGTTCTCAATCAGACTGGTGGCGTCCAAGCTAAATCATTACAGTTAGTGCACCCAAATCGCCATTATATTATCTAGATTATTGCTATCTACACTTTGAATTGTGTATATAGCTATATGATGCGATCTAACTAAACTCAACATATGAGCGTTTTTCCCTTATTCATTAATTTATAATTGACCGAGAAGAAGCTGCTTGCGATATTGGAATTAGCTAGTGAGAACAAAATATGAGATATCTTTCTTAGTTATGAAAAATTTTCATGGAAAATGTTCAGTTTGTAGGGCAGTAGATACTAGAGACTACAGTTAGACTGGATGCTTCTTGGTATTTCCTGGTTACCAGCGGTACTTATATCCATCCACACTGAGGAATCTTAATGTTGAGTCTCAAGGAAAATTTAAGGCTTGAAAGGAATAGATAGCAAAGTGATCTTTAGAGGGAATAGCAGATTATATTTATTTGGAGAGAGTTGTGACTGTTGCCTTTGCAGATTTGATAAGGCTTACTTAGTAAATATGCACAAATATACGCGTGTGCAAAAGAGAGAAGTTGCTATTGTTTCCTCTCTCCCTTGTCATTGCTTCTTTATAATTTGGTGAGAGATTTCTTTTGAATCCATTGTTGACAAACTATTAAATTCTTGACGTAAATAATACTTATTGGTTCATAGCTGAGACTTTGAATATGGTTTGAGTGCCAAAGTTGCATAAAAACATTCAAATTAGACTTTCCCTTTGACAATCCATTTTCAGACTGGAATTTTTTTCAGTGACTAAGCTAATATTGGAATTTTCTTGTCATTTACACTATAATACTTTGTAGCTCTGAGGGCTTATGTTTCTTGGAATGGAGGCAGGCAGGTTTCAAACTCCACGGCTTAATTGATTGACATGTGGCCCCTTGTGTTCTAATCCGTACTCCTGCGGATTCTGTGTTCACCAGGGTTGTATTGATCACCATGCACTTTCACCAAAAGTTTCGAAATCAAATCCTGCCTTATGACACAGATGATGTTTTGTCAGATTATATGGTGCATGGTACAACGTTCATGGCTGAAAAAATTAACATAGGCGGTCGACATTTATGTGGTTCCAATACTCACGCCCTGACTGTAATCCTTTGACTTGTGAAATATCATATTATGGTAGAATTTAGTGTTCAAATCAAAAGGCCAACAACCAGTTAAACATTAGATAATCATTATATACACTGTGTATAGTCAGGTGTATCCATCATTTTAAATTTATCGTGTAATAGACTATATGGATCCTGTTATTTTTATGTGATGCTGATTGTACATATTTCAAAATCTTACGTGATGGTTTGCAAATGGTGAGTGCATCTAAGTGGGATCTACACGTCGTTAGTCTCACGGTTGTCTATATATTGAGGCTTTACAGTGATCCCGTTGCTGGTGTTTTACAAAAACTACGTGACTCTTTCTAAGTTGTTGGTCATGAAGGAAATATGTCTTTTTGGCCATCAATACATAGAAGAATATTGTTACCAACTTTATGCATATTCAAACCGAATCCATTAACTCAAAACGGTAGAGACGCAAATGTAGCATGTTTTGTATCTTTATAGTGGTGTTGCCTCTTTTTTTGGGGGGGAAGAGTAACTCCTAAACTTTTCAATTAGACTAATTAGTCCTAAATATTTTGCATTTATGCTAATTGAGTCTATTTGACTAACTTTGTCTAGAAATTATTGATGTGACACAGGCCATTTTTTGTGGCATGACTATCGCTAATGTGAACAATTTTTTTTTGAATTTTTGTTATCCTTTTGTTTTTCTTTTCTTTCCTTTCTTTTTTTCCCCAATTGTGGACCAGCAAGGTCGCCAACTGGCCCTTGTTGACCACGAGCAAGGTCTAGGCGAGGGCGATAAGCCCTCACCCAGATCTAGCTGAGGGTACGACGCCCTTGCTGTGACGAGGAGGCCGTAGAGGCCCTTGCCCTAGCCAAAGTTGTAAAAAAAAAAAAAAAAAATAAAATAAAAAGCAAAAAAATTAAAAAAATTAAAAATATTGTTTAAGTTTGTCTATGTCAATAATAAATGTGCCACGTAAAATGGCCAACATCGATGTTAGTGATTTCCAACCTATATTGGTCAAATAATCGGCATAATGTCAAAAATTTTAGAATTAGACTAGTCCCATTGAAAGGCTTGTGATTTTTTTAAAAAAAAATATTAAAAGGTTTATGACTGAATTTGCACCAAAGTTATAAATTTATGACTTTTTTTGTACTTTTCCCTACTTTTTTTGTAGAATTCTAAGCAAATTTGTCTTCAGAATAATGCATATACTTGAGGCAGTGCCGACAATAAGATTACCGATGACAAATTATTCACTAGCTAGAAAAGTTTGGTTTGATTAAGCTATATAAAGGAATGTCCTTTTTTATTATTATATTCTCAAAAGCATTAATATTCAACCTTTTGCCCCCACATAGCATTTTCCTTTTGAGATCTCTCTATGGTACATAAGCCTGTTTATTCCTTTTTAACAAACACAAGCCATTGATTGGGTAGTTATAGTTTGAATGTTTGATATACACAATATAAGAAATTTTACATTCAAATTCACTTGCCCTGTATGACTTTGTAAGTGTAATTTTGCCAGCCGAACATAGTTTAGTTAAAAATAAATAGGTCCCGCCTAAAAGGAGCTAATTAAAAATACCCAAAGTTCTTAGGTGGATATAACTTGCCACAATTCAAGTAAAAATAAAGAGCTCCTGGGAATTAGTATCATAGGCATGCGCTATTGCCAAAAAATTCTCACTTTAGAACATTCGATCATGAAAAGTAGTTTCGATTTTTGATTGGTAATATGATTCTCAATAAAACAATTTGTCGAGAAACAATGTAAAACAAGTTTCTATTGCTTAGTGCAATTTTCGTAGCTTCATCTTAGAGATAATTATCAAAATGCCTAAACCTATTTTACAAATATCAATTCAGTCATAAACTTTTCAATTTTAGTTAATTTAGTCTTAAAACTTTTGACCATTTGCTCATGTAATAGTCTGGCCAATTTTGTACACATTGACACTAACTTTTGCCAGTTGACACTTTTGTAAGATAATTTTTACAACTTTTTCTTTTTAAAATAAAATTTTAAAAAATTACAGAAATTGTTCACGTTAAGGTCAATTGTGTAATGTAAGATGGTCAATATTTGTTTCAATGATTTCCGATCAAAATTAGATGGAATGACTACATTGGCAAAACATCAAAAGATTTAGGATTAAATTAGATAAATTCAAAAATTTAGTATTGAATTGGCATCCGTATAATAAATTTAAAATTATTTATTATAATTTTGAGTCATTACCAATAGATATATTTGAGTGGCTTCATGCTTGCATGAGCTCGTTCTACAACACTTTGTCACCATACCATTTTTGACAAGTTCTATTTATATCACCCCATATCTTATCAATAAAAAATCTATAAATTCAGCATTGACGCACAAGCTCAAAAGTGGCAGAAAGCTCCTGTTATTGGCCATTGGAAACCACATGGAATTGATACTGATTAGTCCTTTTAATCGTTCAAACATCGCCGAACCGGCCGGATGGTTGAGAGTGCTATTTCGTCCTCGTACTAATGGTTATATTGATCTGTGGGGTCTGTAGTCTATACCGTATAGCTACTCTTGCCACCTCGAATAGCATAAAAATCTGGCTAATCAGCAGCTGGATTTAGCATTTTATAATGCTTTTTGTCCCCATTTCTTCAATCACATTCTCAAGCTGCCTCCCGAATTCTCCTAATTTCCCAAATTCCCGGACGGATTAATCCTTGTCTCCGTTGCTGTCTTTCCGGGTTCAGCTTCGTTCCTTCAGATCGTTGAACAAACCAGCCAAAGGCCCACAGCTGATGATTCCATTCATTATTGTATCTGTCTGACCAATTCAATGATGATTCCATCCGCTGTACTAAAAATCAAAAGGTCACTTTCCGTAATTGGGTCGTTGTCCAACCCATCAATCGGTGGCTTTTTTATTTTTAAAAATGGAAGAGATGGATTGGTAAGTCAAGAATGTATCGAGCTGATATTGTCAAGGGGTTCAGATTAAAGAATGAAGCCATCATCGCTCGTTGAAATCAAATTCGGCATTATTCAAGAACGCTAAAATTAATGTTCGGGTATGGTAGAACATGTCGTATATTGACACAGAATATCTCTGCAAGAAACTACTAAACAAATCTTTCATTTCCAATGGCAATGTTTGGCATAACCCAACAAATGCTACAGACACCAGCTTGAAGCTTTTGAAAGAAAATACAGATTCTTGTGTTTTTTATTTTTGTTCACATTGTCGACTCCATTCCAAATTCCTTGAACTTCCAAGGCCGCCCTTTTGTCTTCACCATAAAATTCTTTCAGTTTTGCATAGATATATCAGTTTGCATATGCGTTTTGCTTTCTTCTTGCTTGATCATCTTGTTGTTTTCTTCATCCTCCTCTCTTATCTGCCTTCATAGAGATTAATCCCTTCTTTTTTGTCTTTGCCTCTTCACGAGTTTTCTTCCAGTAGGATGAGGTTCTGGAGATATTTATGTTGCATCTCGAAATTTGAAGAACAGCCCGAGATCAGGTAAATGTTTAGTAGACCAGTTACCAATCTTGTATAGCTAGTATGTCGATCGAGTTTGAGTGCCTTTTCTTTGTTGTAACGATTTTCTGCCCTTTCAATGAATTTTTTGAAGCGCAAGCAAGAACAAGGACTATCCATGGGAGATTTACTTTCTCAAGGAGTTGCTGCACGCGACTAACAACTTCCACAACGACAACAAGATTGGCGAGGGCGGTTTCGGAAGCGTTTATTGGGGTCGAACAAGTAAAGGCGTAGAGGCAATCATGTTCATTTCTTGTGTTTCTATTTGAGATTATTTCCCCTGTTCCACGAGTAATAATAATGAAGAAGCGGCCTCCGTAAGACCAGACAGATAATCGATGTTAAACTTGACTGAATATTGCAGATTGCGGTGAAAAGACTCAAGGCGATGAGCCCAAAGGCCGAAATGGAATTTGCGGTGGAGGTGGAGATTCTTGGCAGGGTGAGGCACGAGAACCTTTTAGGGTTGAGGGGATTCTACGCCGGTGGCGATGAGAGGTTGATCGTCTATGATTACATGCCCAATCATAGCTTAACAACTCATCTCCATGGACAACTCGCCGAGGATTGCTTGCTCGATTGGCCGCGAAGAATGAGAATCGTGCTCGGATCAGCCGAGGGTTTAGCGTAAGTAAACTCATTAAATCGCTAGCTATGTGACCTAGTTACGCCTCTTAGAATCATCACTAGAAAATCAGATTTGTGGTTATGTTCGACCTCAAATGTCCTCCAAACATGTTTGTGACGCTCTCTGGATCGATGCTTGTCCATAGCGATGGAACTTTGTGCCTCTTACATGGTTAAGGAATTATCATGAGGCTAGTCTTCATAAAACGTCAATTAGAACTTTAATATTGAGTAGCCACAGCATCTTTGGAACATAATTCAGTCTAGAATTTCAACTTCTTCATGGAAATAAGGTTTCTCAGCACCTTCTAGATCTGAATTTTCGGTATATGCTGCTCATATTTTAGCCGTGTTCTTTTGCTAATTTAAGGTACTTGCATCATGAGGCCAACCCTCACATAATTCACCGAGACATAAAGGCGAGTAATGTCCTTTTGGACAACCAATTCCAAGCAAAAGTCGCGGATTTCGGTTTTGCTAAACTTATTCCGGATGGTGTTTCTCATTTGACAACGAAAGTGAAAGGAACGCTCGGCTATTTGGCTCCTGAGTATGCGATGTGGGGAAAAGTTTCGGAGAGCTGCGATGTCTATAGCTTCGGCATATTACTCCTCGAGATAATTAGTGCCAAGAAGCCACTGGAGAAGCTTCCCGGCGGAGTGAAGCGTGACATTGTGCAGTGGGTCACGCCGTACGTCCAAAAGGGTGCCTTCAATCACGTAGCCGACCCGAGACTGAAGGGGGATTATGAACCGGATGAGCTCAAGCTGGCGGTCATGATCGCGATGAGATGCACAGATCATAGCCCCGATAACCGGCCGAGCATGATAGAGGTCGTGCAATGGCTCAAGGGAGGTCTAAGGAGGAAGAAAGAGGTCGGGCACGTCGTCGGCAAGGATAAAGAAGAGGATGGTGATGATGAGGAGGCGGAAAATGATACGGACTACGAAGGGTATGGGATAGACGAATATGATGACAAGAGAAAAGCGTGGAAGGGAGCAAAGGTGAGATAATCATTGAGAGACAACCATCATTTGTAATTTGGGTGTATTTGATGAAGTGGTTTTCTCTTGTCTTCTCTTCACTCGTCAATTGCTTAATCGTAAGATCCACGCAAGTAAAAAGCAAACGAACGAGACGACATGATCCGGTCTTCTTCGAGCTTTTGACTTATCGGATGCTTCACTGTACTTCCTCTCAATCTGTCTTTACTTTCTTTGCCTCAACCTTGTCGGTTTCAAGCCTTCAATCAGGCTGATTCACTTTGATTATGCCCTTCTGAAGGACTACATATATGTAAATAATTGCTGTAGAGATGTGGATCTATGTATCATGCAACTTCTCATCTTCGTTTCTGTGGAGTCTTATTGCACTCGAAAAATTATCTCTTGCATCACCGATATATTATAACCAAATGAGAAAATGACATAAATAGTTTCGAAACTTTGACCTAATGTTCATGTCATTCTTGAACTTTTAATTTGTTCAGCATATTCATTAAACTAGTTATAATCGTTTAATTTAATCTCTAAATTTTCAATTTGTTCGATTTAGTTTATTAACTTTTCAAAACAAAGTCAAATCAGTCATTCAGTATTGATTGCAAGTTTTCCTAATTACTCCCTTGCCTAGATTTTGGAATATCTTTACATTTCAGTCCATTGATATAATCAACAAAAAAAGAAAAGAAAGCCATTTTATTACTACCTTTTTTGTCTTTATAAATATTGCTATATTAACGATGAAGTATAATTTAACTTATGATCTCTATAATAGTAAAATTAAAAACTCGTTAGAATTGTATCAGGTTAATATTTCTACCAATTTAATATCCTAATTTACAGATTTAACCAACTTAAATTAAGAAAAACACACGAACTTGAAAATTTTATCGCTATTAGATATTATTATGACACTTAATTTTAAAATAAAAGGAATACGAATCTAATATAAGTCTAAATGAGGTCATATTTTTAATATTATAGACATCTAAGTTGAAATATATTGAATTGGACTATTATAATATTTACAAAGACCAAAAAGGTAAAAATGTAATTAAAAAAAGTTACCCATATTTTCTTTTGTTGATTTAGGAAATGGATTGAAGTAAAAAGATATTCTAAAATCCAGGTAATGGCATGATTATAAAAGTATTGATTTTTTTTGGAAAATTGAAAGATTAAATCTAACATCTAAAAATAATCCTAGAACCACGTTACGCGAATTAGAAGTTCAAGAATAACATTGCACGTTGAGTCAAAATTTATAAATTATTTATGCAATTTTCTCACTCCAGATAATCACATCATTTACGTGCCATGTTTTCTGACTAAACTTCATTTGAGAATCGAAACTCTCAATCCTAGTGGCAGAAGAAATCGCCGTTATTACGTGCTACGATCGTTAAATAAATAAGAGTAGGTGTGTTGTGCCGGCAGCAAATGTGTTCGTGTGCCATCTTCGAAAATGCATTTTCCTCTGTGACGTTTCATGTGGTCACATGATAAGACAATCCACCGACAACCCACCTCCTTAAATTTCTATTTTGGGCCCATTTCACAACGCAGGCCCACTTACGAAGCCCAAATCGGAGGCCCAATTAATCAGTCTGGTCTATTCCATGAACAAGTTCAACCTACCGAAAGAAGTAGCGTAAGGTTGCTTTGTCACGTTGACGTACCGCAGAAGAAAAAAACTACAAAATCCGATCAAATTTATTGTAATTGATTAGTTAATATAGTGGTTAACCATATTCTAAAAACGGGTAAATTGTCTAGTCAATCCTAAATTTATTATATTCAATTCAATCATTAAGTTTTAATTTTATCGATTTAATCCTAAATAGTTTTGTGAAATTCTAATATAGTCTTTTTCACAAATTTTCGTTGTGGCGGTGTATCATCTAAGATGGTCGGTGATGATTAGATTACCACATCAACGATTTCCAGAAAAACTTGATGGAATGACGATATCAAAAATTTTCACAAAAGTTTAGGACTATATTAGCAAAATTAGAAAATTTAAGACTGAATTGACATCTATAAAATAGATTTAGGACTAATTAGGTAATTTTCCCTAGGCTTGCGTGTCTAAAAACTAATGTGCGAGAGAGAATTGTTCTTGATGATAATCCATCGTTCATTGGGTTGGTATTGTTCTTGAAATTCATTCTTCATTGATTTGGCTTTTGAGAAACTCCACCACCAAATATGATATCTCTATATAACCAAATGTTTCTAACCACTTTTCAGTAAAGCCATTTTGTAGATCAAGAACCTAATAGGGTCAACGAAGATATATCAAAGAAGAACGTGTCCAGACTCAGTTGTTTAGTGCATTCGAGACTAAAGTGCACTAATCATCGGAGTGGGATCTAATTAAATTCGACATGAATCCTTTTTGATTGAGCAGTGATCAGGGGTATGATGCAATGTTTGTTTGAGTGGTGAGTTTTCGTTTTCATTTCCCAATCTTTTATGTATTCTTCTCCCGAATAACAATCCTTTTCAGCTCCATTTTCCAAGAAGTAAATTTCTACTTTCTACCAATGGAATCGACTTTAGGGAGCTGATGCGCATGAAGGGTCGTCGATAGCGACGATACATGATACAAATTCGAATACTTGCGAACGTCGCCATCTGGATAATACGTAAATCCCGGTGATGATCCTCCTCGTGTCAGCCATTACTATACTCAATCGAGAGTGCTTACTCAGTCCAGCGTCAGGGGAATAAAGGCACTGAAATCAATATTTGTCAAGTACCCATCTTCGTGTACTTTTTGCTCGATTATGAATATGATTCTTATCTCTCATGACAAAACAAACATTTAGTTACTTCTCTCTCGAGAGAGACTGATCGTGCGTATTTTCCTAGGAAAAAATTTTTGTTCGGACGAAATTTTTTTTTTTTTTTTTATGGCAAAAAAGCTAAATGCAACTTGTTTTTATTATCAACGAGAATTTATGTTAAAAAAATTTTCGTGAATAACGAATTTCATTTATTCATTTTTATAAATGATATAATCAATTAATTTTAGGAAATGTTTTATAAATCATTCATTTTCTGCAAAACAAACGACGTGTTAAATAATATGAAAAATATTTGAAACCTTCACTTAAAAATTTAAGGGGATACTTGACTGTTAAGGGTCAAGGTCCCTCTCAGTCGTTGAATTTAGAAAAGAGACACTAGTAAAATTGGAATAAATCATAATGAAGTTAAAGAGATGAAGTTAAAGATGAGATCTAATACTTATAAAATCGGTATATCGATATTAGTGGCCCGTCACATTTCTGGGTGATGAAACAGATGATGATTACTTTGCATCAATAATGGTTTTACAGCTATTGTAAGATAAGTAGAGGACCCAGGTGGATATGATTAGCCACGCTATTATAGCTTCTGATCTAAGGGATGAGCTGCTTTCTGTACATTGTCCACAATAAGTCAGACAAGGTCATTAATTGTTTGCTAGAGCATAAAAAATGGATGCTGATTAGCATGAATTCTCCAGAATAGCGTGGTACTCCTTGCGTTATCGATCCATCTGGAGTGATGGGCCTGGCCTGCAGCTGCAGCTAGAACCGATATGTTTGTGGATATCCAGGCTTCCCTGTGTGACTCCATTGTGCCTCGTGTAGATCAAGAAGATAGGGTGATCTGCTAGCTACTCCAACTGATAAATTCTTCGTTAGCGGCGATTGCAATGGCCAATTAGATCTAAGGCAGCAAATGGTTCGGCTTTTAATATTCCAAAGCACAGTTTCATCAGCTAGTTGGCTGTATCGAATTGAGTAGCTGCAGAGGACAGAATTTCCAAGTGGTTCCCCTCTCTGGATATGATCTGTGTTTTGTGTGGGTCTTGTCCTGGAGATAGAAATCATCTTCCTATGACCTGCGTTGTTGCTCAGGAAATTTGGGGAAGAATATATCACGAATGCGGCCTTAGCAGAACTATTTGGAGCTGGGATTTGTAGTTCATTGGGTTATTAATCATATGAAAGGGAAAGCACTACCCGTTTACATTTTTAAGGTTACTGCAAGGAACTCCCAGGTTCATTATTCTGGTTTTGTTTTTGATAATAGTGTGATTTTTTCCAGCATTTCTGAGGATGTTCTGTATATATTTTCACAGTGTGAAGAATAGAAATTATTTGTCTTTTGCTGAAAATTCAGAGGCTTGTAGGAACTGAACTGTAGTCACATACTTGAATTGTTGCTGTAAAGTGTTGCTGTTAGTTTTGCAGAGGTACATATCCCTGATGTTCTTAGATATGTACGGGAAGTCATTCCCCAGCTGAATTACACGCTTAATCAACAAAGCAAAGGAAAAGATTAATCAACAAAAATGTCGAACAGATGTTAATAATGCATATGATATTAGTGATCATTTAAAATTGACATGACTCAATACATATTTGTGTACATGTTCATACTGTTGAACTTTCATTGTAGTGGCCCAAGTTTAAGCTTTTTTAGCAGCAAAAAGAGACCATACATAGATAGTGCGTCATATTTTGCCACGTTGATTTCTTCTTTTAGAGACATGGATGTAGTGAGATTTCTCTTGAAACCTCGACCTAGCATATCAGTTCCGAAATCTCTCGCCATTAAATGTTGTTTTTCTCTCGAGTCACAAGAAGTGCATCATACCTCAACCAAAGTTAATCACTAACAGTTAATTGCATATACCACTTACCACACTAGATATGGCTAACAAATAACATGCTTCGCATCTTGTATTTTACATCAAGAGGCTTTTGTACATGCAAGGGTGGACTATAGAACATACATAGGATCTCATTTCTTAATCGCTTTTCATTAGCCGATTCTTCCAAAAACTTGTATCGTGTTAATATGTCGAAGGACATGAACACCATGCGAAGGGGCCACTTTATCCTTCACAAAGATGCCTCTTGCAAATCCCAAGTGCAAGTTCACGTTTATAAAAGATAAAAGAGAGAGAGAGAGGGAAAGAAAGGAGAGAAGAAAGCAAACCCTAGCTTCCCTATTCACCGCGCGCGCACTAGCCACCAGAAGTAGGATCCCTACAATGTCGAGGAAACTCTCTCTCTCTCTCTCTCTCTCTCTCTGTGGGTGGCCGATTCTTGGTAAAATGGACATGGGGACTCTCTGCTCATTAATCACTTCATTCACGTCCCTACGGCAGTTTGATTTCCACATAGAAAAAGGCGAAGGGAACTGTTGTAGCTATAGTGCATCAATGACTGTTAAAAGCTTTCCGTAGCTTGGCGAGGATGCTTGTGAAAGCGTTATAAAGGCGTCGAGCATGCACTTGCCCATCCCAGTGTTTCTCTCTCTTTCTCTCTGATGCCCTGCATTTATTACCCAATCACGTACTCTCTGCGAGAGCGAGAGAGAGAGAGAGACGCATTAGCTGTGTGAAAGATTAAAAAAGGCTGCATGAAAAAGGAAAGTCGCCGCGGCCTAAAGAAAACCCCAGGCTACGTTGCTTGGAAGCTGGCAGTGCTGAGAAATTTTCAGATGCCATTTACTTGTCATTCTGTGTCCCCCCCCTCCATGCTATAACGGTTTGTGAAATTTGAGGGTTTTCTGAATATGGGAACCGCCCTCGATTTCAAACAAAATAAAAATAAAAATCGTGTGACTTCATCTATCTTTATTAATGCAATAATGGGCAAATTTGATTACAGTACTTATAAATCAGAAGACTTTTATTTTGTGGGGTTTTGTTAATGAGGCCCAAGCACTTGTTAAGTAATTAGAAATTTTCAATGCATACATTTTCCATATCGAGGGTAATCAATTTTTTTTTTAAATTAGATCATTTCATATTAATTATGCTTACCTAGTCCCCTTAGGGCACTTGGTGAATATTTAACTTGCTAGCTTGCATGTCTAGTAGATTTATTTCTGTGATTATAAACACTGAATAACCTGTAAAAAGTTACCTACTTGATTAGTGTATTAAGCTATATCTATCTTACTTGATTGAATAATTATTATCCTCTATAGGATTATTTTTTTGGTGAGAACGCTCATGGACAATCAAAATGTCTACTTTTATAGTGTAGTGTTAAACTTTCTTAGAATGATAGAATTCTAGGAGCCGTTAATTCGGGGCGTGTTTTCAGCCTACTAAAAGGGGAAAGACTGAAATTTGTTTTCATCTCAACGCGAGTTGATACGATATAATTGCGAAAATAGGTTTTACACGAAAACAATATAAAAAACTGATATCATTTTCCCAACAATTTTTAAGCATGGTAACTGAGAAATATTTATGACTCTCGAACACTAATAAATTAAAAAAGAATAACACATGATCCTTTTTTTTTTTTTGGTTCGAAAAATGTTTATCTGATTAGCAACACTAAATAAATAAGAGAGAGAGAGAGAGTATGTAATGAGAATGAAAAGAAATCAAGCAAAATTCATACCTTTTTTTTTTTTTTTGTAGAATTTCACAGATATTTGAATTGTGTGTACGTTGTATAAACGTTTCTATATTACTTTGGAGTCTATATGGAAGCCGTTATTTCTCGTATTCATTATTGGATCCCATAGAGAAAACATTTTTGTTAATATATCTATTGTCATCATTTTGTAGTTGCAGCATTAATAAGAGTCTCGTTAATAAGTGTCTATTCTGAGCACATGTTAACGGTGAAGAAGTATTTTCATTTTTAGGGAAAAGTGTTAAAAAAACTCATAAAAACCTTTTGATTTAGTTTCAATTTGGTCCTAAGTCTTTTGACCTAATATCAATTCGATCATTTCAGTTAATTTTGACTAGATATTGCTAACACGAATGTCGGCCGATTTACGTGGTACTGCCGATGCTGACATGGACTTTTTTAATAAAATTTTATTTTGTATTACTTCTTTCTTTTTTCGCTCCTTTCTTCTTCCTTTCGCCGATGACCGGCCACTTGTCATGCTCGAGTAAAGAGGCCTCACTTGGCCATGGCAAGGCCAAGCCCAGCGAGGTTTGGTCTAGCTGGATTTGACCTAGGCGAGGGCTTGAGCAATAAAAAAATTATAATAAACTAAAGCAAAAAATCAAAAAAATAAAAATCGAAAATTTGTTAAAATAATATTAAAAATTATCTAAATAAATGTCGACGGTACCACGTAAACCTGCTAGCATCCAAATAGATAATGTTCGATCAAAATTAGCTGAAAGAACTAAAGTGACATCGGATCAAAATGTTTAAGACTAAACTGATGTTATTAAAATAGTTAGAATTAAATTGACATTGGTATAATTAATTTAAGATTTTTCTGATACTTTCTTTTTACATTTTCAATAAAGCGACTATAATTAATACGGAAAAGACGTTACTTTTATTTTTTCAATTTTATTTTTTGTCCTCCCTTTCGGATAGGGAGGATGCTGCTTCAAGCGGCAGTCAACGTCGGAATTAAATAAATATATAACGAGAAAAAAAGCATAGTTTGCAATTATTATTATTATTATAACGTACTTGTGGATGCACTCTGATTCTTAGTTTTACTTTTTATGGTTCGAAAATAAGAATTGCAGATTTCGAGTTTTATATTCTTTATTTTGTCGAGGAAGAGTAGGAGTGTAGGCCGGACAGCCTATAATTTGTTTCGTGCTCCCTCTCTTTCTTTTTATAGTAGTTTTTTAATATCAAAAAGTCCCAAAAATTATTATTATTATTATTATTTTGCACTTTTGAGAGAAAAGGAAACGATTTGAATCTGCGAGTATCAAAAGACCTTCAAGGTAAGAAAAGCAACCACTAGTATACCTAAATTTTAGGAATTACTTCTTTTTTATCATGAAACCTACTAACAATCTCCGAGGATCAAAAGCTTGATCATGTGGGTATTGACTAATTTAAGAACTGCTGCGTTAATTATAAGCTAAACTAAATTTAATGGAACTTCTATTTATAAACAAGTCGTTAGAGTTGTAAGTTAACAAAAATGATTTTCCCTCATGTAGCCATATGTAATTTCTCATTGGTCGATAGGTTAACTTTTTTTTTTTTTTTTCTATATTGTATTCCATGTTGAGCACGACATCCTAAACATGCTAATGGAGGAAGACCTCTAGGGATAAGAAGTAAAAAACTCTGATGATAAGATAAAGTCTACAATTGGAACTTCTTACTTAATTATTTGTCAAGAATTTCAAACAGATTAAGATTCTCAATCCTCCTATTTAGTATCCATCCGTCAAGCGGAGTGATTGAGATTTCAAAAATTAATAGGCCGGTGCTAGTGTTGAGATTATGTATTTGACACTGATTGTCGCGACAAGACATAAAATCATCTAGAAACATCTTCTTTCTAATCAATTGATCTAGATTCGAGTTAATTAGGCTGTAGCAATAATAGCATGAAACTCGCAGCTCATCTTCCATTAATCCCCACGTAATGTCTTTTGGGTGTCGGCTTAGTGTTCCACCTCAAAGGTCGAGATTGGGGCAAAGCCAAAACATATAGATAGCGATTGCTTTCGTCGCCAAGTTTTGCGCGCAACCATGAATAATTGGCTCGAGCATAGAGAGGGAAAAAAAGGGTTAATGCTAAATAGGGAGGTTGGCATATTAACTTAGGTCTAACGAGCTAAAAATTTATTAATAGGTGGACCCACGTCCGTGCTCATTGGCAACGGCAAAGCATGCGGATTACAGTCGAAAATATAGATGTTGCTTTACGGCTATGGAAAACAATATGCGTAAAGAGAATGATATTAGGAAGAGGGTATTTCACTGTCAGCTAATTAATTAAGTTCTTGTCGCAGTGGTGGGCGCTCGCACTGCCCCTAAGATCTACCCCCATCTAACCTTATTTATTGTCTATAGATGGAAGGAATGATCACGAAGCATGTAATTATATAATGCGGAAGAGGGTCGTGTTTAAGGGAAAGAAAGAAATGGAGGGTATATGATAATTTCTACAAAAAATTCAGGAGAGAAACGGGGCCTTGAGTCTTGATTTCTCTATTGAAAAATAAGCTCAATTAGCAGTTAATACGAGACACGTACGATATGTGAATAGTAACATCTTTATGGCAGGATAAAAGCCCTATCTATCTACATTACTTCATCTTTCCCAAAAGAATGAGTCACGCTTTATAATGGCAAACAACACAAGGTGTATTTGTCACTGGTACCATGACACCATAAAAAGCTAGACAGTCGAATTTGATTAGTTGACGTACTCGTCTTGAGCTTTTAGATGCATCACTGAGAAAAGGCAAGAACTCGATGTAATAATGCAACCCTAGTGAATGATGCAATGTCTCATTTCTCAAGCAGCCATTTCACATGTTTTCGTGATGTTTTTCTCTCGGATGCTTTTCCCCTAAATTGACCTCATTGGAAGCGGTTATTTATTATAAATATCATAAATCGGCACCGGATTTTACTCCCTTGGATTTTGATTTATGCATTGCGGTCATAAACCCATTTCTTAATTTATTTGATCACCTCAAAGAAATGGTGTACTGGAGAGAATCTTAATCGGTCCTTGATGCTTCTAATACACCGAACATTGTGTGTCATGAAATCTATAGTAGCGATTGTTTGGGCAATTTGCTTCTGAACAAAGGGAAAGACTCGCTATATATACATGCTATTCTCAATGAAATCAACAAGAGAAATGCTGAAGATATCGACGCTTAGGCTTGTTTCTTTTACGAACAATAAATGATTTGGAAAATATTATGATTGCTTATATCACTTGTAAAAATAAATAATGAAATATATTTTCAACATTTACGAAATCATCGAGACATAAATCATTATCAATAATAAAAATATTTTTTATTGACTATTTATTTTAAGTAATAAAATAATCATTTAAAAAAAATATTTTTCAAATCATATATTATATTTTTCGCAAAACAAATAGAGGCTTATTAGTAAAACTTCCCGATTCAAAAGGCATCAAACTATATTCTCAATCATACTTCTAAATGTGACAATCGAGCCTAACCCTTCATGTTATAGAATTTGATGCTATGGCCACCTCCAATATAGAGTTTGGTAATTCCTAGGGGATGGACAACTGCGGGGCAAGTTTTAAAACTCATCATTATTAATGCACTTAAGTCTTAATTTTTTTTTATAACATGTATTTAAATCCTAAAACTTGCAATCTTGATGGTGCATTGAGTCCTTCAATTGCTTCCGTCAATCTAAGTATCAAGCATGCAACCGTACCGGTTCAACTAGGAACCAAACCAGCCTTTTGCATAAAGATTGGCTTGGTGCCCACGTAAAAAAATCGAGAACTGGCCTAAATTGATTCAATTCCTGCTTTCCCGTCTTGAACCAATTTCAAAGCTAATTCTCTGGTAGAATCGATTCAAAACCAAACCCTAAAAAAAATATTTTCTTAGATCCGTCTCTCCCCTTTATCACTGTCATTCCTCACTCTCACCCTCTCTGTCTCTCAGATTCGGCCTCTCTCTCTCTCTCTCATTTCTCGTTCTTGAGGTGATTGACTTGTCGGTGCAAGTCAGGTGGTGAGGATGCAGCTGTCGATGTACTCAAAGCCACGGGGTCGAACATTCCAACACAAGCGGCGACCATGGTGTTCTACTTTAAGAACTTCAGCAAAACTAAAGCTTATGATGGAGCAATTAGATGTCAGATATTTATTACTTCTAAGATGCAAAGACAAGAAACATGGCGAGAAAATCAGGATTTCTGTATACACTCAAATTCTACGAAAAATAAAGTTTAGGAATACACCATTCCCTCATTCTAGCGTGACATTAATCGTTAACCTTTATGCTTGACAAATTCAAGCTTGTGCATAAGAACGTGATCGGTTGGTTTCCGTGGTACTATTCATGCGAGAATTGATGCCATTTTGAACATATGCATAGCTATAATAGAACTCTATTAGTCGGCTTTGCATTAGTAATAGTCAATTGGTGTGGGGGACTAACAACCACCAGAAGCTTTAATGCAAATAAAACGGTCATTTTAGCAAAGAATGATTACTTTCCAATGTCTTGCTATTTTTTTTTGCAGTTTAGAGATCTTAAGAAAGGAGATATGTATAAATTTTTCATGTTACTTTACCATTGTGATAGATTGCATAAAAAAATATGCGACTTTCACCTAATAAGCAAAACGACTATCTTAGTAAAAAAGGTAGGGATCCAAGTTAATATAGAGAATAGAAACATCGCATATTGTCATATTCGATTTTTTTTTTTTTT
Source organism: Eucalyptus cloeziana (assembly GCA_014182715.1). NCBI lineage: Eukaryota > Viridiplantae > Streptophyta > Magnoliopsida > Myrtales > Myrtaceae > Eucalyptus > Eucalyptus cloeziana. Next base: position 847,800 of record CM024644.1, read on the forward strand.
TTTTTGCATCTCGGGTTGTGCTCAAGTGCTCTCGATGATTATTATCTTTAGCCCTAGCGGGAGCAGTGTGCATTGCTCATCATCAGGAAGACTTTCTGGATAACGCATTGAAAATGAGACGCGGGGAGCGCATGATCCTTGATTTGCAGTTTGGAGAGAGAGAGAGAGAGAGAGAGAGAGAGAGAGAGAGGGGTGGGGGAGAGGGGGGAGCAGGAGCACGAGAACAACAAGAGGGAATGGCCAAAAAAGACTAAGAGCGGGGGAGAGTCATTGGATGGAGCAGGGCCATTGATACGAGAAGTCCACATCGTCCCTTCTGAACTCTGCAGCGTCAAAAGCAAATGGAGAAAAGCAAAATCTTCTTCCCCCATCTCCCCCCCCCTTTTCTGTTTCCACTCAGCTCGCTCGCTGTCACTCCCCACCGCCTTGTTTTCTCACTCCCAACATGTTCTTTATCCATGTTTATATCATTACTCATTAATTTATATTGATTTTGGTTAAGCAAAACAAGGCAAGCACGGCAACGACATCCACGTCCACAAAAGAAAAACAGTAAATGCAGTCTCGAGGAGATAAAAAGAATGTTAAATTTTAGAGCCGCTTTCCTCAGTCTCAGTACAATCATTACACTCCCCCCTAAACCCTACTCTCACCTCCTTCTTAGTTGTCAAGATGACACATCACAAAGCTCGGATCGTCTGGTCTTATTATCATCCGGTTTAACTGAAGGGTCTTATTCGCAGAGCTGTTCTTCTGTCACACCCCCTTCTCTCTCTCTTCTTCTTCTTTTTTTTTTTGAAGTATCCCTCTATTAAAATCTCCTTTTGCTTTAATCATCTTGTCCCTCCCCTGTTTTCCTGTCCAATTTGGGTTTCTTCTTGATCGGTTGCCTAATTTTTTACTCGGTCATAAAGGGGTAGTTAAGTTAATTGCATAATGATTAGTATCGCATTGAACTCGTAGTCGACCGAGACAGATCTTTCACAAATTTCATTAGACGGGATCACATTCACGCTTCGAAAAAATATAAAATAACGCCATCTGATGTCAAATTCTTCACTCCCAATGCTATACTCATAGTGTTGCACCGATGACTTCAGAAAAACTAAAACTTCCATTTGCTAATTAACCTTGGTATGCAAATTAAGTTGATGCAATCAGAAAAATTGGTCCATTCTATTGAAATGCCTCAGTACCCTTATGAGATAATTCTGTAAATCTCGTGATGAAATCATACCCTCTCTCTCTCTCTCTCCCTCTCTCTCTCTCTCTCTCTGCTTGATAATGTTGATTTCCGCAGCTTTCTCTCCCAATTCTCAGCATCTACATATACCCTATTTCCTCTGGCAACTCATACCTTTGCCAAAAAGGCTAAAAGAAAAAAACCCACGACACTCCATGAAGCCTTTGGCCTCAGAAACTTTTTCTTAATTATATATAAGCAAAAAGCACAGAATGATAAGCTCAACCAGTCCAGTCCTACAGTAATCTTCCTGGTTCTTCTTGTTCGCCAATTCTCGTCTGAAACTGATCCCCTCGTCTTTTGGCCTCTCTCGGGCCCATCTGAATGTGCGTGGGAGACACAAAAATGGCTGACAACAAGGGAGCAGGAGACACCCCCAAGAAGCCCCAGCAACCACCTCCACCTCCACCTCCACAAATCTCCGCTTCTCCCACCGAAGAGACCACCCCCGCCGATCCCCGCCCTCCCCCACCGCCGTCTCCGGCGCTGGTCGTCACTGGAGCGACGCCCTTCATCTCGGCCCCTTTCTTCGATCAGCACCACTCTCAATTCGAGGCGGTGAGTGGGAGTAACCCCAAAAGGCCAAGATTTGGCGTCGGTCAATGGAAGCTCCTGACGTCTCCCCCCGAGTCGAGCCCTTCCCCGACTACCCACCCGAACCCGAACCCGAACCCCCAAGCCCACGCCACCACCGCCTCGTCGTCCGACACGGCGTCGTCGCCTACTCAGTCCCCAAAAACATCTGTCCCCACCACCACCACCACCACCACCTCAAGCCAAGAAACGAGCAAGCTGGAAGGTGGAGGAGACCAGCAGCAATTCCAAACCCACCACCAATTCAGGAAGGGCAAGTACGTGAGCCCCGTTTGGAAGCCCAACGAGATGCTGTGGCTCGCTAGGGCTTGGCGGGTCCAGTACCAAGGAGGTGGAGGTGGCGGGTCGTCGTCGGATTCAAGAATAGATCAGAACCCAGCAGCCGGCGGAGGAGATGCGGCGGCGGCGGCGGCGGGGAGGGGGAAGACGAGGGCGGAGAAGGACAGGGAGGTGGCGGAGTTCTTGAACCGACACGGGGTAAACCGGGACGCAAAGACGGCGGGGACCAAGTGGGACAACATGCTGGGGGAGTTCAGGAAGGTGTACGAGTGGGAGAGAGGCGGCGAGAGAGAGCAGGTCGGGAAGAGCTATTTCCGGCTGTCTCCTTACGAGAGGAAGGTGTACCGATTGCCGGCTTCGTTCGACGAGGAGGTGTTCGAGGAGCTCGCGCAGTTCATGGGACCCAGGATGAGGACGACGGGACAAAGCAGAGTCTCGCCCGTCTTCGCTGATGACAGCGGTGGCATCGTTAGGGCTCTTCCTCCTCCGCCTCCTCCTTATAGGGACGATGATCCTTCTCTACTCACTGGTATGTAATGCAATGTCATGTTCACGTGATTCTCCTCAATGCATCATCTTTTCCTCTGCTCTTTTACTTTGTACTAACGGTGGATCATCGTTAGCAGTAAGATGCTTCTACGAGCGATCTTACTCACAATTCATAGGTCGATCAATGAAAGAATTAATGGGTAGCTAAAAACCACCCTTTGATCGGAATGTGTGTTTCTTGAGAGTCAGAAGCAGGTGAAGCTTCTTCTCCTCCTCCTCCTTCTTCTTCCTGTTCTTGTGTCCCTGTCTTTTGCTTCTGATCAACATCAGTGATCAAACAAGCACATTCTTTTAGTAAGAAACACACTTATCATAGTTATCGATGAAGTTTGGTTTCTGACTACTTCGCTCGTAATTAGTGTTGTGGGTGTATGCATTCTTCTTCTCGCAGCTAGGACAAAACAGCTGGTCATGAGCAGCGGAGTCGAGGCTTCATCCTATTATGGAAGTAGAGGAGGAGGAGGAGGCCTGTTCCTAGGGTTCGAGCCGTCCTCGCTCGACGTCGGGTCGGGCCCCTCGGCTTCCTCGGCCTTGAGGGAGATGCGCCGCATGGGGAAGATAAGGATGACGTGGGAGGAGTCGGTGAGCCTGTGGGCCGAGGAAGGCGAGCACCACCGTGGGAGGGTGAGGCTCCAAGGGTCGAGCTTCTTGAACGCCGACGAATTGACCTTCTTCGACGACTCCATGGTTGCTTGCACGATGGAGGCCTTTGAAGACGGGGCTCTCAGGGGGTTCTCTGTGGACAGGTTCGTCCCTGGGCAGCAAGTCAAAGTCTTCGGCAGGAGGAAGTCCTCTTCTTCTTCAGTTTCTGCATCTTCCACAGCTTCTGGTACGTGAACGCCTGTGTTTCTCTTTGTTCGGCATTGTTATTTAATGTGTGGTTATTCTACATATGTTTCGGAGGTAATTATTGTTATTACATTCTGGTACATGAACGCTTTTCCTTTTTTTTGTTTCTCCTTGTATATTTTCGACAGGTTTCCAAGAGAGAGTTCAGCTTCCACTGCCAGAACCCTCTTTAAGATGTGAGTACCTGCGGTTTTATTTATTAATTAATGAATATCGATCTTAGTGCATATCCGTTTCATGAAAGGGTCTGCATGATATTCCTACAAATTATTTATCCATGAATATTTCTCTGTACATTCTAGATGTTCCTAATGTCAAATCATGAACCTAGAGGACAGAAATTTATGACTGCAACTCAGCATGTCTACATATGTAGGTTATGAAAAACGCTATATTCGGCTCCATTTCAGATGGCCGTTGATTGTCCATTAATTCAAGAATATTAAAATGTACTGAAATGGGAAATAACATCTGAACTTGTTCATGTGATAAAGAATGGGAATTTGTCATACTCTTTTGCGGGTGTTGCAGCTGTTCCTCCATGGGAATTTCAAGATCCAACCGAGTACTACGTCGGTTGCTTGCGAGTCCCACCGACGACACTCCCGACATTGTTTGAACTCTCATGGTACCTCCAAGAGCCGCCGCCCGAGGAGCTTCGCTTGCCGCTCCGGAGAGATGTCTACAGAGACTTGCCACCAGGCAAAGAGCTCTTCTTCACCACCTCCCACGAGCTCCTAGACTCTAGATCCTTCACAATGGACATCTTGAGCTCCATCATACGGACCAACCCTAGCCTCACCTCGTCCACTGCCACGTCCCGAGACTCCTTTATCGGGCTATGGGACGATTGCCTCAACCGGGTCGTGTCAAAGTTCTGCTCCGTCGAGATGGTCATGATCCGAAAGCCCTTGGTGGCTACGGCCGAGGTGGCCCTGCAAGATCAGTGGCCGAACTTGACAGGGTTCGTAAGGAACTTCTGCTTGTGGAGGGGAGAGGAGACAGATCAGGTCCGAGAGGGTCAATTAGATCCATCCTCGTCGATCATAGAGAAGCTGATGTGGACATACATGGATCTTCCTTACATCTTAGGCTACTTTGCAGTCGGCCACACGGTGACATTCTGTGCGCTGAGCAGATCACAGGATGCCCGTGTTGTCCGGACTGATCTATACAAACTCGATCTGTCGTCACAAGCGGACCGTCTCAAGGCCTTGGTCCCGTGCTATAGGGTGGCCGGTCTACTGTCCCTTTTGGCCGATCGGTGCTTCGACAGCATGAATGCCAACGTCGTGAATTACAAGAACAGCATTTTCCCATACAGCGATTTTGAGAGGATCAATTTGGGGAACGGAAACGTCGTGGAAATGACGCCAAACATGGTGACGAGATTCTTCTCCAGCAAAAGAAAATGGATTGCAGTGAAGGAAATATACGACTTCCTGGATCACAGGGTTCCGCATGCGGAGTTCATTTGCCGCGCGTCGGAGAAAGATTTGGCGCTGGTGTTCAAGCCAAGAGGGTGCAAATCGAAGCCCGCTAACTGCGAGCAGCTGGTGGAGGCTCTCATGTACGTGACCAAAGCGCTGGTGGCGTTGCATGACTTGTCCTTCATGCACAGGCACTTGAGCTGGGACAAGGTCATGCGGAGGAGCGACGGCGAGGGCGAGTGGTTCATCTGCGGGTTCGACGACGCGACGGGCGCGCCCCAGATAAACCCGCACGGCGGCAGCGGCGGAGCGGGCGGGGAGGGAGGCGCGCGGGCCCCACGCGCCGGAGATGGTGGGGAGGGGGCTCCATGGGGTGAAGGTGGACGTCTGGGGGGTTGGCTATCTGGTTAAGACCTGCGGGTTGACCACGAGCGGCCTCCCGAAGATGCTGAGGGACCTGCAAAGCAGGTGCCTGGACCCGAACCCGGAACACCGGCCGACAGCGGCCGACTGCTACCACCACCTCCTGCAGCTCCAGTCGTCCCTGTCCGCGGCGGGCGGCGGCGTAACCGGCGGTGGGTACTGAAGAGGAGGGCCCGGTTTGACTTTGATTTGATTGGTGGAGATCGATACATACTCCAAAAGATGTGATTTTTTTTTTTCTTCTTTTTGGCCCTTGAAATTTCGCAACTTGGCTCGCAGAACCAGCCGGCGTTCTCTTTAAGAATTAAAAAGCTTTTTCTCTCCGACGGTGAGGGAAAGAAATCGGGTTTTCTTTTTTTCCATTCTTCCTTCTTCTTTTTCCGTTCTCAATAAAAACAAGCATCTGTCGCTTTCTTTCGTTTTCGTGGTTACATACTTCTTCGTCGGGGTTGGTGATGAGGCGAACACAGTGAGGAGTAGGTTGCAGTTTTGATACCTTAATATTGAAGTTTTGCTGAGATTCCGGAGCGGCAGATGGAGAGAAAATGGCGGCTCATGTCTCTCTCTCTCTCTCTCTCCCCATTTCTCTCTCTATCTCTCTCTCTCTGTGCTGTGCATAAACATGCTGAGCAGAGATCAGAGAGCGGGGAAAAGGGGTCTTGTCCCTTTGTATCCATCACATCAAGTCAATGTTCAACTGGTGTGGAACAGTGATTTTTGGATCTTTTTTCATATTTGAATATAAACTGGATTCTCTTGGAAATAGGGTAAATTTTTTTTCTACCATGTCTTTGTGATGTGTCGCAGTGCCTGTGAGTACTGGGCATCTCTGCAAAACTGCAATTGCCAGAGTGCAGCTTCTAATTAAGTCAAATCTCACAAATCTTATTTTAGAGCCAGTATATTTAGTATTTTTTTTATAAAAAAGAAATATATTTGTGAAATGACGTGTCGAGATTATGTTGGCATCCTTAAGTTTGTTTTATCCACTGACAGTTTAATTAGGTTCTTTACATATGCTTTATCAAATTCAATCTTATTTTCTGAAAGAACATATCTAGCCTAGGATTAGAGATCCTTACAATTTGACCGTTTAAAATATTGGACGCATCGGCTTATCAATTGCAATCAATGTAGGGGAGAGAGGATGAAACAAAAGCACACGGTTAAGTAACTTATAAGTCGTGTTTAAGGTGAAGGTAATTTGTGTGTTCAACTTAAGTAACGTTCTAGTCTCGAAGTCAATAAAATACTTCCAATTGTTTAAAAATATAAGTATATGTATTTTGGCCCGAAAATGATATTGGAATTGTCATTACTTTTTTACAATACTAAAATTTTTCAAGCAATCACTTGCATGTCATTAGATCCATCAAACGGGTGGGTTGGAGTGGTTTAATTGAGTCAAAAATGTTACTCAATCTTCCTCATAAGTCATTGCCTAATCTCATTGTGGATTCTTTGAATTCATTGTCTAGTCTTGCAAGTCATTGCCTAACTCATGTTTGTAGAATGCATAATTGCAGTTAACCTCAAGATCTAGGGATCACCTTACACAACAAACCTCAATCTTGCATACATACACTTACATCTGGAATATATTCTCTTTCGGTAATTCTCTCCTTTTATCAATTCAATTATTGAAAATCTATCCACATCCATCTATTCAAATGCTTACTTCTTCATACCATGGTATTTTTATTAGGGATGAATGGTTATAGGTTCGAAGTTTCAGATTTAGTACAAGTTCCAAGTAAAATCTCAAATATACCTGTTGGAGTAAGTTCGTTATTTTTAAGAACCTGGATACTATCTTGCGTACACTAAGACCTAGAATCCATCCTGTCATAGGTTCTAGAGTTGGTTTTAAGTTCTACTCAAGTTCCATATGTATTATTAATTAAATGATTAAATTTAATTATTACTTTTAATAATCACCACTTACTATAACAATCCATTAATTATTAGTTATATTTATAGACTCAAAGAATATGAAATATTAACAAACTAAAAGTCTTAGTTATAAAATGGAAGTTTAATAATAGTTCTAAATTATACATTCATCATCAAACGCTATGGAATATTGTAGGATCATGCGAAGATATAGAATAAGAAAAATACAAAAAATTATTTCAAATTCTAAGTTACAAGTTCTACTTACCTAGAACCTGGAACCTATCCATCAAACTTTGTTCTTCAATTTTTTAAATATATAACTTACCCTACATACTTTGGAACCTAGAACCAAACAAATTCCCAGAAGTCCAGTTCTTCGATTTCAAGTTCTACTCTAAAATCATGCTCACCCTTAGTTTTCACCCACATTATGAATTATGCAAACTATATGCACGTAGAGAAAGGCCATATGTAATGAGAAAGCATACTAAATTTCGTTTACTAAATGACACGCTAAGGGGGTGCATGATAAATCAAAATTTCTATTCCAAAGAACAATTTTTCTATTCCAAATTTGTTTCTAGAATAGAAATCCGTTTGATAAATTTATTTCATTTTTTCTATTTATGAAATAGATTTTTGTTATAGAAATATGTTTGAAATAGAAATCATAAGTAATTTTTTTTATTTGTCTATTTTTGGAATAGATTTGAGAAATAAAAATTATTCTCATCGTTCGTCCTTGCTATGAACTAGTCGTTCATCCACCGCCGCCGACTGCCAATCACCGTCGACCATTGCCGGTTGCCGCCGTCCGAAAGAAATAAATTTTGTATTGTTATCAAATAAATTTTTATTTGGGAGTAAAAATTTTGTATTGTTATCAAACATGTATTTTTGCTTAGAAACTCATCTAGGAATAAAAATAGAAAAATTTATTTTCTTTCAGAAATTAATTTCTGGCCTTATCATTCGCACCTTAAGTGATATTTGTGATATTGAGAACTTCTTATAAAATACACCACGCCTAGCATTCCTTTTATATATATATATATATATATATATATATATAGCTTCTTTTTAGGAAAACCTAACTCCATAAAGTAAGTTTGCTACAGATTCGTGTTTTCGTCTAGTACTGTACTGATGGATACTAGACAGATTCGGCACTTGAAAGAGACCAGCTGATTAGAAAGCATTGCAACTCTTTCTCGGATAATGGAAAATCAGGCATTTATGTGATTCACGCTTGGGCGGGCACTTGTGGAATAGGAATAAAACCGTGTGCACTAACGTAAACGTGGGTACATAAGAGTGAATGAATTTCTTCAAACAGGATAAAAGACGAGTCATCAGCTTTCAAGATTATGTTGAGCGGCGACAATTTGAACAATCAACATCTTAAAAATTCGACCATAGGCAACACGAAAGTTACAAAAATTATAATCCTCTATAGTAGATATAAAATACAAACGTTGTACTTTTTGTAAAAGGTCCCTGAAAACTCATTGTTCTTAGCAAATTTATCTATCTTTGATTTCATGCAATTTACTTCATGGCAACTATTATTCCCAATGTTATACTTTAAATTTCTTGTCATTTACTTTCTTGTTCAAAATCAACAGTGAAATTCACAACTTTTTGTCACTTTATACCGATCCATCTACATTCTAAAATGTATTTCATCATATTTTCTGTGTGACACTTTTTTGGCACGCCTAATAGGACATATCTCGTTGATTCAAGAAGACTACAATGGCAAGAACCAAATATCAATGAGGGTCCAATAATGTTGTTGGCAACAACCATCCGGTATCACAAATTGAAAATGAAGTTGTTGCACATTCAAAGTCCTCAACTGCTGGATGGGCAATAGAAGAAAATCTAACGTGAAGGGGGTTTTCTTCCAATGTATTTTATTGAAGGGCAGTTAATGGATGTTTCCCCAAATTCCAACATGGTGTCTATCATGGGACAATTGCTCGAAAAATAGCAAAATGATATGACTAATTACATCGCGAATCATGTGATGAATGTGATTAAGCCAAATTGTCATTAATGATGTGAGTGATACTTTGTCAAGACTAGGATCATCTAATCCATCACCACCATTACAAGTCAATCCAGTGGTAATAAGATATGTTTATAGCCTCTCTCAATTTAGTGGTGCTAACAATGTTGGTCATAGTGATCAACCCCAATAAGAACTACACAACAGTTTGGATCGTCTAAAAGCAAGGCTAGAATAATGACAATAATTAGGCTAATGTTGGTCAAAATAACCAAATTTGTAACAATATCATCTAATGCGAATATTCCTAGTAGGCCTAACATGCCTATTAACAAATGTAATCTGCCAATACCATGATAAGTCAGATCTATTGGTTTGTTGCCATGTTGTCTAAAACTGATATACTAATTTACTACCTAATTTAGTGTGTAACTGGGCTTGAGATGGAAATATTATTTCATATTTTAAAAAATGATACATTAGGTATCAATTGTTGATTTGACATGCTCTATCAATGCCATGATAAGTCGATTGATTGGTTTGTTGCTAGGTTTTAGAAGGCTATACATAGATGCGGCCCTTTGCTCTTTGAAAAAGAATTCATGGATTCGGCTTGCCAAAATATTACTTGAGAGAAATTCGAGGGCCAAAACTTTGCCAATTTATTTCAATTGGCAATTAAAGTGCCAAAGTACAAGCAACTACTTATAGATAGAGATAAAAGGCCCACATGAATACTTTACACAAAACGTGACACTAATACTGAATTATGAACCAAAGTATGAATTTATTATTTTTTTTTGTCGAAGTCAGATTATGAATCTAACCAGGATGAAAACAGTGAAATAAATGTGGCAGAAATGGTGCAAGACAAGCCTTACATTTGTTGACGCTTAAAGCTTGTCAAAATAAGTACATAAATAATGGCTAAGGTTAAAGACACTCGAATTTATTTGCTTGAGGCTTATAAATTAGATGAAATCTTCGACTGAAAGACAACCTTATTTAATTAAGCGAAGGACATGTAATGTATATAAGATTCAGTAGCTAAAAAATATTGCAAGTGGCACCATTCACGGAGCTATAACATAATCAATTGTGTTATTTTTAAGAAAACAATTCAAGAGGTAATTTGGCGATGAAAAATCACTTTTGTTGAATGATTGATGACTATTGATTATTTAATTTATAAAATCGAATGATTGATAAATCATTCCATTCTTTTTAAATAAGGCATACGTTGACACCAAAAATTGACTAACTTTTAAGTTATTATTGATAAGTAACAAATTAAGTCGATAAATAGTTTGGTTAAAATAGTCCATAACTTGAAAATTTGACAACACACGATACGAAAGTTATTGATGAGAGCATACATCAAGCCTTGTGAAGTTGATTGATGAAGTCATCTACAACAAGCAATCGAAACAAAAACATAATTGTCGAGTGATTGTATTTTATTGCCACTATTTTAGGATTTTTATAACTTTTTGTATATAACTTTTACTAGATAATATGAGATAATGGATAGTGTAACTTCTCGTAACCGTTAATAAGATTAGAAGGTTATTTGCTTATTTGAATTCAAAAGTTGTGACCATTGATAGTGGGCTATAGATACCCACATTGCACTCTATCTCCATCCATCACAGAAATCAATATTGCTTTGCAAATTTATTCCTATCTTTAATATTTTGCAATTTTCAGCACTAGCAACGATCATTTTCAACGTCATACCCTAAATTCTTCATCGTTTACCCTCTTTTCTAAAATCAACAAACGATCCATCACAACTTTTGTTGGTATATATCGATCCATCTCCGATCCGGAGGTATTTCATCACGTTTTTTGGGGCCAAACTTATTAACAACTCCAATCCCACATAAATTCGGGGGACAATAAGTCCGCAGAACCAAAATAGATACGATTCAACGGAGGACCACGACCAACCAGCGTCCTGCATTCGCCGATACGTGCGTATGTCTTGTCGTTGTGTAGAGATGTTTCTAAGTGACATGACACGAACAACTCTGCAGCTACGAGTTGTCAAGTTTCAGAGGATATCTGTCATGTAGGGAAGGGGGGAAAAGAGGAAGGGAATAGTAATGGTGGGAGGAGGGAGATGCTTATGTTGAGGTGGAGTCCACCTTGGCTACGTATTGCCTCGATTCACCGGTGCGGGAGGGAGGGAGGGAGGGAGGAAGGGAGCGGGAGGGGGCCATTGTTGCTGCAGAAAAGGCCTGCATTATTGCACTGCTTGTGTGGGGGCAAGCCTTTTGCTCTTATGTTGGTGGCCTCTCCTGTCCCCTTATTTGGGAAAATATTCCGTGTACTGCAAAAAAATATGCTCTGCTGCCAAAACCATTTCGAAGCAGATTTTTCCTCTTCTTTGTTAAAGACTATAACGAGGGTCTTGCTTTTCTTTGATGGGATGATATTCGTTCATTCATATCAGCCTTATGATGTGCCTTTTTTTAGGTCAAGGCATATCGGTCTTATGATGTTGGGTTCGAAGAAGCTAAGGAAATCGATCTTTGCTTGGGCATGTCTTGATTGGTTTAGGTAGATAATATATGTGAGGAGCACATGATAGTTTGACTTTTTCGATGGGGCAGGGTAATGATGATTTTCAATCAGGATAGTGGAAACGGGAATTTGATTGTTTATTGAGTTTTCCACTAAGCGAGCAGAATAGATATTCAAAAATCGGTACATGGAAACACTTAGGCTACGTTGATCGTCTGTATTTTTAATCACGATAAGATTGGATAAAATATGATATGAAATTCGGGGGACTTTGTTATATCTTGTCCACTATTTGGTGTTTATAATGATAAAGTCGAATATATTTACATCAAATCATATATATTGTTTAATGTAAACGTTATATCATGAATCACCAATTTTATAAATAAAAATTGTTAAAATTTCTCTTGACACTCTTATTAATTTTATTTTTATTTTATTTTCCTCTCTTTTTTAATTAATATATATTTTTATTTCTTTCTCCCCTTCCATCATTCTCTGATAAAATTTTATCAAATAGAAAACTGTACTAATATACTTAAAATACTAAAATTCCTAAAGTATGTAATCAACATATATTTTATATTTGAGTTTATATTATAAGATAGATTTAAATTCGAATATATAAATTAAAATAAGATTCTATTATTTTTTTATTTTGAATTTCTTATTTTGGAATTCGGATATTATTTATATTGAAATATAATTTTAAATTTGTTGATTTAAGAAGTTTTTTATTTGAGGAAAAACTTTCCTATTAGAGATATTAGAAATCCTATCAACGTTTATCCCATCTCTTTCATTAGATAATTTTATTTGACTTATTCTATCTTGAGTAAATACCAAATACATGATATGATAAATTTTATCATTTCTTGAATTTTATCTTGACTACCAAATGTAGTCTTAATGAATTTGAAAGAAATGATACTTAGAAGTAAGTACTTTGTTTGTATCTGACAACTATAAGAGAGACTACAACAGAAGTCTCATTGAAAAAGGGTACATCTATCTCATCGAAAACTTTATAATAAAAGGAAATTATTTAAAAAAATATGAATTTTCATTTATTTTGTGGTTTAGGGAAAGTGATTTCTTTCTTACTAGAAAAGGGAAGTCGGTTTTCCATAAATCGATTAATCTTTTGTCATCTAAACATCGAAAGTTCGAAAAACATTCTTGGAAGACAGTTCTCCATCAAACAAATAAACCTTTAATTCATTAAAAGACGAGAGCAAAACCCAAGTGCCAATGAGTTAATGGACGTGGCTCTAATGAAAAGAGGAGAGCGCCCAAAAGCCCATTTCCGCCGCACTCCATAGAAATTTTCTTATGGTTTATAGCTTCTTCGGCCCATGTAACTCTTAAAATCATAAACTAAAATGACATAAGATGAAGAACGCTCTTTTCTTCAGCATTTCATTGTGGGCCGAAGCCCTTCTCAGATTTTTTTTTTTTAATTCTCATTTTGTTTTGCTGCTTTTATTCTTTGAACCGATCTAAACAAGAATGACCATTGACCATTCTTTTACACAAGTCGGTCTCTTGAGCAGAGGAACTCAGTTGGGCTTAGAGGGTTTCCAAGACTTGCCTAATCCTGGCTTTAATTCTAATCACTTTTTGCTGGCAAGACTCATGCCCTAATCAGTCATCACGTTTCCCTTGTATTCGAATCCGCAGGCTCACGTCCTTTTCCCTTTGCTTCCAAGCAGATTTTCAGTTTTTACAGGTGTGGCGTGACAACAAATCCCAGCGATCCAGCCGAGTCACTCCCACCAAATCATCTCGAGGTGGCTCCTCCTCCGTTATCTTTCGCTCCGTGCGGGGGTCGATCTCCCACCGATGCTGCCTGCCACAAAGGAACGTGACAAGAGAAGAATACAAAGAGGGGAGAGCGAGGTCGTCGGCTTGCCGGGACGAAATCTTCGTCGCCACGCTGCGCTGCCAAGAGAAACGACAAACGAAATGCGAGGGGGATTTAGATTTTGCGCCACTTTGATCGGATTCCGTCGTGCGTGGTGTCCATCCCGTCGCGTAATTAGGGAGGGGGGAGGGATAGGATCTAGTGCGCTAATCATTCTGGTTATTCTAATCGACGACAGTAAGCAAATTACAACTCGATTTGATCATGTCGTTTGTCCCTTTATGCCTCGGCCAGATGCCTTATCTAACTCTCAAACCCCTACTGCCAACGCGATCATGATAGGGGGCCACACAGCATAGTAACCTACTAACCGTGATGGTGATTGGATCTCGACGTTATAAAGATATAACCATACCGTTATGTTTTGACATGTCAAAACTTAATTAGGACGAATATATCGATACGTACGTGCTGACGATATGCGACTTGACTCGTGCTTCGTGTCGACCATCTTATATTTGCTTCGGAAATAAGACAAGTAGTAGAAAAGTACGAGGCGATAGCAATGGCATGTTCTTTGAGAGAGAGAGAGAGAGAAGATTAGATTAGGTTTTATATCTTATCATCGCTATGATCAAGGGAATTTCCAACCGGATCTTCTTCATTTTCGCACTTCTTTTTCCAGGGTTATTTCTTTAAATCAGAATTAAACTTATTGAAATGCGCGATCTTTTGGCCTATGCCACGGGAAATCACATAGGACGGGAAAAGGATCGTCTTAAAAAGTTCAAAAGCAGCAAACCCTAAAAATGCTATTATCCAGATGCGCAATTTGCCGAAACGAATTCCTATTGGTCCGAAATTAAGGCATCGCTTGTTCCATCCATTAACAAATTAAACTTAGATTAAATTATTATTATTATTATTATTATTATTATTATTATTGGTCGGATATTATTATTATTATTATAATCGCAGGTTAGTAATGCCACTACGGCATTTTTGTTTATTCGCGACGCAACTACCGATGAAAACAAAACCGTCTATGATTTTGTCGTGTCCCAAGGCGTTGGCCTAAAGGAAAGAAGATCTCGTTTTGATGACAGAGGTAGAGATGTTGGATATCGGATGGAGACTCCTCAAGTGAATTTGTCATTTTGCTCACAGTGAAAAAAGAAGAAGAAAATCTTAAAAATGAAAACAATCCCGCACAGCTAAAGGTTAAAAAAGTTGTCTACGTTGATTCGAGATTTGATAAGTATGATTTGGAATCGTCAATTACACATGGTTCGCACTTGAAATTGTTGTTTTCTCGATCGAGTGATCCACGACAAATTCAACTAAATTCTAAAGGCGGTCCTGTTTCCACACCCTTCAATAATTATATATACTCTCATTTACATTAAAAAGACAAAAGCATTCTCAATCTTTCGATTGTAATTTAACATTATGGTCTCACTCATTTTTTTTTTTCTGAATTTACTTTTATATTTAGGATAATTACCATGATTAAGTATCTCACATTTTTTTTAGCGAATTAAAGAAAAGCTCTTCCTATAATGTCCTACATGCTCCGTGTTTAATAACGAAAAAAGATGGTTTTAACACATTATAAAATTGAAAAGTATCTTCTTCATTATTGATCTTATAACAATTTATCTATTTTTGGTTCCTCTTATTTCAAAAGCTCACTTTCTTGGTAAAATTTTTATTAACTTAATTAGTCTAAAATATATATCAAGTCTCTTTATTTACTATATCAAAGAACTTATCTTATTAATAAGATCATTTTATACACGTGAGATGTTAGAGGAATATCTAAGAATACACTAAAAACATTATGCACATATCTTTATATATATATATATATATATATATATGTATTTTGTAAATAGTTCATAAATAATATTAATTTCTATCGATCCAAAATAATGATATTTCACTTAAAATATCCAAAAATATTTACTGTATGCAATGTTTTGGTTTAATTAAATTCCATCTACTTAAAAATTTATCTATAAATTTGATCGGCAATGTAGAAAAGAGCTAGATTTGTTGGAAATTTCTCTTTTTGACAAAATAAATTCTTCTAGAAGCAATATAAAAACAATAAATATATATATATATATATATATATATATATATAGTGCCCTATATATACATGTAAAATCTACGATAAACAAAAATGAACACATTAAATTATTAATCACGGTAAATAAATCCTGCATAGATATAAAAATACTTAAAAAAAAAAGGAAAGTAAATAAATTTTGGACCACTAATATTGCAAATGAATGATAGATGGAAATTTTGTGTGTTTGGTAAAAATTGGGTGGCTGTTGTCGTATAGGAGGTGGAAACAGTGTCGCCCAATTTTAATTATAATTTCCCAATTAAAATTCGCGATATTTGCTCTCAAGTAGCATTCACTAGAGGACAACGGTTTAAACTAGATCAAGAGATTATTGACGACATCTGTAATTAGTTATGAGGATTATAGTTAAGTTATGAGGATTATAGTTAAGTTGGTCGGCAAGGTCGAAATTATAAAATAATCCAGCTGGATGGAAATTAAAATTTTTATGGGGGCATAATGAGAACAAGAGTGGTACAGATAATGAGCAGCGGAAGACAGTTGGGTAATCTCGTGGCATGGAAAATTTCCCCGAATAAATTAATTTAATTTAAATTGAATTGAATTTATAAAAAAAAGATTTTGTCGATTTTTTATGTGACACGATTAACAACAAAAGATGTCCACGTGATGCGGGCCTTTTGGAAGGGAGTACGGGAATGGGACTGTCATTGTCCTTACTTGTGGCGGCTGTGTATGTCTATATTAGTTAGCCAGAGTTTTTTTTTTATTTTTAAAAGCAAAAAAAAAAAAAAAAAAAGAAGTGGTGAGATTTTATTTTACTTAAATCGCTCCTAGTTGAAAGAAAATTATTCTTCGATACTAATTATAGGCTATAACTCTAAATGGTTATAACACTTCTTAATTTATCGAGTTGATGAAAATATGTTTAAGAGAACTAATTAATCAAAATCACGAACGTTGTTATTTACTGATATTGTAAAAAGCATGCATTGTTGGGAAATATAATTATTTGTATTAATCAAAACAATAATGTTTTATTCCATCGCTTTTTGTTGTTTTTTGGTAGTTTCTTACCGATTTCATTTCCCTTCTTTCACTTACTAATGCGCTCAATCTTAATCTCTATAAAGGCTTGTTCATGATGAGATTGAACGTTTTTGATAATCTTTGTTAAATAAATATCTTAAATATAAATTATAATCATTAAGAATTCACAATTTTAACTTAAGAATTCGTCCGAGAAATTTGGACTAAAGAATTATACATTAAAAGGAGTTATTAGAGATTAAACTTTAGGGAGACATAAATAAATGAACCTGAATAATAAATTTTCAGATCAGTTAGAATTCCAACCTCTAAGTTTACTAAAATATTCAAATCTTAAATGATTCTCCTAAAAAGGGGACACGCATGTAAACTTCTTCGATTTGAACACAAAAGACGGAAAAACAACAGTTTAGGAAATGTTGATAAGAATCATTAGATTTATTTGCTCCACATTAAATATATATTTTTTTATATTTTCTTCGAACAATATTACCACTAATGAGATTTTGTGAGGGCAATTTGGAACTATATAAATCTGAGGACGCATCTGAAACTATTTTGAGAAATTGTAACCCATATTGCATCATGTCTACAATTTTATTTTACAACATGGGATAAGAAAATAAATGCCTGGGCAAAACATGTGGGGTGAATGTATGGTACAAATGGTACGATACTTCTCAGATTGGCACATTTTTCTATTTGCTAAATTCCAATTTTTCAGAAGAGGCATTTCAAAAGAGTGCCATGATATTCTAATATTTTCAGATCACCACATATAAGTAAATATTTTATAATACTCACTTATTTCAAAATTGAAAAATGAATCGTATTAAATCAGATTCAAGAAATGAAATTTACTAGTGAAGATTTCTTTACTTTAAATTTTAAACCTCGAACTCTTGATCTCTATAGTAATATCTACAAATCAGAAAAAAAGAATTCAAATAGGTGTAGTCCCGCAAGAGAAGGACACCGATGCCATTACAATGTCAATAAAAGTAGTCTCGTGCATTCGATTTAGTCATTAAAAGTATAAATGCATGCATGAATTAAGCACTCGACATGAGTTCGACTCGACACACCATTAAAATCGAAATAATCCAATGTCTGGACCATTAATCCGGATCTACCTAGGAGAGAAGCATTCTTGTCATCAGCATATATCTAAAATGGCGAGTGATTTATCGAGAACATTAGGATCATTAGATTAGATCATGTCTGCTACATTATATGGAGGAATTCCCCTTTCGTTTACGCATTTACTTGCGGTGGAATCATTTTCCGAAGGTGGAGTGGAGGAATGGATTGGGTGGGGACTCGTGGCAAGGCAATGCAGACAACACCAAATAATTATAAAATCAGGGGAGGAGAATGTTGCCGCACAACACGACAAGCGCAACGACAATTGTCCCCAAGTATTCCTTGGCATTCCCTCTTTTTAGCTATTTATTTTCAAGAACCCATCCAAAAATCTCCCAGATATGTATATAATATAAGGCACGATACGCGAAATAAACAAGAAGAAGAAAACCAAAATGAGTTGCAGAAGAGTCGACTAGACTACAAGGGAAAGCTCTGTCAATCCTCAGTGGAGTTTAGCTTCTCCTATTCCCTTGAATCATTCAATTTTTCCATCGGGTCAGGATTTCCATTTGGATGTATGCGAACGTGGGTCCATCCAACTAAGCATATATTGTTACATTAATGGAAATTATTGGTTCTGATCTTTGATATATTTTATTGTGATGATGCATGTCGAGGGAGGGTCCAGGGCAAGTAATAATCACTCTCCACCGCCATTTCAATTAACTATGCGCATGCTTATCACCGAGGAGCACCTTTTTTTAATCCGACTATCGGGTTCTCTCACGACCGGACAAAACTTGTTCACCATTGAAAATCTTCGAACCACGATAGGGTTTCATTTTTAACAATTTTGTGCGGTCGGAGTAGCTCTATCTTTCCATAGCAGGAAAGGTTTGCTAGTGATCTCAAACCATCGAATTCGTATTCGCCCAAGAGAAGAGGCCCCAATCAAGACGGTTCATGATAGAAGAAAAGATGTTGCACCTCATTAGTATTCTTTAAGTAGTTTATTCTTTAATTCAAATTCTTGATTAGATTGATTTTGGGAAAAGGACACGAATAATCCTTAAATTTTGACCCACTGTACGATGTTGTCTCTAAACTTTTAATTTATTGAATGTAATTTCTAAATTTTTGGTACGTGTTTAATTTAGTCTCTAGACTATATGAATGTTCAATATTATCCCTGATTTTGAATTAATAAAATGACTACTTTGAATATTTTATTATAGTTCAAAGACTAAATTGAATTTATACCAAATGTTTAGGAACCGCATTAAATAAATTGTAAGTTAGAGATCACATTAAACATTAGTTAAAGGTCATGGACCATGTTGCACATTGAACTAAAATTCATGGGTCATTTATGTCATTATCCCATTTGATTTTCAAATACACATAAACTGCCTCGTATATGTATAATGAGTAGAAGTGCCCTCGACATGGTGGTAAGGAAAGTCATGACATGATTCAAACATGAGATATGCTACATTTGAATCAAATGTTTGGCCATTCAGTCAACCCCCTATCGATTTAATACTTTTATAATTGGTATGTTTCATTAATATATTTGAAACCACCGGGGGTTATCCTAGGGCCACCCTTCTCCTTTGGGAAGGGGCTGGGGAGTTCAATTCCCCACTTTCGAGGGGCTCGGGTTATATAGGATAGGGTGAAATAAAAAGGAATATAATATTTGATTTGGTTCAATTTGATTAATTGATTTTTAGTTGTAGTTAGTACCTCTAATTCTCACCCGTTTACACCCCGGGAAGAATATAGCACAAGAGGGATAAGTGTTTCAAAAGTTTTAAACCTATTACATGGCAGTTAATTCAGTTTTAAACTCTTCAACTTAATCAATTTAGTTTTAAATCTTTTGACAATATTCCAATGTCATGCTTCCAACTAATTTTGACTGAAAATCGCTGACGTGAATGCTGGCCAATTTCTATGGCCGGATGTTGATGCTAATGGAGACGATATTTGCAATTTTTCATAAAATTTGCTAAATTTTTATTATCTTTCCTGTTTTTGTCTTTCCTTTTTTACCACTGTTCATCTTCCCAAAAGGGCGCCAGCCATCATCAAGGCCTTGTCATCTAGGCCACCATTCTAGGAAGATGAAAAGTGGGAAAAAAAGAGAGAGAAAAATTCAAAAGAAATTGCAAAAATCATCAAGGCCTTGTCATCTAGGCCACCATTCTAGGAAGATGGATGGTGGGGAAAAAAGAGAGAAAAATTCAAAAGAATTGCAAAAATCATACATGGCAGCATTGCTCATGTTATATAGGACAAACGGCATTGATTGGATTGCCACCTTAGCAATTTCTTATTAAAATTGGCCAGAAAGATTACGTGGAAAAATCATCCACCATTCCAAGAAGATGAACAATGGGAAAAAAAAAGAAAATGAAAGATAAAAATGAGAAAATTCAGAACATTCAAAAGAAAATGTAAAAATCATCAATGGCAACATTGCTCATGCCATACAGGACAATCGACATTGATTGGACCGTCACGTCGGCGATTTCCAATTAAAATTAGCTAGAAGGATTACGTTGAAAAATTGTCAAAGATTTATGACTAAATTAGTCGAATTGAAAAGTTAGAATTATACTGACTGTTGTATAATAAGTTCAGGACTTTTCGAATAATTTCTCTTGACACAGGAGCTGATGTCAAAGCCTCTTCCACAGACCATATCGGGATAGGGAAGCATATTCCTTTTAAAGTTTCAATTTGATTTCAAGTTGTCGAAGTTATTTCTCATATCTCGTCCTCTAAGATGATTCAATTTTGAAGATTTTTTTTATGTGTGAGGTTGAAGCAGATGAAAAAACTAGGAATATTTAATGAAGCACCTATTCTCCAAAATGCAAAATTTACATCAAGGCAGGGTTACTGTTGGGTAAACTTTTCTACATTAAACAAGGACAAAAGGAGAAGGAAAAGAAAAAAAATACAAAAAATAGCTGATCTAGTACAGCTCTTTATTGGTTCTCATGTTTCTTGATCTCTTGCCCTTTGATCATCGTGACCATCATCGGTGCCAGTACTATCTGGCTACAGAAGACGTACCCTTGAAGGTAAAAGATATTTTGGCTTTTCCTCTGACGCTCTGTTTGTCCCTCTCCAACGTCCTTAAAAAAAACCCACCACTTCCCTTTTGATCTCTCGTCGTCGTCGTCGTCGTCAATGTCATCTTCTTTCCTTTGGCAGAGAGGATCTTTTACCCCTTTGTTAGCCGCAACTTTTCGGACCTCCAGATAGATCTCTCTAGTTGTGACAAATCTTCATCACCGAACTGGTTCAGATGTTCTCTGTTGAAGCCAGTTGGTGAATGCTCGGAGCGTGTTCATGTCGGCCCTGTAATGCTTCTGAGTGAACTCGAGGAGCACCGGCCAAGTGAAGTCCGGGTACACTCTCGGACAGGACATTGCGACTAGCTCACTCGGTGGTCTCACCACTTTGTCGCTCCTCGGGCACAAGAAGAAGGCGAGGGACTTCCTCGGAGTTTGGCTGTTCACCACTGCTCTGTGTAAACAGCTCTTGTATTGCCCGTTTGATAGAGCCTGTTGTGACCCAACAAAAAGAGAGAAATTAAAGTTAAATCAGCCCTTAGCCGAATAGATACAAATTTGGGGATAGATTTCTAACAATTGACTAGACAATGGGCACGAATTAATGCATATACTGTGAGACTTACCATGAAAGTGTCGCCGATGTTGACGACGAACGCGTTGAAGTTCGGGCTGATTGAACGCCACTCGTTGTCGACAAACACTTGGAGCCCGCCAACTTGGTCCTGGTGTAGGATGGTTAAGGATGTTGGGTCGCAGTGGGGACCGGTTCCTAGGGTGAGGTCCGGCTTCTGGCAAGGAGGGTAGTAGTTGAGCCTCATGATCGAATCGTTGCTTTCGAAGAACTCCCTGAAATGGTCTCTGCCGATTCCTAGGCTCATTCCTAGCAGCTCCATTATTCCTAGAGACAGTCTGCTCATGGCCTCACAATAGTCCTGGTACACCCTCCTGAAACACAAGAAAACCAAAATCATCATCTACACATAAAACTATTAAGAGTTATTAACTAATCTCTTCATAGATTGATGCTAATAAAGTGTGGGGGAAATTATGTTTTCTTTCCGACGACCGAGGAACATACTCGATTGTCACGAAAGAAATGGGCGATAGGTTTCGTACCCGGATTGCTCAAACTCTTCGCCCATGGTGTTCTTGAAGTAGTCTTCCACGACATTGGCCGAGCTTTTCTCGGCGGAGTAGCCGAAGGAAAGCGTTTCTTTCCATGGGAGCTTGGAAGAGAACCTGCCAGTGAAACTGCTGGCATATCCACAATGCTCACCGAGCTTCCTCTGAGCCCGCTGCTTCTCGCTGAGCGGTAACCCGAAGAATTTGTCCATGTACTTGTGAGCGTCCGATATGAGGCCAGCATCCACGCCGTGATTGACGACGAGGAAGAAGCCGTGCTTCCGGCACGCATCCCCCACGAGCCTCGATGCCTCCGCGGAGGCGCTCGGGTCTTTGGAGAGGAACCCGTCCAAGTCGATGAGCGGGACGGGGAGATCCGGGGCGTTCGCACACGGCTTTTCCTCGTCGGGCCAAATGAACTGTTTCGGGATGTCGGGTTGGTGCCGGATCACCGAGGCGTCAAAAACTAGATGTTTTTTATCCCCTCTGCCTTCATCTTTGTGCTGCAGAGGCATGGCCGGTGAGGTTTTACTTGTGAGGCAATCAACTGCCATTGCATTCAGGAAGCTATATACGTGAGCCGACTTTTTTCCTGTGCGGGGGAAATGAGGGAGGAGTGGGCGGGGGGTTATAAATTTGAGAGTTGGGATAAAAGAAAAGCCAAGGCCGTTTATGGGGGGAGATGAGTGCACAAAATGTAGGAATCTTTATAGCTCTCTATCTGGAGCTGTGTAAGCTGTTTGTTTGCAAACGAGGACCACAAAGAGAGTGAATTTGCATCGGTTGGTGCTTGTCAATTTGAAAAAAGGATTTTAGTAGTTTTCACACTATTGTATTGCCCCAATTTGATTCTAGGAGTCTTGTCCTTTCTGTAGTTGCCAAAAGAGCTTTTCCCAATGGCGTTTTTGGCGTTTCTATGGAGGAAAGAGAAGGAGTGCTAATGTCACCCTGTCTTCTATATCTGCCCAATCAAAAATCATTTTAGAATCAGCTACGCCATCCCAAGTTTGGCTCACACCAGAGCAAAGTGGCTGAAAAAAATGGGGGAAGAAATAATGGGCAGCAAATATTTTGCATCCTGCTTTTCACCATAAGAAATTAAAAACCGAAGCTTTTGTTGTGACGGTAAAGACAACGGTGAGTTCTTGCGGGGAGGGACTGAGCTGATGGTGATTTGGGGAAAAGAAGGATCCTCTGTTGAGGATTTTCTTTCCCTTTTACCTGAGGGGAATTGGAAAACCAAATTTTGATTGGGAGTCCGGGAACTTCTGCTCTTGGGAAAAGAGACAAGGGGAATGTCTTGGAGGAAGCTACAAGCTCTTGAGGCAAAATCACAGGACCTTAAAATGAGCCACAGAGAGAGAGATGAGGGTGATTGGTGCATGCAAGGAGGGACAATCTTTTAGGACAAGAGGACTCGGACAGAGATTTGTTCTGAGGTCTGCAATTCAGAATCTGCGCATTGCAGTTGCAGGCCTCGATACAGAGTGAGAGGCTCGACCTCTTAAGTTGGTCCGAGGGTTCTGGTCCTGGTATTTATAAGTTGAGACTTGAGATGATCTGTTCCTTGGGGGTGTTAATTCAGACACACGAAGGTTATTTCCGTTTCTTGCATATGTTTTGCATTCATCGCCTCGAGTAAATATGCAATTACGTTCCAATAATCAAGTCAATCACATGTGAAAAAGTGGGGCCAACAGCATAGGCTCACTTGGGATAGTATCATTCTCAATATTGCGATTGGCTCTATTCGTTATATCGGTAATCAAACCACTTTACACTATACTTGTGTTGCGACCAAAAAAGTGATAATATTTTGCCCTCTTCACAAAGCAACTTTTGCATATGTGAGTCCTTCTCACCTAAACAGAGTCTCATGTAGGCTAACCTTGGTTTACAAAGAAATAACAGCATTGAGCATTTTGGAAGCTTGCCAAATAGACTCTGTATGTAACTAAAAAGATCTATAGACATTATGACATTTTTACTAATTATTGCTACTAAGCCGATTGGTGTTGTCCATATCTGAATTACTCCATGAATATAACTATAAGTGCAATCGGATTATAATGAGATCGGTTAAATTATAATATTAGAGTTTATATTACTAAGTACATGAAACTATTAGGTATGATATATAAGGGAAAATACAATCTCGTCGAAAGGAGCAACATCACTTGAGACAAAGGCATTTACCAAATCGGAAGTAAATTAATTTACATTTGAAAGGAGTAAATCCTTCCGGATGAAGTAATTTCCTTATAGGAAGTTACCTGGAAAGTAGTAAATTTTGCCTAGAAACTAGTCGCATCACTTTATAGAAAGCGTGAAAGCAGTGGATTACTTTAAAAGGAGCAATTAACATTGAAAGCCGTAACATCTTTCACGTTCCATTTATTCCGCGAAACATATTTTTCAATAAAGTATTACTTATTTATTTTTTTATTTTCGGACATTTGAATTGCTTAGGAAGAAGAGATTAACGGAAAATATTTTCCTATGAAATTTTAAATTTAAGAAATGATTTTTTCTTTAAAAAAATCAAAAATCAATTTTCAAAAAATATAACTCGGTATCAACGCTTAAATCAAAAACTCTGCACTTGGGCACATAAATCCCAATACTACTCTTCGGCCCCGGCAAAAAGGCCGGGTCTTTGGTGCCCTGACCCAAGTCCATCGAGGCTTTGCCTTGGATATTGGTGCTTGTACCTAGGACACCAATCTTGGTAATATCGAGGTTAAGCATAGGTCCTTGGCACCCGTGCTAGGTCCATTGAGGCCAATTTGTTTTAAATATTCAAATTTGTTATTTTTCTTTCTTTCTTTGCTTTCCTTTTCCTTCTTCCTTTGCCAATCGTCAGGTTTTAGCAATAGTTGGCAACCAACTATAGGCGCTGGCCAACCTTATTGAGGTTGAGCCTTCTTGAGGTTGGCGAGGCTCAAGCTCGAGCTTGCTTGAGGCTAGCAAGGTCAGCCCTCCCTTGTCTCGTTGACCAATGGTGGAATAAGGAAAAAGAAAATAAAAATTATATAAAAATCTTAGTTTTTTAAAAAAAAAATTACAAAAAAAAGTCTATGTCAGCGTGGCTGTACCACGTAGGATTGTCGATATTCACGTTAGCAATTTTCAATCAAATGAGATTTTTCTCACCGAATGACAAAATATATATTTTAGTTCATTTTCAATTCTTAGGTAAACATAGAAAAATATTATTATTTTCCTGAAAAATAACTTCTTAGAAAATATTTTTCAAAAATATCACATTTTATGCGAAACAAATAGAACTCGAAATGAAATAATGTACCTTATAAAAAGTGTGAAATTAATGATTTACTTTAGAAGGAGTAATTTACTTCGAAAGAAGTAACAACTTTTAAAATGAATTCATTTTATAGGATAATTCACCTTTAAAGTAGTAATATGAGTGATTGGCCAATTCTTCATCTTGGTAATGTTACTTATTCCTAGCAAATCATTAACAAAATATAATCGTTGTAAAATACCTTATTGAATCATAGATGCAAATTAAAGTTCTTAAATTATGTTTCGTATCCATAAAATAATTTCCAACATTGTAGATTACCACGGGGTTCATAACAATTTATGTTTAGACACTTTCATAGACGGTGATAATATTTTTTGATCACTGATTTTTATAAGCGATAAATGAAATCATTTTAAGGGAAATATTTTTCTAATCATTTATCTTCCACGAAATGGAGCCTAAATATCCACACTCTCTCTCTCTTTTTCTTTTTCTTTCATTTATGGCTAAGAATTTGCTCTTTGAAGAATCCATTTTTAGAAAACCTTTCACAGCCTATCGCTTGTAGCCGGCAAGTTGCCGTTTACATATTAGCTTTCCAGCGATTCTAAGTCACTTGGCCCTCTTTAGTGACTTTGGCACTGGACGTTCCCAAAATGGGTACTATCGCATCAGGTGAATTCATCCTTGAACATCCTTTTCATTACATTTCTTTTTTCCAAGACACAATTATCCTCCTATATTACTGGAATCTACGCTATCTAATTTAATCTAATTTATCATATTTTGAAATGATATTAATTAGAGCCATACTAATTTTCTTTCCAGCTTTACTAATTTAATCTTAAACTTTTATATGAAATTTCAACATAGTCCATCCAATCAATTCTTGCCGAAAATCATTGACATGATAGTGTGCCACGTAGCATAATCAGTATTAACTGGACCACTACGTTAGTGATATATGATGAAAATTAACCAAAAGGGCTTTATTAGAATTTCGCACAAATATTTAAGACTAAATTGAAAAAATTTGAAAAATTTCGAATTGAGTCAGCATCTATGCAATAAGTTTAGAACTGATTGGATAATTTTTGTTGAAGTTGGGTGTCTTGGAATTTTCAAGCTTAGTGCACTTAATAAAAATTTAGCGTATGCACCGTCCAGAATTTCAAGCATTTGTAATTTGACTTAGTGGCCGAGTTGCCCCATTTCAGGCTATGCATGTCCGAATAATTTAATGTTATTTTTGGAAACTTTATAGGAATATTCGAACCAGGAAAGAATAAAGAGGCTTACCCACCCATGGGTAGCCCAGCTGGTTAGGGCGAACTTGGACTTCTTTAAGGTCTTGGGTTCGATTCCCCAGGGAAGCGCCTGTGATTCAAGTAGGGGGCCATGGCGGTGGGTCGCTGTGCTAGTCTTCCCCCGAGAATAGTCGTGGTGCGCGCAAACTGGCCCGGACACCTCGGTTACCAAAAAAAAAAAAAAAAGAGGCTAATGATAGGCATGTTAAAAATGGAGGAGACACTGTCTTGCCGTCCTGTCACTTGAAATGGTCGAAAATGAAGGGGGATTTCGTTAGAAGTCCTTTATCTTAGGTAAGAAATTCAATCAAGTCCAAAGACGTTTCAATTAGTGCAGTCCACTCCCCAATCATTTCGAAAAAAGTGCCTCAGCTTGATGCTGTCTATAATTGGCTCCAAGTAACCCGATGAGACTGACAAGAGAAAAAGGAAATGACAAATTGGTCCCTTACTTTTAGCTCTAATTACAAAAAGTATTATACATTTCGAAGAAAAATATGAATTTGTTATGAATGCTCTATGTAAAATACTCCACATGTGATGTGAAGCAGTTTAGGTCAATATAAAGGTCAAATTGTAAAGGACGTGGGTGTTACGACAAAAAGATAAAGATAAAAAAGTAGAAGGAATCCTAAATAGATTCTCATGTGATTGTACTGTACTAAAAAGTGAAAAGGCGAGGATGGGATTACATTAAATACTTAATATTTGGGGCTTAT
Organism: Eucalyptus cloeziana; assembly: GCA_014182715.1. Classification (NCBI taxonomy): domain Eukaryota; kingdom Viridiplantae; phylum Streptophyta; class Magnoliopsida; order Myrtales; family Myrtaceae; genus Eucalyptus; species Eucalyptus cloeziana. The sequence goes on from CM024644.1 coordinate 875,200, forward strand.
CGTATATATATTTCTGCATTATACGCAAAATTTTCTCTTCTTCGGGAATATTTAACATAGAAAATCCGTTTTTCCAGTTTTGGGAGTGCATGGTAGAAGGGCGATAGCTTTGCTTGGAGAGATACTAAGAGTAAGTCAAAGTCTGAACCATAAAGCTTTGCTTGGAAAATGTATTGATCAAATTATCTTATTGAGATATTCAGCAAATACTAATACACATTGGGAATATATCACCAATCAATTATCGGCTCAGATATCATTTGTTGGGAGTACACAGTAGAAGCTTGATATTATGTCTATTATATTTACATAGAGTTTATGATTGTATGAAATGACCAACTCAAACTAGTTGCACAATTCTTAGTTAAAAAAAAAAAAAAAACTAGCTACACAATTCTCTAATTGTTCCACTTAATGCAATCTTTTTGGGTCTAGAGGAAAGTTTTTTTTTTTTTTCATCTAATTGTGGGTCTAGGCTAAGGGCGCATTTGGGAACACTTTCTCCAAACCCCTTAACCAAATGCAAGTCCCTTTTAGCAAAACTTTTGGAAAGCTTTCGGGATATATAATTGCTTTTTGAGTCATGAGAATTTCCTAAATACAAACGCAATTTTTTCTTTCAATTTTGCCCTCATTCAACTTTCATGACTTCGAAAATGTTCCCACCTCATGCAATCCTAACGGTAAGCTAGTTTGGCATTGGCCAGCCACGCCAAAGGTTGTGTGACCTCAAGGGAAGCTTGGTTCATGCAACCTTAGGTGGCGATGCCTAGGTCACAAGAACCATCATCAGGGGTCATGTGACCTTAGATAGCGACCACAGACTACGTTGCCTAAGGTTGAGTAACCTTGGGCATCGCCTAGGTTACGCAACCTAGGCAACGCTTAGGATAGCACGACCTTAAGAGACACTAGTCTCCAGCTGATTAGGCTCATTGGTGACTGAATTCTGTCAGGAAATAATATGTGACTTTTTTTAATTAAAAAAAAGAAGCAAAAGTCCTTTTCAAAGTATAACTTTTCCCAAATGGCATTTAAGTCAAAATTACTTCTGAATATGGTTTTAGAATACATTTTACTAAACATTTTTTGTATTTTCAAAAACCTATTTAACCTAGAGGCTTTTGCATTTTTCCAAAAACTTTTTCCTAAAGCCAAACCAAACACCCTAAGAGGGAAGAGTTTAGTTCCTCCATTATTCTTTAACCATGGGAATTCACTCCACCCATGGCTGAGCAAATCATAGAAGCATATGTACATAAAGAGTACTTAAATCATGGATGTTGAAGTCCAACCTAAAAAGGAGATTGGAAAGAGTGGCACATGGAATTTGACTAATGGGAGTGGACAACACGTGAAAGGTGTAGAAGCTGATTTTGATACAATGTTAGAATGTCCAATCCAGAAATTTGAACTCATAAGTAAAGGAGACAACATGTATACAAAAAACATATAAATTCCACTATCAAGCGATCTGAGATTTTCAACTGTGAACTTGAAACCTGTTGGCCGCACTTGGTCAAAGTGTATACACCCTCTTGTCAAAAAGAAAACCAATCAATTTTTTGAAGAAAATAAAGGAAAAGAAATACAAAGTGATCTAAATTTTTGTCAACGTAATCAATACACACACGCACTCAACGACTTGAAGTGCCCTTATAAGTGAAAAACTAGTCATTCTAAACAATAACAGAAAAGGTTAGTATCTAAAGAAGAATAATGACATGACCAAAGATGTTATTGACCATTAAGTTTAATGGAGGTGATCCATCGTTATCCACTAACGAGATTTTTGTTTCCCCGGAAAAGGCCATGATCTTGCCGGTGGGTCAGGTGTCTACTGTCTATTTAGACTTTTGTGAGAAAATGGGTACAGAGACACAAAATTTTCAATTGGTTTAGCTTCAACATTTTTCAACAAAACACAAGAATATGCACATCTATCCCACTTATGTGGGCTCAACAACTAGTCATGGGCATTTGCCACCCGTCCCAAAAAGGAAATAAAGGTGCTAAATAATAAAAATATTTTGAATAGAAGTTAGAGAGAGAGAGAGAGAGAGAGAGAGAGAGAGAGATGGTGTCAAATCAAGATTTTATACACATAGTTTTGGAAAAATGGAAAGAAAAATGGTGGCAAGAGCTGGATTCATCTGTTGTTAAGAAGTTACGCCCACGAACGTTGACATTTCAATCGAGTTGATCAAGCGCACGACCAGCGGCGGGCCCAAGTGGCTGCCGGCGGCGTCCATCCTCCATCGTGGATGCTCGTTTTATGTCCCTGTCTATAGTTTATTGAAGTCCTCTTGAATTACGGTTTCTTTGCAAAAATTTATCTCGTTCGTGCCAATCCAAGTTCTACCTCGGCCACTGCAAATAACTTACCGCAAGAAACGCTCCGAGGGCCAAAAGAAAGAGAGAAACAAGACCAATAAAAAGTGACTTGAATAAGTATGTTAGGCCTGTACCGTGTCAAATTCACAGTAAAATATGTTTCATATCAAAATTCTTTTTCCCCTTTTCAGTTTGACCTAACCTTGATGAATTCTTTTCTTCATTCGTGCTTTCCCCCGAAAGGGGAGGGGTTGACTATCTGAGTACATCTCCGTATGTATATGTGCGTAGACGTTGACGTATCATCTCTAAAGGAGACGCTTGAAGCTCACCTATCCATGCGCCATCAAAACCCTAGAGGTCGGACATCCTTGTCAACCAACTGTCGAGTTGATACCTGATGAGAGGAAAGAGGTATCAACGCACAAGCTCTGCGCACGACGTTATATTTATTAATTAGGGGTTTAGTAATCCAAGGTCTCTGACAATTTTCAGCACTTCAACTAGTTCCTTTGTCAATTTGTACTTCAGCAACTTAGTGTGTCTCCAGAATCTACAAAAGGAGAGGAACCGCAGAACCAATCCGTAGGACCACTCTTCAGGTGCGTAGATATGTTGTGAATTATAATGTCAACAAGGCCATGCGACCTGTCCAGCACCTTCTCTTTATGTCTTTCAATGCCCATCCGCTTTTGGGGCGCATTATTCATCTATATAGTTTGGCAACTTGCACGCATGTCACCATTCAAGATGACATGTTAATCAATCAAGGGCAATGTTGTTGTTGTTGTTGTTGTTTTTTTTTTTTATCATCATGGTTTTATGTATGCCAAGCGCCCGCATACTTAATTTAGATTTATGGAACCGAGGCAAAATTTATTACTTTGATTAGTTTGGGCTTTCGGCAAGAATATTTAACAATTTCCACCGCTGGTGCAATAGATCATAAGTTAAAATGAAAACTTTTCACATATATCTCTCCACTTGGACCCTTGTTAGTGAAATGAACCTATTTGCATGATGATGAATACATCCGGAAAAATTGCATAAAGTTCTGACCACTGTTAAAGAAAGCTGTTCCTCTCGGAAGATGAGATTTCAAAAGGTGGGAAGGGAAATAGGGAATGGAAACATGTGTAGGAGCACTTACAATTGATTGAATAGGTTTTTGATGTTTGGGAGAATGAATAATTGATCCTTAATGGAGTTGCATGTAGCTCACGTACTTGGCTTTGTTTTTTACTTATAAAAAATACGAAGTGGCGAAGTATCAATGACAAGACTTGAACCTATAAATAATATCGGAGAGAGAGTTAACTTCTATTCTTCCCATTATATTAATTGTAAAACATATATCAAAATGCGACGTTCAAGATTAATTTAAGCAAAGATTAGGAACATATGATTTCTGACCAATCTTTACGTGGGAGGGAAGAGAAACAAACGAAACAAAAACCAATTCATCTCTCTTAGTCAAATCACATCATACAAAACCATCGCTATCGAACAGTACAGGCTTGGTTTGTTCCCAAGCCCGACAAGATCTTGTGGGGAATATTGATCATCTTGGATATACGTTTTGTCTAAAATGCCCAACAAAGCCATGCGCTCTTGTTATGCCAAATCACCTTTAACCACATTTTACTCTCCAATAAGCCAACACCTATAATCCCCACTCGCTTCTCTGTTGAATGCCAATTTATCCATATATAGCAACTTGCTTTTCCTAAGAATACTCTCCCTTTCTCATCTTTCTTGGACATGCAGTGCCAAAAGTGGCACGACTGAATAAATAAATAAAGGTAGTAGGAACTCAAGGTTTGGCAAATCTTGAACATATTTTTACAATACCCATCAACATATGTTCCACTAGAACTCATACATCCTTGAAGTTTTAAGTGTCTCTTTGTGGTCAAGTCTCTTTTGAATTTCCATCATTCATAGCCCTTCGGAATCCTCGCTAGAAAACAAAATGATGGGTGGGCAAGATTGGGGAAGAGGGAGACATTAAGGTCCATCACTAGAGGCAACTAACATGATGGTGGAGTTGTCACGAATTCTAATGCAAACTAAAGAAGAAGAAGAAAGAGTGACCGTAGGGACAAGTTGAGTTCCCACATCAGAGAAAAACATATTCCATGATATTGATAGATAGAGCCGACAAGGTTGGATCTCTCTTTTATGATGACTACTAGTTTGAAAGAAGTGGTGAGTCACAATTAGGACAAGTACAGTTCCATCCTCATGTCCTCTTATTATCCACTATGAGAAAGAGATTTCATAAAGAAAGGGTTTTCACGTGTCTCTGATCGACCATTACTTGGTTGGGATGGGGGGCCTAGGTGGAGGATCTAGATCAAGAGCTAAGCATTAGAAATGGGGAGCAAAGATAATCGGGATTTGATTTGATTCGGGATTTTTCATAGAAAATGGACCAGTCTCTTTTGTGGAAGTAATAATATCAATAGTATGTTCTCCTAGAGCTTTGGTAGGGGAAAAACCAATGAACTTCCTGTCTATCTCGTCGTGATTTTGCGCTGGTGTTGGAAATCCTTACACAGACACTTGGGCATGATTTATCCTCTCTTTCAGGTTGCATTTACACTCTCATGTAAATACATTTGAGTTTGGCTTTGATTCGGATATTGTTTTGGGATACGTTTCTCTATGATCCCCTGATGAGTTCATTCATGTTTAGAATGCTGCTGATTTGACCTTCACCAGAGGATGCTGCTGATTAGATCTTCACAATCCTCTGGTGATGCCGAGAGGGCTGTAGCGTTTTGTTGCAGTGGTGGAGCGATGGCTTGTTAGTAGTGGTGGCAGTCGAGATGGCGACGTTGATTTGATGAGAAAGTATGTGAAGGTGGCAAGGACAATGATAATAACAAACATAGGAGATGGTGGTACGGCGGTGAGCGACGGTGGATGGTGGGATTTAAAGACTTTAAACAAGGCTGGAGAGCAATAATTCAGAAATGCATTTGAATACCAATTTCAACCCAGTGAGAATGAACAGGCCCTGGGATTCTCAAGACCCCGGCCTAGGATCTTGCATCACAACTCAAAGCATTCTTCTCAAATCAATCTGACCAGGGAAAAAGAAAGTGGGGGAACTTTTTGCAGATCATCGGTCTGGGGGATCAAAAGCCACGTTTCCAGTTGTCTCAGTGAGTAAAAAGAATGTTAGGCACAGGTGAGTGGCCACTGCACATTGTCATGTCCAGGAAAAGAGCAGCAACTCTCCAAGGACAAAAAGCAGACGAAAGTGATTTTGGAGTTCTCTTAAAAGGACAAAAACAGTACCAGCGCACGAGTGGATGATGCGACTGGCGGCGATTCAGGCCGAGATTAAGAGATTTGGGAAGTGTAGGCGAGTCAAGTGGGCTCGGACAGTCTCGAACCGTCTCTGTTTATTGTAGTTGTACACTCAGATCCCATATTCGGAGGCCTCGACTGGCTGCCTCGATCATTAGTGAATTGATGGAGTCTACGTTAGCCATTAACAAGGAAGTACGACTTCTGCTTCTATCACACATATAAACACGAAGGATCACCACCCACAAATGTCTCTTTAAGGAGGGACCATGGCCATGTGCCTTAGAAAGTTCATGTACCATAGCCCAACCTGGGTGTGACTAGAAACAAAGACAGAATCCTTAATATTGGGTGTTTATGTACCATGTGCTGCCGTTGTAGGTATCAAACAATGAAAGTGTAAAGCCTCATCAGCACCCCAGGAGGCATTGTCTCGTCGGATCACAGAAAGCCAATGATGCATTCGACTTTGCCTTTCCAATAAAAGCTTTTAGGGATATGCACGCTACCATCTTAAAATTTTATTGCGAAAGTACAATTTAATTCTAAAATCTTCAAAATGAATAAATAAATCATAAAACTTATCACGCAAGTGCAATCGAATCTTCAAACTTTCAAAAAATACGATCAAGTCTTAAAATTTGTCATAAAAATGCAATCGATTCATAAAATTTTCAAAAAATGCTGTCAACAAAAGGACTTTATTTGACCGATTTAACAAGTTCTATGACTTAATTGCATTTTTTTTTTTTAGTTTTTCGTGACAAGTTTTAGAATTTAATTATACTTTTAGAAAGTTTTCGGATTAAATTGTACTTTGTTGACAAATTTTAAGATTTTTAATGCATTTATCACAAGTTTTTAAGTAGCAACTCCCCCCGTTGGTGTCACTAAGAAACTCGAAATTATCAGTTTGTTTCGAGCACAGGGGCTTTCATAAGCTCACAGATTTAACACCTAAGCACAGGGGCTTTCATAAGCTCACAGATTTAACACCTATCTTGAACAGGAAGGTACACGATTGAAGCTCGGACACCAAAATCCGAGATGCTGCTCCAGAGGATTAACATAGCGCTTCACGAAAGGTCGACGGATATGGATAAATAAAACCAGACGATATAATGGAAAAATAGAAATATACATACAAATACAGCTCACTGTCTTATATATGTATTTCTGCAATCTTGCCTTCAGTTTCAAGGACGAAATTCATTTTCTGCTTCTATAACGGAACAAATTGACAAACGGTATTACAGGTTTGCAAAGGAAAATTCTCTTCTTCGTACATATATTTTACATGGATTGCTCCCGGTTCATTTTCAGCCCGACCACTTGCCATGAACTCCAAATGGCGGAGACAGAGCATGCTTCAGATGTCGCTCCAAAAATGAGCGATTGCGTGCTCATGTTTGAGATGACTTAAGGTGGAAAATAGCGCAAGTGTCTAGCTTATGTGATGACCGTAGGCTTCTCCCTCCCAGTAAACTCCTTCAGCTTTGATATGGATAAAGCCAGATCTAGCAAAAATGACGAAATAAAGCATGATAGGGTTAAGAAATCCCGAGCATAGTAAAAAAATATAGGGAGTGGAATAGTCAGTCTACCAATTAGTGGTTTCAATGCAATCTGGGCATCCACATCATGTCTTGAGGCATCGGACTCAAACTGCTCTATGTAAATCCTAATCGTTGCACCCGCTGACCCAGTTCCCTGAAGAATTATAAATATACATAGATCGTATGTCAATTCTTCCAGACGGTCCACTTTTTATGTGGATGATGAAAGCAGCAGTGTGGATGACTACATACTGATAAACGATATATGATCCTTGATCCGTCGGTGAAGACAAAACGCACACCTTGCTTAGATACAACACTGCCATCCACCTACACAATTTTTATAAAATTCTAAAGTCTTTAAAAATCAGAATACAGTTTGAGATTCATTATTTAGTAAAAAGTCATAACCGGGTATATAATCATGTTATTGAGATGCTGAACTCACCGGATCAGTGTAGGTGAAGTCATCTACAAACTGAAGGACGTAGTCACCTATAACATAACAAGCTTTTTTAGCACTAATTTTGAGTAAGTATCTTGAAAGTTTTTGTTAGTTGGAGATCATACCATACTTTTCACCCTCTTTACTCTTAGAGACCAAATCCCTAAGGTATTCTACCATTTTGTTGGCTCCTTCAGATTCACACTCCTGAATAATACAAAATCTATCAAGAACTTGAACCTCTTGCACATGCCTCGGCGATGTACCAAGACTCAGAACTTTTGAACAATCAAAGTGTCAAGAAGAGACCCGGAAGTGTTAAAGCTCCTTTGGTGCATACCTCATAGTCATATCTAGAAAAGAAGTTTCTTCCATAAGTAGCCCAATGCTCCTTTGCTATATCAGAGACAGAAACCAATTGCTCCCCTGGTTTTTTGTCCTTGTTGCGGTACGCGAGTATAGAAAGCCAAGCCAATACAGCCCTACGTAAAGAATTTGAATGGCCCAAGATTGTTCGTGATATTCTAAATTGACGAACAAATGACAGCATCAAAGACAACTAGCCCTCAACAAAGAGCACACTCATACAAGGATAAAGTCGCTATAAGGGAGGTCTTAAAGAAATTGTGAGGGTAGTTCTTCCAATTAAAGGTGAAAAACATAGGTTTCTAAGATTCAACAGCAGGTAGAGGCTTGTCCATTGAGGAATCTCAGAACTGAATTAATTAAGAAATCTGCACGACAATAGTCAGGTCTGTTGCCATCCTACTCTTTCCCTTGGGAACAAAGCAAGTGTACAGCAATCAAAAGGAACTTGCACACCAAACACCTGTTGGACCAATGAGAATTGACAGAGATATTGGAACAAATGTTACCATGGCTAAGACAAAGATTTTTTGTGATTTTGTCCAAAGAGACTACTCAGAGAGGCCATCTACCAAAGATTCATTGCGCTGTTTCATTAGATGCAAAAAGGGAGAAACTCAACCCTGATGAATGGACAGCCAAATTGTTTGCCTCCTTGGTTGGCTTGTGGTTATTAAATTGGGGCTTATATTGGCACCATCATACGGTGATATATTAATTGGCTCAAACAAGCCATACTTACATCCATAGCCAAAGCCAAGCTAGAGACATATTTTTGTTTTATTATACTTATTACCAACTTGTTTAGAACTAGCTGGGTTGGGACTAACTCTCAGCTTCCCCTATTTCCTAGTTCGCACAAAGAAAGTAGGGTCATCACTGTCTTTAGAATCTGATGAACCCAGTACTACGTAAAATGAACCATAGCCACCAATTTGGAAGTTCACATCCATGTTAGAGGTGTCAAAAAACGAATAAGGACAGGAGAGAATAATAAACAAGGCTGAACAAGAAGATGAGGAGCACAAGACCAACTGAATAAGCAGCAAAGAGAACAGAAGGAAAATCAATTAAGGGGCCAAACCATCGAAAAATTAAAGCTGTGTCACTAGGTAACTATAACATGCAATATAAACATCGATACAACTAAAGGGAAGCATTACCATATACCATCCTTCTCACGTATATGATCTGAACCTGTTCCAAAGCTCTCTTCTCCACAAATGGACAACTTCCCTGCGTCCATCAGATTTCCAAAGAATTTCCAACCTGTTGGAACCTGGAGGTGCGAAGGGTGGTTCATGGGGGGCCTAATACTTTAAACTTTATATACAAAACCATAACAAGGGCACTAGTGTTTCCAAAATTTAGACCTCAAAGAAAGGAAGATTCAACTTTTGTGCAACCCGATCAAGCGCACCACTTGTAGGCATTGATCGAGCAAGTCCCTGCAATATATCACACAAGAATTATATCACTACAGCTGTCCTTTCTCTTTGGGAGGTGGGGGAGTTCAGAATAGAATAACTCAAGACAAGTGAAAACAGAACCTTAGCACCATTGCGAAAGTATGGAATCGACTGTTGAGCATTGGCAGCGATAATTGCCACGGAGTCTGAAGGAGTAATGAAAAAACCTTTACCAAGAATCATATTTCTGTCCCCATCTCCTGTACAATTATAAAAGCGCTCAATATGGACCTCATACTAATATTGCAACATAACATTAAAAACACCTATCAACAAGATAACAATATTTTGTATATAAACCTAAAATACGCATACAGATACATGATATCAAAACAAAAGTTTTTCAGAACTATTCATTCAATAAAAGGAAGAAAGGCTCAACATTTTCCCCCTTTCCTTTCTAAGAACAAACCTTGATTTAGACCAGATCTATCACATCCAAATAATTAATAACCTAATCCATAGGCATATATCATCATAGCAAATTGATGAACATAGACCAATCGTTTAACATACCATCACTTGCAGCTCCAAAATCAGGTGCATTCTCACCATACATAATATTCACCAAATCTTTAGCATATCTGCACATTTTGGGACATCAATTATGTTGAATATTACATGAGGATGATTTCCTTATCAATATTGATTCTTACGTGAGATTGGGGTCAGGATGACCATGCCCAAAATCTTCTGAAGGAACTCCATTTGAAATTGAATCCTTCATGAAATGAAAACAAGGTATCCTCAGGAACTTGAAGGGACACTAAGTACTTAAATCTAATGACAGTCAATGACCAACTTATGTACAACACATACCGGACTAGCGCCTAGCTTGTCCACAAAGATGGGTTTTGCATAAGCACCCGTAACTGCATGCATAGCATCAAATATAAACCTAAAAAGTAAAAACAGATGTGAAATAGTTTGATGCTGCACATCTATACCATGCCCATGCATGTTAGGTATCTACAGTACTGAGAAGTATGAATATGCCCATACATGAGGATTAACATAAGTTTCACAAAGAAAACAGGGATATAAAATACTATGGCAAAGATGAAGCCACCAATATCAAAAGAAATTTAGTTGTCATGCTCCTAACTCTGGAAGGTTGCACTCATAAGAAATATGTACTACACATACGTATGTGACATGGCTATTTTGCAGCTTCATGGTGCGAAATGTACAAGTCCGTAACTTTAAACAAGATCCTCCAGACATATTAATGTGTAAACCACGCAGTTCTGCAACTGAAACGATTAACAGCCTGGTGTAGACTGATCTTTTGGTCTTTGACTTATACTAACATTTGTGGAATAAAAGGGCATTAAATGGAAACGCTATAGCAATTCCTCCACATGTTTGGCCACAGGAACAGAATGAGCTTCCACTAAGAGCTATGCGAATAAGATTCACACTGACACATCTCAGTATCATATCCGTGCATGGTGGGAATAGTGGGGATCAATTGTGAGGAATGGTAAAATGGCAGGCCTCTCACTTCACACTCCTCACTTTCCATTTTCAGTGAAGTCCGACTAAGAGACGTAGAGTCTCTTATCAGCCTCCTTTAGTGACAGAGGCATTCAACCTTCTTTAGACAGAGAAGTATGCTAATTCTTATCTTGTACAACTGTAGCCTCATTTTACCTGTTTATTTTTCCTGTCTTTCTCTCTCGAACTACAGTATAACTTTCAGGATTTTAAGTCCCCTTCAAAGTTAATTAAATGATAGACTGGTGGATTAATACCATGAGATAATGAAACCAATGCAACCAAGGGTAGGCTTTTCTTGTGATTTCACTATGAATGTATGCAAGGAAGAATACAGATTTTGGAAATTTGATAGAGCTACTAGATTGGCGAGCATTAGATTTTTCTAACGAACTAACTTTCAGATGACCACAGGTTTGAACATTTTGCATACTTCTTGAATAATATTATTCTGGATTGATAGCTCCTTCACTCCAATTTGACTTACAAATGGAGCATGGTATTGAGATTGTAATCAAAATTCTGATTGCCTATTTCTGATTATTATCTCTATTATTGCACTCCAATTGTTTTTTTTTTTTTTCCCATCAACCAAATCTGCATTGGCTAGATGTAAGCTTGCAGAGAGAGCAGTAATGAAACATAACATAATCAAATGGCTTCAACAACCTTACAAACTCAATAAAACAGGAAGATTAATTAAACAAACTTCACAGAAGACATATAGACATATCCATACCGGAAATCTGGGCGTGACACAAGAGTTTTTATCAGTTGAAAGTCAAATACATTCTGCAAAAAGCACCACAGAAATGATGATGTAGTTTCAACAAGAACTATTTCTTTAAGTATTAAGCCAACTTTTGTCCATACCTCCATAAGCTCAAGATAATCAGAAACTGGATTAACCACTTCAACACTAAAATTTCCAAATTTTGTAGTTCCAAGCTGTGAAAGGTCAACATCTACAATGTCTGCCATTTTAATTTCAGATATCTGAAATTGATAAGACAAGTGCAGATTCCATTATGCCCAAATAGATGTTGCCTGAGATAGATTAAAGAAGATATACTGTGCAAACTTGCGTAAATAGTCTACATTACACCTACTTTTGCCAACATGATTAGATCCTAAATTTTAATAGGATTCACATTATTATTTTTTCACTAGATGAATTTGCAGAAGCAGATTTTTTCTGACAAAAATTGTACATTAACCCACTTGGAAATTGAAGCATGAAAATCCTAGTAGCTGCACGTCTGTGAGTGGTGCATAAGATTCAATATAATTCCTTTTGGAGTTTGACTGTTTTATGGAGCAATAAGTCTGATCGTGTCAAAAGAGCACCAACATGTACCTCCAATAAGCATTTCAAGCATTTAACATCAAACTTTAACTATTGCCAACACCATGGTCCTCATTTGCAATTAACAACCTGCATCTATTTTCACGAGTTCTTTGAGGTGCTCTACCAGTAGACATTCATCATATTCTAGAAAGTTATATAAAAAGAAGAAGAAGAAGAAAACTAGGTCCACAGAAAATAGACAGTTGGTAGATGACACAAGAATTTAGAAGTTTAGGGCTTGCTTGCTTAGAGTTAAGTTCACTTAAGAGGCACTTTTATGCTTCCCCTCCATAGTTTAAAATATACTGGTCAAACTTTCAAGTGTTTAGGGTTATAAAAAGTTCAAAGCCCATCCTCCACAAGATTAAGCACAAAGTAAGTAAAAAGTAAAAGTCTGTCCATGCAAGTTTACCCATCTTGAACATGCATCTCAGCCCTTGCAACTGTGTAATTTAACATGTTTCATTAAAGGGACACAGTCAATGCATACTTTTGAGGGCCAAAGGAGAATCAATATTGTTTAACACGGTAATACATGGGATTAAATAGGAAAAGAACATAAACTGACCACTGGAATAGAACACACAAATCAACCCCTATCTCACAAAGTCAATGTGCTAATTTGGTAAAGGGGTTGACGGAAGAATGATAAACAATGGGTATCCTCCAAACTGATAATTCATGATACTCACAGAAAGTGTGTTTCCATATATCTTGTCCGTAATCGACTCAGGTGCAGGTTGTCCACTGTTGTAATTAAACTGGCAAATGTGGAGAGCAAGAAGGGAAATATCAACAAGAGATGACTTGATGGCAGTAGATACTAACACTGTCAGGGTGATCATTATCCTAAATATCATACTATATCTACCGCTGAATATATACAAAGATGAATTTTGGCAGGCTGTCCATGAAGATGCAGAGTCAGAGAATTTGAGAAAACGGTAATGAAGATTAGCACTGTTAGAGCATCACCCAGCCATAGATTTAAAAATCACCTTGATCCCCCAGTCATACTCAGGCCCGCCTGGATTATGACTGGCACTCATTATAAATCCACCATTGGCCTGCCGAAGTCAAGACATTTCAGGAGCTCCATTCATATAAAAGAAACTTGGAATCAAAGACCAAGAAATTGATAGCCCAGAGGAAGCATAAGACATTATCACCTCCCTCTTTCGTATTACAGCAGAAACAGCAGGCGTTGACAAAATGCCATCCCTGGGTTGGTGGAAAGTATCATTAAGCATTCTTTTCAGAAAAAAAGGTCCATTGGCAAAACAAACAGATAGACATAGAGACAGCGAGAAGAAAGAAGTCCAAGTTATAGCCAAGGGTCCAACGTAGGTTGCTACTTCTTTATAACCTAATTTTTTAGCAAAAGAAGCTAAAAATCATGACAGATCAAGTGCATTAGTCCTCCATTTGCCACAAGCAGAAGGGCATGATATAGTTGTTTCAAAATAACGGTGACGCAAAATTTTAAGTTGTTAAAAAAGATAAGTCAACCCCTAGCTCGGAAACAATAAAAGTACAGTTTAAACTGCGATAACAGAAAGCCACAGCCTAGTGCATGACCGAGAAGATATTAGAACAGAGCAGCCTGAAAAGGCAATGGATTCTGTTAGATGAAACTCCCAAAAAAAAAAAAAAAAATCTTAGGTTCATTTCTGCTGTGATGGAATCTTCCCGAAAAAGAGAAAGCCAATTGTGGGGGAGAATACCACAGCTCATCATTATAGTTATCATATAATGCTCGGTACAAATTAAGAGACTTACTGGCCAACCAAAATTTTGCCCACACCATTTCCAGCTGCAATTTTTATTATTATCTGCATTTCATGCAAAACATATCAAATGGAGGTAAACCGTCTGAGGTAAGAAGGATCTAGTTTATTGAAAACATGAGGAGCAACTAAAAGGCAAATAAGAAATATCTGTCACAAGTAATGCTCAGAATATGAGTCAGCACCTGTGCAGCTTCCCTGTTGAAATATCGGCCATCACCGCCTAATACTAGTACCCCATTCTTGTAATCTTCAGGTGGCAATGAATTGAATAGTGCCTTCAATTCAATGACGCGGTGTGAGAGCAACAAACAAAACAACCAAGACATTCACTTTACAAAGATGAAGCCAAATTTCACCTGGATCCAATTGGCAAGGTAATTTTCCTGCATAAAAACTTTAACCTGCAACTCAATCAAGGGAAGAGTCAATTAAACTAAAACCAAGAAAAAATAGATCATTTAGAGACCTTAAACATATACCATGCATATATGATAAATTATAGTCACCTATGATCCACTTTTAGATTAAATATTGCACTCAGATATGAAAAGGAGCAAGAAATAGAGTCTCGCCATCTAATTTCACCATCATTCACATGAAACAAGAACAGGAACATCCATGTAAACAACAATTATAACGATCTGTATGACAGACACAGAAAGAGAGAAAACAAGAAGACGAGAAGAATCGACCTTCTTCCGAAGACCACTGGTTCCGGTCTTTTGGCCCTCGATCGGCTTCGTAGGAACCGAATTAATCTGGACCAATTACACCACTAACAGTATTAGCCACCTCTGCATTAGAAGACGGCTAAACATAGAAACACTGAAAGTCCAAATTCAGTGATCACACAGACACATCCTACGGCATGAACTCTCCGCTCGTCACCAAAACAGCGCAATGGCGAAAAACTTCACGCGAGCGAGCCTACCCATTTCCGAACAACTGAGAAATCCAAGCTAAAAACGCCGACTTTCGAGCACGAAAGAGGAAAAGCACCGACCTTGATGCCTTCGGGCTCCGCAATGGCGGCGGCAGAGGACGACGCCCGGACCACGAGAGGACTCCGCGGTGCTCTGACGGGAGTAGACTTGGCGGCGGCGGCGGCGGCGAGCTGAGCTGCAGAAGAAGAGAGGACGGAGGGAGACGAGGAGACTGGACGAGGGAAGGCGACGACATTGCCGGCGTTCGAGCCGGAGGGCTGCGCGATCTTGGCGCGGGAGGAGTGGAGGAGGCGACGGCTGTGGTGGGGCTTCAGAGAGAAGGCCATTCTTGGATGACGGGTCTCTCGTTCTCGTCCTTCTTTATCTTCTTGAGGAGCGCGCGACCGTCACAGAGAAAGAGAGCGAGCTAAAATAGCATCGAAACTAGGGAGAGAGAGAATTCAAGAATCGGGAGGATCTTGAAAGAAAGATCCCAGACGAGAGAATGAGCGAGAGAGAGTTCTGACACCAGTGGGAGTCAGCGAAGCTAGGAAATCCATGGCTGCCACATGTGCTTAGAGAGAGAGAGAGAGAGTAGAGAGAGAGTAGAGAGAGAATGGGCTTATCTCTACCTCAACCTTCTCGATCTTGCCACGTGAGGGAACGCGTCTCGTTCGCACACTTGTGCCCGCCATTTGGCTTTTTCTTGGATTCGCGCTGATAGGCAAGATGCACGTGAACCAAAGATCATATTTTTATCGTACGAAAGCAAGAACAAGGGAGATTTTCCTTTTTTTGAATGTACTTGTCTTGAATTGCAGCGAACAATGCTTCATCTTCAACGCCACCGCCTTGCGATGGCTTAGTTGGATAAGCATTCCCATGACATTTATCTAAGACGAAAGAGTTCGAATCTCGCGGATCGCATGGGATCGTAAGCACAACGTCGGGGTGGTGGATCCTCCGCTAGTGTCGGGTTTACCCACCGGCTGACGGCTGTATAAGATTTTCTGGGTATCAAAAAAAAAAAAAATCTCGTCTTCAGCTTAATTAGGAGATTTTCCTTTTTCTTGATTGTACTTATTCACCATGCCCAACAAAAAACAACACCAGATTAAAGAAGATTGCTTTTTCTCTCCGTTCTAAGTTCGAGTTATTCGATTCTTTCATTTAAAGTTTTAAGTGAATTACGTTCTCATCGATAAATTCGTGTGACGACTTTAGAATTCCGGGCACTATAATGTGACTTTGTATGTTAATGAGTGTGACCTTCTTGAGGCCGCTTTTCCCTTGTAATTATTCGATTATAGGGCTTAGCCAAAATGTGTTGCTCAAGTTCACTCTAATAATATGATAGGTAACTTTTTGGTTTCTTTTGATTATACGATAATGTAAAATAATTAAAAAAAAAAATTATCTGATTGCAGATGAATACCATATTATGCTTGATACACCTATGATAGGATTGGAAAAAAAATACTGAAAACGGAACAAAAAATTCCAAATCAATTGTAGTAGCTATCACGGCCACTATTGCCATTGTCGTCCAACCACGAAAAAACGAGTCCTTTCTATTGAGCAAGCAACCTCCCCCATTGAAGCCTAGGAGGCCAGTGGCCACCACGAGGGAGTGCGATCTTCGATCAACCATTGCAAGTGGCTGTAGATTCGAGTTGTTAGATTTATATGTGAGACCCAAGAGACTCAAATGACCATCGAGGGTGGTTGGCAACAAGCAATCATTAGGCAACCATCTGCAATGGTCGTGGGTTGAGTTTCAGGAGACTCAAATCGCATGGTAGTCACTTGAGAGTCATGACCACTGTGCGGGCGTCACCAACGGCATTTATGGCGGTGCCTATGACGTGCAACAAGACATGGAAGCCGCTATCTTTCTTTTCTCTTTTTATTATATTTTTAAACCGATCTGGACATAATCTTATCTCTCGTTAGGATTTATTTTATCCCGACAATTTCGAATTTCGCATTGCACCAAATACCGAATAAGATGACATGCTATCATATTCAAAATTATATCCACTTTACATTACACAACTTTAAGTTTTATGTTAATGAATTCTATGACTTTCTATTCTCCCAACTAAAAAGGAGGACAGCTCAGTAATTTTCCACAAGGGAACATTAGTCGAGGGCATCCTTAGCTAAATGCATGTGACTCTTAAACTCTACAAGAGAACTAGCTTTTGCCTTAAGCCATTGAATCCTTCAAGAACCGATCCCTTCATCACTCTCTTATAACTTCTAAAAAAAAATCACATTTTTTATATACGACCCTTCTGATCTTTGAATTTGCATCGGGCCTAAAATCAGCGATAACACCTAATCCACTTCCCTCATGGCTCTCCAATTCCAAATGAAGCGTACACAATGTTTTCAATTGCTAGGTTGTAATTTTTTAATAGGATGTATTTCTCCAAATCTCCTGGTTATGTATTTGTATATCAACCGAAGCAAATCATGCGATGGAATGTGATTTTATAATGAAATGTATGTCTAAATCTGAGTCTTATGCATTGTATTTTGTGTTTTATTTTTGCACGATTTATCCTTAATTAGGATATATAAAGCAATAATCATTAAAAAGGGAAATAATTTTAGTAGAACTTTTCTTACTTTTTGTCATGAGTAAATCCAATTGTAATTAGTTTGAAAAAATAAAAATAAAAAACCAGGCCCTAACTATTATACACATGATTCATCACTCGGGTAATGCATATCCAACACAATATTTTTTGCATTATCATCTTAAGCTCCTCTTTTTTCCGATCGAACCCATCTTATAATGCGAACCCTATCTTCACAAGTGCTTTAGATGGATGGATTTGAAGATACTCTTCATGCAGAGATTTTTCCTAACCACGTCACAGTGTTAGTAATTGAGACGGGATGACATAACTTCACCCAAAACTTTTAATGAATGACAAAACTTTTGAATGGGCAATCGCTTGGTATCTAACTTCCTCGTGAGCATTCAATGGATTCACAAAGGTCTAGGATCAACCCAATCACGGTACTTGTTAACTGCAAGGGCTGCATGCCATCTCCGGTCACCATGCATCGTCATCGGCTAATGTCTTCGCCCTTTTGATTTTCTTCTTACGGTTCAGCTTTTCAATTCCATCATTTTCTTTACCGGATGTCTTCTGATCTCCGCCTTCTTTACGTGTCTTCTTCTTCTTCCTCTTCACTGGGAGCGTTCCTTCCTCGTCTTCAAATTGGTTTTCATCTACCCTCCGCCTCTGGGCCTCATTTTCCAGCACATCTCGTGCATTTTGGACAGGCTCTGCTCAGGCATGTGCACAGTGAAGATTCATCACCAAAGTAAACCACAAATCATTGAAATTTAACAGCTAATGAAGAAAATGTGACCACTTCTCGAGACATTAGATCAAGCTCAAAACGTGAAGTCCAGGATGTGCGATTTAATAGAAGCGCATTTTGGTTTAGCTGAGGAGTAAGAAGTACAATCGACTGTAGACAACTTGTGTTCTAGATCAACTTCCCTCTGAAAATTTGTGGAGACGTATATCCAAACGTAGGACAAATAATTACTTGCCACTCAGAATCTAAGCAATAAGCAGAACCAAAAGACAGAAAGAAGTTTCCCCAAGCCAGTACAGCACGTAATGAGGAAGTTACCTTCATCAGCAAAACCAGAATCAAAGAGGACACTGTTGAGGTGCTGTTTCAAAAAGACCTGTGCGCATTGATGCATACTAAATCAATGACCAAGTAGAAACTGCCATAAAGATACTATTGACACTCCAATCCAATTTAAGGCATAAGGAATCATAGGGATCACAACATAAGTCAATATGAGGCCTAAGTAATTAAACGAAAAGATATGTCCATACAATTTAGTACAATAGACAGGAAAGAAATTGGCAGATCAATTTAGGAAGAGGGGCTCTGAAGCCAAAGAGATGCAACAGGCTAATGGAGATTCTCATCTTTTGTACCAATAATAGCCTCTGTTCTAATAAGTCAAACTTCCCTAATGTTTAATACCGCCAGTAGATTACAACAGACATGTTTAGCATGGAGATTACCCAATTTTTTTTCTTTTCCAAAAAAAACCTTACCTATTGTCATCAATTAAATCCTCCAGACAAAATGAGATCAGTGCTTCTAATGGCAAAAGCAAGACACCACATCCATGCTAATTTATTAGGACACTCTTCAGTCAATGGATATGATGAATTCATCCCTTCAAACTGTGATGCTAATCTCCCTCTTTGATTCCTATAAAACACTCAACTTCAGGAATTGACTTCATCTTCTTCCCCTTGTGAATTTTCAAGGAATAATCAAACTACAGTTGCTACACTCTCAGCTACAGTTAATGCCCTCAACCACAAAGCCATGACTTAAAGTTCCCCGGAAAAGCTAACATTTTACTCGAGACAAGATAATGGCTTCTGATTCCTTGCTAAGGTTCAGTTTCATCAATCATTCCTCATAGTACAATCTTCTCCACCAATTTTGACCTAAACATTCTTTTTCATTCAAAAAATTGAAAGATTAGAGGTTACATACAAATTTTGTACTATCTTCCACATAAAAGGCTTACCTAAGTAGAAAAATTCTGACACGTATCACATCAGTACTACAAGCTCAAAAATGTGAAACTATGTTTTCCGTTTATAGACTTAAAATGCACATGTAATTGTTTACATCCTTATTTACTTAAATTTTATAAGATACAACATCATTCTTGTGTCACGATCCAAGTATTTCTTGCTTGACATTCCAGATCTTTTTCCAGCAACAGACTAGCATAATTTAGTAGTAATTGCAATATGTGACAAAAGGTTACAGATACAAAAGTAACATACCGCAGAAAGAAGTTGCCTCGACTTCACATCCCAAAGGCGCAAATAGCTATCAAGTCCTATAAGCAAATCAAGCTTTCAACTAAGTGCCAAATTAACAGGGAGAGAGCATAGAAGCAAACATAAAGTAATATAAATTTGCTAGCCTTGCCAGACTCCAACATTAAAAGAGAAAAAGTTCCCGGCTCGAACTTTAACAGCAAGTTCAGAACACAAGTACTGACCACAAGATGCTATCATTGGGAAGTCAGGATGCCTGGATATATATCGGATGCTTCCAGAACACTTCCCCAGGAAGCATCCTAACAATTTTCCTGGAACAGAATGCTACCATCAGTACGTGTATAGAGAAACCAAAATATTAAAAAGGATCTTTATAATTGGCCTAGCCTTTGACAAATATTATGCCCTGCCACTGGAATAGTGCAAGCCCAAGCCTAACATCAAGGAAAACCAATGCTTAAGCCCGCCCTTGAAATATAATTTGCGAGAAAGCATGGTTAGACATGAAGGGCTTGACGCAGGCTGGGTCCGGTTCTTGCACCACTGGCAAAATCCCAAGTTTAGCCCTCCCAAATGGACAGACTTGTCAGGCCTGTCAGGACACATGACCAGTAGGCAGATTTCTGTCAAATCATTACCATATATTTCAGAAAGTACCTGTGCGCATGTCAAATGATGCAAGATCTCCAGACCCATTCCCAACGTAGACTGTATAACCGTCTAAATCCTCGGTAACTGCTTTAATGGGAGTTTCCCGGAAATCAAACGACAAAACAGGTCTGCGCTGAGCGGAAATATCATAGAGGCGGACCTGTCATCAAAGTGGAAACCCCATGTGTTATTTCAGCAACATGTTCTGCAAAATACTAAAATGCACAATCATTCCACGTGAGTGTGGAAAATACCATGCCTTCTTCCATCTCAACCTCCAAAAACCACCATCCAAATTCATTTTTATCTCATCCCAATGAGCATAATTGGACTGGATAAATTATAAAACTAGGCTTATGATAAAACAAAATAGATACGCAAGCCAAGGAGAGCTCTCAACAGGGTGGAACTCACAAACAAACATTATCATCAGCCTTTTGCTATGAAAAACAACATATATTTCCCTCAACTCTAGGTTGTTCTTTCTACAACACCATATTATTCCAAAGATATCAAAGTATTCTCAAACAACCTATTCTTAAAAAAGTAGATCTAAGGTTAAGAAGGAATCTCAATCACAATTCCCTAGGATACTTGCTTCCAGGATACCTTTAAGAACTAGCCACTATCTTGTAACTTAAAGAATTAGAAGCTTATGAAACTTACCTGATGACTGTTTGTACCAGCCACGATTTTACGATGGTCGTCTTTGCGAAGGAATGTTGCAGATGTAAACCAAGTAGGCGTGAAAATTCCAAGGTTGTTCTTTGGGGGCTACAATGTCAGAAATACATAACAATTAGTCCAAAGCTACATGCAGGATGGAAAGACACAGCTGCAAGACTAATCCAGTAATGTAGTTATAAAGGCTGTAAAATGCTCACCGCTTTTGCAGTCCAGATCTTATTACACTTGTCAAGATCCCAAATGTTAATTTCAACTCCTTTGCTGATATCAAAGAAACAACATTCATTAATTTGATTTACCAGGAAAAATTGAAAAGGGAAAGGATATGATTTTTAGCCAAACGAGGGCCATTGCAAGCACGAACACTAGGCGACCATGAGTCGGATTACTATATTTTTTGCTGTTGCAGCTGGAATTTGACAAGAGAGCACTCACCCCCCTACTACAGCATAATTTTCACTTCCATCCACTTTACAACACAATACACTCCCTGCGGCACATACATTCCATTTACTGGTTGAGCTAGTTGGGACAGAGTCTTCAGGTGAATCCATAACTTCAAAGGATCTAATAACTGCATTTCCCTTCGTTGAACATGAAAGTAAAGTGCATGACCTATTGATGGAGCCAAAGGAAAACATTAAAAATATACACATGTGGATGGGAAATCAGGAGATAAAGTAAAGTACATGTCAGGTGAAGGCATAAATGAACCACACAAAAACCTTATGACAAGAAAAAGAATTACAGAAAAAATTATTAACAAAGATTTAAACTTACAACCAGAGACAAGAAGATGAATCGTATGAGCTAGATTATCATAGCCAGTAAAGTTGCAATCTGACATGAATGAACCGAAGCATAACATTAAAAAAAATGGTTTACCTGGATCTGTCCTCTGTTCTCTCTCTTCTGAATAGATGTAACCCAATAATAGGATCATCTTCAGGCTTTGTGTCGCTGGCATCAGAAATTACAACTCGAGTGTTCCCGGTAACAGGGTTGAGGAGCTCAATCTGTCAAATGAACTTGGAAGATACATGATCAGTAGAGGGCCACTTATACCTGGCATGACCAGGTGGAGTTACAATATATATGCAGAGTCCTCCATGATGTGACTTACCTTACCACATTTCCTGGCAACTGCTAGCATCTACATGATCAAAAGACAGCCCAATTATGATCTAAGCAAAATATTACAAGCTTCAGAAGCTTCCTAAAACATGTGAACGACATAATGGGCTCCACGTTTGCTATGTAAAGAGTGAGGGTATAAGCCCCTAATAGTAAAACAAAACAAATGTGCTCAAAACATGAGCTAAACCAGTTCCAACAGTGAGACATATTGAAGGAGCTGCAACATATCCAATGTAACAACAAGCATCCCATCCAGTCGAGTCACTGCACAAATCAGCTATCCGCTCTATATTTCCTGAAGAATTGGCAATGCTTGTGATAGAAGTACCGTTGAAGTACTCGAACGGCTATGCCTAGACTCTGCAAAGCCACTGACTCATGAGACAATTAAATTACATTCCATGAAATCATTTCTCAATATCTGTGCCCCTCGAAGTCTCATTGGAAACGCAAATGCATTCTTCCAACAAATGCAGCTAGTTGTACGATTATGTCCACCTCTTTATTAAAGTAAGAAGCCTAAAGCACACCTTTCCATTGTCAATATGATGTCAACAGTTGAAAGCTTCCAATTAGTGATTAAGAACCCCTCATGTACCCCCCCAAAAGAATGGACAGGGATTAAACGAATTGTCCGGCATACTGACAGAGAACAAAAATAAACCACCTTAAGAAGTGATCAAAAGCAGCCGACATAAGAAGCCAATCAAGGTGCAAATAAATTCAGCTAAGAAGAGACAGACATTTCACCAAAAAATTATGTAGGCATTGAAAAATGATTGCCAATCCACTCAAATATACTAACACAAGCACGAGCACTGAATATCCAAGTCCGCAGTAGCACTACAACACTGGCAAGTGGCAAGAATACATACAGGGTCGCGTTGGCGGCAGTCAATGGATGCGGCAAGCACGCAATTACGTGATTCCGGCTCGCCCCATTGCTCAACCACCTTAGGAATGCCTCCTTGCTTGCCTCTAGCTTCAACAACTGCCATCCCCAAGCACAACCAAAGCTGTCAATCATCACAAAGGAACTCAAAGGCCAAAAGCCAGCTATTTTTAGCGATGATGAGCAGGCTCTCACCTTTCACAAGGCCAAGAACGTTGAAGGTCAGGCCCCGAAACGGAGGGCAACCGGGGGACTCCACAGTCGTCGTGCGTGGCATGTTTGACGAGGCTATGGAGCAAAGTATGCTTGGAATCCTCGCCAATTTAATAGCAATGGAGATGAAGGAGATCAAGCTACAGTTATGGAATGCCGACTCAAGGGATCGAGGGTCACTAGCTTTGACTTAGAGCTAATGAAGAACCGGCACCAACAGCAGACATTGCCTTCTAGTAAGGGGGGGACCTGCAGGAAATCAAACCAAGTTGAGGATTATTAAGGAGCAACTTAAGGGCACAATCATAACTGATTGATCACTGAAAAGCACTACACTTATAGTTGGACTTACAAGGCCACCTTGGCATTAAAACTCTATGAGGCCACTGAATTTATAACCTTGATCTCACCCAACTCAACTCCTCATGCTAACCCATATAATTACACAAACCCCTCAACCGATCAAGCGACCCATCTCTCTCCACCACTCTTCTATATGAACCAACCAATGAAAACACCTGAAAAGAAAACTCACCTCAGAAACAGAATCAAGAACGCCCTTTTGGAGCAAAACCTTGGAGACCCAAGAACAGGGAGCCCGAGAAAGGCAACAGCCGAGGATCAGCACGTGGTAGAAGGGGTCGCGGACGGCGTCGGCCGGGAGGGGGCCGAGGAGGTTGGAGGAAGGTTGTCGCGGCCAATGACGGCGGAAGTCTTCGTGGTGGTGAGGGGCGGTGGAGTGACAACGGTAATGGCTGAGCCAAGCTAGGGTTTCATTGGTTAGTTTAACGGTTGATTTGGGGGTTTTGAAAGAAAAATGATAATTTCGTAAATAAAGTCACATGGACGATGACGAATGTAAATTTCTGGGAAAATCTGAAGTAATAAGCCACTCGTTTTCTCAAATGAAAACTTGAAGGAGCTAAAATAATATATCCATTTCAAAGGCCGGACTTTTCGGCTGTTTAAAGGCATTTTAATCATTTATCTTTTTATAAACATTTTTAATCTTTTTTTTTTCTTTCTTCTTTGCCGATGGCTAGGGCCACCAGCCATCGGCAATGCTGGAATGCTCTCACCTTGGCAAGGCAACTCTCACCCTAAGAGGCCGCCCTTATGGCCATCGGCGAGTCTGGCCTTCGCTAGACCTAGGTGTGTGCCACTAAGCCCACGTTCTAGATTGGAATCTTTAAAAGAAGTCTATGGAATCATAGGGATGTTTTTACCTATTTTGACTCTTGTATTGGGAATCACAATAGGTGTACTCGTAATTGTGTGGTTAGAAAGAGAAATATCCGCAGGAATACAACAACGTATTGGTCCCGAATACGCCGGTCCTTTGGGAATTCTTCAAGCTTTAGCAGATGGGACAAAACT
Organism: Eucalyptus cloeziana; assembly: GCA_014182715.1. Lineage (NCBI taxonomy): Eukaryota > Viridiplantae > Streptophyta > Magnoliopsida > Myrtales > Myrtaceae > Eucalyptus > Eucalyptus cloeziana. The sequence goes on from CM024644.1 coordinate 900,059, forward strand.
TATTTTCAAAGAGAATCTTTTTCCATCTCGAGGAGATACTCGTTTATTCAGTATAGGACCATCCATAGCAGTTATATCCATTTTACTAAGTTATTCAGTAATTCCTTTTAGTTATCACCTTGTTTTATCTGATCTCAATATCGGTGTTTTTTTATGGATTGCCATTTCCAGTATTGCTCCCATTGGACTTCTTATGTCAGGATATGGATCAAATAATAAATATTCTTTTTTAGGTGGTCTACGAGCCGCTGCTCAATCGATTAGTTATGAAATACCATTAACTCTGTGTGTTATCAATTTGTTAAAACATAAACTTTTCTTTTCTTTATTCCTTTTTTTTTTTTCCGAAAAGAAATTGAATAGATATTTCCTTTTTTTATTCATCATTTAGTTTGATGACCTAAATCAGATAGTTGTATGAGTGAAAGAAAATAGCTTAGAAATTAGTAGTAAAAAAAATGGAGTCTCATTTCCTACGTACAAGAAAAAAAAGTAAATATAAGTAAGACTTTTACCCCAAGATTGGTTGATTAGTCATCCTGGCTTGAAGCGGGCTCAACTCAAAAGATCAACCGTATAGAGTTTTCACCATGGTTTCTATGTATTACCATAACGGGTGATTGAGCAAAAATCAGTGGATGGTTAGGAACACCAAATTACATAAAGGATTAGTAATGGAGATTTTTTTTTATGTAAATTATCCAAAAAGAATTTTTACATAAGATAAAAAGAATAATAATTGGGACTTTAAGTTAGTAGAAATGATCAAGTAGTACTACCCACAATTCCGATTCAGAGTATGCTCCTATCCACAGATTCAAAAATGACTATCAGGAACGAAATAATCCTTTTTTTGAAACCCCCATTTTTCAAAGAGAAGAATAGGAACCTAAGCAAGGTTGACTCTCACTAGATTTGGGCAAGGGTCGCCTTGTTGATGGTAGGTGAAGGTTGGCAAGTCCTTGCCGACCCTCACTAGCGGCTAGCAAGAGTGGCCGAGCCCTCATCGGCCCTTACTAGACCTCACTTGGAAAAAAAAAAGCAAAAAATGAAAAGAAAAGAATAAAAAATAAATTAAAATTAAAATTATATTTGGACGAAAATGTCATTGACTGGTTGGAATATTTGAAACAACTATAGCCATTTTAAGTTTTTATTTGACATAAGTTCCATTTCAAGTCTTTATTTAAGAAAATAAGGATATTTTGGACATTTATTTGAAATTTTTCCTAAATTTATTTAGCCAATTCTCAAGATGCACGTAATTTTTTTTTAAAAAATAGAAGGTACAAAGTTATATTGACGTTGAAATGTAAGGCGAATTTCAATTTTTTCAGAAAGAATTGAGATGCACGAATTATAGAACTAAATCGGACAAGAAATCATTCATTATCTAGATGAATCAGTTAAAATTAACTCAAGATTAAGATTTTTTTTTCTTTTTTTTGGGGAGGAGAAGAGGGTTAGGGCAAGCTAGGCGGCGACGAGCTCTAGTGAACTTTGCCGGCCACAGTTAAAAAAAATGATAAAAGAAAGCAATGAAATAATTATTTCATAATTTGGTTCTCAAAATAGAATAATTATTCCAGGACCCTGTCTTTTGTTTGATTCACATGAAGTTCACAATAAATAATCTAGGTTTCCCGACCAAAAAACAAAAATAAAAAATCTAGGTTTCCCGTTTTATATACCAAAACTTAGACTTCCATTGCTTTTCACCTATTAAGATGATTAAAGTCTAATTTCACCACTATCGACATAGTGACGATTCATTTCGTAATCACAAACAGCTTAACTTTGTCAATTTTTTTATGAATTTACCAAATTTTTATTTCTGTGATTTATCAACATCTCTCTCATTAATTTACTAATTAATTTTAGTCCATCGACTACCATTTGAATTACTTACCAACCTTTAGTTGTTTTTTATTAGGATAAAATATATTAACGTTTGTGTTCAATTAGTAATTTTTATTTTCCTTACTTATCAACCTGTCAATTGTACCAATTTTAAGTTAAGTAATTTATAATTTTTTCTAATTAAATTATCAGTTGATTATGCATTACTCTCGTTTGAGTTAGTTGCCAACATGTATATGCCTTTTTTTTTTTTTTTTTCTAATACTGACTTTTTTATATCTTCGGCAACAAAATAAAACAAGAACTTCTCATCTTTTACAAACTTTCATTTATCTTATTTCACCAACGCCTTAAATTTACAAATCTCTAATTGAGTGACTTATCAACAATTCTCTAATTAAGTTATTTACTAGTTGTGGGTTATTGACATTTATTTTTATTTTTTTTTGTAAATTTACTTACTCTCCTTTCAACCTACCACTATCATTTGTTGCTTACAACTTTTTAGATGTACTTATACTCTTTAAGATATAGAGTTGAGGTTGACTGCGCTGCGCTGTGTGAAAGAGATAACGGTAGTATTGAACCCAAGGCTAGTTGTAAATAAGGGTTGTGCATTAGTGTAGTCCAACTTGAGAATCGAGTTGGCTGATGCTAGATGGTTTCCACAAAGATCGGTCTAATCCCCAATTCATTGTGCAAAACACGATCGAACGGATGGAATTGATTAGAGGTAACCTTTAAGATCAGAGCTCCCTCCCTCCCTCCAAGACCTCATCTTCTCACATAAGTAGCATCGATAGATGAGAACAATAATAAATCAAGTAAAGGTCAAAATAAGAAGTAATCCAACTACATAACTCAAGCCCATTGAATCAAGATAAAGATTTCCTAATCAACAAAAGACATTAAGACAATGCAATTTGAAATCAACGAGAAAAATAACAAATCTACTACAATAACCTGTTAGGAAAATCCCTTACGATGTTTTGAAGATGACAAAATAAATCAAATGCTACTAATGCGTTTAATGGTTGAGTAATAGACTATACAAATGATAGAACATGTAAAGGATATTGTTAAAGTCTATTATGAAGAATTCCATAATTTTGTGTCAAAGTCTGAAGACGTTCAGACTCTGTATCAAAGTCTGATGACTCCCAAACTTTAGGTTCAAAGTCTGCTCACACTGACAGTTTCTAGACTGAAGAATGAAGACTTAACTAGATGCGATATTATCTTTATTTCTTCAAGGATTCGGTTCGTATGGATTATATATGGACTTCTGGTTGGAAATATCACCTACGAGATTTGATATCTTTATTAGAATCAATTTGGATTCTACATCAAAATTGATTTGATTGACTCTATCTAATTGATTGATAATTGGATCTTGAAGACAATAACTTTCCATACGAAGAATCTTTACTTATAGAAACCAAGATTCTGTTTGTATGGGCGATCGGAATCAATTTAGGATTCTACTTTTGTCACTCAACTGCTACTAAATCTTCTAGATACAGATTTGTCCAATTGGTAGATTGGAAGACGATTCTCTAGATACTGTCCAACGGCTAGTTTGGAAGTGGAGGAGTATTTAAGAATACCAAGGACCGATGAGCAAGTAAGAGACGGAGTGTAGAATTTATAATTCCAAAGTTCGAGCGAATTTCAATCATACACTTGTCTCTCATGAGTTTAAACGTTTGTGATCGTGAGAGAAATACTAAAAAGTGACTTAGTGAGATAGTGTGATCTACCACTAAGTATTTGCACTCAAAGTTGTAATCTCTTATTGATTGTATAGTGGAATCTAGCAGAAGACTATTAGCATGGGAGAGTGGACGTAGGCTTGATTTAAGCCGAACCACTATAAATCTTGTGTTCTCGTTCTCTTCCCTTAACTCCTTATTTAATTTGTAGCTTTGTTTATCTGTTTAAGTTTTAAATTCATTCATAGTCTGTTATCTTATAAAGGCAAATTACTTTTATTAAAATTTGTGAAAAATTATCTTCACACCTATTCACCCCCTCTAGGTGTTCTTACTAGCCCTTTAACAACCTAGATTAAAACTTGAAATCCTACGATGCTCAATGAGAATAATAACAATTCAAGCAAAGGTCAAAATAATGAGTAATCCAACTGCATAACCCAAGCCCAGATAAAGATTTACAATTAGCAAAAGACACATTAAGATGGTGCAATATGAAATCAATGAGAAAAATAACAAATCCACTAAAACAATATAGCTTAAAACCTGAAATCCCGTAGTGCTCAACGAGAATAATAACAAATCAAGCAAAGGTCAAAATAAAAAATAATCCAACTATGTAACCCAAGCTTACTGAATCAAGATAAAGATTTCCAATTGGCAAAAGACATTAAAACAAAGACAAGCCTACTGCAAGCAACGGAGCATAAAGACAAAGATTGACCCGCAGCTCATTGAAGAGGGAAATACAAGTGCTGCGGAGAGTATTCATAACCAATGAATCAAGAAGTAGAAGAAGAAGAACAAAGAGAGATTTTTCGTTTCTTGCTTTTGAGAAGTGACGAAGGAGTCGGAATGTCTAGTTGAACATCGGATTTCTTAAGTCCTAAACTAGGATATGGCTTAAAAAATCTCAAACTCCAATCAAACTGCTAAACCTGTTAAATGAGTGAGTCGAGTCATAAATGATCAAACTCAAATTGACTCATTAACCTGTTTATGACCTATTTATGTATAATGTAAATAACTCATATCCAACTCGACTGATAGGTTCGCCCCAGTGGCCACCCTTCCAATATGGAAGGGGGAGGTGAGGGGTTCAAATCCCCACCTTCTCAGGAGGATAGGGGTGGGGACGCGTAAGTTTCAAGAGTGGGTTTCAACTCCCACGCGCCCTGCAAGAGGTAGGGCAAAAGTCTGAGAGAGAGTGTAGAATAGGAATAGAGTAGGACTGACCAAAAAAAAAAAAAAAAAACTCGACCGATACTGCTTAAACACTTCCATATTTAATCCGATTTAGGAAAAATTATTCTTATGATTTTTTTGAAAGATTATATTGCTAAATACTAATTTTTTCTTATGTTTTTTTTAATGATATTGCTAAAGCACTTTCATTCAATATAAATTTAGTGGACAATTTTATAATTTTAAAAAATTGAGGCTCCATTTTTTTCTTGAAAAATGTTTATTTAGGAAATCATTTTATAGGAAAATAACAATATTCTTTGGGATTTTTCTGAAATTTAAAAATAAATTTAAAAATCTAAAAATCTTATTTGATTTTCTTCCGTGGATTCCTTTTAATAGATTTTTATTTTTACTTTTAAAAAATCACATTTTAATTATTGTTATTTTTATTTTTTTAAATTGAATTTTTTTTTTTTTTCTCCTTTGACTGGTTGTTGGCCACGGTGACAACTGGAGAGGCTCTAGCTTGTGTCCATAACCAATGAACCAGGAAGTGGAAGAAGAAGAACAAAGAGAGATTTTTCATTTCTCACATTTGAGAAGAGACAAAGGAGTCTAAATGTGTGATTGGTAGAGGTGTGCAAAATAACTAGGAACCGCTTGGACCTCTCAAAATCGGACTGGACCAGACTGGAACCAGCGGCTCTCATGGAGCTGCTTCGGTTCTCGGTTCTAGGCGTGGAACGTGATGGGTTCTCTGCCCCTGCGGGGAATGAAGTGATAGAAGTTTTGAGAATTCAAGAGAAGGTCACGGCGAGACGAGCTATTTATCATTACGATAGGTGTCAAGTGGAAGTGTAGTGATGTATGTAGCTGAGACATCTTAACAGATCGGTAGACTTAAACTTTGTTCCTACATGACCCGATCAATTCAATCAGGCATTCACCATCTATTTCATTGTTCAACTCTTTGACGACAAGAAAAAGCCAAAAGCTCTGCGTCCGTCGACCCACTCAAACTGGACCAGTATATATATATATTAAAATAGAGATTATATTTTAACTACTTAATTATCTTGTAGTTTCGACTAAATATATATGTACATATATATATTTGTAGTTGTTGGACATTATTAAATAATTTTGTCTCTTGGGTGTAATATAGGATTAATCCCTTACTTTTCTTTTTTCATTCTAATAATTCATTTACTTACTTTCTCAACCAAAACAAAATAAATAAACGTAGAGGAAGGAGAGAATTGATCGAAGATGTCCATGAGAACCAATGGCTCATTTTAAGATTATAATTAGGTCTTTCCTTAGCCATCCTATGATTAAATTAAGTTGACGTTGAACAAAATATGAATCAAGTGATTAATGTTTTAACTTTTGTGAGGTTAGGACATTTGACATGGAATATAATTCTCCACTTATTCCTATTGTCGGAAAACCTTAAGAGGACCACATAACGACCTTTGAATAAATTAAGTTTTTTTATCTAACAAGTATCCTCTATTCATTTTGCTTATAATTTTCAATTCTTGATAAAAAGAAATAGCTCGCAATTCAACCCAAATATAAGGTTGAGCAAGCTTTGTAAGGATTGGGGACCATTTCCATGGATCCACCTAGAAATCGAACCGAACCAGTAGGCGGATCTTGGTTCCAATTTTTCGGAATCGATCCTTAGTGAACGATTCCCGGTTTCAAGGTGGGAATCGCCCACCTAGATCATGCTCACCCCTAATGATTGGACCTCAGATTTCTTAAGTCCTAAATTGGGATATGGATACATCTGCCCCTAATTCTATTTCAATCGCCAATGCAATTAGCAAGTTTGGCCTTAAAAATCTCAAAAGCTGATCAAACCGCTAAACCTGTTAAACGGGTAGGTTGAGTCAAGATTAAGTTCGGTCATAAATGGTTCAATTCAAATTGACTCATTAACTCGTTTATGACCAATTTATGCGTAATATAAATTTTTTAATCCATACCTAACCCGAACCATACTGTTAAAGCACTTCCATATTTAATTCGAATTAGGAAATCTTGTTCTTATATATTTTTTTTTAAGATTATATTGTTACAATACTACTTGTTTCTTTTGATTTTTTTAAAAAAGGATATTGCTAAACCACTTTCATTCAGTACAAATTTAGTGGACAATTTTTATAATTTTTTTTTTTAAATTGAGGCTCCATTTTTCTTGAAAAATGTTTAGTTAGAAAACATTTTATAGGAAAATAATGATATTTTTTGGGATTTCTTTGAAATTTAAAAATAAATTGAAAAATTGAAAAATCTTATTCGATTTTTCTCCATGCATTCCTTTTAATATATTTTTTATTTTTAAAAAAATCGAATTTTTAATTCTTTTTTTCTTTTTCCTCCTCCTTTGTCCCGTCGCTAGTGATGGTGATGACCGGCGATGCTCCAGCTCATCTAGTTCTAATGAGCCGAACATCGCTGGATTTGGTGAGGTCGAGCTTAGAGCTCACCATCAACGATGCTCGAGCTTAACCTCGCCAGACCACACAATCATCTCATAGGTACTCATATTAACAATTTCATTCTTTAATAATTAAAGTTTATGACAGGGGACTGAAAATAACATGAATAAATCGAAGCATTAACCTACCAATACATAATCGGGGATTGATCTTTACAAGAATAAATTATTGCATAAATTACTCCATAGCATTTCAGTTTACATTGATGAAGTGAAAGGCTTATTTTTCCAATGGAAAAAAAAAAAAAAAAAAAATCTTTCCAATTTTCCAAGCAAATATTTGTATAAGATAAGTGTGAGCTTTTAGATTTCACTAGTTATGAAGGGGCAAGGTAATCTCAAAGAGCAACTATCTCCTATTCAACCTGCTCTGGATGACATGAGGTTGAAGATAAAAGAAAAAATGAATGAATTTTTAGAGGTGCGATTGCAGATTGTCCAGATATGTTCAAAGATTGTCTATTGATTCTACTTCTCTACAAATTGTTGACACACAAATCACACTTGCAGGAGCCTCAACATAAGTGGGTTTGTTCTAAGTGGTACTGATACCGACATGTGATACGTGACACGACACGACACAACACGTTGACACGTCATTTCTAAAAAAATAAAGAATTCTTGCAAGTTGAGATACTTTATATATTAAATGAATATTTTTGCATATACATGATACATTATCATTAATTAATTTGATTCAAATTTACAAATAAATAAATAATAATAAAAGGGTCTAGAATGAATTTACACTAAAAACATTAATTCATTATTTGTTAATGTTAAGGCTAGTACTATCACCTAGAGGGGGTGAATAGTTGTAGATAAAAATTTTCGCAAGATTTGGAGAATTAGTTTTTCCTTTGATAATGAAAGAATTAAAAAGTAACTCAAATTGAGCAAGTAAACAAACGATATAAGAAAGTAAGAAGTTCAAGGAGGAGAAAATAAGAACATAAGGTTTATAGTGGTTCGGCTTAGATCAAGCTTACGTCCACTCTCCGCGCTGATAGCCTGTTGGCTAGATTCCACTATGAATCAAAAGAGATGTTACAGCTTGTGATCTCGACTATCACAATGATGAGTCTCTACTGAACTCTCACATAGTCTCACTAAAGTATCTCTCTTTTGTATACAACCTTTAGCTCGATGAATAAAAAAGCGAGAGATTAGAAAGCTTCAGACTTTGGAATTCTCTTTCAAGTACACCATCGAACAACTTGAGTCTTCCTTATATACTTTTTCATGCCTCTACAATCGTTGACACTTTCCAAAAGAGTTCTTCCAATCTACCCGTTGGACAGAATCAATCAAGGAGATCTCGAATCATTTAAGGAATGTGATGATAGCCCATCAATCCTATTTGCCTATACAATCAGGATCTTAAGTTTCCATAAGTAGAACCTTTCAAGTTTGTTCGCCTTTCAAAGATCTTCGTATTAGAGTAGATCCCAATCAGAATAATCAATCAAGCAAATATGAAATCCAGCTATAAGGTCTTCCAGTAATTATATGAATCGAAACCTTGAAGATAATCCTGCATTTGGATAAGTCTTCATTCTTCAGTCTGAAATTGTCAGAGGGAATAGACTTTGAGACTAAAATCTGGCGGTCTTTAGACTTTGACAGTAAAATCTTGAAATCTTCAGATATAGACTTTGGAAAGGTTTTGTCAACTTCAAAACAATAAAGGAGTTTTTTCTAACAATCTCCCATTTTTTGATGGTGACAAAACTTTCCTGTAGATTTGAAAAACTTTTAACCTGCAAACAGCACTTATGCAATATATATAATATCTTTAAAAAAATTGATTAGGATCTAGAAACCTTGATATATGTTAATCGATAACAAACCAGTCATAATCAATATCGCAAATTGTACTGCAAGCATCAAAAGTCCTAATCAAATATCAAAAGTCAAAAGTCAAAAGTCAAACCAAGCCAAAAGTCAATCAAAGTCATTCAAACAAAAATAAATCTGCAACACAAATTCTCCCCCTTTTTGTCATCAGCAAAAAGTGGAAGAAAAACGATTGAAAAAGTTTGATAAAAGTTAAGGAAGATCATGGCTGCCTGGAGATACGGATGAGCTGGAAATCCCCCATCGACTTGACTGTGTCCTCAAGCTTCTTTAAAGACCCTTCCATTTCTTGAATATCCTCACCCTTGGCATGTGCTTGTAGTTGGACTATTAGGGCTTGAATTTGTTCTTGAAGAGAGTCTGTAGATTTCTTGAAGACAGTCATAATGTGCGTCATTTCAAACTCAAAAGCATACTGCTGACCTTTTAACTTTAAGAGAAGTTCCATCAGTCTTTGAAAGTTTGCGGAATGATCTGTTGGAGTACTAGGTCCAGCCGAGTCAGTTCCAGGAGTTTGAAAATGAGGAAAAACATGAGTTGTTCTACCATCAGGACTAGGAGTAGATGCATTGAGATTTGCTTTAGGGAGTTGAGAGGCATAGACCTCCTCTGGGTCTGTGGAAACCGACTAACATCACTAGCAAATATTGGTGAAGAAGTACCTCGTTTTTCACCATCTCCCCCTGTTTTCGTGCCTTTAGGTGGAGAGATATGCTCTTCTTCTTCTTGCTCTGCTTCAGCATTGTTCTCCAGTCTTTTCACTCATTGTCTTCTCCGAATCATCGGACAAGGATACGGCCAGTGTCGGTTCAAAAGAGTCATCACGACTCCCTTCTTTTTCCTCTATTCTCCTTTCTTCTCTTTCCTCTTCTCTTTGTTGGATGAATTCTCTTAAAGTATTTTGAAGTTGACAAAACATTTTTATCAATCTAGTCTGAAGACTTACAGACTCTATTGACAAAGTCTGAAGATCAAAGTCTCGAAGCTAGCAAGACTCAAGACTTATATTTCAAAGTCTACTCACATGGACAGTTTCCGGGACAACGTTTATTATGATCTTATATGATCTTTATTCTAACGACTAGTGGATATCTTTCTCTTTTGGATTCAGTACTAAACGATATTACTTTCATATGGAATATGTTTAGATTCTCTAAAGATTTCGCAACTTATATTTGGAAGGATCTACTTATGGAAACCGAGATCCTAATTGTATGGGCGAGCAGGATTGATGGGCTATCAACACTTACCTTAAAGAGCTCGAGATCTCTCTAATTGATTCTGTCCAACGGGTTGATTGGAAGAACTTCTTTGGAAGGTGCCAACGGTATTGAAGGCATAAAGAAGTATATAAGAAAGATGCTCTAGTTGTTGAAGGGTGCGGATAGAAGAATTCCAAAGTCTGAATCTTCTTTTTCTATTTTGCGATATCATTCTTCGAGCGATATTTGTAATCAAAAGAGAGATCATATTGTAGTGAGACCTTGAGGAAGTGTAGTAGAGTTTTCTACATTGTGGACTCAAGAGCATGAGACTGTAATCACTCTTATTGATTCTTAGTGAAATCCAGCCAGAGGGCTGTCCGTGCGGGAGAGTGGCCGTAGGCTTGATCTAAGCCGAACCACTATAAATCTGGAGTCTTGATTCTCTATCCCTAATCCTTTATATCGTTAACTGTTTTCATTTGCTGCAATTGTTGGTTTTAAGTTATTAATATCTCATTCGGATTTAATTTATTAAAATTGCTTTAAACACCTATTCACCCCTTCTAGGTGCTAATTCTAGTCCTAACAATTGATATCAGAGCATGTGTACTTGTTTATAAGAAGTGTCTTTATTTCTAAGTAAAAGATCTATGGCTAGTATGTTGCCTACAAGGTTGGTTGAAGGTCAAAGTAATGTCAGACCTCCATACTTTGATGGAAAAGATTACAGCATATGGAAAAATAAGATGAATGCATTCCTAAGATCAAAAGATCCTTTGGAATGGGAAGTGGTTGATAAGGGAATCATTCCTGCTGCTGCATCAGAATCAAAGAGAGGAAAAGAAACTGATGTTTCTACTCGTCGACTCAAGAAGAAATCACCAAGAGACAGGACTCTTGACGCCAAAGCTATTTACTCTTTATATTGTGATTTATCCCCTACCGAGTATAACAGAATATCTTCTTGTGATACAGCAAAGAAGTATGGGATAGGCTTCACATTACCTATGAAGGAACTAATCGTGTGAAAGAAATGAGGATCAACATTCTCTTGGGACAATATGAAGTCTTTAAGATGAGATCGGGAGAATCAATAACTGACATGTTTAGTCGCTTTCTTGAAATTGTGAATGGTCTTGAATATCGGGGACATCCAATCTCGGGACATATGAAGGTCAACAAACTCCTTCGAGGACTCTCAAAAGACTGGAATTATATAAAAACCTCAATAAGAGAGACACGAGAGGATTGCTCCACTTTCTCGTAGACGAATTAGTTGGGACTCTTCAATCCTATGAAGTGGAACAGACCAACGAAGAGGAAGACTCAAAAGGTAAGAAATCTATTGCCTTAAAGTCTAATGACTATTCGATGTTACGAGACTCAAGAAGAACTAGATGATGAAGAGCTAGCACTCATGATAAAGAGATTCGAAAGTTGAACGAAAAGGAAGGAAATTCAATTGGAAGAAACAAAATTCTCAAAGGTTTCAAAACAGTCAACGAGAGGAAGATGATTCGAACAAAGAAGTGACTTGCTTTGAATGCAAGAAAAAGGGACACATCGGACCCAACTGTCCTCTCGTTAAAGAAGAGAAAAGGGAAGACTGAGAAAAACAGGAAGGCACTCAAAGCAGAGACTTGGAGTGATACTGAATGTGAAGATAGTGACAATGATTATGCCAATATCTGTTTAATGGCAAAATCGGACTCGTTCAGACCTTGATTCGAACACGAGACTCGGACAAATAACTCGAGGTTAGTAACTTGAAAATTCTCGTTAAAGTTTCTAAATATATTGATGAACTTTGTCTTAGTCTGAAAACCTCTCTCAAGAGGATCTCCGAATTGAAAAAGGGAAAATTCTACATTGAAGCAACAGGATAAACTTATGAAAGAAAAGTTTGAAAAGCTGGAAAAAGATTTTGTTGCTGTGAAAGAAAACTCAGACATTATTTCAAATGAAAATAGTCTTTTGAAAAATGATATTACAAATATATCAAAAAGATTTTCAAATGGTTCTGAAAAGTTGGATAAGATTCTCTCAATACAAAGACCATACTTTGATAAGTTAGGTCTTGGTATGACTTCAAACTATTCCACTAATTGATTTCCCAAAGGTAAAGGAAAGAATCAGACAGAGACCAGCCAAAGCTGTCTATAAGAATCATTTTCAGAAAGTCTTTGTAAAACATGTTGGCAGAAATGCCTTGAAATGTTCCAAGTGTAAAAGCTCAGAACATTTTGAGAAAGAATGTCCTTTGGTTTGGAGACCTGTTAAAAAGAGTTGGGCTAAGACTGTCTATTGTTCTAACACTTCTGGACCCAAGATGGTATGGGTACCAAAAAGAGCTTGAATTCTTGTTAATTGCAGGTTACTATAAAAAAGAAGATTAAATGGTATCTTGATAGTGGCTGCTTAAGACATATGACAGAGACTCAAGTCAGCTTCATAAGACTTATCCAGATAGATGGAGGAAAAGTTTCTTTTGGTGGTAACAATAAAGGAAGGATTACGGGTCGCGGAACAAGAAAGATTGGAAGTTTGTCTAACAATAATGTTTCCTTAGTTGAAGGATTAAACTACAACTTGCTTAGCATAAGTCAGTTGTGTGATTCTGGTTTCAAGATCAACTTTCAAGAAGAAACGTGCTCTGGAATCAGTAAAGACTTTACTCAATCTTTTACTGGTCGAAAACATGGAAATATCTATCTTCTGGATGTAAACCAAGAAAGATCACAGTGCTTAATATCAGTACAAGATGAAGCAAATCTGTGGCACAAAAAGCTAGGCCATATCAATATGAAGCAAATCAACAAGATCTCTTCAAAGAAACTTGTTCAAGGATTGCCTATTCTCAATTACTCAAAGTCTGATCTATGTACACCATGCGTACTGGGTAAACAGGTGAGAAACTCTTACAAATCAATAAATAAAGTTTCCACTAATCATGTATTGCAGCTTTTGCACATGGATTTGTTTGGACCTACCGAACGAAAAGCATTGGTGGTAAAAGGTTCTGTCTGTAATAGTGGATGACTATTCACGATTCACTTGGGTCTACTTTCTTACAAGTAAGTCGAGACTTTCTCTCTTTTTCAAAATTTGCTAAAAAGGTGCAGAATGAGAAAAGTCACACTATCTCAAGCATTCGTACAGATCATGGAGGTGAGTTTGAAAATCAAGACTTTGCTAAATTTTGTGATGAATTTGGTTTTCAACACAAATTCTCCTCTCCATATACACCAGAACAGAATGGGGTTGTGGAAAGGAAGAATAGGTTTTTACAAGAAATGGCAAGAACACTTTTAATTGGAAATCAAATTTCTTCAAGGTTTTGGGCAGAGACTGTTTCAACTGCTTGCTATATTATAAACAGAGTGTTTTTAAGGCCAATTCTTGAGAAAACTCCTTATGAAATTTTTAAAGGGAAGAAACCAATAGTTTCTTATTTTCAAATATTTGGTTGCAAATGTTTTATTCTAAAGAATGCAAATGATCGTGTTGGTAAGTTTGAAGAAAAATCAGATGAAGGATTCTTTCTTGAATACTCTACTACAAGCAAAGCTTTTAGAGTGTTCAACAAAAAGACTCGACTGTGGAAGAATCAATGAATGTCAAATTTCAAGACTCTCCACAAGTTCAGCAGATACTGGGCAAGATTCGAATCTGCTCCGATATCTTTGCTAGATCTAACCCCACCGAAGAAGCATTACTATTCGGAATCGCACAACAAGCTACTGATGAAGAATCTACTCAAGTAGAAGATCAACAATCTATCAGACTGACCAATAACTGGAAGCACAAGTCCAGTCATCCTGAAGAACTCATTATTGGGAACATTAATGAGGGAATTCGAACAAGATCCAAAAGGCGAGAAGAGTCTAGTGCTGTTGCTCTTATTTCTGAAATAGAACCCAAAAATATTGAAGAAGCTTTAGCTGATGAAAGCTGGATTGAAGTAATGCAAGAAGAGCTCGAGACAATTCAAGTATTAACGATGTATGAGAATTGACTCCCAAACCAAAAGGTAAATCAGTTATTGGAGCTAAATGGGTTTTCAGGAACAAAGTTGACGAAAAGGGCAAAGTAACAAGAAACAAAGCAAGACTCGTGGCTAAAGGATACATGCAAGAAGAAGGGATAGACTATGATGAGACTTACGCTCCAGTAGCAAGGTTAGAAGCAATCATATTACTACTTGCTTTTGCTTGCTATAAGAATTTCAGATTGTTTCAAATGGATGTCAAAAGCGCTTTCCTGAATGGATTTATTCAAGAAGAAGTCTACGTGGAACAACCTCCTGGATTTGAAGATTCAAAGAAACCAGACTCTGTGTTTAGACTGAAGAAAGCTTTATATGGATTGAAACAAGCTCCTCGAGCTTGGTATGAAAGGCTAAGTAATTTCTTAATTCATAGTGGTTTTTTAAAGGAAAGGTAGACACTACTTTGTTCATTAAAAAGGAAGGTAAAAACTTTCTACTTGTTCAGATTTATGTTGATGACATCATATTCGGATCATCTAATGAGACTTTGTGCAAGAAATTTTCTAAGTCTATGCAGGGATGAATTCGAGATGAGCATGATGGGTGAACTATCCTTTTTCCTTGGTCTACAAGTCAAACAACTAAAGGAGGGAATATTCATTCATCAAGAGAAATATGCAAAAGAACTTGTTAAAAAGTTCGGTCTGGAAAATTGCAAAAAGACTGATATACCAATGTCAAGTTCCTTGAAAGTAGACAAAGATGAAGCAGGGAAGAAAATTGACCAAAAATTATACAGGAGTATCATTGGTTCTCTTCTTTATCTTACGCATCCGGACGACATATTATTTAGTGTTTGCATATGTGCTAGGTTTCAATCTGATCCTAGAGAATCTCATCTAAGTGCTGTTAAACGTATTATTAAATATGTTGCTACTACTGCTAAGATCGGTCTATGGTATCCCAGAGAAGGAGACTTTACACTTCTTGGCTATTCGACGCAGATCTTGTAGGTTGTAGAGTTGAAAGAAAAAGCACTTCGGTACTTGTCAATTGCTTGGAAACAAAGGCGATATCTTGGTTTTCAAGGAAACAAAGTACCGTGGCTCTTTCAACGGCCGAAGCGTAATACGTAGCCCTTGGAAGTTGCTTTGTTCTCAAATACGTGGATAAAACAACAACCGCAAGACTTTGGCATTGATGACTCTTGCACAGAAATAAGATGTGACAACACCAGCGCAATCAATCTTACAAAGAATCCTATCTTACATTCAAAAGCAAAACATATTGAGATTCGACATCACTTTATAAGAGATCATGTTCAGAACAAAGAGGTCTTGATACAGGTTCATAGACTCAAAGAATCAACTGGCGACATCTTCACAAAGCCACTTGAGAAAAGCTTGTTTGAGTCTATTCGCTCAAGACTCAATATATTATCTCTTGAAGAATGTTGAAGCTTAGACTCAGATCTAAAGTCTGACAGAGTATTAGACTCAAAAGGTTGAAGACTGAGAATACCAATCGACACGACTGTAAGTTCGTATCGAAAAGGTAAGATCGTCTGTTTATCTCTAATTGACTTATTAAGGCGGTTTTATTTAAAAAGGGTGGTTATCGATTTATTAAGGCGTTATTTTTTCAAAAGGAAATTCTTAAGATTTCCAAAAATTGCGACGCTTGGATTTCCCCCCGTATCTCGTTATCTTTTATACTCTCCTTCTCCTTCGTTTTTACATTACCCGAAACCCTAGATCAAAAGCTTTTCACTGCTCCGTATTTTTCTCCAAAACTTCTTCGTTTCAAAATTCTCAACTTTCTTGCGACACAAGTGAGAAAGCTTCTCCAAAGAAAGCACAATGTCGTATCAAAGGAAGTAATCCAGAATAGCAAACAGGGACCACAAGGATCTAGTGAGGGGCCTACGCACTTCGATCCGACGAAGAAAGCGACTTTCCTTTCCGAGCAAACTCCTCAACGATCTCAACTGCGGTCTTCCCCAACTAGACCTCAAGAACTTCGTCCTCAAAATGCGAAACAGTTTTTGAAGATATTGAATCGGTAAGAACTCTTAAGCCCGCCTTTGTTTATAGGCTCTACTCTGTATTAAAGGAAGGAGGTTCTATGATGACCTTCATTGATGAATTTTTTGAAAGAGAAGGGTTATAGAAACGAGACGCACTTTCTTACTGTCATGGAAAGGTCTGGAGTTGTGCCTGAGGGAACGGCTGCAAAAGCATTTGCAAATTTTCCTAGTGACCCTAGGTTTGGTAGTATGAATCAGCCGAGGGAAAGGATGATGACGAAAATATGTTCATACACTTTAAACCATGGATGGGTGTGGCTGCAAACCTTCGAGGGAAGAAGGATGAACTGTTCCGCTCGCTCGACGGACACGAAAAGAAGTATGAAAAATTGCTGAAGCGTGGGGTGATGAACCCACGGACCGTGGATTTTGATTTTCTGGACCTATTGAGCATAAATCTGCGAGAGAAATTTGAAAAACTGCAACTTTATCGGTTCGCACGCACTGTGACATGGCACATTCTGAATTAACGGCGTATTTCTACTCCAATCTCAGTTTCATTGATGCAAACAGCTTTTCTTTTAGCGTGAGGGATAAAGAGTATGTTGTTGATAAGGACATTTTAGCTGATGTACTTTGTGTAGAAAGATGGGCTTTCCAATCAATCAGTGTGTCTGTAAGCCATGCTACTCTTGAACTAGCAAGGGACAGAATTGCAGAAGGTCGACTCTCCTACTCCAGAATGAATGCAACAAATACTTTGCTGCACAAGATTGTGATCAACTGTTTGAGACCCAAATCGACATCCAAGACAGATATATCAATTTCTGAAGCTAAGTTGATGTTTGCCATCAAGACTGGTCTAAACTTCTCTTTGCCGCATACCATCATATTTCACATGTACAGATGCATGGCAAAGGACAAAGGAAAACTTCCTTATGCTGCTCTCATTACTCGTCTCTTCAGACATCTAAACATTCAACCTCCTCATATTCTCACAAAGTGAAGACTATTGATAAAATGGTCATCGGGTTGAGGATGATTACCAAGATGCGTCTGAAAGAGCTTAGCAAGAAGCTGGAGCAATTCAAGGAAAAGACTCCTATCAAGCTCAGACCAGACTCATCAGCAGCCAAAAAGAGGAAGAGAAAGAAGAAGAGGAAGAGAAAGAGGAAGAGAAAGAAGAAGAGAAGACAGAGGAAGAAAGAGAGGAAGAGGAAGAAGGAAAAGAAGAAAAAAGCGATGAACCGTAACGAACAAATTCTCCGGCGGAAAAGGAGAATCTACAACAGCCTGTCACTGAGGACACTCCTCAGAAAGAAGAGTTCTTTTCTCCTCTAGAAGACATGGAAACAGGGGGAGATAAAGAAAGAGAACACACACACCTCTTCTGCTGACTTTTAGAGAAGAGGATGCACAAACAGGTGTTAGTCGATCACCTCCCGATGCCGAGGATATTTATGCTGCACGCTTTCTGAAGGAGAGGCATCATCTCCACACACCGAACTTCCCGCCGACATTCATACTAGCTTGACTCCACCATCGACCGAAGCTGAAACAAGCACTCGACCGACAACTCGGAGATTTTCAAAGGCTGCTTGAGCTCATCTTGGAACTCAAAGGCCAAATTTATGCCATGGGATATGAATTTCAGAATTTGCAGAATGAAAATCATGCAATGTTCATCACTTTGAATGATCGGCTTAAAGATGTTCAGCGTCGATTCGGGATACCGCAAAGGGCACTACTCTCACCCAAGTACAGGAAGATTTGAGGAAGCTTGAAGACACTGTCAAGTCTATGGAGGACTTTCAACTTGTTCGCATTCCTCGAGCTCCATGATTTTTTTTATGCTGACAAAAAGGGGGAGAAGACTTTGCAGATTTTTCGAAGATTAAGATTTTCTGTTTTCAAAACAAACCAAATCTTATCTTTTTATATTTTTGTTATCTTGACTTTGACTTGAGTTTTTTTTTTTTACATGTGCAGTTTTTGAATGTGTGCTCACTATGGCAATACTTTAAGCTTCGTAAATTAGATAATACTGTCTGTTTATGACTAATGAGGTTTCGGTGAATGCAGATTTGTGTAAAGTACGGGAAAGTATCTCGTAATGCAGATAACTTCTACTATCTTATTTAAATCTTTTATGATGCTTGCTTAAAAGTTGTATTGCAGGGCGATAATATTCAAATCTGCAGGGAAAGTTTTGTCACCATCAAAAAGGGGGAGATTGTTGGATGAATTCTCTTAAAGTATTTTGAAGTTGACAAAACATTTTTATCGATCTAGTCTCAAGACTTACGTACTCTATTGACAAAGTCTAAAGATCAAAGTCCAAGATCAAAGTCTCGAAGCTAGCAAGACTCAAGACTTATATTTCAAAGTCTACTCACATGGACAGCTTTCCGGGACAACGTTTATTCGATCTTATATGATCTTTATTCTAACGACTAGTGGATATCTTTCTACCGGATTCAGCACTAAACGATCTTACTTTCATATGGAATATGTTTAGATTCTCTAAAGATTTCGCAACTTATATTTGGAAGGATCTACTTATGGAAACCGAGATCCCGATTGTATGGGCGAGCGGGATTGATGGGCTATCAACACTTACCTTAAAGAGCTCGAGATCTCTCTAATTGATTCTGTCCAACGGGTTGATTGGAAGAACTTCTTTGGAAGGTGCCAACGGTATTGAAGGCATAAAGAAGTATATAAGAGAGATGCTCTAGTTGTTGAAGGGTGCGGATAGAAGAATTCCAAAGTCTCGAATCTCCTTTTTCTATTTTGCGATATCATTCTTCGAGCGATATTTGTAATCAAAAGAGAGATCATATTGTAGTGAGACCTTGAGGAAGTGTAGTAGAGTTTTCTACACTTTGTGGACTCAAGAGCATGAGACTCGTAATCACTCTTATTGATTCTTAGTGAAATCCAAATGTAAGGGCTGTCCGTGCGGGAGAGTGGACGTAGGCTTGATCTAAGCCGAACCACTATAAATCTGGAGTCTTGATTCTCTATCCCTAATCCTTTATATCGTTAACTGTTTTCATTTGCTGCAATTGTTGGTTTTAAGTTATTAATATCTCATTCGGATTTAATTTATTAAAATTGCTTTAAACACCTATTCACCCCCCCTCTAGGTGCTAATTCTAGTCCTAACACTCTTCTCTCTGTTCCTTCTTGTGCTTTGTTCTTTGTCTCTCTAAAGCTCACAAAACTCTGTAGATTTCGCAAGGCAAAAGCTGAAAATAGTAAGATCATCTTCATCTTCTTCTTCGTCTTCCAATATAAGAGATCTTCTTTTCTTCATTGGTTTTGTCATGGGCTCCTTGCCTTTCCTTTTCTTTGCAACAGAGTCTTGCTTCGTCTTCACAGGGGACTTCTCCTTAGAACGCTCCAACTCCTGGCTTAGTTCCTTCAACCTCATCTTAGAAACCATTTTGAGACCAATAACCATTGGAACAATGGTTCTAACACACAGAGGAGCAGGAAATTTAATCTTGAAATGCTTGAAGAGTTGTGAAATGAGTGCCGAGTAAGGGAGTTGTCTCTTGTCTTTCACCACAGTCCTTATACATGTGTATAAGAATTGTGTGAGGCAGAGAAAACTTACGACCTGTGTTGATCGTGTACATTAGCTTTGCTTCGGAACGAGAAACATCCGTCTTTGAGGTAGACTTCGGCCTGACGCAATTAATCACCACCTTATGAAGAAGAATATTGGAGGCCTTCATTCTTGAATAAGAAATCTTGCATTCGATCATTCTGTCACGAACAATAGACAAGGTAGCATGGGCATAAGACACACCAATTGATTGGAATCTTCCTCTTTCCACACAAATTATGTCGGCCAAAGTGTCAACATCAACTATAAACTCTTTGTCCCTCACAGTAAAGCTAAATTTATTCGCATCTAGAAAAGATAGATTTGAATAAAAATAAGTAGTAAGTTTGGGGTACGCAACAGTTGTCTCGGTGCAAAATCGTTCAAGTTGAAGCAAACTAAGCTTGTCCCTCAAATTAACCTTTAAAGAGTCAAGAAAGTCAAAATCCATGCTCCTGGGGTGCATAACCCCTCTTTTCAACAAACTCGAGTAAGTCTTCCTGTGGTCCTTGGATCAAAATAAATTCGTCCCTTCACCACGAATGTTGGCTGCAACACCCATCCTAGGTTGAAAGTGAGTAAACAACCTTTCATCGTCATCATTCTCATTTGGCTAATCGTATCTTGGACCACTAGGAAAATTTTCAGATGTTCATTGAGCCGTTCCTTGAGGCGCAACGCCTATCTTTTCCATGGTGTTCAAGAAATAGGTCTCATTTTTGTAACCGTGTGCTTTCGAGAACTCATCGATTAGATTCATAGCAGTTCCATCTCTTTTCAGATTGGAATACAATCTATAGATAAAATGGGGTTTCTGAGTCCTTACAGGCTCAACGTTTTCAATAATCTCTTCATGTTCTTGCCAAGGAGGAGGATCTTGCCTTACCTGTTGACGCTGTTGAGAAAGTTGTCTTGGTTGTTGTTGTTGTTGTTGTTGTGGAGAGTCTTCTTTCTCGGTCAAATCAAAATGCGTAGGTCCCTCAAGCATGTGTTATGGTCCCTGGTTTGCAATTCGAGAAGATTTTCTTTTGAACAATATGGTCAAAGTCTAGAGGGATTTCTTCGAATTCGCTCTTTCGAAAAGATGAGAACTTTTTGGATCAAACTCAAGAGAAAGTGAGAGAGTAAAATTACAGTTCTCTAGGATTTCAAAAGAGGCGTAAATGGAGAAGATGAGTTATGACAGTATATAAAGTAGGTAAAAAGGTGCATACGAAACGTCATAAGGAAAAAAGTAAAACTGCTTTTTAAAAAAAATGGATAACTGCCATTTTCAAAAAAGCAGCCAAAAATTCAAGAATTAATTTCTAAAAATAAAAATTAGTAGGTAGCAATTCAAAAATTAAACATACCTTTTCAAAAATTCCATCCAAAAATAAAATTACAAATATTTAGAAGGTTTTAAATTACTGAACTGAGTCTGAGCACCTTCAGATTTTAACCGGTAGGAGATATAATGTTCAGTCTAGTCCAAATAGATTCAAATAAACTTTTCTCCAGTGGCTTTGTAAATATATTTGCTAGCTGGTTCTTTGAGTCAATGAACTAAATCATAACTTCTCCATTCTGAACATGATCTCTAATAAAATGATGTTGAATTTCTATGTGTTTTGTTCTTGAATGTAAAATTGGATTCTTTATGAGATTGATTGCATTGATGTTGTCAAATTTGATCTCGGTGCATGAGTCTTTGATTCCAAAGTCTCTTAACTGTTGCTTTATCCATAAGATTTGAGAGCAGCAACTTCCAAGAGCCACATATTCCACTTCCGTTGTTGAAAGAGCTACAGTACTTTGTTTTCTTGAGAACCAAGATACTGTCCTGTTGCCTAGCAATTGACAAATACCATAAGTACTCTTTCTATCGACTTTGCAGCCTGCTAAATTTGCATCTGAATATCCAAGGAGAGTAAAGTCTCACTCTTTTGGATACCACAGACCTAGCTTCGAAGTAGTTGCAACGTATTTGATGATGTGTTTTGCGGCGCTTAGATGAGATGCTTTGAGATCTAATTGAAATCTAGCACACATGTAAACACTAAAAAAAATGTCAGGTCTAGAAGCTGTAAGATAAAGAAATGGACCAATAATACTTCTATAAAGTTTCTGGTCAACTTTCTTTCCTTTGTCCAGCTTCGAAGAACTTGACATTGGTATATCAATCTTTTTGCAATTCTCCAATCCGAATTTTTTGATGAGGTCTTTTGCATATTTTTCTTGGTGAATGAAAATTCCTTCCTTCAATTGTTTCACTTGTAATCCGAGAAAGAAGGATAATTCACCCATCATGCTCATCTCAAATTCATCCTGCATAGACTTAGAAAATTTCTTGCACAAATTTTCATTAGATGATCCAAAGATAATGTCATCAACATAAATTTGAACAAGTAGAAAGTCTTTACCTTCATTTTTAATAAACAATATGGTATCCACCTTTCATTTAACAAAACCATTTTGAATTAAAAACTTACTTAACTTGTCATACCAGGCTCGAGGCGCTTACTTTAATCCTTATAGGGCATTTTCAGTCTGAAAATCGAGTTTGGTTTTCTTGGATCCTCAAATCCAGGTAGTTGTTCCACATAGACTTCTTATTGGATAAATCCATTTAAGAATGCACTTTTGACGTTCATTTGGAATAACTTGAAATTTTTATAGCAAGTAAAAGCAAGTAATAATTTAATTGTTTCTAACCTTGCTACTGGTGCATAGGTATCATTATAGTCTATTCATTTTTCTTGCGTATATTCTTTGGCCACGAGTCTTGCTTTGTTTCTGACCACTTTTCTTTTCTCGTTCATTTTGTTCATGAAGACCTATTTAGCTCAAATAGTTGATTTACTTTTTGGTTTAGGAATTAGCTCCCAAACATCGTTGATGCTGAATTGTCTAAGCTCTTTTTGCATAGCTTCAATCCAGCTTTCGTCAGCTAAGGCTTCTTCTATGCTTTTGGATTCTATTTCAGAAATAAGTGCTAGAGTGCTATACTCTTCTTGTCTTCTAGATTTGGTGCGAATCCCTTCATCAATATTGCTAATGATGAGTTCTTTGGGATGACTAGACTTATGCTTCCATTTACTGGTTGGTCTGTGAGTCTGCTTATCCTCTGCTTCATTTGAACCTTATGGTTCTTCTTGATGTTGATCATCAGGAGTTTGAGCTTCTTCAGGGGAAGTAGATTTTGTAATGTCTAGAGCAGGTGAAGAATCTTCAAGTTGAATCACTTCCGCTTTATTTTGTATTGAATCTTGAAACTTGACGTTCATCGATTCTTCCACAGATTGAGTTTTCTTGTTGAAAACTCTATAAGCTTTGCTTGTGGTTGAGTAGTCAAGGAAAATTTCTTCGTCTGATTTTTCCTCAAACTTACCAGTTCGATCATTTGCATTCTTCAAAACAAAACACTTACAACCAAACACATGAAAATAAGAGACATTTGGCTTTTTCCCTTTAAATATTTCATAAGAAGATTTATTTAAAATTAGCCTTAAAATACTCTGTTAATAATATAACAAGCTGTAGAAATTGCTTCAGCCCAAAAATAAGAGGAAATATTGCTTTCAATTAAAAGGGTTCTTGCTATCTCTTGCAAAAATCTATTCTTTATTTCCATAACTCCATTTTGTTCTAGAGTATATGGAAAAGAGAAAATATGTTGGAAATCGGATTCATCACAAAATTTAGCAAAGTCTTAATTTTTAAACTCACCTCTATGGTATGTCCATATGCTTGAAATAACATAACTTTTTTTTCATTCTAAACTTTCTTTGCAAACTTTGAAAAGTGAGAAAATGTTTCAGACTTACTTGCTAGGAAGTAAACCCAGGTAAATCGAGAATAATCATCCACAATTACTAAGCAATATTTCTTTCTACCAATACTTTGAATTCTAGTTGGTTCAAAGAGATCCATATGCAGAAGTTGCAAAACACGATTAGTAGAAACTTGATTTATAAGCTTAAAAGAACTTCTTACATGTTTTCCCAAAACACATGGCGTGCATGGATAAGACTTTTGATAAGTCAGACTAGGAAGTCCACAAACAAGTTTCTTATAAGAGATCTTGGCAATCCGTTTCATATTTGCATGGCCAAGCTTTCGATGTCAAAGATTTGCTTCATCTTGAATGGATATTAGACATTGAGAACTTTCTGGTTTTATATCCGGTAGATAAATATTCCAATGTCTTCATCCAGTAAAGGATTGAAAAAAATCTTTACTGGTTCTCGAACAAATTCCTTCTTGGAAATTAATTTTGAATTCAGTGTCACATAATTGACTAATGCTGAGTAGATTGTAATTCAGCCCTTCAACCAAGGAGACATTGTTGATGGTGAGACTTCCAATTTTCACAGTTCCACATCCAACAATTCTTCCTTTACTGTTTCCACCAAAAGAAATTTTTCCACCATTTATTTGCACAAATTTAATGAAACAACTTGAATATCCAGTCATGTGTCTCGAATAACCATTATCCAAATACCACTTGATCTTTTTCTTGATAGTGATCTACAATAACAAAGAGAACTCAAACTTTCTTTGGTACTAAGATTTTCTTGGATCCAGAAGAGTTAGTTTTGAACATAGTCTCTATCCAATCCTTCTTAACAGGTCTTCAAACTTTAGGACATTCTTTTTCGAAATGTCTTGATCTGTTACACTTTGAACATTTGAGAGTATTTCAGCCAACAGGTTTCACAAAAAATTATTTGAAAATGATTTTTGTAAAGTGTTTTTGTAGGTCTTTGTTTGATTCTTTCTTTTATTTTTGGGAAATTAACTAAAGAAATAGTTTCAGGTGACATACCCAAACCAGATTTGTTAAAATAGGGTCTTTGTATAGAAATAATCTTTTCTAACTTCTCAGATCATTTTGAAAACTTCTTTGATATATTTGAAATGTCTTCTTTTAAGAAAATATTTTCTTTCAAAAGAGAATCTGCATTTTCCTTCAAATCATTAAAACTTTTGTTTAGATTTTCAAAATTTTCTTTCCAAGAAACTTCCTGTTTCTTCAATTTAGAATTCTCCCTTTTTAGCTCGGAAATCCTTTTAAGAGATATTCTGAGATTGAGACAAAATTCATCTATATATTTTGAGACTTTAGTAGGAATCTTAAAATTACTAACCTTGATTTCCTCATCTAAGTTTGAGTCTGGATCTGTTTCAGAGTCTAAGTTTGATTCTGAATTTGCCATTAGACATATGTTGGCATAATCATCTTCACTTTTTTCATATTCAGTATCACTCCATGTCTCTATTTTGAGAGCCTTTTTGAATTTCTCTGTGTTTCTTTTCTTTTTCTTCAACAGAGGGCAATTAGGTCTGATATGCCCCCTTTTCTTGCATTCAAAGTAAATCACTTCTTTGTTTATCTCATTGTCTTCATTTGATTTTTTCTTAAATCTTTGAGTGCTTTGCTTCTTCCGGTTAAACCTTCTTCCTTTATTTTCAATTTCCCGAACTTCCTTATCATGAGTGCAAGTTCTTCATCGTCCAAGTCGTCTTCTGAATCTGTGTCATCAGAATCATCGTTAGATTTTAAAGCAATTGACTTCTTACCTTTGGGATATTTTTCTTCATTGATTTATTCCACTTCATATGATTGAAGTGTGCCAACTAATTCGTCTACTGACAGAGGCACGATCCTCTGTGTTTCTCTCATTGAAATCTTAATGTGATTCCAGTCTTTGGAGAGTCCACGTAGTAATTTATTGACTTTCATCTGTCCTGAGATTGTTTGTCCATGATATGTTAGACCATTTACAATCTTTGTGAAACGACTAAACATGTCAGTAATAGATTCTCTTGGCTTCATCTTGAAGGCTTCGTATTGTCTGAGTAGAATATCGATCTTTGTTTTTTTAACTCGATTAGTTCCTTCGTAGGTAACATGCAACCTGTCTTAGACTTCTTTTGCTGTTTCACAAAATGAAATTCTATTATATTCAGTAGGAGATAAAGCACAATATAAGGAGTAGATAGCTTTAGCATCAAGAGCTTGTCTCTTGGTTATGTTTGCTTGTGTTATCTTGCCAGCATCTATAACTTCCTTTCCTCTTTCTGGGGTTGATGTAGCTTTGGGAATGATTTCTTTTTCTACCACATCCCATTCCAGGGGATCTTTCGATCTCAGGAATACCTTCATCTTGTTTTTCTACACATTGTATTCCTTTCCATCAAAGTAAGGAGGTCTTGTGTTGCTTTGGCCTTCAACCAAACCTGGAGCCAAAATACTAGCCATAGATCTTTAACTCATAAGTAAAAATACTTCAATAAACTGAGCACACAAGCTCTGGGCTAGTACTATCACCTAGAGGGGGAGTGAATAGGTGTAGATAAAAATTTTCGCAAGACTTGGAGAATTAGTTTTTTCTTTGATAATGAAAGACTTAAAAAGTAATTCAAATTGAGCATGTAAACAAACAATATAAGAAAGTAAGAAATTCAAGGAGGAGAAAATAAGAACACAAGGTTTATAGTGGTTCGGCTTAGATCAAGCCTACGTCTACTCTCCGTGTTAACAACTTGTTGGCTGGATTCCACTATGAATCAAAAGAGATGATGTCACGCCCTGATCCTTGAACGCGTGCCCATCCCTAACCTTGTCAATTAATAGCGACGTCCGAGGACGCATTGCCGACCCTATTCATTTAATATGCGCATGCGAAAATATATAGAATATCTCTAGACAATAAAATAATGGGATAAAAAAGTAGGGCTATCTTTTTCATAACTGAAAATCACACCCACACTTTTATACAAGTAAACTAGATAGTATATGATATAATACTACTCACGAGTCTTATCTATTGTACACCGATCAAAACTCATAGTTTGCAAAAACAGGATGGGACCTCAGTCTTCATCTGGGTCATATTCAGGATCATCCTGATCCTCCTCTGACTCCTCTTCACTCAGTTCATTTTCCTCTAGCTCTTCGTCTTATTCCTTAGGCTCATCCTCGGCTTCAGCTACCGGCTCGTCCACAGGTACCTCTTCCATGGGCTCATCCTCCTGCCACTCCTCTTGCTCCACAATGTCATCGTCATCTCCGTTCTAGTTGTTGTCATCGATCGAGTATATGGGAGTGCGAGTTTCGTCCTCAAGCTGCGGATCCCTCGCATCTACTATCGATCCATCCATGTGATCGGCTGTTCCATCTTCGAACACCTCTTCCAATGCGTTATGAGGCACATCCTCTTCCGGTATGGACCCTCTCTACGTCCGTCAAAATACTCATGGTACCATGACCGATACTTGTGGGGCCTCAAGGGGCTTCTTCCCCCACGTCAACCCAGACGGTTGACTGAAACAGTACGTACTCTAATCCTTCCGAGTGAGGGTGGATGTGGAAGTGAGTTTCTAACTTTGAGATTTGCTCTGGGATGCCGTAGTGCATACGAGGACGAGGAGGTGGAGGTGCCGCCATCTAGGGGCCTGAGATGGTTATTCAATAACCAATGAGACAACGTCTCAGCGAGTTCTATCCTCTAAGACTTGATTAGTAAACCAATACAATATGGGCTGCCTAAACACACACAGGTCAGAGGACTTACTTTGGCCTCATATCTCACTTGCAAGTCTGTATAATTCATAATAGGCACCCAACTATTCAACACCGATCGAACTATCGATCAATCGACCTAATTGATTACATGTCAATCCTACCATTCCCCACGATGGAATATCTAGACATCAGGTCACGTGCATTCTTTAGGATGACATACCAAGTCTCCGGGCCCACGTGCCTTCTCTAGGGCGACTTCTTTGCCAAGATGACATGCTCAATCCTTGGGCCCACGTGCATTCTCTAAGACACTATTTCACCAAGATGATGCATCGAATCACCGAGCCCACGTGATCCTTTCACGATGCCGTACTCAACACTGGACCCACGTGCATTCTCTAAGGCACTAGCTGGCGGAAGTGACGCATCAAATCACCGAGCCCATGTGTTCTTTTAACGATGCCATACTCAAATCATTGGGCCCACGTGCCTTCTCTTAGGCACCAGTTCGCCAAAATGACGCATTAGATCACCGAGCCCACATGCCCCTTTTAGATGCCATGCTTAATCACCAGTCTACTTTCGATACTAACGACCCATATTCAAGTATTTCACAATCAAATAATCAAAATCAACTCATTAGGAATAGATCCTAAAATTCCACAATTAAATCAATTTGACACGATTTAAAGCTCAAATAAATAAACGGTCTGCACCACGACAATCAGCATGAAATTCTGGTCACTGGCCATCCCAGTTGAATTTCTGAAAAAATAAATAAATAATTAATTAATTTCGAAAATTAATTATTAAATACTAATAAATCCAATTTAGGCCCGTATCGCTTGATTGGAAGCCGAGACGGACCCGGAAAATTACTGAGACTCGTTCAATAAGTAATATGGCGTGCCTACTTGCTAATGTCTATTTCTAACCACCTAACATGCATCATTAAGTCTCTAATTTAATTGATCTAAACTAATCTAACCACCTAATTGCACTTAATTAACACTAACCAACCCTAAGCATAATTAGCAAACCAAGAAAGCATTAGTGAGCAAAACTCACTTGGTTAAAAGTGGAGACCGGATCACCGTGACGGCGATGCGACGGCGGCCGAAACCTAAATTTTCGGCGGCATCGGCGGACTCTCGGGCCGAACCCAAAAGCAATGCAAGCCCACATAAATTTTTGGGCTTGGGCTTGGCTTCACGGGCTTCAAAATGATGGGCTAGGCTTCAATTGATTTAAACCAACTTGGGCTGAACTTGCTGGATTTTGGGCTTCAAATGGATCAATCCTGCGGGCTTATTGGGCTGCAATTTTGGGTCGTGCGAGAAGCAGCAAGGGCTACCGACTGAAGAGCTGCTGGGTTGGGCTGGCTTGTTGCTACTGCTGGGCTGATCGATGCTTGAAGATCTCACTGGCTTCAAACAGTGGTAGGAAGCTGGGCAGAAGCGGTTTCAGTGGAGGACGTGAGCTGGCGTGCGCTGGCCGTGTGGATGCTTGGGGTCAACACCGGCTGCTTTGTGCTGTTGAGTGTTGATTGGTTTGCTGCAGAGAAGACGCACGCTGGTGGATCGGTGGAGACGCGTGGCTAAAGACGGCTGCACTTGGTGGAGCTTTGGTCAAATGTGGCTTGAAGGTTGACTAAGTGAAGCTGGATCGTGGACAGGTGGTGCGGATGAGGGAAAATGCAGCTACGGGCGGTGGAGTTTCGTTTGGTGGGGGCTAACGCACGAAGAGAGGGGGCAGTCGCTGGATTTCTCGTATTCTTCAACTGTGGGCATCGCACGAAATGGGGAGGGAGAGAGATAGCTATCCGGTTGAGGTGAAGGAAACAGAGATGGATAGAGATGATAAGTGAGGGCTCCACAAAGCCTTGATTTTCCACAACAAATATCCTTTGATCTTATCCCTCCATAAGGCTGTCACCCACCAACAATTTTTCAGCCTAATATACCCCTTCTAGAGAGTTGAATTGGTCCAAAAGTCATAACTTGTGGGGGCATACGTATTCCTTAGCAAAAGGTCTTAATTTCATATCAATTCTCCCTCAATTCATTCTCAATCGGCTCTCCTAAAATCAATTGATACCTCAATGCCTCAATTGTTATTTTTCTTCCTCCATGCATCCATCATGCATCTCACTTTCGCAATCAAAAACCATCTTCGGCATTTTCTGCACTAAAACAATCTGGCGACGACTTTTTCCCAGAAAGTGTCAGGTGTCAGAAAAATCCTCTGAGATTGAGTCGACACTCCTAGAATTTATTGTGACATGACAGAAACTTCAATTTCTGAAATCGGACTCGAATTGGCGGTTAATTTCTATTCGACGCGTTTTTAGCGTAACCTAGGTTACTGGGTAATTTTTAGACAATTTTTAGTGCAAATGACCTGTTGTCGATTTTTTTCGAGCCACTATGAATCCACTTGACTCATTGGCAACTCTCGATTGTTGTGAAAATCTCGAGGACCCAAATACTGACACATGGTACCAAAATAATAAGAAAATCAGTCTAGTGCCGGTCGACGAGAAGTTTCCAATTTAGTGGTGTCACCCACGATTAGCCACACATTTCTGTCGATCTAGTCTATCTTTGATTTCAAATCGATTTTTAACTATGCCGTAATGGCCTTTAAAAATGGACATGGTTGAGAATCTGATTCCTGGTCGAGTTCTCAAGTCTATTGCCTTAAAATTTCTTAATGGCTTCCCTAGATAGTCTAGTTATCTCGAGAGTGATCAGCTTTGAGAATAACCCTATAGGCTCGTCAATGAAATGCCCGATTTATTTAGAAGAAAACAGAGTTGAAAATTTGGGATGTTACATATGTTACAGCTTGTGATCTCGACTATCACAGTGATGAGTCTCTACTGTACTCTCACACAATCTCACTAAGAGTATCTCTCTTTTATATACAACCTTTAGCTCGATGAATGAAAAAGCGAGAAACTAGAAAGTTTCAGACTTTGGAATTCTCTTCCAAGCACACCTTCGAACAACTTGAGAGTCTTGCTTATATACTTATCCATGCCTCTACAACCATTGGCACTTTCCAAAGGAGTTCTTCCAATCTACTCGTTTGACAGAATCAATCAAAGAGATCTCGAGTCATTTAAGGAATGTGATGATAACCCATCAATCATGTTTGCACATACAATCGGGATCTTGAATTTCCATAAGTAGAACCTTCCAAGTTTGTTCGCCTTTCAAAGATCTTTGTATCGGAGTAGATCCCAATAAGAATAATCAAATAAGCAAATATGAAATCTAGCTATAAGGTCTTCCAGTAATTATATGAATCGAAACCTTGAAGATAATCCTGCATTTGGATACTAATTCTGCATTTGGATAAGTCTTCATTCTTCAGTCTGAATTGTCAGAGGGAATAGACTTTGAGACTAAAATCTGGCGATCTTTAGACTTTGATAGTAAAGTCTTGAAATCTTCAGATATAGACTTTGGAAAGATTTTGTCAACTTCAAAACAATAAATGAGTTTTCTCTAACAGTTAATATTATTCATTGTTTCAATTTGACAAATTCAATTACATTCTATCACAATAATCCATTAAATTTGGTTTTAAAACAAACAATCTGCGTTCCACTATTAAATATAACATTTAACAATAAGTTGAAAAAAATTCATTTTTCACCATAAAATATAATAGGAAGTCTTTCCCATCTATTATTGTTATTTTTATTTTTTTTTTTTTTTTTTACATATTTACATTTTGACCTCTCATTTATTAAAAAAATTTAAAGTTGATATTGTGCGTGTTGGAATCGCGTGTGAGAGTATGTCAAAAGAGTTGACCATGTGTTGGATTCTCTAAAACCTATTGACCGAGTGTCAGAACGAGATGGAGCGTATCAGACACATGTCGAAGTGTCCGACACAACACGAAAACTTTGGGAGAGTGTTGGTACTTCCTAAGAGAACAACGACAAATCAAGCAAAGGTCAAAGTGAAAAGTAATCCAACTACATAATCCAAGCCCACTGAATCAAGATAAAAATTTCCGATTAACAAAAAACATTAGGACAGTGCAATATGAAATCTACGTGAAAAATAACAAATCTATTAAAACAATCTAGATTAAAACCTAAAATCCTATGATACTCAATGAAAACCATAACAAATCAAGTAAAGGTCAAAATAACAAATTGACGTCACAAGAATTTTCTAAAAGAGGAGTCGTTACTTGCCTATTAGAGTTGGTTAGAAACCAAGTGAAACATGTGAGCATACTTCACTTCTTATGCAATCAAATAATCTATGGTCGAGAACTTGATTACATTAATTAAATAATTAGTGCCATTTCGATACCTAATCTTGTTCTTTTCAAAATGATTTTTGTCGGGCAGTTTGAATTTATTTTAAACCTATTCACTTACACGTGAGGTGACATGTGAGTGTGCAATCATTAACGTTACAATAAGCAATCAAGAAAAGCATTAAATAAATTACAAGAGAAAATAAGGGTCTAATGCCAAGAAATAAGGAACATGTCATTCTTAATTAGGCTAAAGGAAAAACGTAATCAACATGTTGAAAATACGCAAACAGCTACATAACATCTTTCTCTAAGTACACTCGAAACCTTTAGTGAAGCCCTAACGACTTGTTCAATTTTGAGTACAATTCTTTTGGATCAAAAGGTTTAACTTTTTTTGTTTGTGCTAAATTAATTCCAAACTAGAATTAACTTGAAAAATCTAATAGAACTAGTTCAAATTTAATTTCTAAGCCTTTTCCATTTTTTTTGAATTTTCGATTTTTTTAATTATTTTTTAAAATTTTTATCATTTTTATCCCTCTTTTTTAAAATTTTAAAATTTTTAAAATTTTTAATGGAGTTTAATATTATAAAAAGGAACCGGACTGGGCTAAGAACTGGGCTGGCCCTAAGGCCCACTCCGAAGTAGCCAAATTGGCCCGCAAAAAACCATTTTCTTAAAGTAAAAGCCCCCAACCCACTTATGCTCAGCCTACTCTTTCCAGCCCACAATATAAACAAGCCCGAAATCCATTTTCTATTTTTGGTTTTCTTTTTCTTTTTCTTTTTTTCATTTATTTATTTATTTATTTATATTTCTTCTCTTCTTCTCTGCTGCCTCACCTGAAGCTCCTCCTTTGCCCGAAGAGTGTCAATTCCCGAACCTTAAGCAAAACAACGCCATCTTTGCCGAGCTTGCACTAGCACTCAAACCATTGCCAGATCGCCGCCAACCAACCACTCTTCAATGGTCGCCCACCTTGACTGACCCTTGCCGGCCAAAGGTGTGCTCTTGGCCGACGTGAACGAGAAAATGACGACGGGGCAGCAAAATGAACTGAACGGCCAACGCCCAGAACACTAATTATCACGGGAAAAAATTAGCTCAATAGGATGAAACCCGGACGACTCGACTCCGGCCAGGGCAGTGAACAAAACTAGATCTCAATGCGGCATTGCATCAAACATCTAGTATACGTCATGGAAAAGAATGATTTTTGGCTCACCGAGACTCAACCGGAGCTGGGACTCTCGACAAACGAATTAGGACACACACAGCAGCCATACAGAGGACGGTCGGAGCTAGATTTCACGCGAGCCGGTCGGCCGCAAGCTCTAGCCATTGTGCCTAAAATGGGGCAAGAAACAAGGCACGGACAAAGGGCTTATCGGTTCGACTACATGGCATCGACCGAAACGTCAGCTGACTGAACCAAGCAAACGAAGCCCCCACCAATAGCTTGCTCTTCTATCACTTTTAAGCCCACCTCTTGCCGTGCCAGGTGTGACATCTCGATTTTCCACTTCTATTTTCAATAAATTGAGATGGGCATTTCATCTGCATGTATATAGTTCTTTTTTCTGAATTGATCACTCATGGGATAATTAGTCTATTAAGTGAAGTCGTTAAGAAATTCTAATGCATCGGACTTGAGAATTTGACTAGGAAATGACCTTTCGACCGAGCTAATCTGCAAGGGTCATTACGGTATAGTTAAAAATGGATTAGAGATTGGAGATAGGTCGACTCGATAGAGGCATGTGATCGAGTGTGGGTGATTCTACCAGATCGCACAATTATTGTGGATCGACACTAGATCGACTTTTCTGTCATTTGGGTACCCTGTGTCCGTATTTGAAATCTTGAGGTTACCACGATAATCGAGAGTCGCCAATGTGTCAAAGATGTACATTGTGGATTGAGAATAATCAACCACAGGTTAAATGCACGAAAATTTATAAAAGCTACTTGGTAAATTAGGATGCACTAATATCGTGCCAGAGTGAATTTAATTGTGAAATTGAGATCGAATTAAGAAATTGGAAGTCATGGTGTGTCACAAATCATTTAAGGAACATTGACTCATCTTCGGAGGATTTTTCATGCAAATTGAGTTTTTCAGCAAAATAATCAAAGTAAGGTTAATTTGGTTGGGAATTTGGTAGGCCCGCCTTCGGTTGTACTTTTGGGACACAAGTTGGTTCTATGATCAAGTAAATATGTGAATTGAAGTGTGGTGACATTGAATTAATTTTATGGACTTCAATTTGGTTCAATTAGAGGAGAATTGAAGACTTTGAATTTCATACCCCGGTGGAAAATGAAATTGAACTTATTGGAATAAGGTTGTGGGAGATTGGAGATAGTGGAAGATGACATCAAGTGATGTCATGGTGTGGAGTCAAAGTGGCTAGGATGTTGACAAGTGGAGGGTGAGGATTTGCTCTTGGAAAGTTGGGATTTCACTTCAACCTATCAACATCATCTTCTTCATTTGGCTTTTGGGAATTTTGAAAGATGAGAGGGCCGGGGGGGGGAGAGCTCGACTGAACCAGTGCTTGCAGCCCGACTGCCCCCTTCGCCCGCTACTCGCCTACTTGTCGCCGGTGCTGGTGCCGTTGCTGTTGCCGTCGCCATGTGTCCGTGCGCGAAGCCCCGCACACTACTTGCTGGCCAGCCGTCGTCGGAGACGCCATCGCCGCCGCCGCCTCTGTCCAACACCGCCCCGAGCTGCCGTTGCCGTCTCCGCCGATCCTGTGCCCTAGCAATCACTAGAATAGCCCCATCTTGGCCCAAACCGCAGCTGGTTTTATGAGTATTTCCAGCTTGGTTTTGGCCCGTTTTGGCCGGCTTCCCGACCACGGATGCTTGGCCCGCTTTGAGGAAAGTCGATCCCCACAACGTCTCCGTCGTTTTGGTCCGATCGGTTCGTTAATTGAGTGAGTTTAGCTCGCTAAATCTAAAGTGTGTTTAATTAGGGTTAAGTAGGTTTATGTTAATATAAGCCTTAATGTGACTTAAAGGAATTTGTTTTTATTTAAATAAATGTTTAGAAATTATTGGATTATTTAATAATTTAT
The DNA here is from genome assembly GCA_014182715.1 of Eucalyptus cloeziana. Taxonomy (NCBI): domain Eukaryota; kingdom Viridiplantae; phylum Streptophyta; class Magnoliopsida; order Myrtales; family Myrtaceae; genus Eucalyptus; species Eucalyptus cloeziana. The sequence continues at coordinate 934,895 of CM024644.1, forward strand.
TATATTACGAAAATTATTAAGATATTATTATTTAATTAATTTTCGGAATAAATTTAATTATTTAATAAATTCCGAAAATTTTGTCAGGACCCTAAATTCTCAAAATTTCGCGCTAATTGTTGCTATGTATTCGGATTTTGAAATTGATGGTTGGATATTATAAATTGAGTGTGGATTGTGAAAAATATGGATATTATTATTTAATTAATTTTCGGAATAAATTTAATTATTTAATAAATTCCAAAAATTATTTCAGGACCTTACATTCTTAGAATTTCATGCTGATCACTACTGTGTAGCTAGATTATGAATTTGATGAGTGGATATTGTAAATTGAGTGTTGATTGTGAAAAATATGGATTTTATTCAGAAAACCCCAAGTGTCGGGTTTTGATACCAAAATTGGATTTTAATGATTATATTAAATAATGGGGTTTGAAAAGTGAAATATTGGCTTTCTGGTTCAAAATTAATGTGCCCTCATACACGTGAATAATTTTTGGAATATTTTTAATATGAAGAAAAATGGCCGGGGTCGCTATTTTAAGTGGAATCATTGAGTGAAATGCAAAGTGTCTTGGGGCTGAGTATGATTTCGTTGTGTGATAATTAAGAGGAATTGTCCTGAACTGTTGAGCCGAACTTGCCCCTATATGGGAGGCCCCACATCCACGGGCTTGGGTCGTAGTTGATTCCGAGTCTATACTCCTTCGGGAACGCTGTTGACGTAATGACGAAGCCGTGCTCTAAGGTGGGGAGGCGATGCCTGGCATCAATGCCAGTAGATAGCCAAACTACGAGTAGGCTATGCCCTCGTGTGGTAGTGAATAATAATTGGGACACATGCTGAGTATTATTAATGTGTCGGATTATGGGACGGAATTGTGTGGCATGATATGGGACGTGTCATAACGGTTTGGTCTTATAATTCGGACTCCTGAGGTTGTTTGAAATGAGATTGTTGGCGTTCCAGTTGTTTAAGTTCTTATTACTATTTGTGATTGAGTGATATGAACATGATTGGGTGATTTGAATTGTGCTAACCTGCAGGAAGGAACTGAGGCGAGGTAAGTCCTCTATGTGGTGTGGCTAGGCCATCCTTGGGTGTATTTTCTTTCTAATAGGAGTTTAGGGGGTTGAACTTGCTGAGACAATGTCTCACCCCGTTGTGGGCCAAAATTTCAGGTCCTTGGTTGGCATTGGTGAAGGACCGAAGGCCCTAAGTGTAGAAGGAGAAGCCTAAAGAATTGACGATCCTATTGGACTAGTTAGTTATAGGGCGATTCTTTTTTGATGGGAGTCGATTCCCTTTTTGCAAACCTTGTTTTATGAACTTGTGGTTTAAAATCTGACTTAGCAATTCGCCTTGTGTATAATTGCACTATAGTTTGCAATGTATATAGGGGTGTTTGTTTTTAAAGTGGAACTTTGGAATCCTGCTTTCCTATTCCATTATTTTATTGTTTGGGGATTGTTTATATGCTTCTACATTCGTATATTAAAAAGAAAAGGGTCGGCAATGCGTCTTGGGACGTCGCTATTAAATTGACCAAGGAGAGAGATGGGTGCGTGTCTGAGGATCGGGGCGTGACACCAGGTGTTAAAAAATAAATCGAAAACCAAACCGAACCGAACCGAACCGAATTAAAAAAAAAAAAAAAAGAAGAAAGAAAAGGACAAAAATAAAAAACTAATTAAAAAATAGAATTTTTTTTAAATAAACGAATTATAGAAATGAGTTTATGTATGGAACAAAAATAAATACAAAAGTAAAAACCAAAAAAAGAACCAAGCTAAACCGAACCGAACTGAGATTTCAGTTGGGTTTGATTTTGGTTCAGATCGGATTTTAGTTTGGTTTAATAAATTTCCTTATCCATTCAATTTAGTTTGGTTTTTCAAAAAAATTGAATCAAATTACATCATACACTCCTAGTGCCAGTTGCTGCCAGCCTGCCCTAACCACCAACTCTCAATTTCTGCCCCGTCTTATTCCCTCTACTGCGCATGTGCCAACCTTGCTCTTTTATGTCGCGAGCGCGAAGAGAAAGGAACGGGCTGGGCTGAAAAGGGCAAAATAAAAAGAAAAGAAAGTATTGGGCCAGGCCCAAGCAAGAGAGGAAAAGAAAAAGGAAGGGGGTTGGGCCAACCAAGCCCTCAAGCCCTGTTTCGCATCTCTCTTGTTTTATTTTTCTTATTTTTTTGAAAATTTTGATAATTACAATTAATAATGCAAATATTCCTAATGCTATACTGATAGTATGATATGCAATTTAGTGAAAATTATTTACTTCACTCTATTTTTTAACTAATTAATTTTCAAAATAACTTTTAAAATTTTAAAAAAATCAATTTTTTTAATAATTAATACTAGTGATACTAATGCTCATAATGTCTGTATGTGTAGGTGCTTCCTAACTTCTCAGTGTTCTCACCTTCCTTTCCCGCATTTAATGCTTTCAGCCTCTGACCTCTCACCTCTCACGGCAAGAAAGGCAAGTAAAGCCACCATCATAGCAAAGCTAGATGAAAGTAAAAGTCGTTATATGGAAACTACAGGGAAAGAGTGATGAAAGAATTTCGTTTATGGGAAACCATTGGGTGCTTAATGTCGATGAGAGAGAATAGAGAGAAAGTAGAGAGAGAGAGGTGTGGATGTTTTAATAATAAAAGAAAAATGGACATCCACAAAAATATTTCCCAAGTAACGTGTGTCTCGGTTCCCTCTCTCCACACTTGCTTAGGGAAATGTTTCTTTGGTCCCACGAAAACTCATAAAAGTGATGACTGAGATGTGGGTCTTTCTTTCCAAAATTTTAAATAAATAAATAAATAAAATAAAAAATAGTTGCGAACAACTGTATTTTGCCCCGTTTCTAAGTCGATCTGTTTCTCAATTTTGAAATTTAGAACTATGAGGCACAAATAAAGTTCCCAATTCTATGTCAGGGATCGACCGATTTGGGAATCAATCACTTCTATCTATAGAGGATAGAAGACTGTAGAGAGTAAAAGAGAGATGTAGACCAACTTGAGGGGAACAAAGAAAAATAGAGTTGAAAAGGAGACAATCGGCGTTGATGAGGCTATTTGCGACGAAGGTGGTGGCTAGCGGCAAGGGAGAGTGACAGTTGAGAAGGTTAAGTTTTGTAGCGTGTGGCCAAGGTTTTTGGAAAGTTTACACAAAGAAAGGAAATTTTATCATTTCAGTGGATTGGATTTATGTATTTGCGATGTTGTAAACACATGTATGCTTTTGATTGTGAGTTGAAAACTAAGATGTATACGTCACGGGTCAATCGTTTGAAATTGAGACCATGCGGCGAGCTAGGCTCTCTTGGATTGTTTGATATTGTTGCAATGCCTAAGCTAAGCCTTTCTTGGGTTGATCGCTCGCTTGCTCGCTTAGTTTGCTCACTAACTTGGATTGTAGAGAGAGAACTCTGAATAAGAGAATGAACTTTGATTATGAAATGATTTGATAGTTAGGGAGGGCACCTCTTTTTATACTAGTGGCCCTCGGATTACAACTATTGATTGTTTTTCGATCCAGCGAATGAGATTGTGCCTTCTAACCTACCAACTACTGGCATTTATGCCAAGAGAGTTCTAGATTTTCGGCGCAATTACTGTCTTGCCTGTCCCTGGAACGTTCCAAAAGCTCTTGAGGAAGCCTTGGGCGATCTTGGGAGGTCTTCTTTAATCATGCATGGTCTCTTGGTTGCAAGAATCTCGTAATAGTGACATATATATATCTCGATGAGGCTGAGCCCACCTAAAGTCGTCATGGTCAAGGCTCATTGACTTGTGCTGGTGGCCTGTCACCGGCTGTCACCGAGGCTTGACAATTGGCAAAAAGAGAAGAGAAGGAAAAAGAAAAAGAAAAAAGAAAAGAAAGAAGAGAAAGAAAAAGGAAAATAACAAATTATTAAAAAAAATTGTTTAAGAAAGTTATGAGATTGAAATTATTTTTCAAATGAAATCCAAACATTAGAAAATATTTTTATTCACATATTGCAAAATAAAGAAAAACTAACTATTTTTTTGAAAAATATTTTCGCGGAATATATATATATATATATATATATATATATTTATCATGAAGTTTTCCCCTAAACAAACACATCCTCATTTTCATTATATAAGTAATTAGTATGGTGCAATAAAAAAGTGATTAGGTGTGCTAATCTCAATTAGTTTCTATTAATTTTTAGTGGACATATGTCTATGGATCTGTTTGTCAAGATAAATGCTTGGAGTCCCTTTTAAATTGACACGAAATGTTCTTTTATTTTTTTAAATGGAGTCAAGGAAAATCATTTACCATTTTTAAAAGGTCAATATTCTCTTCGCCAGACAATTGTTGAAATTAGGGAAAATTTTAAATAGGTCCTGAAGTGGGCCGTTTTCTAAAGAAACTTTTCTAAAGTGGACTTTATTCCAAATTAAAATTTTGATAACAGGGGTATTTTCATCCAGATATGTTGTTTTATGTATTTTCTTTCTTTTCCTTTTTCTGTCTTCTTTCCTATCTGTTTCTTTTTTCTTTTTCCTTCTCCTTTTCCTTTTTCCACGGATTCCCTTTTTACTACTCTCTCAATGATTCCCAAAAATAAATGAGTGCCTCTTTAAGCTGATCAACACAAAGCGGATCTTGAAGTGGTAAATTTTTAATTGAGCGGTACATTTTTAATTCTGTTAATTTCAAATAGGACACTGAAGTGGTACATTTTTTATTTTTATTTTTTTTGAAAAAAAGTGCCTTTAAAAAAAAAAAAAAAAACCAATCATTCGAATACGAACAACAAAAGGATGGAAAAGAGGAACAGAAACCAAACTCCTTGAGCTCAGTCCACAGAGTTGGACAGGTTAAGAAATTATAGTGGCAAGTCATGGGACTTGCGTCGGCCAAAGAGAAAGGATTTTGCCCACTTTTCTTCCGGATTATATGGATTTATTTATATGTCCCATGCTCAAGCACTTCATAATTTTTTTTCAGATATTTCCCTTTTTTCCTGTCTTTTTTCTTTGTAATTCCGAAAAGGTGATTTATTTTCCACCTCATCATGGATTTAATGTAATTTCGCTTTTTCTTTTCTTCTTTTGTGATTGAACAAGAAAAGTGGTTCTATTTTTTTTCCCTTATTCTTTTGCAGAGGAAAGGTTTCATTTTTGCATATGTATCTCCCTAATTCTAAAGAATCGCGATAGGTCGCCCGATTTACATTCAACCACAACTAAAAGAACGTGGATGTATATATTTGCTGCGATTGATTTTGTCTAGCATATCAATTCAACTGGCAGAAGTGGATGGATTCGATTGTTCTTTTCATTTTTGAGATAGGAAGATGTCAATCCATACACTATCCAGTTGAACATGGACGAAAATATTGACAGGGAACCAATAAGAGAGACAAATGCCAGCCACATTCATTACTATACCAAGGGAGAGATTCCATCTTCAATATCGACAATTACGTGATGTGCAACTACTCTTAGCGATTAACTCTCTGCGAACATAAAACAAGAGTTAACCAAAGGATAAATTTATGATTTGCATATGGAAGATTGAAGATAATTACTATAGCAAGAACGCTTAAATTAATAAGCAATAGCCTAAACCACTATACAGAACAATGGCATGTGCACTTGTAATGATTAATTTAGAAAAAAAAAAATTGTTAACCTTTATTCTATAGGTTGTGAGAAGATAATGCACTAATTGAAAAGCTAAGAGATATATAAATCAACCTGATTTTTCATATTTTTATTTATTTTGAATTTTGATGGAAAAGTAAGAACGAGTGTTTTTCCATCGTGTAAACGAGCACTCCCAAGTGATGGAAAAAAATGGCGATGACACTTGGCTCGTATGCATGAGACTTCGCGCGCCTCGCTGCTCCGAGCTTCGACAGCACCGCTCCTTCAGTCCATTCGATTCATCGTCAAACTCGGATCGATCCTTCAACATCGGAACCGCCCGTTTTCTCTCATCCCCATCTTTTCTTCTTCCGACCACCTGAGAGATGGCCACGAAATGGCCTTCTGGTTAGTCGTGCTCACACCCAACATGTCCACGTCTCTGCTTTGTTAGGCACGCAAGCGTCCTGATTTCTTCGTCAAGCCACGGAGATCGATTTCAGTTGCTTCTTGATATCGTGTCAATGAACACGGGTCGGAGCTCAAATTTGTTTCTTTGCTGCACTGAGTTCTTGGGCTTCGCTGGTATGTCATGCTTTTCCGTGCAGTTTTCTTCATTGTCTCATCGTTTTTGGGACGTGTTCTGTTGTGAAGATCACCAGTGATTGCTATCTTTTCGGTGGAATTTCTCTTCGGTATTGAATATTCAGTTTCTTGCTCAACAACCCACATCATGGTTACACCTATCGGTGATTCGTGCCTGTGTTGGGTCACTGATCTATATCTGGTTTCGAGCTAACTAAACGGTCATCATGGAAGTATCAGCTCAAGGGCTTCTCGTGATATAATGTCTTAAGGAAAATGCACAGAGGTTGGGTGGAGTGGATTGATCCCAGGTGAAACCATTTTAGGAAGCCCAGTGATCGGAAAATTTGGACAAGTGCAGTCTCATGGTTGGATTGTTCATATTGTGAAAATGCTAAATTAGACAGTTCAAACCTTTTGGCGGGCAGAGGATGGCTAATATTGCTAGTTGCATTGTGGCCTTCATGAATGATAAATCCGCCAACCTAGCTTGGATTCTATGAAATCATATCCAAACCCTCTAATGTCTTTCCTGTTTGCAACATATTACAACTTGCATATAATGATTTTCCTTTCAGAATTATCACTGCCCATGACATCCTTTCAATTCTGCTGTTATTGATCTCAAACCGAGAAATTATTGTAGGTGATGATCGCAATGAATCCTTCCATGCCAACAAAGAGTCTAGAGATAACAATTTGCTTGTCCTATGCTTCGGTGAAATGTTGATTGACTTTGTTCCAACTGTTGGCGAAGTTTCCCTAGCCGATGCACCTGCGTTTGAGAAAGCTCCTGGCGGTGCTCCAGCTAATGTGGCTGTTGGGATATCAAAGCTGGGAGGCTCTTCAGCTTTTATTGGAAAGGTGCAGTTTGACATTTCTATTCTTGTTCTTTTTGGATCATATAATTTATTAGCATTCTGCACTTAGATTTATCTCTGAGTAGGATATTCTTTGAGTGGGCTTGACTGCTGTGTTACGGACTGGGTTTTTATTCAACAGCACGAGCTTTAAGTTTCAACTATGCCTTTCGGTAGCAACCACACTATATGTGAGTTGATGTTAGTGTATCAGGTGGGCGATGATGAGTTCGGGCACATGCTGGTTAACATCTTGAGGCAAAATAACGTTGACAATTCTGGGATGCGCTTTGACCAAAATGCAAAAACTGCATTGGCTTTTGTAACATTGAGAGCGGATGGAGAGCGTGAATTCTTGTTTTACCGTCATCCAAGTGCTGATATGCTTTTCCGTGAATCAGAACTTGACATAAGCCTCATTGAGAAGGTACCTCTATCTCTTTTTACTTCCTGCTAAATGTAGTCATAAGACTTGTCCATCCTAAAGTGGGTGGTTACAGGCAGCAATATTTCACTATGGTTCTATTAGTTTGATCGAGGAGCCATGCCGGTCAACTCATATTGCTGCGATGGAAATTGCCAAAAGGTCAGGTAGCCTACTCTCTTATGATCCAAATTTGAGATTGCCCCTGTGGCCATCAGCGGAGGTTGCTCGGATGGAAATAATGAGCATATGGGATCAAGCTGACATAATTAAGGTGCACCCTTGATCTAAAATACAGAAATGTCTGTATGTTTTTATATTTCTACTTCAGATTTCAAGCACAACGGGCCAGTTTAGTAGAGCACTGTCCGTGAGAGCAGAGCTAATCATGCTTCCCATCTATGGTGCTCATGTTGATTTATGAAATGACTGGCAGATAAGCGAAGAAGAAATTACATTCCTGACAGGAAGCGATGATCATAATGATGATAATGTGGTGTTAGAGAAGCTCTTTCATCCTAATCTTAGGCTACTTATGGTAACTGAAGGCTCTAAGGGCTGCAGATATTTCACTAAGGCAAGCTTCTGAAAATGCTTAACCGTTCATGTTCTTGTTTGTCCCTCAAGTGTATCATGAGAAGCAGAACTCAATATCCTTAGTGCGTTTCACAAACTTTAATCATAGGTTTTTTAGGCAAGTTTGAAGCCAGAGGCAGTTGAGACAAAGTCTGTCCAGCATCAGGGGTAGTAACCAGTGCTTCTAGAAAGTGATTTGCAGTTTGCTGAATACTGATTGTTTTGCATGTTCTTCTTCTCTGGCACTCAACTTATTGCTCATTGGTTGTATAGCTCACTGATCAGGAAATTCAATACAATTATGGTCTGGCAGGACTTCAAAGGCAGAGTGGGTGGTGTCACAGTTAACCCTGTGGACACAACTGGTGCAGGAGATGCATTTGTAGGTGGAATCCTGTACTGCTTAGCTTCCGACCTCAACCTGTACAAGGTATTGTAGTGCTTACATCTGAGAGAACATTGCTTCTTTGCGTGTTGTCTCAAGTGTTTTGAAAACACAAGAATTCTACTGCTTCATCAGGGACTTACACCACTCTAGCAATAGGCTTTCCTGCATGACAAGGTTTAGCCGTACTCGCTTTAACTTCAGCTCAGCCTCTAATTCCCTTGTTCTGGTTCTTGAGGCAGGATGAGAAGAGATTGAGAGAAGCTCTATACTTTGCAAATGTCTGTGGTGCTATCTCAGTGACAAAAAGAGGAGCAATCCCTGCACTACCTACGAAAGAGGCTGTTTGGGATTCCAACAAGCTAAAGGTGCTTCATGATGAACATGGAGATAAAAGTTGAACTTGCTTAGTTTCCAAATCTCGTTCCAAGCTTGTGTTTTCAAGTTTACTCTTTGAGGCGAAATCCTGTCACGCATTTCATTTCTCTGATTTCTGGTTTTCCTTTTCTTTTCTTTTCCCCTGGGTTCTAGGATTGAAGTACTTAGCCTTGCTAATCAGTCGTTCATTTCTTTTTTGAAATCAATCATTGCTGTATTGAATCTTCTTAGATCCAACTTTTTGTGGCTAGAGATGCTTGTCTAGGTACTTTGCAGGAAATCTTCACCCTTAATAGGATGCTGGAGGGGATGAAGACGGTTTACTTTGAAATTCTTTTAGCAGATTATCTGAATGAACTTGCAGTTTGGACGAATTAAAAAATTTACTGTAACAGGGAAGATTCCAGCAATCAGAATTCAGTGCAATAGAATAAATCGGAACGGTAGATAACTTGTGCTTGGGGTCATGCTTTAGGCAGTGTGTTTTAGCTACGGGCGATTGGTTCTGTTGTTGTTTGAACATGACGGCTTATCCGATCAATTTGGTTATGGCATCTGTGGGACTGATCCTAACTGGGGACATATGCCATCCTTCTCGTCGTATCATGACCAAAGCCGTGCACCGCCCCAGCTCCTCTAGTTTATCCCTAACTTGCAACTTTTTGGCTTGATCGTTGTTGCCTAGTTCACTAGTGAAACTAGGAAGCAAAGACAATCAAAAGACTGGAGAAAGAGTTCTCATCTGCATTGTACATATAAATCCCTCATTGTTCAGCCAGATTCGATAACTGAGAAACACTTGCATATAGACTAAGGCGAAGACCAATAAATTTGGCATGTTAAGTGAGAAATTTTGATGGGATCATTGTCAACTGTTCTAAAAAAAACTGTTAGATAAAATGAATGGTTGTTTCTTATTTAAATATTCAAACATTACGAAATCAATCTTGCATTTGTTATATGAGTCGACGATGAGGTCGAGGATCGATCAGATCCTTAGGATCCCTCATGGTACCGACTGATGTTTCTCGTCGAATAATCTCGGCATTGGTCTCGATTGCATATCAGAAGTGAAAGTGACCCGTCCTAGCAATCGCTTTCAAGAACACCCGCCAAAGAGCATGGCCATTGAGTTAACCAAATTGCAAGTTTCTGACAAATTCTCGGTACTGTCAAGCAATGGATGAGAACTAACCGTGAAATGTCCTAACGAAAACAAGTTACAAATCGATCGGGAGAAGAAGGTGTAATTGCTTGGCTTTCTAGTGGAGAGCTCTCGGACAGGAGTAGGGAGCATAATAGGCTTATTTTGTTCCTTCACTCCGCCTTCGTCTAGCCCATGCGTAGCGTGGAGCTGCCTTAATGCGGGAAAAGCAGACCACCCCCGTCAAGCAACGCAAATACTAGGAGCAAATTTGTCGGCGTTGCTTTCTCCACTCCCACATGCTTTTCTCACGTGCACTTCACAAACATCAAGGCGGCGTGATATTGAATTTAAGGAAAAATAGTATAAATGATTCTTGAACTTTAGTCCAATATATAATAACATCCTTTAACGTTTAGTTTGTTCAATGTGATCTTCAAACTGTGACCTAATGTATAATGTATTTCTTAAACTATATGAAAACGATGCAAATATTGAATTTAGTCTTTTTATTATGTGAAAATGACGAAAACGAAATGACAGTGTTAAATATTTACCAATAGTTTGGGATGACGTTACACATTATATCAAAGTTGATGGGCTTTTTGTTTTATTATCCTTTCAATTTATATGTATAAAGTCGAAAGTAAAAAAATACTAAAGAGTGTAAAGATTCACTTACCGTGCCACATAACAAGTCTTCGTTGAACGACTCTTGCTTGGACACGAATCGAGGGACGGACGGGACGGACCGGGGACGATCGCAGCCGTCGGATCAGATGGGACCCAACGCGCGTGCCGCACGTGATCTCAATCTTCAACTGCCGGTCGAGGCTAGCACGTCGAACCGGGCGAAAACGAAGAACCGAGCGAGGACCCGCCGGTTCCCCGAAAGACCCGCGGTTTTTTTTGGCATCCATGGAGGATTGAAGGGAGATGAGATCGGAATGATTACGACATTCGCCTCCAGATTTCGGATTATTCCGCGCTTCTCCTTCGACGCCGCCGACGAGGAGGAGGAGGAGGAGGCTTGCGGCGGCAGCGGCGGCGGCGGCGGCGGCGGCGGCGGTCGGATTCGCAGGGCGCGCGCTTGATTCGGCTCGCCGTCTGTTGGGATCGGAGGAGGAGGAGGAGGAGGAGGACCGCCGGTGCCGCTCTGCAAACTGCAATGGCGAGGAATCCTTCTCTGCTGCCCGAGATCGGACCCGATGGCCTCGCGAGGGAAGCTCCCGTCATCGCCTACACAGAGAAGGTTCTCTCTCTCTCTCTCGCTCAATCTCACTGCGTTTTTCGCTTCTCTCTCTCTCTTCGATCTTTGAACCGGCAATGGACGTTGATTCGATTGTTCCTTCTCCCTTCTTCGTCCTCTTGGCAGATAATCTTGGAAGAACAGCTTCAATTGAAGAAGTAACTCCCTCTCTCTCTCTCTCTAATGATCTAATGGATTTGTGTTGCTTCCGCCTTTCCTTTCCTGCATTGCTGATTCGCATCAGTAATCCGCTCGCTCCTAGGTCATGCATCGTCTCGATTTTTTGGGTCATTTGAATCTGGATGATAATGCTGCAGTCGATGTAGTGATTGGCGCTCTCAATTGATGTGCGATTGAAGCGCCTGATCCTCGTGAGCTGATGGCTCTCGAAATCCGACAATACTCACTTGAGCTGACGTCGATCTGGCTTCTCGTCAGTGTTATGACAGTCTGCGTCCCGGATCTGATGATGCTCGTTGACTTTTCCTGTGCTTTAGATACATAGAAGAAAACTACTCTAAGATTCGCGATGTGGAGCGGGAGCTAGCGAATCTTTCAATGGAGATGAAGCTCACTGCTGGACCAAAGAAAGCAGGTGAATAGTGGTATCATCATATATGCTGGGGCGATCATGTCGCCATATGTGTGTTTCTATCTTTTGGTTTTGCCGCCTCTCTGTTTTTCACTGATGCGTACAGTTGCTGGCTTTTGTGCATATGTTAAGCACTCGAACATCTGAGGAAGAAAATTGAAGCGTCGACAGAGAGAATTCGAGTCGCGAAGCTGAAGGAAGAAGAAGCACGCAAGGTTTGTTGCTCTTTTGGTTATGATCTCTGATGATGTTTTTGCCAGTTCCCAGGCCCTTCCATGCTTCTGGGCATCTTTCTTATCTCAGCCCTGATTGTTTCTAGCATCTCCTGGCCTTGTCTTCCTACAATGTACACTATTCCACTATTAGACCCAAAAGATATTCTTAATTCTTAATATGCCATGAATAAATTGGCCGTGATCAGAAGCACTCCATGGCATAGTCAGTATCTACCCCATTGATAGAGGCTTATTGTGGCTGGCATGACCATTCTGAATGAGGACGTGAAAAGACGACCATGAGGGATGTCCTGTTTAATGTTGCTCTTTTCACTTGGGGGTGAGAGGATTTTCAGTTGTCTTGTCCGATTTCCTTGACTCGTGCATGATAGCTGTCTATCATATATATATCAGGAATGGGAAGCGGCATCCAAGGTTGTGAAGGATGAGGAAGCAATGAAGCAGAAGCTTTGTGACGACTTATCAAATCTGGTACCTATCTCTACTGATTGGGTACTTATAATGCCATGTTGCATGCAGCTGTCTTAGACGCTGTTGTACTTTGATAGGTCCAAGAAAGCAGCACCTCTCAGTTTAATAGACTAGAGGAACTGAAGAGAAGACTTGCAGCTCTGAACCCAGACAGGACGTCAGTATCTAGTCCCCAGGTATGCATCTACCTTTGTCGTCGAAGTTCATGTTTCATCTGCTAGATAGTAGCAGATTGTCTCTTAATCTTTACCTTTAGTAAATGTTACTGCTATTGGGATGGATTGCATGCTTAGATCAAAAGTTAATGGCAGGATGATAGCACATACTAGCAATCATCCATCTCCTATCTTGTGTATATGGAGCCCATCTAACTTCTAGCTCTTTCATACTGTAGATATCTTATCTATGAATGTCGTGGTACTAGCAGCCATGATCTGTCCAAACCTGGTATTCCGCATTAATGCTCTGACCTCAGGGATTGTTGCATTTGCTTGGTTTTACGCACTATTTTCGGTTGCAAAATAAGGAGGTCTGAGTCCTCAAGAATCTGAAAGGGAGAGAGCCCGACTGAGCATTAAAGCATTCTTGTGGCAATGCTATATCACACACTTAGGTTGTGATTCAATCAAACAGGCGACGCATCTAGGATTCAATTGGTTCCATAATTCCTTTGAAATTCCTTAGGTTTTTATCCATAGATGTAGGCACTTGCATAATATCATACACAGCATGTAATTAAAGGCTTTGCTTTCCGGGTGTATGGGACGGGAAACGTGTGCAGGCTGCTCCGAGTGGCACGGGTGCTGATGCTCCCGCTTCTTCAGTTCCTCACGCATCAGGAGCAGGTCAAGCAGCCGACAACTCAACCCACCGAGGAAGTAACGGGAACGGGCCGAGCCAACAACCGACTGCTGACGGGGAAGAAAGAGGGCGAAAGAAGGTCCAGTTTCAAGGAAGAGGGAAGGGAATCGGGGCTGTTCCCAAGGGTAGAGGGCCTCCCGGTCCTGGTTGGACGGGGGCGGGCTTTGATGTGGATGGTAGAACTTGACACAAGCCCAGTTTTTAACTTTGTTATTCTTTTTTGTTGCTCAGAAGATTCCGTTGCAAACAGTGACCATCCGAGCATTCTCATTTGGTATGCAAATGCCCTACTTTTGTACTTCCAAGGGGATATTGAATTATTGAGTTAAAACTATATGTGATATTTGTTTATTTTTAATAATATAAATTAGATAACTATTTATAACTGGAAAGTCTTGTCCTCTTAGATTATCACCCGGGGCATTGCCTATTTGCTGCCGCTACTACTATTCCTATTAAAATCCGACCAAAGACATTCTATTACAGACAGATTAATTTTTCTTTTTCATGGCATAAAATATTCTTTCATGCATTTCGATTAATTCAAATTGACCCCTCAATATTTCTTTCATGCCTTTTGTCGTGATATGACTTATTTCTTTCGGTTAACAGAACATACTCAGTGTAAGTCGATAATTCCTCTATATAACCTGATCTAGATGCGTTTCTGAATTTAATACAATTGGAAAAAAAAAAAAAAAAATCTCTTCTAAGATGTGGACGATAAATATATTCTCAATTAGGTAACTAGCCATTTCTTTGTCATAAATCATCAAAAGATGCATTAAAATTAACCTATGCTTTCTTTCGAACTTTTTTTACTCTTACAAAATTTACGCACTGCTAGAATGAGATTTTGTTTGATTTGTCTACTTTTCCAATTCTATTCATTAGGAACAAAATTAATTAAAATGATTTCTTATTTGGACGAAGTTTCAACGCAGCTAAAAGAACACTGATCACTTAGATTTTCACTTAGAATTACTTAAATTTGACAAAACTGCTCTTATTTGTTTTAATACTTTCCAATTTTACTGCTGAGGTCTCATTATCTAAGCGTGTGTCCTGGAGATGGTGAATCTACTAATGATTATAATCCACCTGTAAAATGGTAAATATAAATAATGAGGAAAAGTATAAAAAAGTCATAAACTTATTATATTAGTACCAATTCAGTCTTAATGTGACATCTCAATTTTTCCAATTTTATTTTTAGTAAATTGAGACGGGCATTTCATCTGTACGCATATAGTTCCTTTCCTTGAGTTGGCCACTCATGTGAAAACCAGTCTATCAAGTGAAGCCGGTAAGAGATTCTAATGCATCAGACTCGAGAATTTGATCAGGAAGTGACCTTTCGACCAAACTAATCTGCAAGGGTCATTATGGCACAGTTAAAAATCGATCAGAAGCCGGAGATAGGTCGGCTCGACAGAGGCATGTGATCGAGTATGGGTGATTCCATCAGATCACACTGTTCTTGTCAGTCGGCACTGGACCGACTTTTCTGTCGATTGGGTCCCCTGTGTCCGTATTTGAAACCTTGAGATTTCCACGACAACTGGGGGTCGCCAATGTGTCAAAAATGTACATTGTGGCTTGAGATTGATCAACCACAGGTCGAATGCATAAAAATTTCTAAAAAATTACTCGATAGGTCAGGACACGGTAATATCGTGCTAGAGTGAAATTAACCGTGAAATTGTGACTGAATTAAAAAATTGGAAGTCCTGGGGTGTCACATACCTTATAAGGAACATGTATTAATTTTATGAATTTTAATTGGACTCAATTGGAAGAGAATTGATTGGAATTGAGAAATTTAAAGTACGAAATTTTATGCCCCAGCGGAAAATGAAATTGGACCTATTGAAGATTGTTGTGAGAGATAGTGGAAGATGATGTCATCTTAGGTCATGTGGGCCATTTTTGGTTGGATTAAAGAAAAAGAAAAGAAAATAAAATGGCCCCCCTGCTATCTCCTTCCTCTTTCTTCTTCTTCTTCTTCTTTCCCGTTGGTCTTCCTCCTCCATTTTTTTTTTTTTTTGCTCCTTGTTGCTTGAAAACCAGAATTGGAGGAGCCTTGGAAGGGGACCAGCTCACCGTCGCAGCCGTAGCCGGGGACGCTACTCACCGTCGCGCCGCCCCTTTGCGGCCCGTCCGTCGCCGCCAGCTCGCCGCCGCCCTCCTCCACCGAACCGCGCTCGAGCCGCCCCTAATCCCCCTCCGTTCGGCCTTGGACAGAGGCTGAACTTCTAGCCCAGATTTGGAAGTTCGGGGCCCGTTTTGGCCGGCTTCCTAACCCCGGTTGCTCGGCCCGCCTTGAGGAAAGTTGATCATCGTGTCGACCCCATCGTTTTGGCGTGCTCGGCTCGCTAATCCAGTGAGTTTAGCTCACTAAATCTTAATTAGAGGGTTAATGATGCCCTAAGTATGCTTAGCCTAAGTTAATTATGTTTAGGTGGTTAGTTTAGTTTATTTAAGTGTGATTTGGATTAATAGATTTAATTAGTTTTAAGTGTGTTTAGTTTAAAGTTAAGTAGGTTTATTTAATATAAGCCTTGATGTGACTTAAATGGTTTTATTTTTTATTTATTTTAATTTTTCGAAATTCTGGAAAATGTAATAAAATATTATATTCCAAAAATCATTAAAATATTATTATTTAAAAAAAATTCGAAAAATTATTTTTGACCCAAATTGCTTAGAATTTCGTGCTGATCATGGTTGTGCATTTGGAATTTGAATTTGATGAATGTATGTGACAAATTGAGTGTTGATTGTGATGAATAGGGCTTTTAGCCATAAAAACCTAAGTGTTGAATTTTGATACAGAAATTGGAATGTTAAGAATTATTATTGTAATTGGAGTATGTGAATGAAATGTGGAGTGTCCGGAAGTTAATAATAAATTATCGTGTGCTGGTTGATAGACTCGGTCTCAGGAGTGGCTAAGCCAACTTGACCTGTTCTCCTTGTGAATTGCCGTCATCGAGTGACGTGGCTTGGGGCGCAGTAGAGGCTAGGCCTACTGGACCCATGCTTCTTCGGGAATGCCGTCGACGTAGTGACGAAGCCGCGCTCCATGGGGGGGAGGCGATGCCTGACATGAGTGTCAGTAGATAGCTGAACTGCGAGTAGGCTATGCCCTTGTGTGGCAGTGAATAATTGGAATGTGTGCTGAGTGCAATTGTGATTTATATGAAAGTGATGCTATTCTAATTATTTAAACTCTTATTATTACCTGAGATTGTGTGATATAAATTGTGCTAACCTGCAGGGAGGAATTAAGACGAGGTAAGTCGTTTGGGTGAGGGGGCTAGGCCACCCTGGGTGTATTTTCTTTCTAATAGGGGTTTAGGGGGTTGAACTTGCTGAGACGATATCTCACCCTGTTGTGGGCCAAAATTTTTAGGACCGTAGATGGAGGAATCACCGCCTCTGGAGACTGTTCAGTCTGAAGTGGGATCGAAGAACGAGTCCGACTAATAGTCCTAGGACCATCTATTCTTTTTGGTGAACTGATCCATTTTTGTAAGCTGGCCCCTTTTTGGTATATATGTAAACGACATGAGGTTATTTGTTTATGGAAGTACGTTTGTTTATGATTATAATTATTTCTTACCTTCCTATCTTGTGAGTTTTTAGTAGGGGTTAGATAACACGTTCCGCATGCGCATAACGAATTAATTAGGTCGGCGACACTACCTGGGAATGTCACATTTATATGACCATGGTGGGATGATCACGTGTCTCGGGGTTCGGGGTGTGACATCCCCTTTTAAGTGGTATCAGAGCATGATTTGTGTATGGAGTGATAAGGAGCGAGTGAGTCATGGGATAGTTGGTAGGAAAGACTTTTAATATTGTTGGTGCATGTGATTGATAGCTGCTTGTTAACTTGTTGGTGAGGTCACTTAAATTCTAATGTGGTATTGGAATTTGCAAATAGGTATCTATATTGAGCTTGTAGCATGAGTGACCGAGAACCGAGAGCTGCTAGGAAGAGAGCAGCAGGCCCCGTGTTTCGGGGTGGGCCATCGATGAGAATCGGTGCCCGTGGTGCCCTTGGGAGAGCGCCGGCCGAGGCCAGCGCGAGTGGTGCAGCATCGCCTCCAATCGATGATGGGGGTAGAAACCCCTGAGGATTTAAGGTTTGCTGGGATCATGAGGATGCTGGAGATGATGGGTGACAGGATGGATCAGCAGGCCGCCGTTTCAGCCGCCGCTACCGCCGCCGCTGTTAATGCCGCCAACGCCGCCAATGCAGCTGCCACCGCCCTTGCTGTCGCACCAGTTGATGATCCCGAGGTAGCATTTGAAGAGGTTCCACTTGGGAACGTGGCCGCTGGGAGGCTTATGCATAAGCTGATGGAGCAGTTCCTGAAGTTGAACCCGCCGACGTTCACGGGAGTGGGAGATCTCGAAGCTGCAGCACTGTGGGTTCAGGAGTTGGAGAATGCCTTTGATCTACTGATGTGCACCGAGACAGAGAAGGTTGTTTTGGCAGCTTATCAGTTGAAGGGGATTGCAGGCATCTGGTGGAAGACTACCAAAGGGATAGCGTTCCCTGGAGGAGTAGTTCCAGAGTGGAACGCCTTTTTCGAGGTCTTCTTAGAGAAGTACTTTTCTGAGTGTGCTAGGGAGGTGAAGATGACGGAGTTCCAGCGCCTTCGCCAAGGTACCATGACGGTCGATCAGTATGAAGCGAAGTTCCCTGAACTGTCGCAGTATGCCCCTGATTTAGTTCAGAGACCAACAGACCGGGCTCGAAGGTTCAGAGATGGGCTCCGATAGGAGATAAAGAGCTTGGTGGTGCCACCAGATCTGAGAGAGTACAATGCCATTTACAGGCGGGCCCAGCTAATTGAGAAGAACCAGAATGAGAGAATTGCCACATCTGGGTCGTGGTTTAATTCGAATAGGGAAGGTAATCGGTTTGGGAAGAGGCCGATGGTTAGAGGAAGGTACCTTGTTCCACCCAACAGGCAGGGTGGGATAGGAAAGCCAGCGCCGAGACCAACGGTGTGTGTTGTCTATGCGGAAGACAACATGGTACAGCCCCGTGCCCTCCTAAGACGGGTGCTTGTTATGAGTGTGGCTAGCAGGGTCATATCGCGAGGCAGTGTCCCAGGAGACAGATGGGACAGCATTAGTTGCCGCCGTTGCCACCATTAGGTCAGAACAGAGGAACCGCACCGTAGATGATGCTGCAGGGTGGATTGGCCCGACCCCCAGCTCAAAGAAGGGCGTATGCTATCACTAGAGGTCAGGCGGAGGATGCACCTGATGTGATCACAGGTACGGTCTTGCTGAACGACCAACCTGCTTATGCTTTATTTGATCCTGGAGCTACCCATTCGTTTATAGCTGAAATATATGTTAAGTTGGTAGACTTAATTCCTGAGTTGTTGGAGTTAGTGATTAGCATATCTACGCCATTGAAAGATAAAGTGTTAGCTTCAGTAGGTTGTCTTGGTTGCAAGTTAGTGATTGGTGAGCGAGAGGGGAGGATAAACTTGATAGTCTTGGCCATGTATGATTTTAATGTGATAATTGGCATGGATTGGCTCACCAAGCAACGAGCTAAGTTGGACTGTTATCACAAGGATTCAGTTTAACTCGTTAGGGGGTGAGAGCTTTGAATTTATTGGGAGTCGAGGAGGACCATCGATTTCCTTGATTTCATCGCTCGAGGCAACTCGTTTGTTAGACAAGGGTTGTCAAGGTTACTTGGCGACTGTCGTGGATACGACAGTGGAGGAATTGAAGATAGAAGATATCACAGTGGTGCAAGAGTTCCCAGATGTGTTCCCGAAAGAGTTACCAGGTTTGCCACCAGAAAGGGAGGTAGAGTTTGTGATTGAGTTAGCTCTCGGGACCGAGCCGATCTCTAAAGCTCCTTACTGAATGGCCTTGTCAAAACTTAAAGAGCTGAAGGTGCAGATGCAGGAGTTGCTGGATAAGGGATTCATTTGTCTTAGTGCATCACCGTGGGGAGCACTAGTTCTGTTCGTAAAGAAGGAGGATGGTTCATTGCGCCTATGCATCGATTATCGACAACTCAATCAGGTGACAATCAAGAACAAGTATCCGTTGCCGAGGATCGATGATTTGTTTGATTAGCTTCAAGGAGCATCGATATTTTCTAAGATCGACTTGAGGACAGGGTATCATCAGTTAAGGATCAGGAAGGAAGATATATCGAAGTCGGCGTTTTGCACTCGATACGGTCACTATAAGTTCACTGTGATGCCGTTTGGGTTGACGAACGCCCTAGCTGCTTTCATGGACCTGATGAACCGTGTGTTTAGGGAGTACTTGGATCAGTTTATAATTGTTTTCATCGACGACATCCTAGTATACTCGAAGAGTACCAAGGATCATGAAAGGCACTTAAGGGTGGTACTTCAGACTTTAAGAGATCATGAGCTGTACGCCAAATTCAGCAAGTGTGAGTTTTGGCTAACTCGTGTGGCTTTCCTAGGTCACGTCATATCCGAGGAAGGAATCTCAGTGGATCCAGCCAAGATTGAAGTAGTAACTAACTGGTCGAGACCAACTACAGTGACAGAGATCAGAAGCTTTCTGGGTTTAGTCGGGTATTACAGACGGTTTGTAGAGGGGTTTTCAGTGTTAGCATCGCCGTTGACAAAACTGCTGAAGAAGGAAGAGAAGTTTGTGTGGTTAGATAAGTGCGAGAGTAGTTTCCAAGAGCTTAAGCAGAAGCTGACTACCGCACCTGTGCTTACTATTCCATCTGGTCCAGGAGGATTCGAGATCTACAGTGATGCGTCATTTAGAGGACTGGGTTGCGTGTTGATGCAGCATGGCAGGGTTGTTGCATATGCGTCCCATCAGTTGAGAACTCATGAGTTGAATTATCCGACGCATGACTTAGAACTCGCTGCAATCATCTTTGCCTTGAAGATTTGGAGGCATTATCTGTGTGGAGAAAGATTTCAGATCTTCACTGACCATCAGATTCTCAAGTACTTGTTCTCTCAGAATGAGTTGAATATGAGACAGTGCTGATGGATGGAGCTTTTGAAGGACTATGACTGTGAGATTTTGTATCACCCTGGAAAAGCGAACAAGGTCGTCGATGCACTGAATAGGAAGTCTTCAGTTGCACAGTTGGTACTTAAGGAGTGGAGTCTACTTGAGAGAGCACGAGATTTGGGCTTCAAATTTGAGGTAGGCCACCTTTCAAATCTTATGGCCACCCTCAGAATTGAGCCAAAAGTGTAGGTTAGAATCAGAACGCTTCAGCAGATAGATCCAGATGTCCAGAAAATCCTGCAGGAAGATACAGAGAAAAGGAAAGTTGACTTTCAGATTTCTGAAGATGGAACATTGAGGTTTCTAGGGCGATTGGTTGTACCTAATGATGTGGAGCTCAGGGAAGAGATCTTATTAGAAGCGCATCGTAGCAGTTATAACATCCATCCTGGTAGCACTAAGATGTATCAGAATCTGCGTCAATAGTATTGGTAGTCAGATATGAAGGCGGACATCGCCAAGCATGTGGCCAAGTGTTTGACATGTTAGCAGGTCAAAGCTCAGCATTGTAAACCAGGAGGACTTCTACAACCTCTCGAGATTCCCGAGTGGAAATGGGAGCACATCATGATGGACTTTGTGATGGGTTTACCGAGGAGCCAGAGAGGGAATGATTCGATTTGGGTAGTGGTCGACAGGCTGACAAAGTCGGCTCACTTCATTGCAGTGCGAAAGGACTTGAGTTTAGATAGACATGCAGACCTGTATGTGCGCCATATAGTTCGTATGCATGGAGTGCCGGTTACAATTACTTCAGACAGAGACCCGAGATTCACCGCCGCCTTTTGGAAGAGCTTGCAGAGTGCCTTAGGTACCAAGTTGCAGTACAACACAGCCTCTCATCCTTAGACAGATAGCCAGTCTGAGAGGACTATTCAAACCCTCGAAGACATGCTGCGGGCTTGTGTTTTGGACTTCAAAGGAAGCTGGGAGGAATAGCTTCATCTGGTCGAGTTTGCCTACAACAACAGTTACCAGCAGAGTATTCAGATGGCTCCTTTTGAGGCGTTGTATGGCAGAGTGTGCAGAACACCAGTGTGTAGAAAGATCACAGGCCTAGAGTTGGTTCAGTAGTTAGTGGAGGCAATTGCAATTATCAGAAACAGGTTAAAGACTGCTTAGAGTCGTCAGGAAAGCTATGCAGATAAGTGTCGAAGGCCATTGGAGTTCCAAGTTGGGGATCACGTCTTCCTGAAGGTGTCCCTGATGAGAGGTACTTCCCGCTTTGGCAGAAAGGGGAAACTGAGTCCGAGGTACGTAGGTCCCTTCAAGATTTTGGAAAGAATAGGGACTTTGGCGTATCGTCTTGCACTACCTCCGAGGTTGGCACAAGTGCATGACGTCTTTCACATGTTGATGTTGAGAAAGTATGAGCTTGATCCGACACACGTTCTAAATTTCGAAGAAATAGACATGGATGACAGGATGTCATACGTTAAAAGCCCGGTTTAGATAGTGGATCGCAAGGAGCATATTCTGCGCACCAAGACCATCCCGTTGGTCAAAGTGGTCTGGCAACACCACGACACTGAAGGAGCAACTTGGGAGACTGAAGAGTTGATGAGACAATTGTACCCCCATCTTTTTGCTTAAAGTATTGTAATTGTTTAAATTTCGAGGACGAAATTTTTATAAGAGGGGAAGAGTTGTGACATCCCAATTTTTCCAATTTTATTTTTAGTAAATTGAGACGGGCATTTCATCTGCATGCATATAGTTCATTTCCTTGAGTTGGCCACTCATGTGAAACCAGTCTATCAGGTGAAGCCGGTAAGAGATTCTAATGCATCAGACTCGAGAATTTGACTAGGAAGCGACCTTTCGACCGAGCTAATCTGCAAGGGTCATTATGGCACAGTTAAAAATCGATCAGAAGCCAAAGATAGGTCGGCTTGACATAGGCATGTGATCGAGTGTGGGTGATTCCACCAGATCACACTGTTCTTGTCAGTCGGCACTGGACCGACTTTTCTGTCGATTGGGTCCCCTATGTCCGTATTTGAAACATTGAGATTTCCACGACAACCGGGGGTCGCCAATGTGTCAAAAATGTACATTGTGGCTTGAGATTGATCAGGTCGAATGCATAAAAATTTCTAAAAAATTACTCGATAGGTCAGGACACGCTAATATAGTGCCAGAGTGAAATTAACCGTGAAATTGTGACTGAATTAAAAAATTGGAAGTCCTGGGGTGTCACATACCTTATAAGGAACATGTATTAATTTTATGAATTTTAATTGGACTCAATTGGAAGAGAATTGATTGGAATTGAGAAATTTAAGGTACGAAATTTTATGCCCCGGCGGAAAATGAAATTAGACCTATTGAAGATTGTTGTGAGAGATAGTGGAAGATGATGTCATCTTAGGTCATGTGGGCCATTTTTGGTTGGATTAAAGAAAAATAAAATAAAATAAAATGGCCCCCTTCTCTCTCTTTCCTCTTTCTTTTTCTTCTTCTTCTTCTTCTTCTTCTTCCCCGTTGGTCTTCCTCCTCCATTTTTTTTTCTGCTCCTTGCTGCTTGAAAACCAAAACCGGAGGAGCCTTGGAAGGGGACCGGCTCGCCGTCGCGCTGGACCGACGGCAACCCGTCTGTTGCCGCGCCACGGCGCCCGCGTGTTGCTTCGCCCCAGCCTGTCGCGCCGCCCCTTTGCCGCCCGTCCGTTGCTGCCAGCTTGCCGCCGCCTTCCTCCACTGAACCGCGCCCAAGCCGCCCCCAATCCCCCTCCATTCGGTCTTGGACAGAGGCTGAACTTCCAACCAAGATTTGGAAGTTCGGGGCCCGTTTTGGCCGGCTTCTCGACCTCGGTTGCTCAACCCGCCTTGAGGAAAGTTGATCCTCACGTCGGCCTTGTCGTTTTGGCGCGCTCGGCTTGCTAATCCGGTGAGTTTAGCTCACTAAATCTTGATTAGAGGGTTAATGATGCCATAAGTGTGCTTAGCATAAGTTAATTATGTTTAGGTGGTTAGTTTAGTTTATTTAAGTGTGATTTGGATTAAGAGATTTAATTAGTTTTAAGTGTGTTTAGTTTAAAGTTAAGTAGGTTTATGTAATATAAGCCTTGATGTGACTTAAATGATTTTATTTTTGATTTATTTTAATTTTTCGAAATTTTGGAAAATGTAATAAAATATTATATTCCGAAAATCATTAAAATATTATTACTTAGAAAAAAATTCGAAAAATTATTTTTGACCCCAATTGCTTAGAATTTCGTGCTGATTGTGGCTGTGCATTTAAAATTTGAATTTGATAAATGGATGTGGCAAATTGAGTGTTGATTGTGATGAATAGGGTTTTTAGCCATAAAAACCTAAGTGTTGA
Source organism: Eucalyptus cloeziana (assembly GCA_014182715.1). Classification (NCBI taxonomy): domain Eukaryota; kingdom Viridiplantae; phylum Streptophyta; class Magnoliopsida; order Myrtales; family Myrtaceae; genus Eucalyptus; species Eucalyptus cloeziana. The sequence continues at coordinate 958,686 of CM024644.1, forward strand.
ATTTTAATGCAGAAATTAGAATGTTAAGAATTATTATTGTAATTGGAGTATGTGAATGAAATGTGGAGTGTCCGGAAGTTAATAATAAATTGTCATGTGCTGGTTGATAAACTCGGTCTCAGGAGTGGCTAAGCCAACTGGACCTGTTCTCCTTGTGAATTGCCGTCATCGAGTAACGTGGCTCGGGTCGCAGTAGAGGCTAGACCAACTGGACCCGTGCTTCTTCGGGAATGCCGTCGACGTAGTGACGAAGCCGCGCTCCATTGGTGGGAGGCGATGCCTGACATGAGTGTCAGTAGATAGCTGAATTGCGAGTAGGCTATGCCCTTGTGTGGCAGTGAATAATTGGAATGTGTGCTGAGGGCGATTGTGATTTATATGAAAGTGATGTTCCAATTATTTAAACTATTATTATTACCTGAGATTGTGTGATATAAATTATGCTAACTTGCAGGGAGGAATTAAGACGAGGTAAGTCGTCTGGGTGAGGGGGCTAGGCCACCCTGGGTGTATTTTCTTTCTAATAGGGGTTTAGGGGGTTGAACTTGCTGAGACGATGTCTCACCTCGTAGTGGGCCAAAATTTTCAGGACCGTAAATGGAGGAATCACCGCCTCTGGAGACTGTCCAGTTTGAAGTGGGATCGAAGAGCGAGTCCGACTAATAGTCCTAGGACCGTCTATTCTTTTTGGTGAACTGATCCCTTTTTGTAAGCTGGCCCCTTTTGTCACACCTCGATCCTCAGGCCCGCGTCCATCCCTCATCTTGGTCGATTTTAAAATGCGATATCTCAGGACTATATATCGCCGACCCTTTTCTTTTTAATGCACAAGCAGAAGCATAAATTAAAATTCCCAGACAATCAAACATCGGGATAGAACAGTAGGATTAAATTTTAAACCTCACTCTTATATACATTGCAAAACAGTGCACATATATATAAAGTGAACTATTAAGTCCAATTCACATTAAGTTAGTTAAAAACACAGGTCTACAAACAGAAACAGGGTTCTACAAGTTACGGGTCCCCATCCTCCTCTTCATCATTCTCCACACTTCAACTAGAGCCTTTAGCAGACTGCACTGGACTTCGAGACCTTCAACATCCAAGTCTGCTACATCTAGGGACCTGAAATGGTTATTCAATAACCAATGAGACCACGTCTCAACAAGTTCTACCCCCTAAGACCCGATTAGTAAGCTAATACATTATGGGCTGCCTAAACACGCATAGATTAGAGGACTTACCTTGGCCTCATATTCCACCTGCAAATCAGTAAAATTTATAATAAGCACTCAATTACTCATAACAAATCGAATCAATTGATTACATGTCACAGAGCACACGTGCATTCTCTAAGGCACTAGTTCACCAAAGTGATGCATCAAATCACTGAGCCCACGTGTCTCTCCCAAGATGCCTCATTTAATTCCCTGGGCCCATGTGCATTCTCTAAGGCACTCGTTCACCAAAGTAATGCATCAATTCACCGAGCCCACGTGCCCTTTTTACGATGCCTGGGGCCACATGGATTCTTTAAGGTACTCGTTCACCAAAGTGATACATCAATTCACCGAGCCCATGTGCCCTTTTAGATGCCACACTCTGTCACCGAGCCATGTGCATTCTCCAGGAGGACATACCGAGTCTCCGAGCCACATGCATTCTCTAAGGCGACCTCTTCGCCAAGATGACATATTTAACCACCGAACTCACGTGCATTCTCCAGGTGATATCCCAATTCACCGAGCCCATGTATCTTCTCTCAAGTGATTACCAACTTACTTTCGATATCGACAACCAATACCCGACGATTTCTCAATCAAATAATACAAATCACATCACTTAAGAATATACCATAAAAATTCACAATTAAATCAATTCCATACAACGTAGAGCTCAAATAAATAAACGGACTGCACCACGACAATTAGCACGAAATTCTAGTCACCGGCCATCCCGGTTGAATTTTCGGAAAATAATTAATTAAATAATTAATTTCGAAAAATAAATAAATAAATATTAAAAATCCAATTTAGGCCCATAATGCCTGATTGGAAGCCGAGACTAGCCCGGAAAATTACCAAGACTCGTTCAATAAATAACATGGCATGTCTACTTGCTAATGTCTATTTCTAACCACCTAACATGCATCATTAAGTCTCTAATTTAATTTATCTAAATTAATCTAACCACCTAATTGCATTTAATTAAATCTAACCAACCCCTAAGCATAATTAGCAAACTAAGAAAGCATTAGTGAGTAAAACTCACTTGGCAAAGCAAAGATCGGGACATTGCGACGATGACGCAACGGTGGCCGAATTCCAAAATTTCGGCGACGTCGATGGATACTCGGGCCGGGCCTAAAAGCCTCACAAGCCCACAGAAGATTCTGGGCTTGGACTGAACTTGGGCCAAATAGCTTTGCGGGCCGAGCTGTTGGGACTTCTTGGGCTTCAAAACTGGGCCTGAGTTACTAGATCTTTGGGCTGAAATTGCTACTGGCTTCATGTGGGCTGGATCCACTAACAAGCTGGGCCGAGTGAAGATGGGCTGAGGACGAGCCCAACTGCTGGGCCAAGCTTTGCTGGTTTTAAACCGGTGCAGGGTTCGGCTTTGTGGGCTGAAGGATGAACGGCAAGTCGCAACTGCAGGGTAAAAGATTGCTGAAGACACGAGCTTGGAGATGGGCGTGGAGAGCTACCATGTGACGTCACCGCATGAAGAAAATTCAACGAACCAACAAAAGATCAAAGTTGGTGGACTGGAACGTGGAGAATGGGCTGAACGGCGGGATGGCAGAGCCCGCACATGGACATGCGGCCGCAAGCTGGAAATTCAGTGAAGATGGGCACATGAAGGAGACGCGGCAGCAGTTTCTTCACGTGGGCAACAAGGTCAGAGGCAGTAGATGGGCATTGGCGAGCTTGCGAAGAACGTCGGAGGAGATGGGATCCGAGAGACTGACTTCAGCAGCTTCTTCGGTGGCTGATGGCTTCAACGTGGTAGCTGCAGCGGTCTTCGTTGATCTTCAGAGCTGGACAAAACGCGCGAAGGAGCTGCGGTCAACAAGATGGAGAGTTGGGCTTTGATCGTGGCAGTTGAAGAGGGGAAATGATAAAGAAAAAGGCAGTAGTTTCGGTGGAAGCAATTGTTTCAGGGCAGCTAGATGTCATGGCTGAACTTCGGTGAGTGGGGGGCTTCGTGAGTGGAGAGAGAAGAAGAAGTCCCATGGCCAAGGAAATGAAAGCAAAGAATAGAAAACAAAAGGGAGGAAATCGAGAGAAAGAGAGAGAGAGAGTTGCCGTGGAGATGAAGTCGGCGAGACTTACTGGAGAAGCCGAATGAGAGGAGATCAAGTCCAAATAAAATATCTCACTCATGATTAACAAACCATAAAAGTCTTCAGCCCAACCAATGGAGAATTTGCTCCAATTTCACCCAAATTAAATCATTTTGTTGTAGATAACTATGCCTATTTTCAGCCAACCTTTCCAATGGGTCACTCAAGGGCCAATTTCTCCACAATTCCACACCACATGAAATCAATTTGCGGACCAAATTGCAGTAGTCCATCACCCCTACGAATTTGCACCATCTCCTCACCATTTACTTTAATTTGGTGACCCAAAATTCCTCTAATAATGTCCATCCGAATTTCCGTTAATTTTCGCGACGTCCGAATCGATTTTCCGTAAATATCCCAAACTCGATGGAATTTCTCCGAAAGACAAGACAACATCCTAAAAATGAACCGTGACATGCTCGAACGTCCAATTCCCAAAACCGAATTCAATTTTGTGGTTAAAATCGACCGAACACGATTTTAGTCCGATCCGACCTATTGAGTAGCTTTTAGGGATTTTACCACGGTTATATTCCTTAACGGCTTCACTCAATAGATAGGTTAACTCATGAGTGATTAGCTCAGAGAAAAAGGACCATCGGCGCGTCGACGAGATGCCCATTTCATATATTCGGGACGGATCGAAAATTCAGGATGTCACACCTTTTTGGTATATATGTAAACGACAGGAGGTTATTTGTTTATGGAAGTATGTTTGTTTATGATTGTAATTATTTCCTGCCTTCCTATCTCGTGAGTTTTTAGTAGGGGTTAGATAACACGTTCCGCATGCGCATAACGAATTAATTAGGTCGGCGACACTACCTAGAAATGACGCATTTATATGACCATGGTGGGATGTTCACGTGTCTCGGGGTTCGGGGTGTGACACTTAAACCTTTTAATTTGACCAATTTAGTCCTAAATCTTCACATTTGTACCAATTCAATCAATCCGACCAATTTAAGCTAGAAATTACTAATGTGGACGCTAGCTAAAGTTGATGTGGATATTTTTAATAACATTTTAATATTTTTTGAATTTATTAAAATTTCAAATAGTTTTTTGAACTTTTCCCTTTTTTTTTTATTTTCCCAATGGCCATCACCGACTATCAGCCACAGCCATGGTCGGTGAGGGTCAGCCTCATTAGGTTGAGGACGAGTGTTGATCGTCCAAGCACAATCAGGCAAGGCCCTTTTGCTAGATTTGGCGAGACCGACCCCTGTCCAGGCCAAAGCAACCTCATTACACCTCGCCAGGCCTTGGTCCGCCTGGGTGGAGCTCGCCAAACCTCGCCCTTGCCTAGGCAAGGCCTAATGAGTCCAACTCTCACTCAGGCAAGGCGTAGTGAGGTCGCCTTGGCCTGGGCAAGAGTCAATCTCACCAAATTTGACAAGCACCCTCTTGCCAAATTTGGTAAGGGGGGTTTCCCTTGAATGATTGGTGCTCACCCTTGCCTAGCCTCAGCCCGGTGAGGTCGACTGCTTGTGGCCAGTGAAGTTGACCTCGCTTGTGACATCCTGAATTTTTCAATTTTATTTTTAGTAAATTGATACGGGCATTTCATCTGCACGCATATAGTTCATTTCCTTGAGTTGGCCACTCATGTGAAAACCAGTCTATCAGGTGAAGCCGGTAAGAGATTCTAATGCATCAGACTTGAGAATTTGATCAGGAAACGACCTTTCGACCAGGCTAATCTGCAAGGGTCATTATGGCACAGTTAAAAATCGATTAGAAGCCGGAGATAAGTCGGCTCGACAGAGGCATGTGATCGAGTGTGGGTGATTCCACTAGATCACACTATTCTTGTCAGTCGACACTGGACCAACTTTTCTATCGATTGGGTCCCCTGTGTCCGTATTTGAAATCTTGAGATTTTCACGACAACCGATGGTCACCAATGTGTCAAAGATGTACATTGTGGCTTGAGATTGATCAACCACAGGTCGAGTGCATAAAAATTTCTAAAATCTACCCGATAGGTCAAGACGCGCTAATATCGTGCCAGAGTGAAATTAACCGTGAAATTTTGACTGAATTAAGAAATTGAAAGTCTTGGGGTGTCACATACCTTATGAGGAACATGTATTAATTTTATGGATTTTAATTGGGCTCAATTGGAAGAGAATTGATTGGAATTGAGAAATCAAGGTACGAGATTTTGTGCCCCTAAGCGGAAAATGAAATTGGACTCATTGGACTAAGGTTGTGGAGGGTTTGAACTTAGTGGGATATGACATCACATGATGATGTCATGGTGGGCCTTTTTGTGGATTAAAGAAAAAGAAAAAAGAAAAGAAAATGCCCCCTTCTCTCTCCTCCCTCTTTCTTCTTCTTCTCCTTCTTCTTCCCCGTTGGTTTTCTTCCTCCTTCTTGTTGCCTTGTTGCTCAAAAACCAGCAACCAAAGGAGCTTGGAAGATGACCAGCTCGCAGCTGCAGCCGCCGCCGGACTGCCGCCGTCATCGCGCCGGACCGCCGTCGCCACCCGTCGCCGCGCGCGGAGCCGCGCGCCCTCTCGGGCGTGGCTCGTCGCGCCCAGCCGCCTCCCGCCGTCGTTCACCTCGCCGGAGGCTCGCCAAGTCGCCGCCGCAGGCTCGCCAAGTCGCCGCCGCAGCTCGCCGCCCCTTTTCCCCCTCCGGCCAGCCTCGGTTAAGGGCTGAAATTCCAGCTCAGATCTGGAATTTCGGGCCCCTTTTCGGCCGACTTCCTGACCCCAGTTGCTCGGCCCACCTTGGGGAAAGTCGATTCTCGCATTGGCCCCGTCGTTTTGGCATGCTCGGCTCGCTAATTCAGTGAGTTTAACTCACCAAACCTTGATTAGAGGGTTAATGATACCCTAAGTGTGCTTAGCCTAGGTTAATTAGGTTTAGGTGGTTAGTTTAGTTTATTTAATTGTGATTTGGATTAAGAGATTTAATTAGTGTTAAGTGTGTTTAGTTTAAAGTTAAGTGGGTTTATTTAATATAAGCTTTGATGTGACTTATTGTGTTTTATTTTTGATTTATTTTATTGTTTCGAAATTCTGGAAAAAATTAATAATTTACTATTTTCAGAAATTCATTAAATATTATTTTAAAAAAAAAAAACTCGAAAAATTATTTTTGACCCCAATTGCTTAGAATTTCGTGCCGATCATCGCTGTGCTCTTACAATTTGAATTTGATGAACGGATGTGGCAAAATTGAGTGTTGACTATTATTATTATTTAATTTATATAAAAAAAAACTCGAAAAATTATTTTTGACCTCAATTGCTTAGAATTTCGTGCCGATCGTCGCTATGCATTTAGAATTTGAATTTGACGAATGGCTGTGGCAAATTGAGTGTTGATTGTGACAAATAGGGTTTTTAGCCATAAAAACCTAAGTGTTGGATTTTGATGCAGAAATTTGTTTGTTAAGGTTTACTATTGAAATTGGAGTATGTGAATGAATTGTGAAAGGTCCGAAAGTTAGTAATGATTTGTCGTGTGCTGGTTAGTAGACTCGGTCGTAGTAGTGGCTAGGCCAACTGGACCTGTTCTCCTCGTGAATTGCCGTCAGTGAGTGACGTGGCTCGAGTCGCAGTAAAGGCTAGGCCAATTGGACCCATGCTCCTTTGGAAATGCCGTCGACGTAGTGACGAAGCTGCGCTCCATGGGGGGGAGGCGATGCCGGACATGAGTGTCAGTAGATAGCTGAATTGCGAGTAGGCTATGCCCTTGTGTGGCAGTGAATGATTGGAATGTATGTTGAGTGCGATTGTTACTTATACGAAAGTGATGCCATTCCAATTATTTGAATCATTATTATTATCTGAGATTATGTGATATAAATTGTGCTAACCTGCAGGGAGGAATTGAGACCAGGTAAGTCGTCTGTGTGAGGGGCTAGGCCACCCTAGGTGTATTTGCCTTCTAATAAGGGTTTAGGGGGTTGAACTTGCTGAGACGATGTCTCACCCCATTGTGAGCCAAAATTTTTAGGACCGTAGATGGAGGAATCACTGCCTCTGGAGACTGTCCAGATTGAAGTGGCATCGAGGAGTGTGTCCGACTAGTAGTCCTAGGACCGTTTATTCTTTTTGGTGGACTGATCTATTTTTGTGAACTTGCCCCTTTTTGGTATATATGTAAACCTTTGGAGGTTATAATTTTATGAAAGTATGTTTGGTTGTGATTATAATTATTTCCTGCTTTCCTATCTCGTGAATTTTTGTCAGGGATTAATTAACACGTTCCGCATGTGCATAATGAATTAATTGGGTCGGTGACACCACCTGGGAATGTCGCATTTGTATGACCAAGATGGGATGTTCACGTGTCTCGAGGTTCGGGCGTGACATCGCCTAGGTGAGGCTAGCCCTCGTTGGTCACAACTATGGTCGGTAAGGGGTGAGTGGTTTCAAGTTTCAAATGGAACCTCGAACTTAGCTGTTGTCATAGGTTTCGGGATTTACTCAAGTTCCATCTATACTATTAATTGAAGGATTGCAGTGAATTAGAACTCTTAATGACTACCACTTGCTGCTACAATTTATTGACCATAAAGACATGAAATATATAAACATCAATAAAGTAAAAGTTTTAGTCATAAAATGAAAATTCAAGCTAGTGCTTTCATATCATATACTCATAATCGAATAATATGAAATATCACAAGATCGTATGAAGACATGAACTAAGAAAAATATTAAAACTTATTTTAGGTTTTAGGTTACAGATTCCAAGTTCTAGGTTCCTTAACTAAGAGCTTGGAACTTACCCATCGAAATATGTTTTTCGTTTTTTGGAACCTAGAATCTACCCTATGTATCTTGAAACCTAGAACTTACGGTTCCCATTGGTCTGGTTCTAAATTCTATCTTGGAACCATGCTCACCTCTAGTGGTTAGTGGCTGGCGATGGCCACCGGAAAAAGAAAATGAAAAAAGAAAGGAAAGGAAAAAAAGAAAAAAAACTATTAGAAATGTCCACATTAGTGCTGACTCGACCAACGTTCACATCAATAATTTCTAGCTTAAAATGGCTGGCTAGGTTGAAATTATACCAGTGTGAAAAGACTAAATTCGTTCGACTAAAAAAATTAAAAATGAATTTGCAGTAATGCAATAGATTTAAAACTTTTTTGGTACTTTTCCCATAAAGAATGTGGAACTAGGAACTCTATATCTTTAGTTCCACTGTTAAAAATGATGCAATTTGATTTGTTTCATGCTTCATTTGTCCATTGCCTTTATTTGGTAGAGTTTTGGATCGTAATATACTCAATAGAATCCAAGCATGAACACTAGACTACTCTTTAAAGACCAGCAGGATTGAAGTGCTTCTGCAATGTAGTTTCTGATAACTGACTAGCTTTGTTCGAGCCACCACATCGGGCTGCATATCATTACTGGTCCGCGGAATATTTATGCGGATCTTTCATGCCTGGAAAAAGTCCCCGCTGGAAATTTCTGGATCATGTTCGTTCTGGGGCAATCCAATTCCTGGGATTCGGAAGACAGGAGCTGGACAAAGTAGACGATTTAATGGAGGGTAACAAGAGAAACAATATGTACCATACACTCGGGTTACTGAGCTGACAATAGACAAGTATCACTGAGTAAAGACAACTGAGCTGTTTCAAGTAACTGTCTAGTACTTGTTGGAACCCATGAACCATGAGGTGAATCCAGCTGAGTAAAGATATCACTTAGTGGTATCGCTGTGACTCTTACTAATCCTATGGCGCAGGGATTTATTAGCCTCGTGTCGGGTGATGGCCGAGTCAGTTTGACTCGGGCAATCCAATGAACAAGTCTGTCTCGACATCGGAACTTTGGCTGCTGCGGCTATGTGTTGCTGCTGCTTCCAGATGAGCTGACGACTGCCAAGAATTTGCATGGTACTGAAATTGGAAAAAAAGGCACGCACGACGCTCTATTAGATTAACGAAATACAAATGCAATTGAATGATGATAGGGGACCCGGAAACCTTCACAGAAATAAAATGGGAAAGAAAGATGAAGCTCAACTTCAGATTTACTGGCATTAAAGAAGCCTCTCAGTGGATCTATCTTAGGTCATGCAAGCATCTGTCTATGCACCCGGATCTATCAATTGTCACTTGGAAATTCAAATTTTCTCAATATTTAACTCTGGAAAAGGTTCTCTCCTACGTTGCCGAAAAAACCTCTAAAAGTGGTTCGCTACACTAGATTTGACTACCAACTTTGGTTCCACCTACAGTCCATTTAAAAGTAGAAACTTCTCATGATAGCAATATCCTCTATGTTGCTGTAATTTTTTTCAACATGGATTGGTGTTTCAAGGCTAGTAGTTTTTGTTATCGAGTTATTATTTTCTAAACAGATCAACTACCGGTTACAAAATCATAGAAAGACGTAGGAATTTCCAGTCCTACCCCATGTTAGAAGCATAGAGTTGCACCCGATGATAGTGCTATTAATTGTACTACCGTATTGGTAAATACTAACATTGCGATATTTTCATAGGGAAATTTCAATTCCCAACAGGTAACTCCATAAGTGGTTCTCTCTTCCGTTCTCAAAAAAGACAAGAAAAAAACAAAAGGAAGCTCAAAAAGTGATTAGGTGTGCCAAATGTGATTACTATGAACTTCGGATCCATCTACAGTCTCTAGTTGGAGAACTCAATATATACTTCTGTAAAATTATATTCTCAACTTAGCGGTATTTCACAATGGGGGTCAGTAACTTAGTGCTAGTAACTTTTCTTATCAAGTAGATCAAGTAATGCTCATGGGATCAAAGAAACACAAGATATTTGTGTCCCTCAGTCCATTCACATAATTGTATCTCATGATCATAGTTTCCTAACAGTAATTTTCTCAACTTGAGTTAGTAACTTTGTATTAGTAACTTCTATTATTGAGTCAGTTACTTTCTTAATAGATCAAGCATGGGGCCATAGAAGAACACAGAGAGAGTTGAGTTTGTCTATAGTTCCATGTAGAAAAGAAAAGTAGAATTATATCTCGTGACAGTAAATTTCTCAATGTGATGGTAATTTTCTCGACATGGATTAGTAGCTTAGTAGTGCTTATAATTCCTTTTTAAGCAGATCAACCGGTCTCAAAATCATAGAATTCTTTCGAGATGTTCAGTGTATATGCTCATTCTAACTCATGCTATCCAAAAAAAAAAAAAAAATTCTCACAGATAAAGAAAGGTTCAATATAAATAACGGTGCAGAACCCTGAAATTAGGCATCTATCGTTATGCATTGTCCTCTTCATAAAAACTGATCATGTTGCAGTGCCCTTTAAAGGATTTAACACCCGGACTAATAGAGAGCAAGACAAACTGATGACCAGCATATTTAAACAGTACATTAAACTGTGCAGCACATAATCTTATAACATCGGTTTGATGGACAAAAGCAACGAGCTTCTTCACTACACAAGCCTATTAAAACATTAGGGCAAAAAACGTTCTTAATCATTGAAGACCACTCTCTGGTCTTAGCAGATCATAAAACTACACTGCTAGATCATACATGAAATTCATTGAGAGATTCTATTGTAGGTTTCATAAATTTGTGGAAAGTGGTTTATTCATGCACAGAAGAGGGATGATGCATGCCAAGTAATAGATAGCCGATAAAATCATAGATGAGAAAGAGGGTTCACCTTTGCGAAAAGCTCTGCATTCTTTTCTTTCAGAGACCTCTCCTGAATTACACCAAGCAAAGTTTTTAGATTAATATAACCAGGAATTTAACAATGCCAGATGAGATCGGACATGCATTCATCATATTCCTTAACTTACCTTTGCTTGTAACTGCTGTATCTGCTCTTGGAATAATTGAGCCTATAAATCAGATCCATACAAACATTGTAACTTTCATGCGTGAGAATGTCGTCCACATACCTTTCTTAGTAAAAGGGAAAAATGAGACAATCAGTTGAGATGATGAACTAACGAATGGAAAGGGCATGCCTCGCAATATGTTTGGAAACACACTTTAAGGGAAGAGTTGTAGAGGAAAATCGGCGAGGTTAATAAACTAAAATAACTCGTAGAATTCTATTGTTCCGCCCCAAAGATATGGATTTTTGTCGTGCTAATAATTTCAGTAAGTGTTAATAAGTGTCAAAGAATTATTAAAAAATAAATGACTGGTGACTTTTTACTAGGCAAATTATTGGTAAATAACAGACGCTTCTATAGAATTTACCAGTTCATTTATAGGTTACAAACTATAACATTCTGTATTAATTTACCAACTTTTAGTTTCATAACTTACTAACACTTTGAGTTGATCTGAAATTAACAACTTAAATTAGTGCGGACTTACTAACTTTTGTCAAATTAAATTACTAACTAGTTTTGGTAATCAACTTTCATTTGACTTATTTACCAACGTTTAACTTTTTTTGAATTACCAACTTTTAGATTGAACTACCAACTTGATTTGCCTTGTTTAGCAACCCCTTATGTTTGTTAACACTTATTTTTTGAGATTTTTTACCTAAAGTAGCGTGATTTACCAATTTTTTTTTCCATTAAATTACCTCATACTAATAACCGACTCTAAATCATTTAATGATACTTATTCGGTTTTCTTAATTTGCCAACTTTCTTATCTTTGACAAATGTTTAGTTGCAACTATTAGCAACGCGTTATATATACCAACTCTTTTTAGAAATTACTAGTCTTGCTTAAAATGACCTCCCAAGCTTTCTTCAATTAAATTACCAATTAGTTTTGGATTCCTTACCAAGTTTACTTATCCCGGGATAATAATAAGGCAAGTCCTAAAACTTGTCAATGTGTGCAATCAAGTTTTAAAATTTTGATTTCTGCATTTAAGTTGTAAAACTTGATACATTTGGTCCAATTAAGTCCTTTCTTACCAACTCTAATATGAAATTACCAACTTTAATTTAAGGGACTTATCAATTTTTCCGGACCATTAAATTGACAAGTTAAATGCCAACTTGGATACTTAACGGGCGGTTGCCTCAAGTGCCATGTCAGCAATTTTTCTCATCTGTTTCATGGAAAGATCACATTGCACCAAAGTTAAAAGGATAACATTAAAAAAAAAAAAAGTTCAAAGACTAGATTGAATATCTAGTAAAAGTTCAAGGATTAGTGGTGTTATTACCTCTTTCATATAATAGTCAGTAAATTTAATATATAAAAAGCGTGAAAGATAAGAAGAGTTGGCAAATTAAGAAAACCAGATCCGGTAGGGGCTCACCCTTGCCCAGCCACCTCAATCTAGCAACCGGCGAGGGTTGGCCAATCACCGGAGCCAGAGGAACAAGGAGGGAGGAGGAGAGAGGGGGAAAAAAGAGAGAAAAAGGTAAAAAAAGATTAAAAAATTATGAAATAATTCGGAAATATAAAATATTATTAAAGAATTTGTCACCGGCACCAGCCAGCCTATTTTGGCCGGAAGGACTGAACCAGTATAATTGTAAAAAGGTTTAGAACTCAATTGATCAAAAAAATAAGTTTTTGACTGAATTTGCACAACTGTAATTTATGACTTTTTGGGTGATTCCCCCTTGGTGAATTCATATGCGAATTAATATATATTATTAAGAAATCAGTTAATTGTTCACTTTTTTATCACTGGTTTTTTTTTACACATACCAGTTCTTTTAGAAGTTTACCAGCCTGAAAAAAAAAATTGAATTTTTCAAGAAAAGGAACAATGGATTTGTCCAAATAACTCTGGGAAAAATAAATGATAACAAAAAAAAAAAAAAAAAAAGCCATGATTTTTGTTTATTGGAGAAGGAGAAGAGGTCAATAACATTGAAGGAATAGGGTGATCTAAGAATGTGCTTTCTTTCCTTCATGTAAGGTAGAAAATGGCATGTATGCTTGGAGAAATGTTGATTCTCTTCTTTCACTTTCCAAGCTTGATGTGTTTAGTCGGTTCAGTTTAGATCTTGCAATGCAATTACAGTCTCTGTCGAAATTGATTTTTTGGTTCCTATTTTAATTAGATCAGTCATGTTAGTCGTATGTGGACTCTTTGTTTTCTTTCCATTCTCACCATCTCCATGCCTCCAAACACAGCAGCTACTTGATGAAATGTTTTCAAAAATCTCTGACACAATGAAAATGGAAAAATATGCCAAAGAGGCAGTACCTTTCTTGCCCTAACGGTGCTCAAACTTTGCTCGAGTTGATCCCCAATCTCTTGGATTTCATCGATTGGACAAGATCCAAGACACTGTCCTGATAGCTTCCTGAGATGGAAAAAGAAAAAAAGAAAAAGAAAAGGAGTGCCATAGTTTAGGGAATTAGATATCAGGAACCAATTTGAATCCCCAATTATTAATGCAGATATCTCAAAAAATTTGCAAACCGTAGAGAAACTTCAAGAAGCTTAATCTTCCTCTCCATATTCATGGTTTCTTGCTTCAAACGCTGCACATTTATGGAGAATGTGATAACTATGTATCCAGTGAACCAAGAAATACAAACTGAACATATAGTGGATAAATCCAATCATAGTGAGCAGATCACGTAACACCACAAGATCCCGCTAAACTAAATTTGCTATTACAAGAACCCTAATTTTCTTGCAGAATTTGTAGCTGGACAATCTAAACCGTAGTCAACTATACGGCCCCCCCACCTCATTAATTCTTGAGATCAAGAATAGGGTTCTTATCAAGATCACAATGCTGTATTATTACAATCTGCAAATATATATACATAGGTTCACACCAACAATCACTTTTAAGACTTCATTCAAGGAAACCATGAGATGTATATGCCTATGGAGGGTATTGTTTTCGAGGTATCAAGTGGTGGATGATTAGTGGGATTTCAGAAGCTGAAAGCATTTTAAAGGACCAGCCAGTGTCCAATTGGACATAAAGAGATATAAATAGCAAATTGAAGGTTTAAATTAACTTGAAACCTATTTCTCTTGCTATTTATATCTCTCTTCTTGCCAGTTCAATTGCTAAACCACATGAATAATAGTGGTTTGCCTTTCAAATATGCATGTCCTTTATCGACAGAAGCACTTTCTTTGTCTTGGTCCCAAATCAACTACATCCGCTATAGCATAGAAAATAAGTCTAACCATAACAGCACTTTGATAGCACAGCTTGGATGGCTCTCTCAAATTGTTCCCTCCTTTAATATACTAACAATTCTAATGAGATTCTCGACTTTTGCCATAAATGATAAAATGTGCATGAGATTTCTAGAATTGAGTCCTTGAGAGAAGATGAATACGAAAGAATAATTCTAGACATAGTAAGACCTGTCTGCTAAATTTTTTACCAAATGATTATGTAGATTCCTAATGAGTACTAAAATGACTTTACTAATTTAAAATAACACTTACGGAATTCCACATTGCTTAGAAAACCAATTTAGAAATTACCATGAAGCATCTGCCAAAGCACATGTATCATATGTATATATAACATTTTGAAAGTTCAATTTTTCAAATTGCTAAAAATGCTACGTATACTGTTATTGACTTAGCAAAAAGATGTATCCATGAATGTACCCTCCATGTTAGTGTCCCATCAATGGAAACATAAACTGTTGATGCAGGGAAAAAGATTTACTCGGTTGATATATGAAATATTGATGTTTCTATTCAAGCTTCGGTATAGAGTATGTTGTGAAAACTCCCTTCAAGTTCCCTATTAAGATGAGCTCGCTACTTCAAGACATATCATCCTATATCGCAATATCACAACATGTCCCAAGTAGTGAGGGTCAACTTAAAAGAGGACTTGAAGAGAATTTCCAATGAAGGACGACAAAATTTGAGTAACTTTCTTTAGGCATCGCATCTAAGCTTCCTATGCATCTCACCTAGGGTTTCATAAGTCGCACACTTAAGAGAACAATTGCATCACACATGTCATAGCAAAAATTGTTAAAATTCAATAGCTTTCATCAATTCAATCAAATAGAACAAGTTATAATCATCCGTATAACCTCTTCTAGAGTTAATCATTCTCCTAATTGAAATAGGAAGACTCAAAACAAGAAATATGATAGAGTTCATATACACAAGAAACTTAATGTCCCATTTATGACATAAGTAGAAAAACTAATAAGATCTAAATGGTACTCAAATCCTAATTGATAACATTACCATACATTTCAACTCAAAAATGAATCCAAGTCCTAATTGTCACAGGCTTGCAATGTCCATTCGCATTGAAGCTCTGTAAAAAGGTCAATACTTGAACAAGTATCGACTTGTTTGATCTTATTGTCTGCAGTAGTGGCTTTACATGATTTTTTTATCCTCAATATAGTAGAAATCATTACAACAAACTCGAAAAGGAATTATCTCAAAAGATTGAAGTGACAATGTTACATCGTAAACCAATTTAGAAAGTATCTCCAGCATTCCTCATGCTTAAAAACCATGAAGCATCTTTCATGTGGGTAAGCACATGTATCATATATACAAAAGGAAAATTCATTTTTTCAGAGTGCAATGTGTACTGCTATAACTTAGCCAAAAGATGTACCCGTGAGTGTGACTTTCATGTAAGTGTCCCCATCAATGGAGATAGACTGTTGATGCAGACAAAAAGATTTATAAAGTTGATGTGGGAAATATTGATGTTTTTACCAAGCTTCGGCGAAGATGGTTGTTGTAAGAATCCACATTTAAAATAAGAGTCTAAAAAGATTTATCCTTCTTCTAGTTGAAGTGATCTTATCAATTAAGATTTGAGTACTATATGGGATTTCATTATGTTTTTTATTCCAGTGGTTGGGTATTGTGTTTCTTGGGCAGATGTTTCCTATTTCTTTTTTTTTTTTTCAAAATATTCCTATTTCAATCATTATTCTTGTTGAGAGGTTTCTCATCTTAAGCAAGAGTAGAATTTCTAGAATAGTTTGTGTAGGTGATTTTAATTCTTTCTCATCTTAAGCAAGTCGATAAACATCATTAAATTTTAGCAATCATTACTTAAATTCGTGATGCGATATTTCTCTTATGCATGATGCTTAAGCAACTCCATTTGTGATGCTTTGAGACTCTCTAAGCATCACACATAGGGTTTCATAAGTTTCATACTTAAGAGAACAATTCCATCACAAATTTCATAGCAATAATCGTTAAATTTCAAAAGCATTAATCAATCCAATCAACTAGAACGAGTTACAATAATCCATATAAACCTTTTCTAGAATCAATCATGCTGCTAAATAGGAAGACTCCAAACAAATAATATAAATGAAATAGAATTCATCTTCACTAGAAACTTAATGTCACATTTATGACATACGTAGAAAAATCTGATAAAATCCACAAGTACTCAAGTCCTAATTGAACTAAAAGAAGAATCCAAATCCTAGTTGTTGCAAGCCTGCAATGACCATCCTCATCGAAGCTTTGTAAAAACATCAGTACTTGAACAAATATCGACTTGTTTGATCTTGTTGCCTGTATTAATGGCTATACATGAATGATTTATCATCAATATAGTAGAAATTTTTACAACAAACTCAAAAAGGGATTGCTTCCAAAGTTTGAAATAACACATTGGGAATTGAGATCATATCTTTTTGTCTCTTGCAATGCCAATGAATCCTAACAAAGAAGCATCTTCATCAAACAAGAGGATTATGGAAGTGAAGTTTTGAAGAGATTCAAAGAGAAAGTCTTTGATCTGCACAAAATAGGAAGGTTCAGGATCCAAAATCTATTTAGACGTCTAGTGGCACAAATGTTGTAAACTGGTCCCTTGCAGGTTGCTAATTGTGAATTAGATATATGATAAAGTAAAGAGATGTAATCTCTTAAGACACTAAGAATGAAAAAAAAAAATGATGCAAAATCATTCATTGGCTTAGTTCTATCGAGCCTGGTGTAGTTTTAGATGTGGCATTTGACAGGTAAGTCGGTATGTGAAGACAATTGCCGTCACTCTCATGAAAATAGCTATTTCTTCATTGTACGGTTTCTCTGGAAATGATCAAAAGGAAATGCAATAATTGATTTGGGACAACAGAAGTTAATCTGCCACTTATCTTGGAAATGTATGCCTTCTAATTGAGAGAAAAGTTACCATCTCAAAGATTTATTCGGAAGTTGAATGTCACTCCACTCTATCCCTCTTTTTTCAACTATATCATCATCATCAGTATGATCCCTACTTTGTGGTTCTACTGATCCATATAAATCGTGCACACATGTAGATGTATGCGTGATCCTTTGCATATGAGGCAACTATTGTTATACGTGCATGTCTATATTAAAAGATCACTGGGGAAAATAATATTTTCCTCCATTTGTGTTCATATGTTAGATAAGTCTACTTTTTCGTAAGTCCAGGAATCCCCACCAAAAAAGCGGGAAGTTGGTTTCTTTTATACAGCAAAATAAATAAAAATTGAAGTGTTCAACTTGCTTAACTTCTACAAATTGTGCATAAATACTTGAAATATTAGTAGTCTGACATTATTGACTTCTTGTGCCTAACAAATTTGGCAACTTGTTTAATTAAAATGAGAATCTCTCTGAACTCCTTAAGAATGCACCTAATGTAGCATCATGGAAAGGTTAGAGCACTGACCGTAATATGCTGTTCCATTTTAGCCTGGTACCTTTCCGCATCATTTGTAGACCTATGGTATCGATTAATAGTCTTTCGGATTCTGGAAAATTGCAAAGACAGCATATGAGCCCCGCCACCGGGAATGCACACTCCAAATTAATCAGGTATCATCAAAACGTAATTTCACATTATGTAAATTAATGATCATTTTTGTGAATCATGCATGACTTCGCAAATAGAATATGCAAGAGGCATAAGCCTCCTTAAGAAGCTTTTAGCCTCTAAGCAACTTGCAATAAAATGAAGAACTGAGAAAAGTCTTGGCTGCCACCTTATAATGTGTAAATAATCATGCCAGCAATATTTTTCTCCAAATTTTAGCGTGCAAATGTCCACGTTCTCGCTATGAAATTATATTATGTGTGCTGGTGAAGTATATTTGCATGTGAGCGCAGAGAGAATTCATACAACGTTTTTTGCGCAAGCTCTAAGTCTTCAGAATGCCACATGCCATCCCATGTCAGTAAGAAGTAAGAACAGCACATGATGCATGTAAATCATCAGTTGCATTGTGAAGCAGTAGAAGGACTCACCACTTCTCAGAGAAATTATAAGAAGAAGCAGTTGCGCATACATTTAACTCGTGACTTCAAGTATTTATTTATTTTTCCCGGTAAATGAAGAACAGCGAGTAGTTAGATGGTGGAGCAACTAAAATGGCAAATAGTACGATTGCAGTCACTTTTTTTTTGACATAAATACTCTATTAATAAGAAATCCAAGAGATCAGTGTGCTGTGTCATGTTAGCCTTAGTCTATTATACTATCGAATGCACTTGATCCCATAAAACCACCACTACACAAATCTAGTTAAGCCCATACTCTCATTCACCTTTCAAAGCGCCATATAACATGAAGTTGAAGATGTCTAGGACTGGTTTTACAGGCTTTTGTTTCAGGTCAAAGTACCAAAATCAACTTGGAAATCTTTTGCAGGTTTTGTTTGATTTGGAAAAGAGATCAATAATGCGTTAAGTTTCAATTAAAATGAACCGCAATTTGAAGTGCTTCTTGATTATGGTGGTAGATAGATAACACATTATTTGCTTTCCTGACTAATCTAATGTGTTACTTATGAAATTTCTAGTTTCTGCCTTGTGGTATAGTCATAAACTTGAAACACGGATTTGTATGATTTGTAAGATAACCATTATCAGATAGGGTACATGAAATAGTCTTAATTCAAGTTTAAGTGGTGCAATTACAACAAACTGAATCAACAAGGTATGATTTGAAGGCTACACCCTTTTTCACTTTAAGTTTGGCTTTCTTCAACATTTTTCCATCCAATCAAATTTGTTTGGAAGAGATAAGCTTCGAATAGATTAATACCTAACCACAAATACGCTTACTATCATCATGCCCCCAAGCATTAGTTAATGGAGATCAATCCCTAGAAGCACCCTTAAAACCTATAACACTTCAAAAAGTAACACTAAAGGGCATGTTCATTTCATATCAACGTGGAAATGGGGTGAAGGCTGAATTGTAACTTGTCAAAACCAAAACCAGAAGGACCAAACAATATCAGTCCCTAGTCGAACTAACATCAAATAATGTTTTATTCCCAAAGACAAAGTACTGATTATCCCAAAATGTGAAGTAGCTAGAGGAGATCAGTACTTGCAAGACATTCAACAATTAGTTTTCTCAGAAGGACCAAGGGAGAGAGTCCAACTCCAATTCAACAGCGTACACAATGAATGCCTTTGATCATAAATCCCCCTTTCTAGCCATTTGATTAGGGTACATCTCAGTACACTGACTATCCAACTTAAAAAGCGAGAAAGATTTTATCTCAGCTACTTTCGATTAGGATACCTGAACAGAAGTCATAATGTTTTTAAAATTGCCTGAAAATGAGAACTAGATTGGTCATCATAATGAGTTTAGTCCATGATCGAAGGGGAAAAGCACTAAGCGTTTGACCAGAACCCAAAATGACAGAAAAGGAAAAGGAGAATAAGAAAAAACCCACGACATGATGCTGTCCCTTATTTACACTTTACAGACACACAGGACATATATGTGCATATGCGCTCATTTTTCATATGAGAATGATAACATGGCTCAATCATGCTCCCCATAAAAATCAACTCGAAAAATTATAAAATCAGTATGTGAACGTACTCGGAATTGCTCGAGAACTCGTGAAGCCTTCCTTTCTGTGAAAAGATGATCACGGCAACTTCGGCATCGCAGAGGACTGAGAGCTCATGAGCTTTCTTCAGTAGCCCAGTCCGGCGCTTTGAGAAGGTGACTTGCCTGCTCGTTGCGTTCTCAATTCGCCTCATCTGAACTTTGCCTCTTACCATGATTAAATTTCCCTACACATATGATGGTTATCAACCCTAGAATGACAAGTACTCAAACATAGCGTTGAACATAACAAATATACCTCAACGATCAAACACAACTACTCACCGGAGACTTTGTGCAGCTTCAACCAGCTGAAGATTTATCTTTTTATCCACCTCCTATTGTCTAGACTTTAGACTGAAGTTCTTGAGAAGCTAAAAACACTGCAAGACAAATCACACTTTTTTTTCTTTTTCAAACGGACATGAACCATATTATCATTTGAACACAATCAAAAACCACGGGATAAAGATTTCACAATCAATGGTCGGAGAATTATAGATTTGCCCACCGTATTAAAGGGGAAGCATCTCTACTCACTATAAGAAAAATGAACCACAATAAATTCAGAAACCCTAAAGAGCGATGAGAGGGCGAAGACAAAAACAGAAAATGTGGAATGAACGCAAGGGATATTTGGCAGTTGATGGATCCCTCTTCTTCTTCTTCTTCTCCTTTTTTTTTTTTTTTTTTTTTTTTTTTGTGGCCACAAACGTAAAAAGACAAGAAAAAGCCTCTTATTCCAAATTCAACGATCGTCTACTCAGGGAAAATATGGTGTGATGTACCCATAAAAGGGAAAAACAAACAAAAAAGGAAAGAAAGAAGGAGCAAAGCAAAGCATTCAAGTTCAACCGAAACGGCACGGTTAATTTTTTTTGGTGAAAAAAAGCGGTGACAACTTTGGGCACGGTTAATTTGGTAATGAAGATTCAAGAGGCAGATGGATTATCTTGTTTTGGTAAAATTAAGAAAAAGAGAGTAGAGAGAGAGAGAGAAGATTTTTTGTTTTTTTCGAAAAAAAGTATACTTTGCCAGTGGGTTTCAGCTACAGCTGTTTTGGCCTGTGGGACGCGAAAGAGAGAGCGGTAAAAAGAAAGAGAAAAGGTGGTACGATAAATATGAGAATCGTCGACATCATCGTTCGACATCATCGTACCATGACGTGCGCAGCTAACCAATGGGACGTTGACAAGTGCGAAAAAATTATCTGTCACTTAAACTTAGTGGGCCTCCACTCGACCCTGTCCTTTTCCTGGGCCAAATAGGAACAGCCTCAGGGCTCTTCTTCAATCAGTTCCTCTCTTAATGGGTTTATGAGCACTATGAGTAACTCAAAATTATTACCATGAGAAATTCATGGATAAAATAAATACAGATGTTTCCTTTAGCTTATATTTTCTTTATGTTCATCTTGTAATTCATCATTATTTAGGGGTGTAAAAAATACCCGAACCTCTTTGGTTCGGGTATAAGAAAAAGAATTCGGGAAGTTTGACGGTTTAGTTCGGATATCAATTTTTTTTTTTTTGCACATGGGAGATCAAAGGCTACCGACTATGATGTGCTAATCCTAGGTCACTTGATTTTCTAATTAGCAAAAATGTAATCTTTGACGAGACTGCTATGTTTTGGCAAAAAACTAACAGAGCAAATATATCATGGTGTAGGTAAAGCGTGAAGACTCTAGAAACCTCAAAGGTGATGGAGCTTGAGACTATAGATGATGTCATAGTTCCTAAAGTCAGTGACATTGAACAACTAGCAAAATCGTAGCACTCTGTAGTCGTGGGTAGATAGAGAAGGCAAATTGGGCTGCTGATACATTATGATTATGCATATATTACTTATGCATTGACTATAAAGTGGTAAGGTAGAAATATATGAGCCTTCATCTTACTCCAAGATAATAGCTAGTGCTGAACCGTGATAGTGACTAAAGGTTACAAGTAAATAGATGGAATCACTCCAATGGAACTAGACATGGGAACTTGTTAAAATATCCAAGAGCCATAACATTATTGGAAACAAGTGGGTCTACAAATAGAAGTAGGACATTGAGGGATAAGGTGAGATTTGTTGCAAAGGGATATACATAACAAGAGGACATTGATTACAACAAGGTATCTTCTTTTATTGTAAGACAAACTTATATTTGAATATTACTTGCCTTAATTGGTACACAAAATCTCGAGCTAGAAGAGGATGTGAAAATGGCAATTTTTCATGATGAGTTGGAGGAGTGGCTGTACATTAGGGAGCCAAAGGGATTAATTATTTCAAGTAAGGAAAACCGTGTTCATTTATTAAAAAAATATTTATATAGGTTGGAACAGTCTCCTAGGTAATAGTATAATCATTTTGATGCTTTTTTAGCCAATCAAGACTATTAGAAAACTCAATTGGACAATTTTGTTTACTTTAGGAGAGTGGAGGATGGATTTTTGATTTATCTATTATTATTTATTGATGATATGTTGATAGCAATTAATATTATGTTTGAAATCGATGTGTTGAAGAGGCAATAGAGTGTTGAATTTGAGATGAAAAATTTTTGGGTGCAACATGGAAGAAGAAAAATGTCAAAAACACTTTATTAGATCAACTGTATGAAAACCCTTATTTTGAATAGAGCTGTAAGTTTTACTTGCAATTGAGTTGTTTATTTGTATATACTATAGGTTTAAATATAATTTAAGTGTGGAAAACAATCAAGCATGTAAACTATTATTAGCTCTATTGATTCTCTAATTATTAGTTGATTATTTGCTACTAGCTTTTCTCGTTAGTGAGTTATCGATACATAAACCAAACAACATAAATTCCTGATTTTTTTTTCTTGGTCTTGACTTATTTCTATGGTGATTTTGCATTGATTTAATTTACAAAATTCAATATTTTCCACATTAATTTTACAAAAATTTTGACGGACAAGTCACCATATCAATTGTAAAATACAAAAGATGAGGACAACATAGCTAATGCAACTTGGATTCATGAGGACACCAAAATAGCATTGGCCTTTAATCAAGTCACTTATCGATAACACAGACCTTTAATTAAATCGCATATCTTTACTAATATATAAAGCCAAAGCACGCACCTTACGCATATGACCAATATGCCCCATTTACCATGTTCCTACATCACGACAATTTTGATCCTCTTGACTATTCCACATTTTTTTTTCAATACTTAAGTACATTTCATATTTACCATGTTCCTACATCACGACAATTTTGATCCTCTCGACTATTCCACATTTTTTTTTTCAATACTTAAGTACATTTCATATTTACCATGTTCCTACATCACGACAATTTTGATCCTCTCGACTATTCCACATTTTTTTTCAATACTTAAGTACATTTCATATTTACCATTTTACCATGTTCCTACATCACGACAATTTTGATCCTCTCGACTATTCCACATTTTTTTTTTCAATACTTAAGTACATTTCATATTTACCATGTTCCTACATCATGACAATTTTGATCCTCTCAACTATTCCACATTTTTTTTCAATACTTAAGTACATTTCATAGTGTAGACATCAACATAACTAGAGAGCATCTTCCCCTGGCAAACTCAATATAGAGGCATGTCTTCAAAATGAAGATGAAATCCAACTTCCACAATTGCTAATGGTAATTGAGTTTCTTGGACAAAAGGCAACCATAACAATCTCAATGAACCTTATACAAAGCTAAAAGGCTCCCACGCCAAATTCAAAAATCTAAATACCATACGAATCACACAACTATTTATCAGTTGAGATGGCATATATTTTCTCCTTTAGCAAACCAACAACCTTAAGTCGGGTTGACACATATAGTGTGTTTAGAAACTCTATCATACATTTGCATATCTTTCCACTACTCACAATATCTACACATAGTAGTTGATACTGAGAGAAGTATGTATGTGTTTGTCTAAATTAAGCAATGGTTAAATATTGGAGAATTAATGCTAAATCATGCATTGGCATAGTATACACATCATTGATTGATTAAAGAATTCAACCTAAGGGTCATTATTCTGGCGTGTATAAAAATGGGTATTGTGGAAAGTCATCATTTGGTATATTGGTAATTTGGTTAAAATGATTGAAAAAGAACTACTCATTACAAATAGCATTTTGCATAAACAGATAGTCCAATTTTACTTTACAATAAATTCAAAAGGAATTCTTGTCATTTTGATCAATGGGATTCATCCTAATAAAATTTACATTTAAAAGTACTCTCACTTGATATTGATTTGCTTCCCCATGTCACTTTCATGGGCTTATTTGATGCACAAAATCCCTTTTTCTTATTTATGAGGACACTAAGGTACTTTTCTTGGCATGTGATTGACTCATCCAAGACAATGTCCTTGTTTTAAGAAAAGGAATTATTGTAATAAGATATTTTATAAAAAAAATCACACTAGTATTGGATTATAGCTGACAAGCAGGCCATGGATCTTGATGTAGACCAACCCAAATTCATTCCCAACAAGTGACCAAGAGAGGGGTCCGTTGTCTTTCTAATCCAAGCTTTTTTTTTTTTTTTTTTTTTTTTCAGAATTTTTTTCCATAGATTTTTTAATCACGAAAAAGGAAAACAAAGGGAAAAATAGAAAGCTTATCCATAGGTTTTATTTCCTTTGTCTTATTTATTTGTGTATCTTCTTATTAATTGCTAAGCTAGATGCACTGTAGATCATTGTCATCTCATGTGTCACTCAGTATCCTTAAATGTCTGTCCCTCCAATCCCCTTCCAATTAAGGCATCGTCTTAGGAACATGTCATTACTCAAGAGCTCAGATACAAGCTAGCTTCTGTCAGATTAAAAAAGTTTGACCTCGTTGTTTGGGATGAGTTACAAGTCCACTGAGTAGCCTCATGTTGCAACATGACAATTTTGATTCCAAAATATTTCAGACTTCCATGATCCTAATATCTGCATATGTCTATGCTGAGGAAAAATATAGAGGTGACGGATGAACATTTTTTTGGCTTAGCCAACCTTTAAAAGGTCCGACCAAAAAATAAAATAAATTTAAAACCTCAAAGAGGTGTCCTAAGATGTTGTTGAAATGTACGCAAGCAGTCTGAAAATATGCTCAACAGAGACGTTTCTTTCTTGGAATCGATTGATGTGTAATTCATATGTGAAAGCCCAAGGTGCAGGCAATTTATATCCGTTGTTTCTGAATCTTTCTCATATATGTCATTGCTCATTTCTAATCTGATCTTTCTTTGCCTTCGCTATTCATTTTCAATATGACTACCATGAATCTCATGCACATGTTGTCGGGATAGTGCCAAGGAGAATCCAGCTGAGTAAAGATGTCACCGACTGATATTGCTGTAACACTTATGCTATTCTATTGAACAGGTATTATTGGACTTGTGTCCGGTGACCGCAAGTCAGTTTAACTCTCCGGCAATCCAATGAACAGCCCAGTCTCAACATCTGTGCTCCGGCTGCTCCGGCTATGTATTGCTGCTTCCTTGGATGAGCCGTTGACTGCCAAGGATTTGCATGGCGCTGGAATCGGAAGAAAGGAAAAAAGGACGCAAAAACGCTCTATTAAATAAATGAAACAATAAATGCAATTGAATGATGATGGGGACCTAGAAACCTTCACTGAATTAAAATGGCAAAAAGCTGAAGCGTAACTTGAGATTTAATGGCATTGAACAAGCCCTCCACTGGATCCAAATTAGGTGATGCAAGCATCTATGTCTAAGCACCCAGATCTAGCAATAGTCACTGGGAAATTTCAAATTTTACCAACATCTGACTCTAGAAGATGCTTTCCTACGTTGCCCCAAAAAAATTCTTAAAGTGGTTAGCTACACCAGACATGATTACGAACTTTGTTTCCACCTATAGTCCATGTCTAAAGTATTGACTAATATCTCATGATAGTAATAACCTCTATGTTGTTGTGATTTTTTTCTACATGGGTCGTATTTAAAGGTCGTTAGTTTCTGTTATCAAGTCAGTATTTTCTAAACAGGTCAACTAATGGTTACAAACTCATAAAAAGACATGGGAACTTGCAGTCCTTCTACAACATGTCAGAAACATTGAATTGTACTGGCTGATAGTCAGTTGGGTAGTAATTGTCTCAACATTGATTACTCATGAACATTGTGCTGCTAATTTTTATTCTCATATCGGCAATTACTAACTTTCTGATATTTTCACTAGGAAAGTTGAATATTTCCCAACAACCAACTCCAGAATTGGTTATCTACCATTCTCAAAAAAGAGAAAAAAGAAGAAAAGCAAAAGAAAAAAAAAAGCTCCAAAAGTGATGAGGACGCCAAATGTGATCACTAAGAACTTTGGATCCGTCTATAGTCCCCAGTTGGAAAACACAAAATAATCTTTCAAGAAACAAATTTCTCAAAGTATTGATATTCACAATGCGGGTCGCTAACTTACTGCCAGTAACCTTTTTCTTTTCAAGTTAGTAACTTTCCAAGCATATCAAGTAATGGTAATGGGATCATGGAAAGACACACAGATTTAGGTCCATCTACAATCCTACAGTCTCCTACAGATAATTGTATCTCATGATCTTCCCTAAAATTTGTTTTCCCAACATGTGTTCGTAACTCTGCATTATTAACTTCTATTATGGAGTCAATCACTTTCTTAACAGATCAAGGGCGGGACCATAAAAGGACACAGAAATTTAAGTTTGTCTACAGTTCCATGTAAAAAAAGAAAAGTAGAATTTTATCTCATGACAGTAAATTTCTCAGTGCGGTGGTAATTTTCTCAACTTGGATTAGTAGCTTAATGCTAGTAATAAGTTTCAAGCAGACCATACAGTCTCATGATCATACAATTCTTCGGTAATGTTCATTTTAAGTGCTCCTTCTAACTTATGCAATCATAAACAAAACTTCTCACAGATTGAGAAATGTTCGATACATATACCGGCATTTAACCCAGAAATTAAGCATCTCTCATTATGCATTGTCCTTTTCATAAACACTGATCATGTTGCAGTACTCTTTAAAGGTTTTAACACCAGAACTAATAGAGAGTAAGAAAAACTGATGAACAGCACATTTAACCAGTACAATAAACAGGACAGCACACAATCTACTAATATTTTGGTTTGATGGACAAAAGCAGCAAGCTTCTTCACTACACAAGCCTATTAGAACATTAGGGCAAAGAACATTCTTAATCCTTGAAGACCACTCTCTGGCCTTAGCAGATCATAAAACTACACTGCTAGATCATAGATGAAATTCATTGAGAGATTCTATTGCAGGTTTCACAAGTTTGTGGAAAGTGGTTAATATATGCACAGAAGAGTGATGATGCATGACAAGTGATGGGAAGGCAATAAAAGCACAGATGTGAAAGAGGGCGACACCTTTGCAAGAAGCTTTGCATTCTCTTCTTTCAGAAACCTCTCCTGAATTACGCCAAGCAGAGTTGCTAGATTTATATAACCGGGAACTTAACAATGCTGGATGAGATCGGACATGCATTAATCATATCTGTGCACTTACCTTTGCTTGTAACTGCTGTATCTGATCATTGAATAATTGAGCCTGTAAAAGAGATCCACAGAAACATTTTAACTTTCGTGTGCGTGCATGTCGTCCCCATACCTTTCTTAGTACAAGGTTAAAAGAAGAAAAAAATGAGAAAATAAATTGAAGTGATGGACGATAGAAATGATAGTACAATGCTTTGCAACTTGTTTAGAAACATAGTTCAAGTAAGAAGTTGTACACGGAAATTAATGAAGTTAATATAATGAAAAACTCACAGTATTTTATTATTTCATGCTAAAGAATACAGTTTTTATTTTTTATTTTTTAATATTTTTATTTTTATTTTCTTTTTTTCTTTTTTTTTTTTTCTTTTGACCGGTCGCCGGCCAACGATCAGCCGACGGCCTCGCCCAGCCATGGTGAGACTCGCCGGCCCTCGGCGAGGCCGAGCCTCACCGTGGTTGGGCGAGGCTCGGCCTCGCCTTGGGCCGGGCGAGCTCGGGCTCGCCCAAATCCGGCGAGCCCGAGCTTGCCCAGCCACCGGTGAGGCTCGGCCTCGCCGGGCCAATGCCAAGCGACGCCGGCCTAGAGGTGGCCCGGCAAGGCTGAGCCTCGTCGGTGGCTGGGCGAGCTCGGGCTTGTCGGATCTAGGCGAGCTCGAGCTCGCCCGGCCTTACCCCGAGTTGGGCGAGCTCGAGCTCTCCCGGATCCGCGGCGAGCCCGAGCTCGCCCGGCCAAGGCGAGGCTTGGCCTCGCCGGGCCACCGCTAGGTGACGCCGGCTGGGAGGTGGCCCGGCAAGGCCGAGCCTCGCCGGTGGGTGGGCGAGCTCGGCCTCGCCGATTTGAGCGAGCCCGAGCTCGCCCAGCCAAGGCGAGGCCGAGCCTCACCAGGGGTCGGCGACGCTCGGCCTCGCTTGGGGCCAGCGACGCTCCGGCGAGGTCGCCGGCCCTCGACGGTGTCGCCGGCCATGGCCGAGGCCAGTGACCGGTCAAAGAAAAAAAGAGAGAAGAAAAAGAGAGGAGAGAGAAAATCTATTTTTAATTTTTGTTCCAGAAACAAGAAACAAGTTTTTCTTGTTTCTTGTTTCGTTCCAAAAGTGTTCCGGAAACAAAAAAATAGATTTGGAACAAAAACGCAAACAAACGCGTTTCTGTTCTTTTTTTGTTCCCTGGAACAAAAAAACAGAAAATTTGTTTAAAAACAAAAAAAAGAAGTGTTAACAAACACCCCTTAATGTCCCATTTGTGACATAAGTGGAAAGTTTAATAAAATCCCGATGGTACTCAAATCCTAATTGAGAAGACTACCATAAAATTCAACTAAAAGAAGAATCCAAATCCTAGGTGTCACAAGCCAGTAACGACCATCCTCATCAAAGCTTTGTAAAAACATTGGCTTGTTTGATCTTGTTGCCTTCATTAGTGGCTACACTTAATGATTTATCCTCAATGTAATAGAAATCATCACAACAATCTCAAACAGAAACTGATTTGGAAGGTTAAAATAACACATCGAGTGAGGTAATTTCTTTTCTTTTTTTGGTAAAAGGTAAGAAATATATTGAGGAAATGCCAAATGTACAAAAGATCTCGTCACCAGAAACTTACACTCCAATTTCTTTTCATCTCTTGCAATGAAATAACACTTATAGAGTGCCGCATCATTTAGTAAACCAGCTCTGAAAGTATCCCAAGCATTCCTCATGCTTAAGAACCATGAAGCAGTTCTCATGTGCCAAAGCACATGCATCATGTATATTTATTCTAACATTGCGAAAGTTCAATTTTCCAAATTGCGACATGTTTTGCTATAGCCTAGCCAAAAGATGTATCCATGAATGTGCCTTCCACGTTAGAGTTCCCATAGAGATATACTGTTGATGCAGACAAAAGGATTTACTAAGTTGATATTTGAACATTAGCCAAAAGATGTATTTATGAACTCCTTACGAATGCACCTAATGTATTATCTTGGAAAGGTTAGAGCACTGACCAGAATATATTGTTCCATCTTAGCACGGTACATATCCGCATCATTTGTATATCTACGATATCGATCAATTGTCTTTCGGATTCTGAAAAATTTGCAAAGACAGCATATGAGCTCAGCCACCGCAAGTGCATTCTCCAAATTAATCAGTTATCATCAAAACTAAAGTAATTGAACATTAAACGAATTAATGATCATTTTTGTGAATCATTCAGGACTTCAAGTGAATATGTATCACTATCACTCACAAACAGAACATGCATGAGGCATAAGCCTCTGCAAGAAGCTTTTGCTTCTAAGTAACTTATTTGCAACGACATGGAGTACTTAGAAAAGTCTGGGACGTCCACATTATGCTTTGTAAATAATCATGCCAAAAATATTTTTCTTCAAATTTTAGCAGGAAAACGTTCAAGTTTACATTATAAAAGTATATAAGGTGCGCACGTGAAGTAAATTTAAATGCGAGCACAGAATGAATTATTGCAATGTATTTTGCCCGTGCCCAAAGGCTTCAATATTCCACATGCCACTCCATGTCAGTAAGAAGTAAGAACAGCACATGATGCTTATAAAATCATTAGTTGCATTGTGAAGCAGTACAAGGACTTATCACTTCTCGGAGAAATTAAAAGAGCAAGCAATTTCACCTACATCTAACTTGTGACTTTAAGTACTTCTTTTCCCGGTAAATGAAGAACAGGGAGTACTTACACGGCAGTAGATAGATAACATGTTATTCGATTTCCCAACTAATATAAAGTGTTCCATATGAAATTTCTAGTTTTTGCCTTGTGGTATGGTCAGAAACTTGAAACATGGATTCGTATAATTTGCAAGATAACCATTATCAGATAGGGCACATAAAATAGTCCCAATTCTTGTCTAAGTGGTATAATTACAACAAACTGAATCAAACAAGGCATGATTTGAAGGCTCTTTTCAATTTAAGTTTGGTTTTCTTCAACATTTTTCCAACCAATCAAATTTGTTTGGAAAAGGTCTACTTCGAAGAGATTAATACCTAACCATGAGTATGCTTACTATCATCATGCCTCGAGCATTAGTTAATGGAGATCAATCCCTGGAAGCAGCCTTAAAACCTTTGACACTTCAAAAAGTGACACTAAACAGCACGTTCATTTCATCAATGTGGAATTAGGGTGAATGCCGAATTGTTACTTGTCAAAACCAGAAGAACCAAACAATATCAGTGCCTAGTCTTACTAACATCAAATAATGTTTTCATTACCCAAGACAAAGTACCAATTATCCTAACTTGTGAAGTAGCTGGAGGAGATCAGTACTTGCAAGCTATTCAGCAATTAGTTTTCTCAGAAGGACTAAGAGAGAGAGAGAGAGTCCAACTCCAATGCAGCAGCGTACACAATGAATGCTTCATCAAATCCCCAGTATCTAGCCATTTGACTAGGGTACATCTCAGTACATTGACTATACAATTATAAAAAAAGCGAGAACATTAGATTTTATCTCAGCTACTTTTGATTAGGATATCTGAACAGAAGTCCTATTGTTTTTAAAATTGTCTGAAAATGAGAACTAGATTGGTCATCATAATGGTTTCAGTCCATGATCGAAGGGGAAAAGCACTAAACGTTTGACCAAAACCAAAAACGACGGAAAAGGAAAGGAGAACAATAAAAGACCCATGCCATGATGCTGTCCCTTATTTTTACAGACACACAGCATGTATATGTGCATATGCCCTCATTTTGGATATAAGAATGTTAACATGGCTCAATCATGTTCCCCATCTAAAAGCTACCCGAAAAATTATAAAATCAGTACGTGAACATACTCATAATTGCTCGAGAACTCGTAAAGCCTTCCTTTCTGTGAAAAGATGATCACGGCAACTTCAGCATCGCAGAGGACCGAGAGCTCATAAGCTTTCTTCAGTAGCCCTGTCCGGCGCTTTGAGAAGGTGACTTGCCGGCTCGTCGTGTTCTCAATTCGCCTCATCTGAATTTTGCCTCTTGCCATGATTAAATTTCCCTACATATATGATGGTTATCAACCCTAGAATGACAAGTACTCAAACATAGCGTTGAACATAACAAATATACCACAACGACTCACCGGAGACTTTGTGCAGCTTCAACCAACTGAAGATTTATCTTTTTATCCACCTTCTATTGTCTAGACTTTAGACTGAAGTTCTTGAGAAGC
Source organism: Eucalyptus cloeziana (assembly GCA_014182715.1). Taxonomy (NCBI): domain Eukaryota; kingdom Viridiplantae; phylum Streptophyta; class Magnoliopsida; order Myrtales; family Myrtaceae; genus Eucalyptus; species Eucalyptus cloeziana. The sequence goes on from CM024644.1 coordinate 990,464, forward strand.
TAAAAACACTGCAAGACAAATCACACTTTTTTTCTTTTTCAAACAGACATGAACTATATTATCATTTGAACACAATCAAAAACCACGGGATAAAGATTTCACAATCAATGGTCGGAGAATTATAGATTTGCTCACCATATTAAAGGGGAAGCATCTCTACTCACTCTAAGAAAAATGAACCACAATAAATTCAGAAACCCTAAAGAGTGATGAGAGGGCGAAGACAAAAACAGAAAAAGTGGAATGAACGCAAGGGATATTTGGCAGTTGATGGATCCCTCTCTTTATTTTGTGGCCACAAACGTAAAAAGACAAGAAAAGGCCTCTTATTCCAAACTCAAGGAACGTCTACTCGGGCCAAATACGGTGTGATGTACCCATAAAAAGGAAAAACAAACAAAAAAGGAAAGGAATAAGGAGCAAAGAGAGTAGCGAGAGAGGGGGAAATTTTTTTATTTTCTACGAAAAAAACGCATATTTTGCCAGGGGTTTTCAGCTTCAGCTGTTGCGGCCTGTGGGACACGCGAAAGAGAGAGCAAGTAAGAAACAAAACGGGTGAAAAGAAAGAGAAAAGGTGGTACGATAAATATGAGATTTGTCGACACGATCGTACCTTGACGTGCACAACTAACTAATGGGACGTTGACGAGTGGGAAAAATTGCCTCTCCACCCAAATTGGGCCAAATAGGAACAGAATGTGACTCTTCTTCAGTCGGTTCCTCTCTTAATGGGTTTATGAGCACTCGGAAAACTCGCAATTATTACCATGAGAAATTCATGGATAAAATAAATACAGATGTTTCCTTTAGCTTATATTTTCTTTATGTTCATCTTATAATTCATCATTTTTAGGGGTGTAAAAAATGCCTAAACCTCTTTGGTTAAGATAATAAGTAAAAGAATTCAGAAAGTTTGATAGTTTGGTTCGGATATCAATTAATTAATTAATTAATTAATTAATTAATTAATTAATTAATTAATTATTATTATTATTATTATTATTATTATTATTATTATTATTATTATTATTATTATTATTATTTTGCACATGAGAGATCAAAGGCTACTGACTATGATGTACTAATTCTAAATCACTTGATTTTCTAATTAGCATAAATGTAATCTTTGACGAGACTGCTATGTTTTGACAAAAAACTAACAGAGCAAATATATCATGGTATAGGTAGAGCTTAGAGACTCTAGAAACCTCAAATGTGACAAAGCTTTAGACTATACATGATGTCGTAGTTCCTAAAGTTAGTGACATTGAACAACCAGCAAAATTGTATCATTCTATAGTCGTGAGTAGATAGGGAAGGCAAATTGGGCTATCGATTCATTATGATTGTACATATATTACTTATACATTGATTATAAAGTGGCAAGGTAGAAATATATGAGATTTTGTCTTATTCTAAGACAATAGCTGGTGCTAGACTATTACAATGATTAAAGGCTATGAGTAAATAGATAGAATCATTCCATTGGAACTAGACATGGGAGCTTGTTAAAAAATCCAAGAGCCATAACATTATTGGAAACAAGTGGGTCTACAAACAGAAATAAGGCAATGAGGGATAAGGTGAGACTTGTTGCGAAGGGGTGTACACAACGAGAGGACATTGGTTACAATGAGGTATCTTCTTCTATTGTAAGACAAACTTATATTTGAATATTACTTGCCTTAATTGCTACACAAAATCTCGAGTTGGAATAGTTGAATGTGAAAATGACAATTTTTCATGATGAGTTGGAGGAGCCAATATACATGAGGGTGCCAAAGGGATTAATTATTCCGAGTCAAGAAAATTGTGTCTGTATGTTAAAAAAATCTCTATATAGGTTGGAATAGTTTCTCGGACAATGGTATAATCGTTTTGATGCTTTTTTGGCCAATCAAGACTATCTGAAAGGTCAATTGGACAATTGTGTTTACTTTAGGAGAGTGGATGATGGATTTTTGATTTACCTATTATTATTTGTCGATAATATGTTGATAACAATTAAGATTATGTCTGAAATTGACATGTTGAAGAGGCAATTGAGTGCTGAATTTGAGATGAAAAATTTGGGTGCTACATAGAAGAAAAAAAATGTCAAAAACACTTATTCGATTAACTGTATAAAGAGCTTTTATTTTGAATAAAGCTATAAGAATTACTTGCAATGGAGTTGTTTATTTGTAAATACTGTAGGTTTAAGTGTAAATTAAGTGTGGGAAACAGTCGAGCATGTCAACTTGTGACATCCTGAAAATTCAATCCTATTTTCAATTGAATGAATCGAATCTTTCATCGACGCGCCTATAGTACTATTCTCAGAGCTGGTCACTCATGAGATAACTAGACTATCTGGGAAAGTTATTAAGGAATCTTAATGCAATAAACTTGAGAATTCGACTAGAAATTAACTACTCGATCGTGCTCATCTGCAGAAATCATTACGGCACAATTAAAAATCGATCGGAGATCAGAAATAAGTCGTTTCGACTGAGATAGGTAATCAAAGTGTGGGTGATTCTACCAAATTTCAAAATTCTCGTCGATCGGCACTAGGCCGATTTTTCTATCTTTTTGGTACCCTGTGTCCATATTTGAAACCTTGAGATTTTCATGACAACCGAGAGTCACCAATGTGTTGAAGATGTACATTGTGGCTTGAAAGTAATCAACCACGGGTCAATTGCATCAAAAATTTCTAAAAGCTACCAAGTAGGCTAGGTCATGTTAAAATCGTGCCAGATTGAAATAAACTGCGAATTTGAATCTAATTTCAGAAATTGAAAGTTCCGTCATGTTACGAGTCATTTTAGGAATGTTGACTCATCCTCCGAAGATTTTTCTACAAACCGAGATTTTTGGCGAAAATTCGATATAGGACCATTTTCGTTCAGAAAATTCAGGAGACCATTTTTTATTGCGTTTTTGAGATGCAAGTTGGTTCTATTGGCGAGAAAAATGTCAATTTGATTGTGGACACCTTGGTTGGATTTTTGAACAACAAATTGAGCTCAATTGGATGGGAATCGAAGGGGAATTTAATGGAATTGATGTGTATTGGTGCAAAATTCGTAGCCCTTTGGTCCATGACCTTTTGGACCGCCACCTTGGCTTCCTATGGAAGCTTTGGCTGCTGCAAGAGTGTTGAGGAAGCCAGCAAGACCGGTGGGGCCTCTTCAAGGAGACAAGAGGATAGAAGTGAAGGTTAAAGGGACCCTCAAGGCTTTTGGTTGTCCCCTTCTTGTCCATTCGGTTGACTTCTCCATTTTCCAGACTAGCGGAGCTCAAGAATCATAGGGAAACCGAGCTTAGCCCCTCCCCTTGCCCGTCGATGTCTGCCGAAGCTTGGTCAGCCGCCGCACGCCGCTTGCTTGCGTCGTGCATCCCCCACGCGCGTCCTCACACCCAGCTCGCGATTCTCGCGCCTCCAGTTGTGCGTCGCAAGTCCAGCAGCTCGCTAGGCCACCGTACATCGCCACCGTGGTTGCCGGAAGCCTCGCCGTCACCCCTGCCCACCCGTCCAAGCTGCCGGTCCTCCTCCTTGGCCATTTCCATCCCAACCGGCCTTCGAAGTAGCTCCTTCAACCCAACAACAGAACCGAAGCCCCTGGGTCAACCGTGCACTGTTTAGCCCACTTTGGACCACTTCCAGACCTCGAAAGATGCCCCCACTTCGGAGTTTGTTGCTCATCTTCGCCTTGCCGTCCTTGTGAACTCATTGGATTTCAAAACCGGTGAGTTTACTCACTAATCTCTGCCTAAGAAGCATTGACATTCTCTGAAAGCCTCCGCGTTGTGTCCGACACTCTGACATGTGTCCAACACGCTCCGACATGCTCCGACACGTGGTCAACGAGTGGTTAACTTTTCCCGATACGCTTTGACACGCAAGTCCGAAATTCCGACACGCGATTCCGATATGCACGGAATTTTAAAAATTTTCAATACTTGAGGGGTCAAAATGTAAATAATATGAAAAAATAATGAAAATAACAAAAATAAGGGGAAAGAAGAAAATTCTTACTCTTAAGTTTCTCACTTATAAGTTCTGATCTTCTCGTGAGTGACGATGGAACGCCCATTTTCTTGTTGGTGTCGTTCCGTTGTCCCTACATACTTAAAGTGTGTTTATGGACTATTGGAATTAGTGGGATTTTCAAAAAGGAAAAATATTATATTTTGGTTAAGACCGACCTTGTATCAACACACGATTATTTTTATCGAGAATGATAAAAATGGTGAAATTCTCAGTTGGTGAAGATAGTATACTATATCAACCTATAGGCTTTGATATATCAGCTTAGCGTGAGCAATATAGTTTATCAGGTTAGAGTGAGCATCATCGGTATATTCTATCAACCTAAGGGCTTTGATATATCAGCTTAGTGTGAACAATATATCTTAGCAACTTCTAGTGAGCATTATGAGTATACTATATCAGCATACGGGCTTTGATATGTTAGCTTAGAGTGAGCAGTATACTTTATTATCGGCTTTTGGCGAGCTATATTAATTATCAGCTTTTGGCGAACTATACTATCTATCTTCAACTTAGGGTGAGCAATTCTTGATGTGATCGAACTTGATAGATAATATTGAATGGATTGATCGAGAGATGGTATCAATGGTATGGAGTCGAGTGAATTGATTAATTGATGTTTGATGTGAATCGAATCGAAATGATCAGTTGATTATATGAATCTTGTGCGTGACTAGATAGCCTTTGGGACGTATTTCATTCTTAGTCGGAGTATAGGGGGTGAACTTGCTGAGATGTCGTCTCACCCCGTTGTGGGATAACATTTTCAGATCCTTAGATCGCAACTCCCCCCGAGCATTTTGGCCAACCAAAGAAGGTCACTGAGCAGGTATCTTATATTTCGTTTCATGGGAACCCAAGGGGATGAGTCTATGAACTCATGAGGTCTGTTGTTTGGGTTGATGATGCTCTACCCCATAAGGTACCCCATCAATACAGATCGTGGTACCATCGTGAGCCGAATGGACAAAAAGAAGGTCCCATACTGGAATCTGAGGTCCCTATGTCGGTGCTAGAGGTTGCTTTGGGAAAAGGCACGGCAAACCCTCCTGGTGGTTCAGTGGTGGACCCGAGTCTGTCGGATCCAGGGTCCTCGGAGTATTCAGTAGAAGACTCGAATGCTTAGAGGATCTGTAGCACTCTAACCCCCTTTTTTGTAGACCTTGTATATATCGGCTAATATAGTATATGACATAGTTTGATATGTATATATAAATGTGTTGTGGTTTTCGAAAATTTGTAACCCTACTTTTCTATCCCATCTTTCTATTGTCTGGGGATTTATTTATTCGCTTTCGCATGCGCATTAAAATGAATGGGTTGGTAGCTTATCCTGGGACATTGCTAATTAATCGACCACCGAGGGATGGGCACGCGCTTGGAGGATCTATTATTAGCTCTACTGATTCTCTAATTATTAGTAGATTATTTAATGCTAGCTCTTCTCGTTGGTGAGTTACCGATACATAGACCAAACAATGTAAATTCATGATGTTTTTTCTTGGTCCTGACTTATTTCTATGGTGATTTTGCATTGATTTAATTTGCAAGATCCAATATTTTCCACATTAATTTTACAAATATTTTAAAATTAATGGACAAGTCACCATATTAATTGTAAAATACAAAAGATGAGGACGACATAGCTAATGTAATGTGGATTCATGAGGACACCAAAATAGCACCGGCCTTTAATTAAATCACATATTGATAATACAGACCTTTAATTAAATCGTATATCTTTACTAATATATAAGGCCAATTGCATAACTTTACTGTTATAAAATATTGTGTTGCGAATATATAATAGAGAAGAGATTGAGAAGAGAAAACAAGTGAACACCAGAGATAGTAGAGAAAGTCAAAGAAGAGAGTTTTATTTCCAGTGTATCACTGTATTTTTACTGTGTTGTGATTGTACATCAAAACTAAACTCATATTTATAGGAGAACAATAATGTACTTATCATTAATATCAATGTATCAAATGATACATGTACTAGATAAGGGAGATGAACGTTCATTGTATAGGGAGATGTACTTAGAAAATATGATACAAATGTATCATAATAAGTACATTAGATAAGATGAATATAATAAATATTCATTCATGTATTTCATCCATTCATGTATTTCATAACACTCCCCCTTGAATATTCATTGTATTCATTATGAATGTGCATCAAATGATACTGCCTCATTAAAAACCTTAAGCCGGAAAAACCCAATGGGACAAAAACCGGACAGAAGGGAAAAAGAGTGCAGAGCATAAATGTTATGATCTCTCCCATTTATAGATGCATTAATTGTCTCGTTAAAAACTTTAAGCAGGAAAAACCTTGTAGGAAAAAAACCGAACAAAAAGAAAAAAAGAGTGCAATGCATATATAGCCACTACAGAGGCTAATCAATTTTGCATCTTGTGAACTCGCCACTTATTAATGTTGCAATGTATAGTTCATAATATCTCTCCCTCAATTGAGTCATATAGCCACTTTTGGGGCTAATCAATCTTGCATCTTATGAACTCGCCACATACTAATGCCATATACTAATTTCTCAAAAGTTGATGTTGGCAATGATTTGGTAAAAAGATCTGCAAGATTATTTATGGATCGAATCTATTTAACATCAATTTGTCGACTTTCTTGGAGTTCATGAGTATAGAAAAATTTCGGCGAAATATGCTTGGTCCTATCACTTTTGATATATCCTCCCCTGACTTGTGCAACACAAGCAACATTATCTTCATAAATTATAGTGAGAGAATTTGTAACAGGTATTAAACAACAAGAATTATGAATATGCGTTATACTGGATCTTAACCAAACACACTCTTTTCCAGCTTCATATAAAGCAATAATCTCAGAGTGCGTAGAAGATGTAGCTACTAGCGATTGCTTAGTAGAATGCCAAGAAATAGCAGTGTCGTTATAACAAAATAAATACCCGGTTTAAGAGCGAGCCTCATGTGGATCGGATCTATATCCAGCATCAGCATATCCAACTAAACCAGAGTTAGTGGAATCTTTGGAATAATATAATCTCAAATCTATGATTCGTCGGAGATAACGGAAAATATGTTTAATTCCATTACAATGTCTCCGAGTTGGCTTAGAACTAAATCGTGCCAATAAATTTACCGCAAAAGCGATATTTGGTCTCGTATATTGTGCCAAGTACATCAAAGCCCCAATTGCATTGAGATATGGTACTTCAGGACCAACTATCTCTCCATTTAATTCTCTAGGTTGAAGATCTAGAGACCTTACAACCATAGGGGTGCTCAATGGGTGAGCTTTGTCCATGTTGAAGCATTTAAGCAATCTTTTAACGTATGCTGATTGATGGACGATTATTTCATTTGCTTTATACTCAAGCTCTAGACCAAAACAAAGTTTGGTTTTACCCAAATCTTTAACTTCAAACTCCCTTTTCAAATATTCAGCAGTTTCAACTAACTCTCCTGGAGTTCTAATTAAATTTATATCATCGACATAAACTGCTACAATAGCAAATCCGGTTTCTGATTTCTTAATAAACACGCATGGGCAGATAGGATTATTCATGTACATTTCCTTAATTAGGTATTCACTTAGGCGTTGATACCACATGCGACCGGATTGCTTTAATCCGTACAAGGATCTTTGCAATTTTATTGAGAATAAATTACGGGGAGTGCATGTTTCAGGCATTTTGAATCCTTCGGGAATTTTCATATAAATATCATAATCTAATGAGTTATATAAATATGCCGTCACAACATCCATAAGACGCATTTCAATCTTTCAAAGATTGCTAAGCTAATGAGAAAACGAAATGTAATCATATCCATCACAGGTGAATATGTCTCATTATAATCAATCCTAGGACTCTGGAAGAATCCTTGGGCAACGAATCGGGCTTTATACCTGACAACCTCGTTTTTCTCATTTCGTTTTCGGATAAATACCCATTTATATCTAACGAGCTTTACATTATCGGGGATACGAGTTACAGGTCCAAAAATCTCTCGTTTAGTTAGGGAAGCTAATTCAGCCTTAATTGCTTCCTCCCATTTAGGCCAATCTTGCCTTTGACGACATTCAATAATAGATTGCGGCTCACAATCATTATCCATAATTTTATAAGCAACTGAGAATGCAAAAGCATCATCAATGATGATTTCATTTCGATCCCAAATTTCATTATAATATGTAATGGAATTCTCAGTATTCCCGGGATTGATGTTCCTTTCATGGGTTTGCGTCTCTTCAAAGGCAATAAGCTATTCAGGAGCAAGCACGACACTAGGCTCTTCTAGAGCGGATTCCTGATTCTTTCCCCTTTGTTTTCGAGGAGCAGTATCTTTTGATCCTATCAGTCTACCACACTTCAAGTGCGGGGGATTTTGATTAACTTTAGCTTGTCCTTCAGGAACAGTTATCCTAGTTGGAGCATGTGCAGCTGGAATATGATAATAGTGCAAATAAACATGCAAATGTGTCATTGCGCGTAGATAATAGGCAAACATGGGACCATCTACAGGATGCGTCCACTAATACCATAAAAATATCGAAATGGTCCACTTGGTGGTTGTATTGGTTCACAAATATCACCTTGAATTCTTTGTAATAAAGGGGATTCAAGATTAACCTTTGTTATAGAAGGTTTGATAATAAGCTTTCCTTGTGAGCAATCCTCACAATTATAATTTTTGGACAACAATACCTTTATATCTTTTAAAGGGTGCCCTTTTGTATTTTGAATTATCCTATGCATCATTGAAGCGCCAGGATGACCAAGGCGATCATGCCACAGTCCAAACTGATCAAGGCTTACCAATCTCTAGGACGTGGTGGCGTAGGTTTCAACAGTCTTAATCATGACACAATACAAACCCATAGAAGAAGTTTCTAGCTTCTCATGGATGGTCTTCAGACCCATCTTATAAGAGGAAATGTCAATATATTCCTTATTTTGCTCATAAATAGTCTCAATATGGTACCCATTACAGCGTACATCTTTGAAACTGAGCAGATTCATTTTTGATCTAATGCTTAGAAACGCATTCTCAATATGTAGGACTGTGCCATTTGGCAAAATAATTGTGACATTCCCAAAACCATCAATAATTTGAATAGGACATGATATTGTATGGATTTGTGCCTTCCGCAATGTCATACTCGAGAAAAAGTGTCTACTACAAAATATAGTATGTGTTGTTGCACTATCAAGCAAACAAACATCTTTATTTTTCTCGGTATTTTCCATTTGCATTTATATTGACAACTTTAGGTGTCAAGTATCATAAATTTGCATATAATCCTTGCAAAATCAAATCCTTAAATTAATTTAAAGGATTTCGAAATATTCACTGCTACTTCAGGAGGAGAAGGATACTTTTAGATTGGAATTTTGGCTTCGAGCCAAGAAAAATAAAAATGAAGAATTGATAGAAGAAGATGAAGTATAAGTTGATTAATAAATAGAATACCCACCTTGCAAAAATTACTTACTCAGTCGGTAGATCCTTGTGCTTGCAAAAATTACTTACTCAGTCGGTAGATCCTCGTGCTTGCAAACATTACTTACTCAGTCGGTAGATCCTCGTGCTGATAACGTGTTGTAAAATATTGTGTTGCGAATATATAATAGAGAAGAGATTGAGAAGAGAAAGCAAGTGAACACCAGAGATAGTAGAGAAAGCCAGAGAAGAGAGTTTTATTTCCAGTGTATCACTGTATTTTTACTGTGTTGTGATTGTACATCAAAACTAAACTCCTATATATAGGAGAACAAGAATGTACTTATCATTAATATCAATGTATCGAATGATACATGTACTATATAAGGGAGAAAAACGGTTATTGTATAGGGAGATGTACTTAAAAAGTATGATACAAATGTATCATAATAAGTACATTAGATAAGATGAATATAATAAATATTCATTCATGTATTTTATCCATTCATGCATTTCATAACATTTACTAATATATGTAGCCAAAGTGCACACCTTACGCATGTGGCCAATATGCCCCATTTACCATGTTCCTACATCACAACAATTTCGATCCTCTCAACTACTCCCCATTTTTTTTTTCAGTACGTAAGTACATTTTATAGTGTAGACATCAACATAGCTAGAGAGCATCTTCCCTTGGCAAACTCAATATAGTGGCATGTCTTCAAAACGAAGATGAAATCCAACTTCCACAACTGCTGATGGTAATTGAGTTTCTTGGAAAGGCAACCATAACAATCTCAATGAATCTTATACAAAGCTAAAAGACTCCTAAGCCGGATTCAAAAATCTAAATACCATACGAATCTCACAAATATTTGTTAGTTGAGATGGCAGATATTTTCTCCTTTAGCAAACTAACAACCTTAAGTCAAGTTGACAAACAGAGTGTGTTTAGAAACTCTATCATACATTTGCCGATCTTTTCACTACTCACAATATCTACACATAGTAGTTGATACTGAGAGAAGTATGTATGTGTTTGACTAAATTAAGCAATGGTTAAATATTGGAGAATTAATGCTAAATCATGCATTGGCATAGTATACACATCGTTGATTGATTAAAGAATTCAACCCGAGGGTCATTATTCTAGCGTGTATAAAACGGGTATTGTGGAAAGTCATCATTTGGTATATTGGTAGTTTGGTTAAAATTATTGAAAAAGAATGACTTATTGCCAATAGCATTTTGCATAAACAGGTAATCCAATTTTACTTTAAAATAAATTCAAAAAGAATTCTTGTCATTTTGATCAATGGGATTCATCCTAACAAAATTTACATTTAAAAGTACTCTCACTCGATATTGATTTGCTTCCCAATGTCACTTTCACGGGCTTATTTAATGCACAAAATCCCTTTTTTCTTATTTTTGAGGACACTAAGGCACTTTTTTTGGCATGTGATTGACTCAACCAAGACAATGTTCTTCTTATAAGGAAAGGAATTATTGTAATGAGATGTTTTATGAAAAAAAAATATCACACTAGTATTGGATTATAGCTGAAAAACTGGCCATGGGTATTGATGCAAACCAACCCAAATTCATCCGCAACAAGTGACCATGGAGAGGACCCGTGGTCTTTCTAATCCAAGCTTCTCCATAGATTTTTTAAGGGAAAAGACCGCAAAAAACTTCAAACTTTGCCCAAAGTGACAAATTTATCCTAAACTATAGGGCATTTTGATCTTTTTACTTTTTAAAATTTTTTTCTTTTTTTTTTCTTCTTCTCTCTTCCCTCCACCGGTCATGGCGAAGTCGGTGGAGGGAAGTCAGTTTCAGGCGAGGGTTGCCCTCGCCTAGGCTGGCTAGGGCCGGCCCTCAGCTGGGTTGGGCGAAGGCCTCCCTCGATAGGCCCTCGCCGGCGTCGGGCGAGGGGTGCCCTCATAGATCTGGCAAGGGCCATCCTCGCTTGACGCAAGCGAGGGCAGCCCTCGTTAGCGTTAGGCGAGGGCACCCCTCATTGAACTTGGAGAGGGAGTCCAACGAAGGGTGCCCTTGCTGGCGTCGGGCGAGGGCCTCCCTCGCCAAATCTGGCGAGGTTACCCCTCGTTGGACTCGAGTGAGGGAGTCCGAAGAGGGCACACCTCGCCCAACGTTGGCAAGGGCCTAGCCGAGTGAGGCCCTCGCCCGACCCAGCGAGGGCTGCCCTCACCTGACGTCAACGAGGGTGGCCCTAGCCAGCCCAAGCGAGGGTGACCCTCACCCAACGCCGGTGAGGGCAACCCTCACCGAACGCTGGCTCCGCCATGGCCGGCGGAGGTAAGAGAGAAGAAGAAAAAAAAAAAGGAAAAAGGAAAAACAGAAAAAATAAGATGAAAATGCTATTGGGGGTAAATGTGTCACAATTTGCGAAGTTTGGAGTTTTTCATATCATAAAAAAAAGTGTGGGATAAATTTATCATTTCAGACAAAATTTAGGGTTTTTGGTGGTCTTTTCCCATTTTTTAATTACAAAAAAGGAAGACAAAGGGAAAAATAGAAAGCTTATCCATAGGTTTTATTTCCTTTTGTCTTATTTATTTGTGTACCTTCTTATTAATTGCTAAGATGGATGCACTGTAGATCATTGTCATCTCATGTGTCACTTAGTATCCTTAAATGTCTGTCCCTCCATTCCACTTGCAATTAAGGCATCGTCACAGGAACATGTCATTACTGACGAGCTCAGATACAAGCTAGCTTCTGCCAGACGAAAAAAGTTTGACCGTTGTTTGGGATGAGTTACAAGTCCACTGAGTAGCCTCATATTGCAACGTATTTTGATTCCATAATATTTCAGATTTCCATGATCCTCATGTCTGCATATGTCTACGCTGAGGAAAAATATAGAGGTGACGGATGAACATTTTTTTGGCTTAGCCAACCTTTAAGAGGTCCGACCAAAAAATAAAATAAATCAAAAACCTCTAAGAGGTGTCCTAAGATGTTGTTGAAATGTACGCAAGCAGTCTGAAAATATGCTCAACGGATGTTTTTTTCTTGGAATCGACCGATGTGTAATTCAAATGTGAATGCCCAAGTTGTAGGCAAGTTATATTCGTTGTTTCTGAATCTTTCTCGTATATGTCCTTGTCATTGCTCATTTCTAATATGATCTTTCTTTGCCTTCGCTATTCATTTTCAATATGACTACCATGAATCTCATGTACATGTTGTTGCGATAGTCCCAAGGAGAATCCAGCTGAGTAAAGATGTCACCGAGTGATATTGCTGTAATTCTTATACTATTCTATTGAACAGGTATTATTAGACTTGTGTCTGGTGACGGCGAATCAGTTTTTAACTCTCCGGCAATCCAATGAACAACCCAGTCTCAACATCTGTACTCCGGCTGCTCCGGCTATGTATTGCTGCTGCTCTTGGATGAGCCATTGACTGCCAAGGATTTGCATGGCGCTGGAATTGGAAGAAAGCAAAAAAGGACGCAAAACGCTCTATTAAATAAATGAAACAATAAATGCAATTGAATGATGAGGGGACCTACAAACCTTCACTGAATTAAAATGGCAAAAAGCTGAAGCGCAACTTGAGATTTAATGGCATTGAACAAGCCTTCCGTTGGATCCAAATTAGGTGATGCAAGCGTCTATGTCTAAGCACCCAGATCTAGCAATAGTCGCTGGGAAATTTCAATTTTTACCAACATCTGACTCTAGAAGATGCTTTCCTACGTTGCCCCCAAAAAAATTCTTAAAGTGGTTAGCTACACCAGACATGATTACGAACTCTGGTTCCACGTATAGTCCATGTCTAAAGTATTGACTAGTATCTCATGATAGTAATATCCTCGATGTTGTTGTGATTTTTTTCGACATGGGTCATATTTAAAGGCCGTTAGTTTTTGTTATCGAGTCAGTATTTTCTAAACAGATCACTACTGGTCACAAAATCATAAAAAGACAAGGGAACTTTCAGTCCTTCTACGATCACGTGTTAGAAACATTGAATTATACTGGCTAATAGTAAGTTAGGTAGTAGTCGTCTCAACATTTATTACTCATGAACATTGTGCTACTAATTTTTATTATCATATTGGCAATTACTAATTTTCTGATATTTTCACTAGGAAAGTTGAATATTTCCCAACAACCAACTCCAGAATTGGTTCTCTACCGTTCTCAAAACAGAGAAAAAAGAAGAAAACAAAAGAAATAAAAAGAAATAAAAACCTCCAAAAGTGATGAGGACGCCAAATGTGATCACTAAGAACTTTGGATCCGTCTATAGTCCCCAGTTGGAAAACACAAAATAATCTTTCGAGAAACAAATTTCTCCAAATGGTGAAATCAAGTAATGGAAATGGGATCAAGGAAAGACACAGATTTAGGTCCATCTACAATCCTACAGTCTCATAAACATAATTGTATCTCATGATCTTCCCTAAAATTTGTTTTCCCAACATGTGTTCGTAACTCTGCATTATGAACTTCTATTATGGAGTCAATCACTTTCTTAACAGATCAAGTGCGGGACCATAGAAGGACGCAGAGATTTGAGTTTGTCTACAGTTCCATGTAAAAAAAGAAACGTAGAATTGTATCTCATGACAGCGAATTTCTCAGTGTGGTGGTAATTTTCTCAACTTGGATTAGTAGCTTAATGCTAGTAATAAGTTTCAAGCAGATCATACAGTCTCATGATCATAGAATTCTTCGGTGATGTTCATTTTAAGTGCTCCTTCTAACTTATGCAATCATAAACAAAACTTCTCACAGATTGAGAAATGTTCGATATATATACCGGTATTTAACCCAGAAATTAAGCATCTCTCATTATGCATTGTCCTTTTCATAAAAACTGATCATGTTGCACTACTCTTTAAAGTTTTTAACACCAGAACTAATAGAGAGTAAGACAAACTGATGACCAGCACATTTAACCAGTACAATAAACAGGACAGCACACAATCTACTAATATTTTGGTTTGATGGACAAAAGCAGCAAGCTTCTTCACTACACAAGCCTATTAGAACATTAGGACAAAGAACATTCTTAATCATTGAAGACCACTCTCTGGTCTTAGCAGATCATAAAACTACACTGCTAGATCATACATGAAATTCATTGAGAGATTCTATTGCAGGTTTCACAAGTGATAGGAAGGCAATAAAAGCACAGATGTGAAAGAGGGCGACACCTTTGCAAGAAGCTTTGCATTCTCTTCTTTCAGAAACCTCTCCTGAATTACGCCAAGCAGAGTTGCTAGATTTATATAACCGGGAACTTAACAATGCTGGATGAGATCGGACATGCATTAATCATATCTGTGCACTTACCTTTGCTTGTAACTGCTGTATCTGATCATTGAATAATTGAGCCTGTAAAAGAGATCCACAGAAACATTTTAACTTTCGTGTGCGTGCATGTCGTCCCCATACCTTTCTTAGTACAAGGTTAAAAGAAGAAAAAAATGAGAAAATAAATTGAAGTGATGGACGATAGAAATGATAGTACAATGCTTTGCAACTTGTTTAGAAACATAGTTCAAGTAAGAAGTTGTACACGGAAATTGATGAAGTTAATATAATGAAAAACTCACAGTATTTTATTATTTCATGCTAAAGAATACAGTTTTTATTTTTTATTTTTTTATTTTAATAAGTATCAACTTGTGTCGATAAGTTGTCAGCACGTAAGACACAAGAGAAATAGTAGACCTCACTCTACACGTAACACAATGTTTCCATTCTATCTCAAGAGTAGTCATAGGGAGGGTTAGAGTAGGAAAAAATGCACTAAGAAGCCCCAAATAAGCATTTGGTAAGTTAGTCACACGAAAGTTGGTAACCCAAAAAGAGTTAGTAAATTAAGAGAAAAGAAAAATCTAAGAGTTATTCAAATAAATATCGGTATACATACATACATACATACATATATATATATATATATATATATATATATATATATATGCATGCAATAACATCTAAAGGAATGGTAAGAAAAAACAAATAAAAGTTGATAAAAACTCGAGAAATATTGTTAATTGCACATTGTTAAAAGGAATTCGTGATCTCATAAAAGTGTTGGTCAGTTACTAATAAGTTAGTCAGAAATCAGGTAATTGAAAACTTTTTTTATCACATTTTTTTGCTAGGTACACCTCTTTCAAAACTTCAACGGTCTGAAGAAAAAAAGAAATTCTTTTTTTTTTTGGAAAAAGGAACAATAGAGTCGTCCAAATAACTCTAAAAGAATAACCATGATCTTTTCCTTATTTCTTGGAAAAAGAGCACGGGTCAACAACAATGCAGAAAAAGGGCGATTTGTAAATATGCTTTCATTCTTTCAGATAAGGTAGAAAACATCATGTATACTTGGAGAAAAATTGATTCTCTCCTTTTAGATGCCAAGTTTAACCTTTTTAGTCTATTCAATTTCAATCTTACGATACAATTGCAGTCTATTGAAATTGGTGTTTCGGCTCCTGTATGCATATGGTCAGTCTTTTTAGTCGTTTGAGAGAAATTGTTTCTCATTGTTTTCTTTCCCTTCTCACCATATCCATGCCTCCAAACAGAACGGCTACTCGACGAAAGTTCTCAAAACATCTTTAGGTTCAGAGAAAAGGACAAATATGCCAAAGACGAATGTACCTTTCTTTCCCTAATGCTGCTCAAACTTCGCTCGAGCTGATTCCCTATCTGTTGAATTTCGTCAATCGAATAAGATCCAAGACATTGTCCAGATAGCATCCTGATGAAAAAAAGAAAAGGAGTACCATAGTTTAGAGAATTACATATCAAGTATCCATTTCAATTTACAATATATAAGAGAGAAGTCTCAAAATTTGTGAACCGTAGAGAAACTTCAAGAAGCTCGATCTTCCTCCCCATATCCATGGTTTCTTGCTTCAGATGCTGTGCATATATGGAGATTGGATATTTATGAATCCAGTGAACTGAACAATACAAACTAAACAAATTTGAAATTAGTAATGGATATAGTGAACAGATTTGTAACACCACAGGATCCTACAAAACTAAGTCTCCTACTACAAGAACCCTAATGTTCTTGCAAATGTTGTAGCTGGACACAAACCATAGTCAATTCTATGGCTTACCACCTCAGTAATTCTTGAGATCAAAAGTAGGGTTCTTATTAAGAACACGGTTCCATATTATTACAATCTGCAAATACAAACATATAGGTCCACAACAACAATCAATTTTAAAACTTCCTCCAAGAAAACAATAAGATGTAAATGCCCAAGGAGGGCTTGTTTTCGAGGTATCAAGTGGTGGATGATGAGTGGGATTTCAGAAGCTGAAAGCACTTCAGGGGACCAGTTAGTGTCCTGAGGACATTTACAAAGATCAAAATAGCAGTTTTAATGTTTTAAGTAACTTGAAACCTATTGGTCTCTCTATATATATATATCAGCAGTTTCCCCTCTCTGATTCCCAGCCATTGCCAAACCACATGAATAAGAGTGGTAAGGCTTGCAATAATATCACGAGTCCATTATCTAACCATAAGAGCACTTTGATGGCGCAGGTTTGATGGCTCTCTCAAATTATTCCCATCTGTACGAGACTATCATTTTGAGATACTTGACTTTTGCTGTAAAGTATAAAATTTGGATGAGTTTTTTAGAATTGGGTACACGAGAGATAATGCATACTTAAAGAACAATTCTAGAAACGGTAAGACTTGTCTTCTAAATTTGTTTACTTTATGACCAAAAGAAAAATTTGTTTACTAAGTGATGATGTAGATTCCTAATAGGTAGTTAAATGAGCAAACTTAAATAACACTTATGCGATGCCACATCGCTTAGCAAACCAATGTAGATGGTATCCCTAGCATTCCTCATGCTTAAGAACCATGAAGCATCTATGATAAACCAAAGCACATGTATCGCGCGCGCGCGTATATTTAACCTTGTAAAAGTTCAATTTTTTATTTTCTCTTTTTTTATTCTTTGAAAGTGACACGTTTATTGCTATGACTCAGATAAAAGATGCATTTATGAATGTGCCTTCCAAGTTGCTGTCCCCATTAATGGTGATATACTCTTGATGCAGACAAAAAGATTTACCAAGTTGATATTTAAAATAGTGATCGTTTACCAAGCTTCAGTGACAATGGATGTAATGAAAATCGACAACTCAAATAAGAGTTGAAAATGATTAGAATTGTTCTTCTACTTGAAATAGTGATCTTATCAATTAAGATTTTAGCACCATTAAGATCTAATTAAGTTCATTATTCCAATAGTAGGACATAGTGTTCCTTGTATAGATGTTTCCTATTTTAATCATGTTTCTTTAGAAATCTCCCATATTAAGTAAGAGAATTTCTAGAATAATTTAGAATTTTTTTCTTTGAATTCGAGATGCAATAATACTCTTACGTGTAATACCTAAGATACCCATTTGTGATGCTTAGGCAGTTTTATGTCTGTTGCCTTAAAAAATTACCCATTCTAAGTTGTCGTCCATTGAAAGTTCTCTTCAAGTTCTTATTAAGTTGAGCTCACCACTTCGGGAAATGTCATCCTATATATCAATATTGTGTCATGGTAGAGACAATATGTCCTGAATAGTGAGCTTCAAAGAGAACTTGAAGATAATAAACCATTCAAAATGAGTAAATTTCTTTTGGCTTCACATCTACACTTTCTAGGCATCTCACCTAGGGTTTTAAAAGTTTCACATTTCAGAGAACCATTCCATCACACAAGAAAGAGTTACAATCATCTTTATAAACCCTTCTAGGATTAATCATACTCCTAATTCAGATAGGAAGACTCCAAACAAGAAATATAATTGAAATAGAATTCATCTACACAAGTAACTTAATGTCCCATTTGTGACACAAGTAGAAAATTTAATAAAATCCCGATGGTACTCAAATCGTAATTGGGAAGACTACCATAAAATTCAACTAAAAGAAGAATCCAAATCCTAGGTGTCACAAGCCAGTAACGACCATCCTCATCAAAGCTTTGTAAAAACATTGGCTCGTTTGATCTTGTTGCCTTCATTAGTGGCTACAGTTAATGATTTATCCTCAATATAATAGAACTCATCACAACAATCTCAAACAGAAACTGATTCAGAAGGTTAAAATAACACATTGAGTGAGGTAATTTTTTTTTCATCTCTTGCAATGAAATAACACTTATAGAGTGCTGCATCATTTAGTAAACCAGCTGAGAGAGTATCCCGAGCATTTCTCATGCTTAAGAACCATGAAGCAGTTCTCATGTGCCAAAGAACATGCATCATGTATATGTATTCTAACATTGCGAAAGTTCAATTTCTAGATTGCAATGTGTTTTTCTATGAATGTGCCTTCCGCATTAGTGTTCCCATCAATAGAGATATACTGTTGATGCAGACAAAAGGATTTACTAAGTTGATATTTGAACTTTAGCCAAAAGATGTATCCATGAACTCCTTACGAATGCACCTAATGTATTATCTTGGAAAGGTTAGAGCACTGACCAGAATACATTGTTCCATCTTAGCCTGGTACATATCCGCATCATTTGTATATCTACGATATCGATCAATTGTCTTTCGGATTCTGAAAATTTTGCAAAGACAGCATATGAGCTCAGCCACTGAGAATGCTTTCTCCAAATTAATCAGGTATCATCAAAACGAAAGTAATCCAACATTAAACAAATTAATGATCATTTTTGTGAATCATGCATGACCTCCAGTGAATATGTATCACTATCACTCACAAACAGAACTTGCATGAGGCATAAGCCTCTGCAAGAAGCTTTTAGCCTCTAAGCAACTTATTTGCAACGATATGGAGTACTCAGAAAAGTCTGGGATGCCCACCTTATACTTTGTAAATAATCATGCCAGCAATATTTTTCTTCAAATTTTAGCATGAAAACTTTCAAGTTTACATTATAAGAGTATATTACGTGAGCACACGAAGTAAATTTAAATGCAAGCACAGAGTGAATTATTGCAATGTATTTTGCCCGAGCCCAATGTCTTCAATATTCCACATGCCACTCCATGTCAATAAGAAGAACAGCACATGATGCTTATAAAATCATCAGTTGCATTGTGAAGCAGTACAAGGACTTATCACTTCTTGAAGAAATTAAAAGAGCAAGCAGTTGCACCTACATCTAACTTGTGACTTCAAGTACTTCTTTTCCCGGTAAATGAAGAACAGGGAGTACTTACACGGTGGAGCAACTAAAATGGCAAACATGTACAATTGCAGTCACATTTTTGACATATATACTCTATGAGTAAGAAATCCAAGAGATCAGTGTGTTGTTTCATGTTAGCCTTAATCTATTATACTAGTGAATGTACTCGATCCCATAAAATCACCACTACACAAATCTAGTGAAACCCATAATGTTATCCACCTTTCAAAGCACTATATAATTAAAAGTCCTAAAGTTGAAGATGTCAGGACTTGTTTCACAGGCTTTTGTTTAGGGTTAAAGTACCATTAGAAAATCAACTTGAAAGTCTTTTGCATGTTGTTTGATTCAGAAAAAGAGATTAACTATGCTTTAAGTTTTGATTCAATGAACCACGATTTGAAATGCTTCTTGATTATGGCAGTAAATAGATAACATGTTATTCGATTTCCCAACTAATATAAAGTGTTCCATATGAAATTTCTAGTTTTTGCCTTGTGGTATGGTCAGAAACTTGAAACACGGATTTATATAATTTGCAAGACAACCATTATCAGATAGGGCACATAAAATAGTCTCAATTCTTGTTAAGTGGTATAATTACAACAAACTGAATCAAACAAGGTATGGTTTGAAGGCTCTTTTCAATTTAAGTTTGGTTTTCTTCAACATTTTTCCAACCAATCAAATTTGTTTGGAAAAGGTCTACTTCGAAGAGATTAATACCTAACCACAAGTATGCTTACATCATGCCCCGAGCATTGGTTAATGGAGATCAATCCCTGGAAGCAGCCTTAAAACCTTTAACACTTCAAAAAGTGACACTAAACAGCACGTTCATTTAATCAATGTGGAATTAGGGTGAACGCCGAATTGTTACTTGTCAAAACCAGAAGGACCAAACAATAACGGTCGCTAGTCTTACTAACATCAAATAATGTTTTCATTACCCAAGACAAAGTACCAATTATCCTAACTTGTGAAGTAGCTGGAGGAGATCAGTACTTGCAAGCTATTCAACAATTAGTTTCTCAGAAGGACTAAGAGAGAGAGAGACTCCAACTCCAATGCAACACCGTACACAATGAATGCTTCATCAAATCCCCAGTATCTAGCCATTTGACTAGGGTACATCTCAGTACATTGACTATACAATTATAAAAAAAGCGAGAACATTAGATTTTATCTCAGCTACTTTTGATTAGGATATCTGAACAGAAGTCATATTGTTTTTAAAATTGTCTGAAAATGAGAACTAGAGTGGTCATCATAATGGGTTCAGTCCATGATCGAAGGGGAAAAGCACTAAACGTTTGACCAAAACCAAAAACGACAGAAAAGACAAGGAGAATAATAAAAGACCCATCCCATGATGCTGTCCCTTATTTACACTTTACAGACACACAGCATATATGTGCATATGCCCTCATTTTGGATATAAGAATGTTAACATGGCTCAATCATGTTCCCCATCTAAAAGCAACTCGAAAAATTATAAAATCAGTACGTGAACATACTCGGAGTTGCTCGAGAACTCGTAAAGCCTTCCTTTCTGTGAAAAGATGATCACGGCAACTTCAGCATCGCAAAGGACCGAGAGCTCATGAGCTTTCTTCAGTAGCCCAGTCCGGCGCTTTGAGAAGGTGACTTGCCGGCTCGTCGCGTTCTCAATTCGCCTCATCTGAAGTTTGCCTCTTGCCATGATTAAATTTCCCTACATATATGATGGTTATCAACCCTAGAATGACAAGTACTCAAACATAGCGTTGAACATAACAAATATACCTCAACGATCAAACACAACGACTCGCCGGAGACTTTGTGCAGCTTCAACCAGCTGAAGATTTATCTTTTTATCCACCTCCTATTGTCTAGACTTTAGACTGAAGTTCTTGAGAAGCTAAAAACACTGCAAGACAAATCACACTTTTTTTCTTTTTCAAACGGACATGAACTATATTATCATTTGAACACAATCAAAAACCACGGGATAAAGATTTCACAATCAACGGTCGAAGAATTATAGATTTGCCCACCGTATTAAAGGGCAAGCATCTCTACTCACTCTAAGAAAAATGAGCCACAATAAATTCAGAAACCCTAAAGAGCGATGAGAGGGCGAAGACAAAAACAGAAAAAGTGGAATGAACGCAAGGGATATTTGGCTGTTGATGGATCCCTCTCTTTATTTTGTGGCCACAAACGTAAAAAGACAAGAAAAAGCCTCTTATTCCAGACTCAAGGATCGCCTACTCGGGCCAAATACGGTGTGATGTACCCATAAAAAGGAAAAACAAACAAAAAAGGAAAGGAATAAGGAGCAAAGCAAAGCATTCAAGTTCAACCGAAACGGCATGGCTGATTTGGTGAAGATTCAAGAAGCAGATGGATTATCTTGTTTTGGTCAAATTAAGAAAAAGAGAGTAGAGAGAGAGGGAGAAATTTTTTTTGTTTTCTTCGAAAAAAACGCATATTTTGGCAGCGGGTTTCAGCTTCAGCTGTTGCGGCCTGTGGGACACGCGAAAGAGAGAGCTAGTAAGAAACAAAACGGGTGAAAAGAAAGAGAAAAGGTGGTACGATAAATATGAGAATTGTCGACATCATCATACCGTGACGTGCACAGCTAACTAATGGGACGTTGACGAGTGGGAAAAATTGCCTCTCACCCAAATTGGGCCAAATAGGAACTGCCTCGGGACTCTTCTTCAGTCGGTTCCTCTCTTAATGGGTTTATGAGCACTCGGAAAACTCGAAATTATTACCATGAGAAATTCATGGATAAAATAAATACAGATGTTTCCTTTAGCTTATATTTTCTTTATGTTCATCTTATAATTCATCATTTTATAAGGGTGTAAAAAATGCCTAAACCTTTTTGGTTCAGATAATAAGTAAGAGAATTCGGAAAGTTTGACGGTTCGGTTCGGATATCAATTTATTTATTATTATTTTTATTATTTTTCACATGAGAGATCAAAGGCTATTGACTATGATGTACTAATCCTAGATCACTTGACTTTCTAATTAGCAGAAATGTAATCTTTGACGAGAGTGCAATGCTTTGACAAAAAACTAACAGAGCAAATATATAATGGTATAGGTAGAGCTTAGAGACTCTAGAAACCTCAAACGTGACAGAGCTTTAGACTATTTATGATGTCGTAGTTCCTAAAATTAGTGACATTGAACAACTAGCAAAATCGTAGCATTCTATAGTCATGAGTAGATAGAGAAGGTAAATTGGGCTGCCGATTCATTATGATTATACATATATTACTTATACATTGATTGTAAAGTGGTAAGGTAGAAATATATGAGCTTTTGTCTTATTCTAAGACAATAGCTGGTGCTAGACTATTATAATGACTAAAGGCTATGAGTAAATAGATAGAATCATTCCATTGGAACTAGACATGGGAGCTTGTTAAAATATCCAAGAGCCATAACATTATTGGAAACAAGTGGGTCTACAAACAGAATACGGCATTGAGGGATAAGGTAAGACTTGTTGCGAAGGGGTATACACAACGAGAGGACATTGGTTACAATGAGGTATCTTCTTCTATTGCAAGACAGACTTATATTTGAATATTACTTGCCTTAATTGCTACACAAAATCTCAAGCTGGAATAGTTGAATGTGAAAATGGCAGTTTTTCATGATGAGTTGGAGGAGCCGATATACATGAGGGAGCCAAAGGGATTAATTATTCCGAGTCAGGAAAACTGTGTCTGTTTATTAAAAAAATCTCTATATAGGTTGGAATAGTTTCTCGAGCAATGGTATAATCGTTTTGATGCTTTTTTGGCCAGTCAAGACTATCTGAAAAGTCAATTGGACAATTGTGTTTACTTTAGGAGAGTGGATGATGGATTTTTGATTTACCTATTATTATTTGTCGATGATATGTTGATAACAATTAAGATTATATCTGGAATTGATGTGTTGAAGAGGCAATTGAGTGCTGAATTTGAGATGAAAAATTTGGGTGCTACATAGAAGAAGAAAAATGTCAAAAACACTTATTGGATTAACCGTATAAAGAGCTTGTATTTTTGAATAAAGCTATAAGAATTACTTGCAATAGAGTTGTTTATTTGTAAATACTGTAGGTTTAAGTGTAAATTAAGTGTGGGAAACAATTGAGCATGTAAACTTGTGACATCCTGAAAATTCAGTCCTATTTTCAATTGAATGAATCGGGTCTTTTATCGACGCGCCTATATTACTATTCTCAGAGCTAATCACTCATGAGATAACTAGACTATCTGAGAAAGCTATTAAGGAATCTTAAAGCAATAGACTTGATAATTCGACTAGAAATCAACTACTCGATCGTGCTCATCTGCAGAGATTATTATGGCACAGTTAAAAATCGATCGGAGATCAGAGATAGGTCATTTCGACTGAGATAGGTAATCAAAGTGTGGGTGATTCCACCAGATTTCAAAATTCTCGTCGATTGGCACTAGGTTGATTTTTCTGTCTTTTTGGTACTCTGTCTCCGTATTTGAAATCTCGAGATTTTCACAACAACTGAGAGTCGCCAATGTGTCGAAGATGTACATTGTGGCTTGAAAGTAATCAACCATGGGTCAATTGCATAAAAAATTTCTAAAAGCTACATGATAGGCTAGGTCACGTTCAAATCGCGCCAGATTGAAATAAATCACGAATTTGAATCTGATTTTAGAAATTGAAAGTTCCTTCATGTCACGAGTCATTTTAGAAACATCGACTTATCCTTCGAAGATTTTTCTACAAACCGAGATTTTTAGCGAAAATTCAATATGGGGCTGTTTTCGTCCAGAAAATTCAAGGGACCATTTTTTATTGCGTTTTTTGGATGCAAGTTGGTTCTATTGGCGAGGAAAAATATCAATTTGATCGTGGACACCTTGGTTGGATTTTTGAATGACAAATTGAGCTCAATTGGATGGGAATCGAAGGGGAATTTAATGGAATTGATGTGTATTGGTGCAAAATTCGTAGCCCCTTGGTCCATGACCTTTTAGACTGTCACCTTGGCTTCCTATGGAAGCTTTGGCTGCTGCAAGAGTGTTGAGGAAGCCAGCAAAACCGGTGGGGCCTCTTCAAGGAGACAAGAGGATAGAAGTGAAGCGTGAAGAGACCCTCAAGGCTTTTGGTTGTCATTTTCTTCTCCATTCAGTTGACTACTCCATTTTCTAGACCAGTGGAGCTCAAGAATCACAAGGAAATCGAGCTCAGCCCCTCCCCTTGCTCGTCGATGTCTGCCGAAGCCTGGACAGCCGTTGCACGCCGCTTGCTTGTGCCGTGCCTGTCCTCGCGCCCAGCTTGCCATTCCCGCCCCTCCAGCCATGCATCGCAAGTCCAGCAACTCGCTAGGCCATCATACATCGCCGCCGTGGTCGCCGGAAGCTTCTCCGTCGCCCTGCCCATCCGTCTAAGCCACCGGTCCTCCTCCTTGGCCATTTCCAGCCCAA
The DNA here is from genome assembly GCA_014182715.1 of Eucalyptus cloeziana. Classification (NCBI taxonomy): domain Eukaryota; kingdom Viridiplantae; phylum Streptophyta; class Magnoliopsida; order Myrtales; family Myrtaceae; genus Eucalyptus; species Eucalyptus cloeziana. The sequence goes on from CM024644.1 coordinate 1,015,605, forward strand.
CCGACCTTCGAAGCAGCTCCTTCGACCCAGCAACAGAACCGAAGCCCCTGGGTTAACCGTGCATTGTTTGGCCATCTTTTGACCACTTCCAGACCTCGAAAGATGCTCCCACTTTGGAGTTTGTCGCTCATCTCCGCCTTGTCGTCCTCATGAACTCATCAGATTTCAAAACCAGTGAGTTTACTCACTAATCTTCGCCTAATAAGCACTAATACTCTTTGAAAGCTTTCGTATCGTGTCCGACACTTTGACACGTGTTCGACATGCTCTGACATGCCCTGACACGTGGTCAACGAGTGTTGAAAAATCCAACACATAGTCAGCTTTTCCCGACACACTACAACACACGAATCCGAAATTCCGACCCGCGGTTCCGACATGCACGGGATCAATTTTAAAATTTTTCAATATTTAAGGGGTCAAAATGTAAATATATGAAAAAATAATGAAAATAACAAAAAATAAGGGGAAAGAAGGAAATTCTTACTCTCAAGTTTCTCACTTATAAGTTCTTATCTTCCAGTGAGTGACAATGGAATGCCCATTTTCTTGTCGGTGTCGTTCCGTTGTCCCTACATACTTAAAGTTATCATTTTTTTTTTGTTTCTTTCCACCTCTTGCAAGCATCATTTGTGAGTTATCTCTTTTGGTGTATGTTATTGGCTTGTGAGTTATCTTTCACATTTTCCGTGGCGAATTTAGTGATTTCATTTTCTTTTGGTCATACTTCGAGAGTTCTTGTCTTGGATTTTCATTTTTCTCGAACCTTGTTTTGCAGAGGAGCTTCAAGCTAGTCTATATCATGAACTCCGAACTTTGTCTAGGACCATAAGAAATCTCATTAATTTCCGACAAATATAAGAAAACAGAACATGTTCCTTCATGTTTGCAATTTTTGAATTTCTCATTCAATTTTTGTCAAATTAAAACAATGAATGATATTAACAAATATTGGATTAATATTTTTAGTATAAATTAATTCTATGCTCTTTTTATTATTATTTATTTATTTTTGCGTTTATATAAAAATATATATATGTAATATATAAAGTGTCGGAACGTGTCGGAATTTTTTATTTTTTTAGAAATAATGTGTCGGCGTGTTGTGTCGTGTCGTGTTACGTGTCACGTGTCCGTGTCGATGCTACATAGATCTCCGCTTAGGGAGTTAATTATGCTTAAGGGTTTATTAGTTTAAGTTAAGTATGGATTAGGTGGTTAGTTAGAATGGGTTAGCAATTTAATTAATTGTTATTGCATGTTAGGTGGTTAGAGTAGCACAATTAGAGACTAGATAGGCTGTAGTATTTATCTAGATAGGTTCGGAAATTTTTCAGGCCCGTTTTGGTATTTAATTAGGCTTTTCCGGCCTAAGTTTGCATTTTAGTATTTATTTAATTAATTTTCGTAATTATTTAATTAATTATTATTTTCCGGAAATTAGACGGGGATAGCTGGTAATCGGAATTTCGTGCCGATTGCAATGGTATGATTGGTTTATTTAATTGAGTGCTATTTTGGGTAAATTGAGTGTGAATTGTAATTTTAGGGTATTTATCCCAAAATTTGATAATTTTGGTATTTAATTAGAAAATACTGGGCGTCGATTTACAATGCCAAAAATGCGTTTATGGACTATTGGAAATAGTGGGATTTTCAAAAAGGAAAAATATTATATTTTGACTAAGGTCGACCATATACCCACACACGATTATTTTTATTGGGAATGATAAAAATGATGAAATTCTCAGTTGGTGAGGACATTATACTATATTAGCCTACAGGCTTTGATATATCAACTTAGCACGAGCAGTATACTTTATCAGCTTCGAGTGAGAATCATTGGTATACTATATCAGCCTGAGGGCTTTGATATATCAGCTTAGTGTGAACAGTATACTTTAGCAGCTTTTGGTGAGCATTATGAGTATACTATCAGCCTATGGACTTTGATATATTAGTTTAGAGTGAGTAGTATACTCTATTATCAGCTTTTGGCGAGCTATATTAATTATTAGCTTTTGGCGAGTTATACTATTTATCTTCAGCTTAGGGTGAGCAGTTCTTAATGTGATCAAACTTGATAAATAGTATTGAATGGATTGACCAAGAGATGGTATCAATGGTATGGAGTCGAGTGAATCGACTGATCGATGTTTGATGTGAATCGAATTGAAAAGATTAGTTGATTATATGAATCGTACTGACTTGCAGGAATAGACTGAGGCAAAGGTATGTTTTCTATCTCGTGCGTGACTAGATAGCCTTTGGGACGTATTTCATTCCTAGTCGGAGTATAGGGGGTGAACTTGCTGAGATGTCATCTCACCCATTGTGGGATAACATTTTCAGGTCCTTAGATGGCAACTCCCCCCAAGCATTTTGGCTAGCCGAAGAAGGTCATCGAGTAGGTATCTTATATTCCATTTCATGGGAACCCAAGGGATGGGTCTATGAACTCATGAGGTCTGTTGTCTGGGTTGATGAGGCTCTACCCCATAAGATACCCCATCAATACAGATCGTAGTACCATCGTGAGCGGAATGGATAGAGAGAAGGTCCCATACCGGAATCTAAGGTCCCTATGTCGGTCCTAGAGGTTGCTTTTGGAAAAGGCACGTCAGACCCTCCTGGTGGTTCAGTGGTGGACCCGAGTTTGTCAGATCCAAGGTCCCCAGGGTATTCATTTGAAGACTCGAATGCTTAGAGGATCTGTAGAACTTTAACCCCCCTTTTTGCAGACATTGTATATATCGGCTAATATTATATATGACATAGTTTGATATGTATATATAAGTGTGTTGTGGTTTTCGAAAATTTGTGATCCTACTTTTCTATCACATCTTTCTGTTGTCTGGGAATTTATTTATTCACTTCTGCATGCTCATTAAAATGAATGGGTTGACGACGCGTCCTGGGACGTCGTTATTAATCGACCACCGAGGGATGGGCACGCACTTGGAGGATCAGGGTGTGACAAAACTATTATTAGCTCTACTGATTCTTTAATTATTAGTAGATTATTTAATGCTAGCTCTTCTCGTTGGTGAGTTACCAATACACATACTAAACAACGTAAATTCCTAATGTTTTTTCTTGGTCCTGACTTATTTCTATGGTGATTTTGCATTGATTTAATTTGCAAGATCCAATATTTTCCACATTAATTTTACAATTATTTTAAAATTAATGGACAAGTCACCATATTAATTGTAAAATACAAAAGATGAGGACGACATAGCTAATGTAATGTGGATTCATGAAGACACCAAAATAGCACTAGCCTTTAATTAAATCACATATTAATAACACAGACCTTTAATTAAATCGTATATCTTTACTAATATATAAAGCCAATCGCATATCTTTACTAATATATGAAGCCAAAGTGCACACCTTACACATGTGACCAATATGCCCCATTTACCATGTTCCTCAATCACAACAATTTCGATCCTCTCAACTATTCCCCATTTTTTTTCAATACCTAAGTACATTTTATAGTGCAGACATCAACATAGCTAGAGAGCATCTTCCCTTGGCAAACTCAATATAGTGGCATGTCTTCAGAACGAAGATGAAATCCAACTTCCACAACTACTAATGGTAATTGAGTTTCTTGGAAAGGCAACCATAACAATCTCAATGAATCTTACACAAAGCTAAAAGACTCCTAAGCCGCATTCAAAAATCTAAATACCATACAAATCACGCAAATTTTTGTTAGTTGAGATGGCAGATATTTTCTCCTTTAGCAAACCAACAACCTTAAGTCAAGTTGACAAACAGAGTGTATTTAGAAACTCTATCATACATTTGCCAATCTTTTCACTACTCACAATATCTACACATAGTAGTTGATACTGAGAGAAGTATGTATGTGTTTGACTAAATTAAGCAATGGTTAAATATTGGAGAATTAATGCTAAATCATGCATTGGCATAGTATACACATCGTTGATTGATTAAAGAATTCAACCCGAGGGTCATTATTCTAGCGTGTATAAAACGGGTATTGTGGAAAGTCATCATTTGGTATATTGGTAGTTTGGTTAAAATTATTGAAAAAGATGACTCATTGACAATAGCATTTTGCATAAATAGGTAATCCGATTTTACTTTAAAATAAATTCAAAAAGAATTCTTGTCATTTTAATCAATGGGATTCATCCTAACAAAATTTACATTTAAAAGTACTCTCACTCGATATTGATTTGCTTCCCAATGTCACTTTCACGGGCTTATTTAATGCACAAAATCCCTTTTTTCTTATTTTTGAGGACACTAAGGCACTTTTTTTGGCATGTGATTGACTCAACCAAGACAATGTTCTTCTTATAAGGAAAGGAATTATTGTAATGAGATGTTTTATGAAAAAAATATCACACTAGTATTGGATTATAGCTGAAAAGTTGGCCATGGGTCTTGATGCAAACCAACCCAAATTCATCCCCAACAAGTGACCACGAAGAGGGCCCGTGGTCTTTCTAATTCAAGCTTCTCCATAAATTTTTTAAGGGAAAAGACCACAAAAAATTTCAAACTTTGCCCAAAGTGACAAATTTATCCTAAACTATAGGGCATTTTGATCTTTTTACTTTTTAAATTTTTTTCTTTTTCTTCTTCTTCTTCTTCTCTCTTTTTATGCCCCGATCCTCAGGCACACACACATCCTTCTACTTGGTCGATTTTAGAATGCGATATCCCAAGACAATGTATTGTCGACCCTTTCATTTATTAAGCACATGCGAGAGCAGTTATAAATCCCTAGACAATAAAACGATGGGATAGAAAAACAATGCCATATTTTTCATATTGAAACTCATAACCAAACTTTTATACATAACACAATCCAGAGTACTTCACAATTATTCACGACTTTAAAGCCTCACTCTATCTACACATCAAAACGGGATTCACAATAGAGGATGGGATCTCAGTCCTCATCCGAGTTGTACTTAGAATCATCCTAATCCTCTTCTGACTCTTCTTCACTAAGCTCGTTTCCTTCAAGCTCTTCATCTTTTTCTAGCTCATCGTCATCTTCTGGTTCCTCCTCCTCAGGCTCACCTAAGGCTTGAAATGTTGTCCCACAATCGGGATGAGACTACGTCTCAGTGAGTTCTACCCCACTTAGACTCAATTAGTAAACCAATACACCACATGGTTACCTAAGCACAACACGAGTCAGAAGAATTACCTTGGCATCAGTTCCAACCTACAATTCAAGGTTATATACAGATGCTTCATATATCACATCGAACAGTCAATCAAATCATGACAATCGGATCAAATCATTGATCAATCGAGTTAGTCGATTACATGTCAGTCGGACCATTTATAGGTCATTAATTCCACACCATATAACCTCCCATAGTACACTCAGTCATAGAGCCACATTAATGCTCTCGGGCGCTAAATTCGCCAAGGTGACGTATACCCTAGACAATTGCGTGCATTCTTTAAGGCGTCGTTTTCGCTAGTGATGTCCTTAATCACCGAACTACACATGTTAGCGATATATTTAATAGATAATTACGTGCGTTCTTTAAGGCGTCGTTTTTGCCAGTAATGTCCTTAATCACCGAACCACGTATGTTTATAATGACGTATGTACTAGACCAATACGTGCACTCTTTAAAGTGCCGTTTTTGCCAGTGAAATCCCAAATCACCAAACCACGTATGTCTATAATGATGTATGTACTAGACCAATACATGCGTTCTTTAAGCGCCGTTTTCACCAGTAACATTCTTAGTCACCGAACCACGTAGGCCCGTAACACCGTACCTAATCGGTTATAGCCTAGAGTATTCCCATTTCACTCTCATGATTCTATCCACTTTACAATTTAACAAAGCATTATAAATGCTGAATAAACATACTCGGCCATCTACCAATCAATCATTCAATTCCACTCAATTTCAATCAATTAAGGAACAATTCCTCAAATTGCACAATCAATTCAATTTTAGCACAATGTGGAGTTCAAATAAATAAACGGACTGCACCACGACAATTAGCACGGCATTTCGGTTGTTGGTTATCCCAGCCTTAATTTCCGAAAAATAAATAAATAAATAAATAAATAATTTCGAAAATTAATAATTAAATACAATAATTCCAATTTAGCTCAAAATAAAGCTCAATTAAATAAACGGACTGCACCATGATCATCAGCATAAAATCCTGGTCATTGGCCATCCCTTGAATTTCTGGAAAATAATTATTTAATTAAATTAATTTCGAAAATTAATATTTAATTACTAAAAATTCCAATTAGGCCCGAATTGCCAAATTAAAGCCCGATAAGGGTCGGGAAAATCTCGAGATACATTCAATAAACAGTAGACCACATCTACTTGTTAATTGTACAACCCAAATATCTAATATGTATCACAAGTAAATAATAATCATTAATCTACACTAATCTAACCACTTAATCCTATTTAATTAACACTAAGCAACCCTTAAGTGTAATTAATCCACTAAGCAAGGATTAGTGAGATTACTCACTTGATTTGCGATCCGCTCGGATCAAAACGACGTGGACGCAATGGCGGCCGATAAACCCCAAAGCGGCGGTGCCGATGGGGGCCCGGAACGGCCCGAAAACGGCCCCGTAAAGCCCATGATTGAGTTGACTTCTTGCTTCTGTGATGCTGGGCTAGCTGCCCTGGTCCCGCTCGATCGAGTTTGCTGGTCGGGCTGCTGGTTTTGGCAATCGCAGGTGATGGAAAGGCCAGCAACTAGGCTGAGCTACGATTGCCGGCTTGCTGGATCGCCAGAGTAGTTGTTGGAACAAGTTGAAGCTACGAGCTGCTTCAGGCATGAAGCCATGGCATCAATGCGAGGACAGCTTCTGAGGTCTTGAACCGAACCCAACAATTAAAAGCGAATAAAATAGTAGATGGATGGGCAGAAGGAGGGAATCGGTGCTGGGGCAGAGAGGCGTGCGAAGGGATGAACGAAAAATAAAAGGGAAGCAGCCAAAATGGGAGGAACCAGCTGGCGGCTTGGTTGAATACAGAGAGAGGAGGATGCATGGCGCCCTTCGGTCAACAACAAGAAGTCCACGTCTGGGCAGCTGGCCGAAATGAAAGAAAAGATCAAGAAGGAAGAAGTGTCGGCCACGAAAGAGGAGAAACATGCGAAATTAAAAAGCAAGAGAGAGAGAGATGGATAGGTATTGACCAAAAGTCAATAAAAGAGAAGCAAGGAGGAAACCAGTCGTAGTGGGGTGTGCGCAAATGGAACCAAGGGGAGGGCTTTGAAAATTAAAAAAAGGAAAGCTTTAAACAAAATTCTATTTATCCTACTATTAGTTTAACTTCAAAATAACTTTGCTAATTGGTCATTCCATGGCCAATTTCTTCACCATTTTGCACAATTTGAAGTCCCAATGAATACCAAGATGAGACGGTTCCTCCATCCCACGAGTTTCTCTCAAATCTGAATTCTATATTGTCCGAATAGCATTTCCTGCTGCGGTTTGAGTTCATTTTTCTCGGAATCTGATTTTATGAACAAACAAATCCGATTGAGGTCTAATTGAATGCAGAAAAAAGCCCAAACAACTTTCATCACCGATTCACTTACACCAAATGCCAAAAGTCTCTTCAAATTGGCCAATCTGAATTTTCGTTCGTTTTCCGAATCGTCAGCAACGATTTCCTTAAAAATTCTGGACTCACCGGAATTTCCTCAAAAGATAAGTCGATATTCCTATAATGACTCATGACACGACAGGATTTCCAATTTCTGAAATCGAATTCAAATTCGCAGTTATTTTCAATCAAACGCGCTTTTAGTGTGACCTTGCTTACCGGGTAGCTTCTAGGAATTTTTGGTGTAATTGACCCGTGGTCGATTTTCTTCAAACCACAATGAACCCATTCGACACATTGGCGACTCTCGGTTATTGTGAAAGTCTCGAGGATTCAAATTCAGACACAGGGTACCAAAACGACAGTAAAATCAAATTAGTGCCAGTCGACAAGAATTTTCCAATTTAGTGGAGTCACCCACGATCGGCCACACATCTCAATCGAACCGACCTATCTCTGATCTTAATTCGATTTTTAACTGTGCCGTAATTACCTCTAAAGATGAGCACGGTCGAGAAGTCGATTCCTAGTCGAATTCTCAAGTCTATTGCATTTAAAATCCCTTAATGGCTTCACCAGATAGGCCAGTTATCTCTTGAGTGGCCATCTCAGAGAAAAACACTATAGTCACGTTGATGAAAGGCTCGATTTATCTAATCGAAATCAGAATCCGAAAATCAGGATGTCACATCTCTTCCCTCCACCGGCCATGGTGGAGTTGAATGAGAAAAGTTGGCGTCTGGTGAGGGTTGCCCTCACCTAGGCTAGCGAGGGCTGGCCCTCGGCTGGGTTGGGCGAAGGCCTCCCTCGATAGGACCTCGCTAGTGTCGGGCGAGGGGTGCCCTCGTAGATCTGGCAAGGGCTATCCTCGCTCGACGCAGACGAGGGCAGCCCTCATTAGCGTCAGGCGAGGGCCTCCCTCGCCGAACTCGGGAGAGGGAGTCTAGCGAGAGGTGCCCTCACCAGCGTCAAGCGAGGGCCTCCCTCACCAAATTTGGTGAGGTTACCCCTCGCTGGACTCGGGCGAGGGCACCCCTCGCCTGACGTCGACAAGGGCTTGGCAAGGGAGGCCCTCGCCCGACCCAGCGAGGGTTGCCCTCGCCCGACGCCGATGAGGGTGGCCCTAACCAGCCCAAGCGAGGGTGACCCTCGCCCAACACCGACAAGGGCAGCCCTCACCAGACGTCAGCTCCGCCATGACCGGCGAAGGTAAGAGAGAAAAAGAAGAAAAAAAGAAAAAAAGGAAAAATAGAAAAAATAAAATGAAAATGCCTTTGGGGGGTAAATGTGTCACAATTTGCAAAGTTTAGAGTTTTTCATGTTATAAAAAAAAAGTTTGGAGTAGATTTGTCACTTTGGACAAAGTTTAAGATTTTTGGTGATCTTTGCCATTTTTTAATCACGAAATAGGAAAACAAAGGGAAAAATAGAAAGCTTATCCATAGGTTTTATTTCCTTTTGTCCTATTTATTTGTGTATCTTCTTATTAATTGCTAAGATGGATGCACTGTAGATCATTGTCATCTCACGTGTCACTCAATATCCTTAAATGTCTGTCCCTTCAATCCACTTGCAATTAAGGCATCGTCGTAGGAACATGTCATTACTGACGAGCTCAGATACAAGCTAACTTCTGTTAGACAAAAAAAGTTTGACCTTGTTGTTTGGGATGAGTTACAAGTCCACTGAGTAGCCTCATGTTGCAACATGACAATTTTGATTCCAGAATATTTCAAATTTCCATGATCCTCATGTCTGCATATGTCTACACTGAGGAAAAATATAGAGGTGGCGGATGAACATTTTTTTGGCTTAGCCAACCTTTAAGAGGTCCGACCAAAAAATAAAATAAATTAAAAACCTCAAAGTGGTGTCCTAAGGTGTTGAAATGTACGCGAGCAGTCTGAAAACATGCTCAACAGATGTTTCATTCTTGGAATCGACTGATGTGTAATTCAAATGTGAATGCCCAAGCTGCAGGCAAGTTATATCCGTTGTTTCTGAATCTTTCTCGTATATGTCCTTGTCATTGCTCATTTCTAATATGATCTTTCTTTGCCTTCGCTATTCATTTTCAATATGACTACCATGAATCTCATGTACATGTTGCGATAGAACAGGCATTGAACAGGTATTATTAGACTTGTGTCTGGTGACGGCGAATCAGTTTTTAACTCTCCGGCAATCCAATGAACAACCCAGTCTCAACATCTGTACTCCCGCTGCTCCGGCTATGTATTGCTGCTGCTCTTGGATGAGCCGTTGACTGCCAAGGATTTGCATGGCGCTGGAATTGGAAGAAAGCAAAAAAGGACGCAAAACGCTCTATTAAATAAATGAAACAATAAATGCAATTGAATGATGATGGGACCTAGAAACCTTCACTGAATTAAAATGGCAAAAAGCTGAAGCGCAACTTGAGATTTAATGGCATTGAACAATCCTTCCGCTGGATCCAAATTAGGTGATGCAAGCATCTATGTCTAAGCACCCAGATCTAGCAATAGTCACTGGGAAATTTCAATTTTTCCCAACATCTGACTCTAGAAGATTCTTTCCTACGTTGCCCCCAAAAGAATTCTGAAAGTGGTTAGCTACACCAGACATGATTACGAACTTTGGTTCCACCTATAGTCCATGTCTAAAGTATTGACTAGTATCTCATGATAGTAATAACCTCTATGTTGTTGTGATTTTTTTGGACATGGGCCGTATTTAAAGGCCGTTAGTTTTTGTTATCAAGTCAGTATTTTCTAAACAGGTCAACTAATAGTTACAAAATCATAAAAAGACGGGAACTTTCAGTCCTTCTACAATCACGTTAGAAACATTGAATTGTACTGGCTGATAGTAAGTTGGGTAGTAGTTGTCTCAACATCGATTACTCATGAACATTGTGCTGCTAATTTTTATTGTCATATCGGCAATTACTAACTTTCTGATATTTTCACTAGGAAAGTTGAATATTTCCCAACAACCAACTCCAGAATTGGTTATCTACCATTCTCAAAAAAGAGAAAAAAAGAAGAAAAGCAAAAGGAAAAAAAAACCTCCAAAAGTGATGAGGACGCCAAATAGATCACTAAGAACTTTGGATCCGTCTATAGTCCCCAGTTGGGAAACACAAAATAATCTTTCAAGAAACAAATTTCTCAAAGTATTAATATTCACAATGCGGGTCACTAACTTACTGCCAGTAACCTTTTTCTTTTCAAGTTAGTAACTTTCCAAGCATATCAAGTAATGGTAAGCGGATCATGGAAAGACACACAGATTTAGGTCCATCTACAATCCTACAGTGTCGTACAGATAATTGTATCTCATGATCTTCCCTAAAATTTGTTTTCCCAACATGTGTCCGTAACTCTGCATTATTAACTTCTATTATGGAGTCAATCACTTTCTTAACAGATCAAGGGCGGGACCATAAAAGGACACAGAAATTTAAGTTTGTCTACAGTTCCATGTAAAAAAAGAAAAGTAGAATTGTATCTCATGACAGCAAATTTCTCAGTGTGGTGGTAATTTTCTCAACTTGGATTAGTAGCTTAATGCTAGTAATAAGTTTCAACCAGATCATACAGTCTCATGATCATAGAATTCTTGGGTGATGTTCATTTTAAGTGCTCCTTCTAACTTATGCAATCATAAACAAAACTTCTCACAGATAGAGAAATGTTCGATATATATACCGGTATTTAACCCGGAAATTAAGCATCTCTCATTATGCATTGTCCTTTTCATAAAAACTGATCATGTTGCAATACTCTTTAAAGGTTTTAACACCAGAACTAATAGAGTAAGACAAACTGATGACCAGCACATTTAACCAGTACAATAAACAGGACAGCACACAATCTACTAATATTGCTTTGATGGACAAAAGCAGCAAGCTTCTTCACTACACAAACCTATTAGAACATTTGGGCAATCAACATTCTTAATCATTGAAGACCACTCTCTGGTCTTAGCAGATTATAAAACTACACTGCTAGATCATACATGAAATTCATTGAGAGATTCTATTGCAGGTTTCACAAGTTTGTGGAAAGTGGTTAATATGTGCACAGAAGAGTGATGATGCATGACAAGTGATAGGAAGGCAATAAAAGCACAGATGTGAAAGAGCGCGACACCTTTGCAAGAAGCTTTGCATTCTCTTCTTTCAGAAACCTCTCCTGAATTACGCCAAGCAGAGTTGCTAGATTTATATAACCGGGAACTTAACAATGCTGGATGAGGTCGGACATGCATTAATCATATCTGTGCACTTACCTTTGCTTGTAACTGCTGTATCTGATCATTGAATAATTCAGCCTGTAAAAGAGATCCATAGAAATATTTTAACTTTCGTGCGCGTGCATGTGGTCCCCATTACTTTCTTAGTGCAAGGTCAACAGAAAAAAAAGAAGAGAAAATAAGTTGAAATGATGGACGATAGAAATGATAGTACAATGCTTTGCAACTTGTTTAGAAACACAGTTCAAGTAAGAAGTTGTACACGGAAATTGATGAGGTTAATATAATGAAAAACTCACAGTATTCTATTATTTCATGCTAAAGAATACAGTTTTGTGTGTGTGTGTGTGTGTGTGTGTGTGTGTGTTAATAAGTATTAGTTTGTGTCAGTAAGTGTCAAGAAACCATTGGTATAAAATGATCGCTGATTATTTTTTGTTAGAGATAAGAAAAGTCAGTCATTTAACCAAACCAAATAAACTTGTCAACTAATCAAATAAGAGTTGGTGACACAGAATTAGTCGGTTGCTTAAACAGAGAAGAGTTAGTAACTCCTATAATTAGGATTGGTAATTTCTAGTTGGGTTCGTAAGTAAGGCAAACATTTATGTGTGTACGAGTCTTATAAGTGAAGGGTGAGAAGGTGAGAAAGTATTTTTATCAACAAAATTTATTTTATGACAAAGAAAGCAATAAAGAGAAAAAAGATCTGCTGAAGTTGTTGGCACGTAAGACGAAAGAGAAATGATAGACCTCACCCTCCACCATAACACAATGTTTCCATTCTATCTCAAGAGTAGTCATAGGAAGGGTTAGATTAGGAAAAAATGCACTAAGAAACCCCTAATAAGCATTTGGCGAGTTAGTCACACGAAAGTGGGTAACACAAAAAGAGTTAGTAAATTAAGCAAAAAGAAAAATTTGAGAGTTATTCAAATAAATATTGGTATGTGTGTGTGTATATATATGAGCAATAAGAAAAAAAAATAAAAGTTGATAAAAAATTGAGAGATATTGTTAATTGCACATTGTTAAAAGGTATTGGTGATCTCATAAAAGCGATGGTCAATTACCAATAAGTTAGTCAGAAATCAGGTAATTGAAAACTTTTTTTTATCACAGTTTTTCGTCATGTATAACTCTTTCAAATGTTTATCAGCCTAAAAAAAAATCCAATTTTTTTTTGTAAAAAGGAACAATAGAGTCGTCCAAATAACTGTATGAAAAAAAAAAATGATAGAAGAATAACCAAGATCTTTTCCTTATTTTTAGGAAAAAGAAAACAGGTCAATAACAATGCAGAAAGAGGACGATTTGTGAGTGTGCTTTCATTCTTTCCGATAAGGTAGATGAATACCCGGAGAAAAATTGATTCTCCCATTTTAGATGCCAAGTTTAACCTTTTTAGTCTATTCAGTTTCAATCTTACAATACAATTGCAGTCTATTGAAATTAGTGTTTCGGCTCCAGTATGCATATGTTCAGTCTTATTAGTCGTCTGAGGGAAATTGTTTCTCATTGTTTTCTTTCCCTTCTCACCATATCCATGTCTCCAAACACAATGGCTACCCGACGAAAGTTCTCAAAACATATTAGGCTCAGAGAAAAGGACAAATATGCCAAAGGTGCATGTACCTTTCTTTCCCTAATGCTGCTCAAACTTCGCTTGAGCTGATTCCCTACCTGTTGAATTTCATCGATCGAGCAAGATCCAACACATTGTCCTGATAGCTTCCTAATGAAAAAAAGAAAAGGAGTACCATAGTTTAGGGAATTAGATATCAAGTATCCATTTCAATCCACAATACATAATAGAGAAGTCTCAAAATTTGTGGACCGTAGATAAACTTCAAGAAGCTCGATCTTCCTCTGCATATCCATGGTTTCTTGCTTCAGATGCTGCACATAAATGGAGATTGGATATTTATGAATCCAGTGAACGGAACAATACAAACTGAACAAATGTAAAATTAGTAATGGATAAAACCAATCATGGTGAACAAATTTGTAACACCACAGCTCCTGCAAAACTAAGACTCCTACTACAAGAACCCTAATGTTCTTGCAAAATTTGTAGCTGAACACAAACCATAGTCAATTCTATGGCTTACCACCTCAGTAATTCTTGAGATCAAAAGTAGGGTTCTTATCAAGAACACGGTTCAATATTATTACAATCTGCAAATACAAACACATAGGTCCACACCGACAATCAATTTTAAAACTTCCTTCAAGAAAACAATAAGATGTAAATGCCCAAGGAGGGCATGTTTTCGAGGTATCAAGTGGTGGATGATGTGTGGGATTTCAGAAGCTTAAAGCATTTTAGGGGACCAGTTAATGTCCTGAGGACATGTACAAAGATCAAAATAGCAGTTTTAATGTTTTAAGTAACTTGAAACCTATTTCTCTCTCTCTATATATATATCAGCAGTTTCTCCTCTCTGCTTTCCAGTCATTGCCAAACCACATGAATAAGAGTGATAAGGCTTGCAACAATATTACAAGCCCTTTATCTAACCATAACAGCACTTTGATGGCGCAGGTTTGATGGCTCTCTCAAATTATTCCCACCTGTGCCAGACTAACATTTTGAGATACTTGACTTTTGTTGTAAAGTATAAAATTTGGATGAGTTAGAATTGGGTACACGAGAGACAATGCATACTTAAAGACCAATTCTAGACATGGTAAGACTTGTCTTCTAAATTTGTTTACTTTATGACCAAAAGAAAAATTTGTTTACTAAGTGATGATGTAGATTCCTGATAGGTACTTAAATGAGTAAACTTAAATAACACTTATGCGATGCCACATCCCTTAACAAACCAATTTCGAAGGTATCCCCAGCATTCCTCATGCTTAAGAACCATGAAGCATCTCTCATATACCAAAGCATATGTATCATATATATATATAAACCTTGTAAAAGTTCAATTTTTTATTTTCTATTATTTTTTTATTCTTTCGAAGTGAAACGTTTATTGCTATGACTCAGACAAAAGATGTATTTATGAATGTGCCTTCCAAGTTGCTGTCCCCATTAATTGTGATATACTGTTGACGCAGACAAAAAGATTTACTAAGTTGATATTTGAAATAGTGATCTTTTACCAAGCTTTGGTGACGATGGATGTAATGGAAATCGACAACTCAAATAAGAGTAAAAAATGATTAGGATTGTTCTCCTTGTTGAAATAGCGATCTTATTAATTAAGATTTGAGCACCGTTAAGATTAAATTAAGTTCATTATTCCAGTAGTAGGACATAGTGTTTCTTGTATCGATGTTTCCTATTTCAATCACGTTTCTTTAGAAGTCTCCCATGTTAAGTAAGGATAGAAGTTCTAGGATAATTTAGAAATTTTTTCTTTGAAATCGCAATGCAATAATACTCTTACGTGTAATGCCTAAGAAACCCATTTGTGATGCTTAGGCAGTTTTATGTCTGACGTCTTAAAAAATTACCCATTCTAAGTTGTCGTCCATTGAAAGTTCTCTTCAAGTTTTTATTAAGTTGAGCTCATTGTTTTGGGAGATGTCATCCTACATATCAATTTTGTGTCATGGTAGAGACGATATGTCCTGAATAGTGAGCTTCGAAGAGAACTTGAAGAGAACAAACCATTCAAAACGAGTAAATTTCTTTTGGCATCACATCTACACTTTCTAAGCATCTCACCTAGGGTTTTAAAAGTTTCACACTTCAGAGAACCATTCCATCACACAAGAAAGAGTTACAATCATCCTTGTAAACCCTTCTAGGATTAATCATACTCCTAATTCAGATAGGAAGACTCCAAACAAGAAATATAATTGAAATAGAATTCATCTACACAAGAAACTTAATGTCCCATTTGTGACATAAGTGGAAAATTTAATAAAATCCCGATGGTACTCAAATCCTAATTGAGAAGACCAAGATAAAATTCAACTAAAAGAAGAATCAAAATCCTAGGTGTCACAAGCCAGTAACGACCATCCTCATCAAAGCTTTGTAAAAACATTGGCTCGTTTGATCTTGTTGCCTTCATTAGTGGCTACAGTTAATGATTTATCCTCAATGTAATAGAAATCATCACAACAATCTCAAGCAGAAACTGATTCAAAAGGTTAAAATAACACATCGAGTGAGGTAATTTCTTTTCATCTCTTGCAATGAAATAACACTTATAGAGTGCCGCATCATTTAGTAAACCAGCTCAGAAAGCATCCCAAGCATTCCTCATGCTTAAGAACCATGAAGCAGTTCTCATGTGCCAAAGCACATGCATCATGTATATGTATTCTAAAATTGGGAAAGTTCAATTTTCCAAATTGCAACATGTTTTTCTAGAGCCTAGCCAAAAGATGTATCCATGAATGTGCCTTCCACGTTAGTGTTTCCACTAATAGAGATATATTGTTGATGCAGACAAAAGGATTTACTAAGTTGATATTTGAACATTAGCCAAAAGATGTATCCATTAACTCCTTACGAATGCACCTAATGTATTATCTTGGAAAGGTTAGAACACTGACCAGAATATATTGTTCCATCTTAGCATGGTACATATCCACATCATTTGTATATCTACGATATCGATCAATTGTCTTTCGAATTCTGAAAATTTGCAAAGACGGCATATGAGCTCAGCCACCGCAAGTGCATTCTCCAAATTAATCAGTTATCATCAAAACTAAAGTAATCGAACATTAAACAAATTAATGATCATTTTTGTGAATCATGCATGACTTCCAGTGAATATGCATCACTATCACTCACAAACAGAACATGCATGAGGCATAAAACTCTGCAAGAAGCTTTTAGCTTCTAAGTAACTTATTTGCAACGACATGGAGTACTTAGAAAAGACTGGAATGTCCACATTATGCTTTGTAAATAATCATGCCAAAAATATTTTCTTCAAATTTTAGCAGGAAAACGTTCAAGTTTACACTATAAAAGTATATAAGGTGCGCACGTGAAGTAAATTTAAATGCGAGCACAGAATGAATTATTGCAATGTATTTTGCCCGAGCCCAAAGGCTTCAATATTCCACATGCCACTCCATGTCAGTAAGAAGTAAGAACAGCACATGATGCTTATAAAATCATCAGTTGCATTGTGAAGCAGTACAAGGCTTATCACTTCTCGGAGAAATTAAAAGAGCAAGCAGTTGCACCTACATCTAACTTGTGACTTTAAGTATTTCTTTTCCAGGTAAATGAAGAACAGGGAGTACTTACACGGTGGAGCAACTAAAATGGCAAACATGTACAATTGCAGTCACATTTTGACATATATACTCTATGAGTAAGAAATCCAAGAGATCAGTGTGTTGTTTCATGTTAGCCTTAATCTATTATACTAGTGAATGTACTCGATCCCATAAAATCACCACTACACAAATCTAGTCAAGCTCATGATATTATTCAACTTTGAAAGCACTATAAAGTTAAAAGTTCCTAAAGTTGAAGATGTCAAGACTTGTTTCACTGGCTTTTGTTTAGGTTTAAAGTACCATTAAAAAATCAACTAGAAAGTCATTTGCAGGTTTTGTTTGATTCAGAAAAAGAGATTAACTATGCTTTAAGTTTCGATTCAATGAACCACGATTTGAAATGCTTCTTGATTATGGCAGTAGATAGATAACATGTTATTCGATTTCCCAACTAATATAAAGTGTTCCTTATGAAATTTCTAGTTTGTGCCTTGTGGTATGGTCAGAAACTTGAAACACGGATTCGTATAATTTGCAAGATAACCATTATCAGATAGGGCACATAAAATAGTCCTAATTCTTGTCTAAGTGGTATAATTACAACAAACTGAATCAAACAAGGCATGGTTTGAAGGCTCTTTTCAATTTAAGTTTGGTTTTCTTCAACATTTTTCCAACCAATCAAATTTGTTTGGAAAAGGTCTACTTCGAAGAGATTAATACCTAACCATGAGTATGCTTACTATCATCATGCCCCGAGCATTAGTTAATGGAGATCAATCCCTGGAAGCAGCCTTAAAACCTTTAACACTTCAAAAAGTGACACTAAACAGCACGTTCATTTCATCAATGTGGAATTAGGGTGAATGCCGAATTGTTACTTGTCAAAACCAGAAGAACCAAACAATATCAGCGCCTAGTCTTACTAACATCAAATAGTGTTTTCATTACCCAAGACAAAGTACCAATTATCCTAACTTGTGAAGTAGCTGGAGGAGATCAGTACTTGCAAGCTATTCAACAATTAGTTTTCTCAGAAGGAGAGAGAGAGAGAGAGAGAGTCCAACTCCAATGCAACAGCATACACAATGAATGCTTCATCAAATCCCCAGTATCTAGCCATTTGACTAGGGTACATCTCAGTACATTGACTATACAATTATAAAAAAAGCGAGAACATTAGATTTTATCTCAGCTACTTTTGATTAGGATATCTGAACAGAAGTCATATTGTTTTTAAAATTGTCTGAAAATGAGAACTAGAGTGGTCATCATAATGGGTTCAGTCCATGATCGAAGGGGAAAAGCACTAAACGTTTGACCAAAACCAAAAACGACGGAAAAGGAAAGGAGAACAATAAAAAAACCCATGCCATAATGCTGTCCCTTATTTTTACAGACACACAGCATATATATGTGCATATGCCCTCATTTTGGATATAGGAATGTTAACATGGCTCAATCATGTTCCCATCTAAAAGCTACCCGAAAAATTATAAAATCAGTACGTGAACATACTCATAATTGCTTGAGAACTCGTAAAGCCTTCCTTTCTTTGAAAAGATGATCACGGCAACTTCAGCATCGCAGAGGACTGAGAGCTCATAAGCTTTCTTCAGTAGCCCAGTCCGGCGCTTTGAGAAGGTGACTTGCCGGCTCGTCGTGTTCTCAATTCGCCTCATCTGAATTTTGCCTCTTGCCATGATTAAATTTCCCTAGATATATGATGGTTATCAACCCTAGAATGACAAGTACTCAAACATAGCGTTGAACATAACAAATATACCACAACGATCAAACACAACGACTCACCGGAGACTTTGTGCAGCTTCAACCAACTGAAGATTTATCTTTTTATCCACCTCCTATTGTCTAGACTTTAGATTGAAGTTCTTGAGAAGCTAAAAACACTGCAAGACAAATCACACTTTTTTTCTTTTTCAAACGGACATGAACTATATTATCATTTGAACACAATCAAAAACCACGGGATAAAGATTTCACAATCAATGGTCGGAGAATTATAGATTTGCCCACCATATTAAAGGGGAAGCATCTCTACTCACTCTAAGAAAAATGAACCACAATAAATTCAGAAACCCTAAAGGGTGATGAGAGGGCGAAGACAAAAACAGAAAAAGTGGAATGAACGCAAGGGATATTTGGCAGTTGATGGATCCCTCTCTTTATTTTGTGGCCACAAACGTAAAAAGACAAGAAAAAGCCTCTTATTCCAAACTCAAGGATCGTCTACTCGGACCAAATACGGTATGATGTACCCATAAAAAGGAAAAACAAACAAAAAAGGAAAGGAATAAGGAGCAAAGCAAAGCATTCAAGTTCAACCGAAACGGCATGGCTAATTTAGTGAAGAAAAAGAGAGTAGAGAGAGGGGGAAATTTTTTTGTTTTCTTCGAAAAAAAACGCATATTTTGCCAGTGGGTTTCAGCTTCAGCTGCTGCGGCCTGTGGGACACGCGAAAGAGAGAGCAGTAAGAAACGAAACGGGTGAAAAGAAAGAGAAAAGGCGGTACGATAAATATGAGAATTGTCGACATCATCGTACCGTGACGTGCACAGCTAACTAATGGGACGTTGACGAGTGGGAAAAATTGCCTCTCACCCAAATTGAGCCAAATAGGAACAGCCTCGGGACTCTTCTTCAGTCGGTTCCTCTCTTAATGGGTTTATGCGCACTCGGAGACCTCGAAATAATTACCATGAGAAATTCATGGATAAAATAAATACAGATGTTTCCTTTAGCTTATATTTTCTTTATGTTCATCTTGTAATTCATCATTTTTTAGGGGTGTAAAAAATACCTAAACCTTTTTTGTTTAGGTAATAAGTAAAAGAATTCGGAAAATTTGACTGTTCAGTTCGGACATCAATTTTTTTTTTTTTTTTTTTTTTTTTTTTTTTTGCATATGGTTGATCAAAGGCTACTGACTATAATGTACTAATCCCAGATCACTTGATTTTCTAATTAGCATAAATGTAATCTTTGGCGAGAGTGCTATGTTTTGACAAAAAACTAACAAAGCAAATATATCATGGTGTTGGTAAAGCTTGGAGACTCTAGAAACCTCAAACGTGACAGAGCTTTAGACTATACATGATGTTGTAGTTCCTAAAGTCAATGACATTGAACAACCAGTAAAATCGTAGCATTCTATAGTCGTGAGTAGACATAGAAGGCAAATTGGGCTGCCGATTCATTATGATTATATGTATATTACTTATACATTGATTGTAAAGTGGTAAGGTAGAAATATATGAGCGTTCGTCTAATTCTAAGACAATAGTTTGTGCTAGACTATTACAATGACTAAAGGTTATGAGTAAATAGATGGAATTATTCCATTGGAACTAGACATGGGAGCTTGTTAAAATATCCAAGAGCCATAGCATTATTGGAAACAAGTGGGTCTACAAACAGAAATAGGGCATTGAGGGATAAGGTGAGAATTGTTGCGAAGGGGTATATACAACAAGAGGACATTGGTTATAACGAGGTATCTTCTTTAATTGTAAGACAAACTTATATTTGAATATTACTTGCCTTAATTGCTACACAAAATCTCGAGCTAGAATAGTTGGATGTGAAAATTGCAGCTTTTCATGATGAGTTGGAGGAGCTGATATACATGAGGGAGCCAAAATGATTAATTATCTTGGGTAAGGAAAACTGTGTTTGTTTATTAAAAAAATCTTTATATAAGTTGGAATAGTTTCTCGGGCAATGGCATAATTGTTTTGATGCTTTGTTTGTCACGCCCCGAACTCCGAGCGCGCCAACATCCCACCATGGTCATTCAAATGCGACGTTCCCAGGTTAAGTCGCCGACCCAATCGTTCTTTAATGCGCATGCGGAAGCATATAATAAAACCCCCAACAATAAAATATGGGATAGAAAAGCAGGAAGCAATTTCACAACAGTACACTTACATAAATCAACAGAGTTACAAACGAAGGCTTACAGCCAAAAGCCTACAAAGGCCCGACTCTTAAAAGGAACCGCCTTACGACCTACAAGTCGGACACGTTCTCCAAGGCTCCAGACTTCACCTCTACAACTCATCAAGGCCAACCAAAGCGATCTGGTTGCTCCGTCCACAAGGACCTGAAAATGTTGGCCCACGACGGGGTGAGATATTGTCTCAGCAAGTTCAACCCTCTAAACCCCTATTAGAAAGAAAATACACCCCAGGTGGCCTAGCCACATCATACAGAAGACTTACCTCGTCTTAATTCCTTCCTGCAGGTTAGCACAATTTGTATTACACAAACTCAGGTAATAATAAGAATTCAAACAATTAAAACGCCAACACTTTCATAGAAATCATAAATGCACTCGGCACGCATTCCAATTATTATTCACTGCCACACAAGGGCATAGCCTATTCGCAGATCAGCTATCTTCTGACATTAATGCCAGGCATCGCCTCCTCCCTTGGAGCGCGGCTTTGTCACTACGTCGACGGCATTCCCGAAGAAGCATAGATCCAGTTGGCCTAGCCTCTACTGCGATCTGAGCCACATCACTACACTAACGGCATTCCACAAAGAATACAGGTCCAGTTGGCCTAGCCACTACTGCGACCCGAGCCACATCATACACTGATGGCAATCCACAAAGAAAACAGGTCTAGTTGGCTTAGCCACTACTGCAACCCGAGTCTTTCAACCAGCACACGACAAATTAATATTGACTTCCGGACACTCTGCATTTCATTCACATACTCCAATTACAATAGTAATCCTTAACAATTAAATTTCTGCATCAAAATCCAACACTTGGGTTTTTATGGCTAAAAACCATATTTATCACAATCAACACTCAATTTACCACATTCATTTATTAAATTCAAATTCTAAATACACAAAGAACGATCGCGTGAAATTCTAAGGTTGAGGTCAAAAATAATTTTTCGAGTTTTTTTTTTTTAATAATAATAATAATCAACACTCAATTTGCCATATCCATTCATCAAATTCAAATTCTAATTGCACAAATGACAATCGACGAAATTCTAAGCAATTAGGGTCAAAAATAATTTTTCGAGTTTTTTTAATAATAATATTTTAATGAATTTCGGAAAATAATAAATTATTAACCTTTTCCAGAATTTCGAAACATTAAAATAAATCAAAAATAAAAACTAATAAGTCACATCAAGGCTTATATTAAATTAACCTACTTAATATTAAACTAAACACACTTAAACTAATTAATTCTCTTAATCCAAATCACACTTAAAGAAACTAAACTAACCACCTAAACATAATTAACTTAGGCTAAGCACACTTAACGTATCATTAACCCTCTAATCAAGATTTAGTGAGCTAAACTCATCGGATTAGCGAGCCAAGCGCACCAAAACGACGGGGCCGACACAAGGATCAACTTTCCTCAAGGCGGGCCGAGCAACCGGGCTCGGGAAGGCGGCCAAAACGGGCCACGAAGTTGCTGCCATACCCATTCTTCAACTCTCTGTGAGCTGCTGGTTGGGCTCAAATTCAAGGCCGAGATGGTGAGGCAAGGCCGGCGGAGGGCGAGGGGGCTCCGGTGGGTCGAGGTGGCGGCGCACGGTGGCCGGAGGTGGTCGAACCGTGGCCTGTGCTGGCCAAAACGGAGATGGATAGCAGCTCTGGAACAACGAGTTGGGTGAGAGAGCGACCAAGGCGCGTGGAGGGCAACCGGCGAGCGACGGAACACGCGGGCGACGCGCGGGCGGGGCGAAGCAGCGATGGCAGCTCCGGTTTTCTTCTCTCAGCGCTGCCGTTCTGCTTCTATTTTTGCTTCTCTTCATTCAAACAAACCAAGAGGGAGAGGAGGGAGAGTGTCGAGCGGATGAGTACCAAGAGAGAGAGAAAAGAAGAGATAAAGGAGAGAAGGTAAGTTTGGAAAGTCAAAAGGTGAAAAGTGAAGGAGAAATAAAGTGGAGGACATCCATGTATTCGGTGGAAGGGGGGCTCACGCACGAGGGAAAAGAGAGGGGGAGAGAGAGAGAAAAAGAAAAAGAAAGAAAGAAAGAGAGAGAGAGAGAAACTTGTGGGAAAAATAGGGGAAAAGGTGTTTGGCCAAATAAGGAAAGGGACATGGGAATAAATTCAAAAGAAAGAATTTTCTCAATCAGAAAATTCTTGATCCAATTTCTTTTGAATAAGCTCATTTACTCCCAAAGGAAATTCCAACTGGAGTTCTTGATTTCCCCTCTTGCATTTCTGCATCCAAAATCCCTCTTGAATTTTCTCTCAAATAACTCTCATAAAATCAATTGATGTCTCGCTTATCAAATTGATTATTTTTCTCATCCAAGAATTCCCTCATGCTTCTCAATTTCACAACCCCCGGCTTCAACTGAACGAGAACGGCCCTAAATTGACTTTTTCCCAAAAAATCTCGGTTGTCAGAAAAAAATTTCTGAGACTGAGTCAACGTTCCTAAAATTTATTGTGACATGACAGACGCTTCAATTTTTGAAATTAGACTTAGATTGGCGGTTAATTTCACTCGGACGCGTTTTGAGCGTGACCTAGGCTACCGGGTAATTTTCAGAACTTTTTAAGACAAATGACCCCTGGTCGATTTTCTTCGAGCCACGATGAACCCACTCAACCCATTAACAACTCTCGGTTGTCGTGAAAATCTCAAGGATTCAAATACGGACACAGGGTGCCAAAACAATAAGAAAATCAGTCTAGTGCCGATCGATGAGAATTTTCCAATTTAGTGGTGTCACCCACGATTGGCCAAACATCTCTGTCGAACCAGCCTATCTTTGATTTCAAATCGATTTTATACTGTGCCGCAATGATCTCTAAAGATGAGCACGGTTGAGAAGTCGATTCCTGATCGAATTCTCAAGTCTATTTGCCTTAGAGTCCTTAATAGCTTACCCAACTAGTCTAGTTATCTCGTGAGTGGCCAACTCAGAGAAAAACACTGTAGCCACGTCGATGAAATACACAATTTATCTAATTGAAATCAGAACCCAAAAAATCGGGATGTCACATTGTTAGCCAGTTAAGACTATCTGACAATTGTTTTTACTTTAGGAGAGTGGAGGATGGATTTTTTATTTACCTATTATTATTTGTCGATGATATGTTGATAACAATTAAGATTGTGTCTGAAATTGATGTGTTGAAGAGGCAATTGAGTGCTGAATTTGAGATGAATAATTTGGGTGTTACATAGAAGAAGAAAAACTTATTGGATTAACCATATAAAGAGCTTTTATATTGAATAGAGTTGTAAGAATTACTTCCAATGGAATTGTTTATTTGTAAAAACTGTAGGTTTAAGTGTAAATTAAGTGTGGGAAACAATCGAGCATGTAAACTATTATTAACTCTATTGATTCTCTAATTATTAGTAGATTATTTAATGCTAGCTCTCATTGGTGAGTTACCAATACATAGACCAAACAACGTAAATTCATGATGTTTTTTCTTGGTCCTAGCTTATTTTTATGGTGATTTTGCATTGATTTAATTTTTTTTTTTGGTCGGTGCATTGATTTAATTTGCAAGATCCAATATTTGCCACGTTAATTTTTCAAATATTTTGATGGACAAATCACCATATCAATTGTAAAATACAAAAGATGAGGACGACATAGCTAATGTAATGTGGATTCATGAGGACACCAAAATAGCACCGGCCTTTAATCAAATCACATATTGATAACACATACCTTTAATTAAATCGTATATCTTTACTAATATATAAAGCCAATCGCATATCTTTACTAATATATGAAGCCAAAGCGCACACCTTATGCATGTGACCAATATGCCCCATTTACCATGTTCCCACATCACAACAATTTCGATCCTCTCAACTATTTTCCCCATTTTTTTTTCAATACTTAAGTACATTTTATAGTGCAGACATCAACATAGCTAGAGAGCATCTTCCCCTGGCAAACTCAATATAGTGGCATGTCTTCAAAACGAAGATGAAATCCAACTTCCACAACTGCTAATGGTAATTGAGTTTCTTGGACAAAAGGCAACCATAACAATCTCAATGAATCTTACACAAAGCTAAAAGGCTCCTAAGCCAGATTCAAAAATCTAAATACCATATGAATCACACAAATATTTGTCAGTTGAGATGGCATATATTTTCTCCTCTAGCAAACCAACAACCTTAAGTCGAGTTGACAAATAGAGTGTGTTTAGAAACTCTATCATACATTTGTCGATCTTTCCACTACTCACAATATCTACACATAGTAGTTGATACTGAGAGAAGTATGTATGTGTTTGACTAAATTAAGCAATGGTTAAATATTGGAGAATTAATGCTAAATCATGCATTGGCATAGTATACACATCGTTGATTGATTAAAGAATTCAACTCGAGGGTCATTATTCTGACGTGTATAAAATGGGTATCGTGGAAAGTCATCATTTGGTATATTGGCGGTTTGGTTAAAATTATTGAAAAAGATCGACTCATTGCCAATAGCATTTTGCATAAATAGGTAATCCAATTTTACTTTAAAATAAATTCAAAAAGAATTCTTGTGATTTTGATTAACGGGATTCATCCTAACAAAATTTACACTTAAAAGTACTCTCACTTGATATTGATTTGCTTTCCCATGTAACTTTCATGGGCTTATTTAATGCACAAAATCCCTTTTTCTTATTTGTGAGGACACTAGGGTACTTTTTTTGGCATGGGATTGACTCATCCAAGACAATGTTCTCGTTTTAAGGAAAGGAATTATTGTAATGAGATGTTTTATAAAAAAAAAAATCACACTAGTATTGGATTATAGTTGAAAAGCTGGCCATGGGTCTTGATGTAGACCAACCCAAATTCATTCCCAACAAGTGACCACAGAGAGGGCCCGTGGTCTTTCTAATTCAAGCTTGTCCATAGATTTTTTAAGGGAAAAGATTACAAAAAATCCCAAATTTTGCCCAAAGTGACAAATTTACCCCAAACTTTTTTTTGTGTAACATGAAAAACCCGAACTTTGCCAATTGTGTTACCCCAAAAAAAATTTTGTGACACAAAAAATCCTAAACTTCTATTTGTGTGACACATTTATCCTAAACTATAAGGCATTTTGATCTTTTTACTTTTTAATTTTAAAATTTTCTTCTTCTTCTTCTCTCTTTCCTCCGCTGACCATGGTGGAGTCGGCGAAGGGAAGTCGGCGTCCAGTGAGGGCTACCCTTGCCGACACTAGGCGAGGGTTGCCCTGGCCTAGGCTAGCTAGGGCCGCCCTCGACGGCATTGAGCGAGGGCGGCCCTCAGCTGGGTCGAGCGAAGGCCTCCCTCGCCAAGCTCTCACCGGCGTCGGGCGAGGGGTGCCCTCGCAGATCAGGCGAGGGCCGTCCTCACCCGATGCAAGTGAGGGCAACCCTCGTCGGTGTCGGGTGAGGGCCTCCTCGCCCGGATCTAGCAAGGGCACCCCTCGCCTGGACTCGGGTGAGGGAGTCCGATGAGGGGTGCCCTCGTCAGCGTCGGGCGAGGGCCTCCCTCGCCAGATCTGGCAAGGTTACCCCTCGCCGGACTCGGGGGAGGGAGTCCGGCAAGGGCACCCCGCCCGATGTCGGCGAGGACCCGGCGAGGAGGCCCTTGCTCGACCCACCGAGGGCCACCCTCGCTTGATGTTGGCGAGGGTGACCCTCACCGAACTCTAGCTTCCCTCCACCATGGCCGACGAAGGGAAGAGAGAAGAAGAAAAAAGAAAAAGAAAAAAATAAAACATAAAAAATAGGGTGAAAACGCTCTTTGTTGGGTAAATGTGTCATAGTTTACAAAATTTGGAGTATTTCATGTCACAAAAAAAAAAATTTGGATAAATTTGTCACTTTGGGTAAAATTTGGAATTTTTGGTGATCTTTTCCCATTAGGAAAACAAAGGGAAAAATAGAAAGCTTATCCATAGGTTTTATTTCCTTGTCTTATTTATTTGTGTATCTGCTTATTAATTGCTAAGCTGGATGCACAGTAGATCATTGTCATCTCATGTGTTACTCAGTATCCTTAAATGTCTATCCCTCCAATCCCCTTCCAATTACGGCATCGTCGTAGGAACATGTCATTAGTCACGAGCTCAGATACAAGCTAGCTTCTGTCAGACGAAAAAAATTTGACCTCGTTTAGGATGAGTTGCAAGTCCACTGAGTAGCCTCATGTTGCAACATGACAATTTTGATTCCAGAATATTCCAGATTTCCATGATCCTCATGTCTGCATATGTCTACGCTGAGAAAAAATATAGAGGTGACGGATGAACATTTTTTTGGCTTAGCCAACCTTTAAGAGGTCCGACCAAAAAATAAAATAAATTAAAAACCTCAAAGAGGTGTCCTAAGACGTTGAAATGTACGCAAACAGTCTGAAAGTATGCTCAACAGATGTTTCTTTCTTGGAATCGACTGATGTGTAATTCAAATGTGAATGCCCAAGCTGCAGGCAAGTTATAACCGTTGTTTCTGAATCTTTCTCGTATATGTCCTCGTCATTGCTCATTTCTAATATGATCTTTCTTTGCCTTCGCTATTCATTTTCAATATGACTACCATGAATCTCATGTACATATTGTTGCGATAGTGCCGAGTAAAGATGTCACCGAGTGGTATTGCTGTAATTCTTATACTATTCTATTGAACAGGTATTATTAGACTCGTGTCTGGTGACGGCGAATCAGTTTTTAACTCTCCGGCAATCCAATGAACAACCCAGTCTCAACATCTGTACTCCCGCTGCTCCGGCTATGTATTGCTGCTGCTCTTGGATCCGTTGACTGCCAAGGATTTGCATAGCGCTGGAATTGGAAGAAAGCAAAAAAGGACGCAAAACGCTCTATTAAATAAATGAAACAATAAATGCAATTGAATGATGATGGGACCTAGAAACCTTCACTGAATTAAAATGGGCAAAAAGCGGAAGCGCAACTTGAGATTTAATGGCATTGAACAAGCCCTCCACTGGATCCAAATTAGGTGATGCAAGCATCTATGTCTAAGCACCCAGATCTAGCAATAGTCACTGGGAAATTTCAATTTTTCCCAACATCTGACTCTAGAAGATGCTTTCCTACGTTGCCCCAAAAAAATTCTAAAAGTGGTTAGCTACACCAGACATGATTACGAACTTTGGTTCCACCTATAGTCCATGTCTAAAGTATTGACTAGTATCTCATGATAGTAATATCCTCGATGTTGTTGTGATTTTTTCCACATGGGTCGTATTTAAAGGCCGTTAGTTTTTGTTATCAAGTCAGTATTTTCTAAACAGATCAACTACTGGTCACAAAATCATAAAAAGACATGGGAACTTTCAGTCCTTCTACAATCACGTGTTAGAAACATTGAATTATACTGGCTGATAGTAAGTTGGGTAGTAGTTTTCTCAACATCTATTACTCATGAACATTGTGCTACTAATTTTTATTATCATATGGGCAATTACTAATTTTCTGATATTTTCACTAGGAAAGTTGAATATTTCCCAACAACCAACTCCAGAATTGGTTCTCTACCGTTCTCAAAAAAGAGAAAAAAGAAGAAAACAAAAGAAATAAAAAGCTCCAAAAGTGATGAGGACGCCAAATGTGATCACTACGAACTTTGGATCCGTCTATAGTCCCCAGTTAGAAAACACAAAATAATCTTTCGAGAAACAAATTTCTCCAAATGGTGATATTCACAATGCTGGTCGCTAACTTAGTGCTGGTAACCTTTTTCCATTCAAGTTAGTAACTTTCCAAGCATATCAAGTAATGGTAATGGGATCATCGAAAGACACAGATTTAGGTCCATCTGCAATCCTAAAGTCCCATAAACATAATTGTATCTCATGATATTCCCTAAAATTTGTTTTCCCAACATGTGTTCGTAACTCTGCATTATGAACTTCTATTATGGAGTCAATCACATTCTTAACAGATCAAGCGCGGGACCATAGAAGGACACAGAGATTTGAGTTTGTCTACAGTTCCATGTAAAAAAAGAAAAGTAGAATTGTATCTCGTGACAGCAAATTTCTCAGTGTGGTGGTAATTTTCTCAACTTGGATTAGTAGCTTAATGCTAGTAATAAGTTTCAAGGAGATCATACGGTCTCATGATCATAGAATTCTTGGGTGATGTTCATTTTAAGTGCTCCTTCTAACTTATGCAATCATAAACAAAACTTCTCACAGATAGAGAAATGTTCGATATAAATACTGGTATTTAACCCAGAAATTAAGCATCTCTCATTATGCATTGTCCTTTTCATAAGAACTGATCATGTTGCAGTACTCTTTAAAGGTTTTAACACCAGAAATAATAGAGTAAGACAAACTGATGACTAGCACATTCAACCAGTACAATAAACAGGACAGCGCACAATCTACTAATATTGCTTTGATGGACAAAAGCAGCAAGCTTCTTCACTACACAAGCCTATTAGAACATTAGGGAAAAGAACATTCTTAATCATTGAAGACCACTCTCTGGTCTTAGCAGATCATAAAACTACACTGCTAGATCATACATGAAATTCATTGAGAGATTCTATTGCAGGTTTCACAAGTTTGTGGAAGGTGGTCAATATATGCACAGAAGAGTGATGATGCATGACAACTGATATGAAGGCAATAAAAGCACAGATGTGAAAGAGGGCGACACCTTTGCAAGAAGCTTTGCATTCTCTTCTTTCAGAAACCTCTCCTGAATTACGCCAAGCAGAGTTGCTAGATTTATATAACCGGGAACTTAACAATGCTGGATGAGATCGGACATGCATTAATCATATCTGTGCACTTACCTTTGCTTTTAACTGCTGTATCTGATCATTGAATAATTGAGCCTGTAAAAGAGATCCACAGAAATATTTTAATTTTCGTGTGCGTGTGATGACCCACACTCGGGGCAGTACGAAGGGACGGACTAAGATCGCCTCGGCAGTATGCGGGTAAGGCTAAGGGCATTTCTCCTATCCCACATCGCTTAGGGAGGAGTCCTGAGGCTAGTTTATAAAGCTTGAGTCCCTCTAACTTATGTAACGCGTTTCACGTACGCTTCCGTTGCGCTGAAAACAAATCCGTGAGGGAGGACGGCAGTGGCCGGGCCTCCAAAGCGGACAATATTGGTTGGGATGAGGGTGGCTGGGGTGTATGTCGTCCCCATACCTTTCTTAGTACAAGTTCAAGAGGCAAAAAAAGCGGATAATATTTACACGGTGGGGCCCAGATCATTAGAGTGCGTGTTTGTCGTCCCAATACCTTTCTTAGTACAAGTTCAACAGAAAAAAAAAAGTTGAAATGATGGACGATTAGAAACACACTTCAAGTAAGAAGTTGTACACGGAAATTAATGAGGTTAATATAATGAAAAACTCACAGTATTCTATTATTTCATGCTAAAGAATACATTTTTTTTTTTTTAAATTTTAATAAGTTTCAACTTGTGTCAATAAGTGTCGAGAAACCATTGGTAAAAAATGATCGCTGATTATTTTTTGTTAGAGATAAGAAAAGTCAGTCATTTAACCAAACCAAATAAGAGTCGGTGACATAGAATAAGTCGGTTACTTAATCAAAGAAGAGTTAGTAACTCCTATAATTAAGATTGGTAATTTCTAGTTGGGATCCTAAGTAAGGTAAATATTTATGTGCGTACGAGTCTTATAAGTGAAGGGTGAGAAGGTCAGAAAGTATTTTTATCAACAAAATTTATTTATGACAAAGAAAGAAATAAAGAGAAAAAGATCTGCTGAAGTAGTCGGCACGTAAGACACAAGAGAAATAGTAGACCTCACTCTACACGTAACACAATGTTTCCATTCTATCTCAAGAGTAGTCATAGGGAGGGTTAGAGTAGGAAAAAATGCACTAAGAAACCCCAAATAAGCATTTGGTAAGTTAGTCACATGAAAGTTGGTAACCCAAAAAGAGTTAGTAAATTAAGAGAAAAGAAAAATCTAGGAGTTATTCAAATAACTATCGGTTTGTATATATATATATGAATGCAATAACATCTAAAGGAATGGAAAGAAAAAACAAATAAAAGTTGATAAAAAATTGAGAAATATTGTTAATTGCACATTGTTAAAAGGAATTCGCGATCTCATGAAAGTGTTGGTCAGTTACTAATAAGTTAGTCAGAAATCAGGTAATCGGAAAATTTTTTTTATCACATTTTTTTGCCACGTACAACTCTTTCAAAAGTTCATCAGCCTGAAAAACAAAAAAATCCTATCTTTTTTTGGAAAAAGGAACAATAGAGTCGTCCAAATAACTCTAGAAGAATAACCATGATATTTTCCTTATTTTTTGGAAAAAGAGAACAGGTCAACAACAATGCAGAAAAAGGGCGATTTGTAAATATGCTTTCATTCTTTCAGATAAGGTAGAAAACATCATGTATACTCGGAGAAAAATTGATTCTCTCCTTTTAGATGCCAAGTTTAACCTTTTTAGTCTATTCAGTTTCAATCTTACGATACAATTGCAGTCTATTGGAATTGGTGTTTCGGCTCCTGTATGCATATGGTCAGTCTTATTTGTCGTTTGAGGGAAATTGTTTCTCATTGTTTTCCTTCCCTTCTCACCATATCCATGCCTCCAAACAGAACGGCTACTCGACGAAAGTTCTCAAAACATCTTTAGGTTCAGAGAAAAGGACAAATATGCCAAAGACGAATGTACCTTTCTTTCCCTAATGCTGCTCAAACTTCGCTCGAGCTGATTCCCTATCTGTTGAATTTCGTCAATCGAGGAAGATCCAAGACATTGTCCAGATAGCTTCCTGATGAAAAAAAGAAAAGGAGTACCATAGTTTAGAGAATTACATATCAAGTATCCATTTCAATTTACAATATATAAGAGAGAAGTCTCAAAATTTGTGGACCGTAGAGAAACTTCAAGAAGCTCGATCTTCCTCTCCATATCCATGGTTTCTTGCTTCAGATGCTGCGCATATATGGAGATTGGATATTTATGAATCCAGTGAACGGAACAATACAAACTAAACAAATTTGAAATTAGTAATGGATATGGTGAACAGATTTGTAACACCACAGGATCCTACAAAACTAAGTCTCCTACTACAAGACCCTAATGTTATTGCAAAATTTGTAGCTGGACACAAACCATAGTCAATTCTATGGCTTACCACCTCAGTAATTCTTGAGATCAAAAGTAGGGTTCTTATCAAGAACACGGTTCCATATTATTACAATCTGCAAATACAAACATATAGGTCCACAACAACAATCAATTTTAAAACTTCCTCCAAGAAAACAATAAGATGTAATGCCCAAGGAGGGCTTGTTTTCGAGGTATCAAGTGGTGGATGATGAGTGGGATTTCAGAAGCTGAAAGCACTTTAGGGGACCAGTTAGTGTCCTGAGGACATGTACAAAGATCAAAATAGCAGTTTTAATGTTTGAAGTAACTTGAAACCTATTGGTCTCTCTCTCTATATATATATCAGCAGTTTCCCCTCTCTGCTTCCCAGCCATTGCCAAACCACATGAATAAGAGTGGTAAGGCTTGCAATAATATCAAGAGTCCGTTATCTTAACATAACAGCACTTTGATGGCACAGCTTTGATGGCTCTCTCAAATTATTCCCAATTGTACGAGACTAACATTTTGAGATTTGAGTTTTGCTGTAAAGTATAAAATTTGGATGAGTTTTTTTAGAATTGGGTCCACGAGACATAATGCATACTTAAAGAACAATTCTAGACATGGTAAGACTTGTCTTCTAAATTTGTTTACTTTATGACCAAAAGAAAAATTTGTTTACTAAGTGATGATGTAGATTCCTGATAGGTACTTAAATGAGTAAACTTAAATAACACTTATGCGATGCCACATCGCTTAGCAAACCAATGTAGAAGGTATCCCCAGCATTCCTCATGCTTAAGAACCATGAAGCATCTTTTATAAACCAAAGCACATGTATCACACACACACACACACACGTATATTTAACCTTGTAAAAGTTCAATTTTTATTTTTATTTTTTTATTCTTTGAAAGTGACACGTTTATTGCTATGACTCAGACAAAAGATGCATTTATGAATGTGCCTTCCAAGTTGCTGCCCCCATTAATGGTGATATACTCTTGATGCAGACAAAAAGATTTACTAAGTTGATATTTGAAATAGTGATCGTTTACCGAGCTTCAGTGACGATGGATGTAATGAAAATCGACAACTCAGATAAGAGTCGAATATGATTAGGATTGTTCTTCTACTTGAAATAGTGATCTTATCAATTAAGATTTGAGCACCATTAAGATCTAATTAAGTTCATTATTCCAATAATAGGACATAGTGTTCCTTGTATAGATGTTTCCTATTTCAATCATGTTTCTTTAGAAATCTCCCATATTAAGTAAGAGTAGAATTTCTAGAATAATTTAGAATTTTTTTTCTTTGAATTCGCGATGCAATAATACTCTTACGTGTAATACCTAAGAAACCCATTTGTGATGCTTAGGCAGTTTTATGTCTGTTGCCTTAAAAAATTACCCATTCTAAGTTGTCGTCCATTGAAAGTTCTCTTCAAGTTCTTATTAAGTTGAGCTCACCGCTTCGGCAAATGTCATCCTATAAATCAATTTTGTGTCATGGTAGAGACGATATGTCCTGAATAGTGAGCTTCAAAGAGAACTTGAAGAGAATAAACCGTTTAAAACGAGTAAATTTCTTTTGGCATCACATCTACACTTTCTAGGCATCTCACCTAGGGTTTTAAAAGTTTCACATTTCAGAGAACCATTCCATCACACAAGAAAGAGTTACAATCATCCTTATAAACCCTTCTAGGATTAATCATACTCCTAATTCAGATAGGAAGACTCCAAACAAGAAATAGAATTGAAATAGAATTCATCTGCACAAGAAACTTAATGTCCCATTTGTGACATAAGTGGAAAATTAAATAAAATCCCGATGGTGCTCAAATCCTAATTGAGAAGACTACCATAAAATTCAACTAAAAGAAGAATCCAAATCCTAGGTGTCACAAGCCAGTAACGACCATCCTCATCAAAGCTTTGTAAAAACATTGGCTCGTTTGATCTTGTTGCCTTCATTAGTGGCTACAGTTAATGATTTATCCTCAATATAATAGAACTGATCACAACAATCTCAAGCAGAAACTGATTCAGAAGGTTAAAATAACACATCGAGTGAGGTAATTTCTTTTCATCTCTTGCAATGAAATAACACTTATAGAGTGCTGCATCATTTAGTAAACTAGCTGAGAGAGTATCCCGAGCATTTCTCATGCTTAAGAACCAAGAAGCAGTTCTCATGTGCCAAAGAACACGCATCATGTATATGTATTCTAACATTGCAAAAGTTCAATTTCTAAATTGCAATGTGTTTTTCTATGAATGTGCCTTCCGTGTTAGTGTTCCCATCAATAGAGATATACTGTTGATGCAGACAAAAGGATTTACTAAGTTGATATTTGAACTTTAGCCAAAAGATGTATCCATGAACTCCTTACGAATGCACCTAATGTATTATCTTGGAAAGGTTAGAGCACTGACCAGAATACACTGTTCCATCTTAGCCTGGTACGTATCCACATCATTTGTATATCTACGATATTGATCAATTGTCTTTCGGATTCTGAAAAATTTGCAAAGACGGCATATGATCTCAGCCACTGGGAATGCTTTCTCCAAATTAATCAGGTATCATCAAAACCAAAGTAATCCAACATTAAACAAATTAATGATCATTTTTGTAAATCATGCATGACCTCCAGTGAATATGTATCACTATCACTCACAAACAGAACATGCATGAGGCATAAGCCTCTGCAAGAAGCTTTTAGCCTCTAAGCAACTTATTTGCAACGATATGGAGTACTCAGAAAAGTCTGGGATGCCCACCTTATACTTTGTAAATAATCATGCCAGCAATATTTTTCTTCAAATTTTAGCATGAAAACTTTCAAGTTTACATTATAAGAGTATATTACGTGCGCATGCGAAGTAAATTTAAATGCAAGCACAGAGTGAATTATTGCAATGTATCTTGCCCGAGCCCCATGTCTGCAATATTCCACATGCCACTCCATGTCAGTAAGAAGAACAGCATATGATGCTTATAAAATCATCAGTTGCATTGTGAAGCAGCACAAGGACTTATCACTTCTTGAAGAAATTAAAAGAGCAAGCAGTTGCACCTACATCTAACTTGTGACTTCAAGTACTTCTTTTCCCGGTAAATGAAGAACAGGGAGCACTTACACGGTGGAGCAACTAAAATGGCAAACATGTACAATTGCAGTCACATTTTGACATATATACTCTATGAGTAAGAAATCCAAGAGATCAGTGTGTTGTTTCATGTTAGCCTTAATCTATTATACTAGTGAATGTACTCGATCCCATAAAATCACCACTACACAAATCTAGTCAAACCCATAATGTTATCCACCTTTCAAAGCACTAAATAATTAAAAGTTCCTAAAGTTGAAGATGTCAGGACTTGTTTCACAGGCTTTTGTTTAGGATTAAAGTACCATTAGAAAATCAACTTGAAAGTCTTTTGCATGTTGTTTGATTCAGAAAAAGAGATTAACTATGCTTTAAGTTTTGATTCAATGAACCACGATTTGAAATGCTTCTTGATTATGGCAGTAGATAGATAACATGTTATTCGATTTCCCAACTAATATAAAGTGTTCCATATGAAATTTCTAGTTTTTGCCTTATGGTATGGTCAGAAACTTGAAACACGGATTTGTATAATTTGCAAGATAACCATTATCAGATAGGGCACATAAAATAGTCTCAATTCTTGTTAAGTGGTATAATTACAACAAACTGAATCAAACAAGGTATGGTTTGAAGGCTCTTTTCAATTTAAGTTTGGTTTTCTTCAACATTTTTCCAACCAATCAAATTTGTTTGGAAAAGGTCTACTTCGAAGAGATTAATACCTAACCACAAGTATGCTTACATCATGCCCCGATCATTGGTGAATGGAGATCAATCCCTGGAAGCAGCCTTAAAACGTTTAACACTTCAAAAAGTCACACTAAATGGCACATTCATTTCATCGATGTGGAATTAGGGTGAACGCCGAATTGTTACTTGTCAAAACCAGTAGGACCAAACAATATCAGTCCCTAGTCTCACTAACATCAAATAATGTTTTCATTACCCAAGACAAAGTACCAATTATCCTAACTTGTGAAGTAGCTGGAGGAGATCAGTACTTGCAAGATATTCAACAATTAGTTTTCTCAGAAGGACTATAAGACAGAGAGTCCAACTCCAATGCAACAGCGTACACAATGAATGCTTCATCAAATCCCCAGTATCTAGCCATTTAACTAGGGTACATCTCAGTACATTGACTATACAATTATAAAAAAAAAAAGCAAGAACATTAGATTTTATCTCAGCTACTTTTGTTTAGGAAATCTTAAAAGAAGTTATATTGTTTTTTAAAATTGTCTGAAAATGAGAACTAGATTGGTCATCATAATGGGTTCAGTCCATGATCGAAGGGGAAAAGCACTAAACGTTTGACCAAAACCAAAAACGACAGAAAAGAAAAGGAGAATAATAAAAGACTCATACCATGATGCTGTCCCTTATTTACACTTTACCGACACACAGCATATATATGTGCATATGCCCTCATTTTGGATATAAGAATGTTAACATGGCTCAATCATGTTCCCCATCTAAAAGCAACTCGAAAAATTATAAAATCAGTATGTGAACATACTCGGAATTGCTCGGGAACTCGTAAAGCCTTCCTTTCTGTGAAAAGATGATCACGGCAACTTCAGCATCACAGAGGACCGAGAGCTCATAAGCTTTCTTCAGTAGCCCAGTCCGGCGCTTTGAGAAGGTGACTTGCCGGCTTGTCGCATTCTCAATTCGCCTCATCTGAATTTTGCCTCTTGCCATGATTAAATTTCCCTAGATATATGATGGTTATCAACCCTAGAATGACAAGTACTCAAACTTAGCGTTGAACATAACAAATATACCTCAACGATCAAACACAACGACTCACCGGAGACTTTGTGCAGCTTCAACCAGCTGAAGATTTATCTTTTTATCCACCTTCTATTGTCTAGACCTTAGACTGAAGTTCTTGAGAAGCTAAAAACACTGCAAGACAAATCACACTTTTTTTTTTCCAAACAGACATGAACTATATCATCATTTGAACACAATAAAAAACCACGGGATAAAGGTTTCACAATCAATGGTCGGAGAATTATAGATTTGCCCACCGTATTAAAGGGGAAGCATCTCTACTCACTCTAAGAAAAATGAACCACAATAAATTCAGAAACCCTAAAGAGGGATGAGAGGGCGGAGACAGAAATAGAAAAAGTGGAATATGAACGCAAGGGATATTTGGCAGTTGATGGATCCCTCTCTTTATTTTGTGGCCACAAACGTAAAAAGACAAGAAAAAGCCTCTTATTCCAAACTCAAGAATCGTCTACTTGGACCAAATACGGTGTGATGTACCCATAAAAAGGAAAGGAACAAGGAGCAAAGCAAAGCATTCAAGTTCAACCGAAACGGCATGGCTAATTTGGTAATGAAGATTCAAGAAGCAGATGGATTATCTTGTTTTGGTAAAATTAAGAAAAAGAGAGTAGAGAGAGAAGGGGGGGGTGAAGGAATTTTTGTTTTTTTCCGAAAAAAACGTATATTTTGCCAGAGGGTTTCAGCTTCAGCTGTTGTGGCCTGTGGGACACGCGAAAGAGAGAGCAGTAAGAAACGAAACGGGTGAAAAGAAAGGGAAAAAGGTGGTATGATAAATATAAGATTTGTCGACATCATCGTACCGTGACGTGCATAGCTAACTAATGGGACGTTGACGAGTGGGAAAAATTGCCTCTCACCTAAACTCGGTCGGAGACTCTGTCCTTTTCTTGGGCCAAATAGGAACAGCCTCGGGGCTCTTCTTCGATCGGTTCCTTTCTTAATGGGTTTTTGAGCACTCGGAGTAACTCGAAATTATGACCATGAGAAATTCACGGATATAAAAAATACAGATGTTTCGTTTAGCTTATCTTTTCTTTATGTTCATCTTATAATTCATCATTACTTAGGGGTATAAAAAATACCTGAACCGAATAAGAATTCGGAAAGTTTGATAGTTGGATTCAAGTATCAATTTTTTTGTTTTGTTTTGCACACGGGAGATCAAAAGCTACTGACTATGATGTACTAATCTCAGATCACTTGATTTTCTAATTAGCAAAATGAGAATACTATGTTTTGATAGAAGACTAGCACGGTAAACATATGATGGTATAGGTTAGAGGTTGGAGACTCTGAAAATCTCAAAGATAATAGAGGTTGAGATTGTAGATGAGGATGTAGTTCCATAAGTCAGTGATATTGAACAACCAGCAAAATAATAGCACTTTATAGTGGTGGATAGATAGAGAAGGCAAATTAGGCCACAAATACATTATGATTATGTGTGTGTGTGTGTGTGTGTGTGTGTGTGTATTACTTATGCATCAATTGTAAAGTGATAAGGTAGAATTATATGAGCCTTCATCTTACTCTGAGGCGGTAGCAAGTGCTAAATCATTACAATGACCAAAGGCTATGAGTGAATAAATGAAATCACTCCATTGAAACTAAATGTGAGAGCTTGTTAAAATATCCAAGAGCCATAACATCATTGAATAGAAGTGGGTCTACAAATAGAAGTAGGGCATTGAGGTATAATGTGAGACTTGTTATGAAGGGGTATACACAATGAGAAGGCATTGATTACAACGATGTATCTTCTTCTATTGTAAGACATACTTACATTTGAATATTTCTTGCTTTAATTGCTACACAAGATCTTGAGCTTGAACAATTGGATGTGAAAATAATAGTTTTTCACGATGAGTTAGAAGAGTAGATGTGCATTAGGCAGCCAAAAGGATCAATTATTCCGAGTAAGGAAGATCATATTTGTTTATTAAAGAAATCTTTGTATGGATTGCAACAGTCTCCCAAGCAGTGGTAAAATCGTTTTGATGTTTTTTTGGCTAGTCAAGACTATTAGAAAATCGATTGAACAATTGTGTTTAATTTAGGAGAGTGAAGGATGGATTTTTTATTTATCTATTATTATTTGTTGATGACGTGTTGATAGAAATTGAGATTATGTCTAAAATTGATGTGTTGAAAAGGCAATTGAGTGTTGAGTTTGAGGTGAAAAAGTTGGGTGCTACATAGAAAAGGAAAAATGCCAGAAACACTTATTGGATCAAGTGTAGGAAGAGCTTTTGTTTTAAATTGTGCTGTAAGTTTTACTTGCAATTGAGTTGTTTATTTGTAAATAGTATAGGTTTAAGTGTAATTTAAGTGTGGGAAACAATCGAGCATGTAAACTATTATTAACTCTATTGATTATCCAATATTAGTAGATTATTTGCCACGAGTTATTCTCGTTGATGAGTTACCAATACATAGACCAAACAACGTAAATTTCTAATGTTTTTTCTTAGTCCCGAGTTATTTCTATGGTGATTTTGCATTGATTTAATTTGCAAGATCCAATATTTTCCACGTTAATTTCACAAAAATTTTGATGGACAAGTCACCATATCACTTGTAAAATACAAAAGATGAGGATAACATAGCTAATGCAATGTGGGTTCATGAGGATACCAAAATGGCACTGGCCTTTAATTAAATTAATTATCAATAACACAAGCCTTTAATTAAATCGCATATTTTTACTAATATATAAAGCCAAAGCACACGCCTTATGCATATGATCAATATTCTCCATTTACCATGTTCCTACATCACAACAATTTTGACCCTCTCAACTATTCTATATATATTTTTTTCAATTATTAAGTACATTTTATGGTGCAAAATTAACATAGCTGGAAAGCATCTTCCTCCTGCAAACTCAATATAGAGGCATATTTTCCAAACAAAGATGCAATCCAACTTCCAAAGCTGCTAGTAGTAATTGAGTATCTTGGACAAAGGCAACCGTAACAATCTCAATGAACCTTATACAAAGCTAAATGGCTCTTAAGCTAGATTCAAAAATCTAAATATCGTACGAATCACACAAATATTTGTAATTGAGATGGTAGATATTTTCTCCTTTAGTAAACTAACAACCTTAAGTCGGGTTGACAAATAGAGTGTGTTTAGAAACTCTATCATATATTTACAATTATCTTTCCACTACTCACAATATCTACATGTAGTAGTTGATATTGAGAGAAGTATGTATGTGTTCGTCTAAATTAAGCAATGGTTAAGTATTGGAGAAGTAATGCTAAATCATGCATTGGCTGAGTATACACATCATTGATTAATTGAAGAATTCAACCCAAGGGTCATTATTCCAACATGTATATATTGTGGAAAGTCATCATTTGGTTTACTGGTAGTTTGGTTAAAATGATTGAAAAGGAACTACTCATTACAAATAACATTTTACATAAGCAGATAATCAAATTTTACTTTAAAATAAATTCAGAAGGAATTCTTGTCATTTTGATCAATGGGATTCATCCCAACAAAAAATTTACATTTAAAAGTACTCTCACTTGATATTGATTTGCTTCCTCACGTCACTTTCATGGGTTTATTTGATGCAGAAAATCCCTTTTTCTTATTTATGAGGACACTAAGGTACTTTTCTTAGCATGGGATTGACTCATCCAAGACAACATTCTTGTTTTAAGAAAAAAAACTTAATGTAATATGATGTTTTAGGGCGCGCATGACAAAATTTTTTCAAGTTTTCTATTTCTGGAATCTATTTCTGGAATAGAAATCTATTTCAGAAATAGAGAAATCAAATTGCGTTACCAAACGAATTTCTATTCCAAACCTATTCCGGAGAACAGAGAAACAAATAAATCGAGAAACATAAATTTTATCATGCACACCCTTATAACAATCACATCAGTATTGGATTGTAGCTTACAAACTGGCCATGGATATTGATTTAGACCAACCCAAATTCATTCTTGACAATTCATGAGGGAGCAGGGCACGTTGTCTTTCTAATCCAGTCTTGTCCATAGATTTTTTTAATCACGAGAAAGGAAAACAAAGGGAAAAACAGAAAGTTTATACATAAATTTTATTTCCTTTTTCCTATTTATTTGAATATCTTCTTATTAGTTCATCTCATGTGTCACTCGATATCCTTAAATGTCTGTTCCTCTAATCCCCTTCCAATTAGGGCATCACCTTTAGAACATGTCATCACTCATGGCTTAGATGTAAGCTAGCTTTTGTCGGATGAAAAAAG
Organism: Eucalyptus cloeziana; assembly: GCA_014182715.1. NCBI lineage: Eukaryota > Viridiplantae > Streptophyta > Magnoliopsida > Myrtales > Myrtaceae > Eucalyptus > Eucalyptus cloeziana. The sequence continues at coordinate 1,056,927 of CM024644.1, forward strand.
TTGGATCTCATTATTTGGGATGATTTGCAACTGAGTAGCCTCATATTGCAACATGACAATTTTAATTCCTGAACATTTCAGATGCCCATGACCCTCATGTCGGCATATGTCTACGCTGAGGAAAATTTATAGAGGTGAAGGATGAACATTTTTTGGCTTAGCCAACCTTTAAGAGGTGTCTGACCAAAAAATGAAATAAATTAAAAAACTCATAGAGGTGCCCCATGACGTTGCTGAAATGTATGCAAGTAGTTCGAAAATATGCTCAATAGAGACGTCTCTTTCTTGGAATCGACTGATGTGTAATTCGAATGTGAAAGCCCAAAGTGCAAGCAAGTTATTTCCTTTGTTTCTGAATCTTCCTCCTCTATGTTTGTCATTGCTCATTTTTAATCTGATCATTCTTTGCCTTCGCTATTCTTAATCATGGATGTTCAAAATGACTACCATGAATCTCATGTATATGTTGCCGTGATAATGTTAAGGAGAATCTATCTGAGTAAAGATGTCACCGAGTGATATTGCTGTAATTCTTATTTTATTCTATTTAACAGATATTATTAGACTTATGTTGGGTGATGGCGAATCAGTTTAACTCTCCGGCAATCCGATGAACAACCCAGTCTCAACATCTGTACTCCAGCTGCTCCGGCTCTGTATTGCTGCTGCTCTCGGATGAGCTGTTGACTGCCAAGGATTTGCATATTACTGAAATTGGAAGAAAGAAAAAAAAAAAAAAAAAAAAGGATACAAAACACTCTATTAAATAAATGAAATTATAAATGCAATTGAATGATGATGGGGACCTAGAAACCTTCAATGAATTAAAATGGGGAAAGCTGAAGCGCAACTTGAGATTTAATGGCATTGAACAAGCCTTCCACTGGATCCAAATTAGGCGATGCAAACATATATGTCTATGCACCCAGATCTATCAACAGTCACTAGGAAATTTCAATTTTTCCCAACATCTGACTCTAGAAGATGCTCTCCTATGTTGCTCGAAAAAAAAAACTCTAAAAGTAGTTAGCTACACCAGACATGATTACTAAAATTGGTTCCACCTATAGTCCACGTCCAAAGTACAGACTAGTATCTCATGATAGTAATATCCTCATGGGTCGTATTTATAGTTTGTTGGTTTTTGTTATCAAGTCAGCATTTTCTAAACAGATCGACTAATTGTTACAAAATCAAAGAAAGACATAGGAACTTTTAGTCCTTCTACAATCCCATGTCAGAAACATTGAATTGTACCTGCTGATAGTAACTTGGGTAGTAGTTTTCTCAACATCAATTACTCAGAAACATTTATTTGGCAATTACTAACTTTCCAATATTTTCGCTAGGAAAGTTGAATATTTCCCAACAACTAACTCTAGAACTGGTTCTCTTCCGTTCTCAAAAAGAAAAAAAGAACACAAAAGAAAAAAAAAACAAAAAAACCTCCAAAAGTGATTAGGTGCGCCAAATGTGATCACTAAGAACTTTGGATGCATCTATAGTCCCCCATTGGAAAACAAAAAAATAATCTTTGGGGAAACAAATTTCTCAAAATGGTGATACTCACGATGCAGGTCACTAATTTAGTGCTAGTAACCTTTTTCTTTTCAAGTTAGTAACTTTCCAAGCATATCATGTAATGGTCACGGGATCATGGAAAGACAGATTTGGGTCCATCTACAATTTTACAGTCCCATACACATAATTGTATCTCATGATCTTCCCTAAAATTTGTTTTCCCGACATGAATTAGTAACTCTGCATTATTAACTTCTATTATGGAGTCAGTCACTTTCTTAACGGATCAAGTGCGGGAAACTAGAAGGACACAGAGATTTGAATTAGTCTACAGTTCCATGTAAAAAAGAATAGTAGAATTGTATCTTGTGACAGTAAATTTATCAGTGTGGTGGTAATTTTTTCAACTTAGATTCGTAGCTTAGTGTTAGTAATAAGTTTCAAGCTGATTATACAGTCTCAAGATCATAGAATTCTTTGGTGATGTTCAACCTATGTGCTCATTCCAACTTATGCTATCAAAAACAAAACTTCTCATGGATAGAGAAAGGTTCAATATAAATACTGGTACATAACCATGAAATTAAGCATCTCTCATTATGGATTGTCTTTTTCATAAAAACTGATCATGTTGCAGTACTCTTTTTAACACCAGAACTAATTGAGAGTAAGACAAACTGATGACCAGCACATTTAACCAGTACAATAAACGGCACATCACACAATCTACTAATATTGGTTTGATGGACAAAAGCAACAAGCTTCTTCACTACACAAGCCTATCAGAACATCAGGGCAAAAAACACTATTAATCATTAAAGACCTCTCTCTGGTTATAGCAGATCATAAAACTGCACTGTTAGATCATACATGAAACTCACCGAGAAATTCTATGGCATGTTTCACAAGTTTTTGGAAAGTAGTTAATATATGCAAGGAAGAGTGATGATGCATGGCAAGTGATAGAGGAAGGCAATAAAAGCACAGATGGGAAAGAGGGTAACACCTTTGCAAGAAGCTTTGCCTTCTCTTCTTTCAGAGACCTCTCCTGAATTACAGCAAATAAAGTTGCTAGATTAATATAACCAGAAATTTAACAATGCCTGATGAGATCGGCCATGCATTCATCATATTTGTGCACTAACCTTTGCTTGTAACTACTGTATCTGATCGTTGAATAATTGAGCCTGTGAAAGAGATCCATAGAAATATTTTAACTTTCATGTGTGTGCATGTTTTCCCCATTTTTTTTTTGGTAAAAGGTAACAAAATACAGATTTTTTTTTTATATTATATTTTGTGTTAATGAGTGTCAATTTGTGTTAGTAAGTGTCAAGAACCCATTGGTAAAAAATGATTGATGACTATTTTTGTTAGAGATAAAAAATTAGCCATTTAAGCAAACCAAATAAACTTGTTAACTAATCAAATAAAAGTTGGTGATGGAATTAGTTGGTCACTTAATCAGAGAAAAGTTTTTTTTTTCTTTTTTGGTAAAAAGTAGGTAGTATATAGACTTTTGCACAAAAAGCTATATAGCTGTACAGCAGGAGGACCCCCGGCACTAGCTTACACTCAGAAAGACAGGAAGTCAAAACGAGTGGAAGAGGGCCAGGGGAGAGCAAAAGGGGAGGGAAGAGCTGTGAGAGAGATACAAAGCAAATAAAAACAGCAGCAAAGGAAGGCCAAAACAGCAGCCAAGAAAGGAGACGAGGGGGAAGAGCATACAACAATGTGGCCTGCACAAGGAAAAGACACATAGGAAAAGAACAGAAGGAGCACCAAGTTGGTTACACAAGTTGCACTACCAGGGAAGACCCGGGAGAGCTCCATCAGAAGCACCACCAAAAAGAAGAAGGGCGACCTCAAAAATCCCCAGGGAATTTCTATAATTAAGGTTGGTAATTTCTAGCTGGGTTCATAAGTAAGGCAAACATTTATGTTTGCACAAGTCAAACCAGTGAAGTGGGAAGAGGAGAGATTACTTTTATCAACAGAGTTTATCTTATGGCTACGAAAGCGATACAGAGAGAAAGATCAACTGAAGCGAACTCGTTGGCACATAAGACAGTAGAGAAAGAGTAGACCCCACTCTCCACCATAACAGAATGTTTCCACTTTATCCCAAGAGTAGTCAAAGGAAGGGTTAGAGTAGGAAAAAATGCACTAAGAAAGACCAAATAAGCGTTGGTAAGTTAGTCCCCAAAAAATAAGTCTATAATTTAATAAAGTTAGTCAAATAGAGTTAGTAACCCAAAAAGAGTTAGTAATTTAAGCGAAAAACAAGTCCATAAGTTATTCGAATAAATATCTGCAAATATATATAAGAGCTATTAAATTTAAAGGAATGGTAAGAAAAAATAAATAAAATTTATTAAAAGTAAGTGATATTGATAATTGCACATTGTTAAAAAGAGTTGGTGATTCCATAAAAGTGTAAGTAAGTCACGAATAAGTTACTTAGAAATCAGATAATTGTAAACTTTTTTTTATCATGGTTTTTTGTCCCTTACAACTCTTTCATAGGTTTATCATAAAGCTATTCAATTTATTTTGGAAAAACAAACAATAGAGTTGTCTAAATAACTTTAGGAAAAATAATGATAGAAGAATAATCATGATCTTTTACTTTTTTCTTGGAAAAAAAAGAACAGGTCAATAACTACGAAGAAAAATGGTGATTTGTCAATGTGCTTTCATCCTTTCATATAAGGTAGAAAACGCCATGTATACTTGGAGAAAAATTGATTCTCTCCTTTCATATGCCAAGTTTAACATTTTTAGTCTATTCAGTTCCAATCTTACCATACCATTGCATTCTCTATTGAAATTGGTGTTTTGGATCCTGTATGTATATGATCAGTCCTGTTAGTCATTCAAGGGAAATTGTTTCTCATTGTTTTCCTTCTCACCATATTCATGCCTCCAAACACAGTGGCTACTCGACAAAAGTGCTCAAGACATCTACTTCGCTCAGAGAAAAGGACAAATATGCCAAAGACGCATGTACCTTTCTTTCCCTAATGCTGCCCAAACTTCGCTCGAGCTGATCCCCCATCTGTTGGATTTCGTTGATCGAGCAAGATCCAAGACATTGTCCTGATAGCTTCCTAATGTAGAAAAGAAAAGGAGTACCATAGTTTAGGGAATTAGATATCATTAATCCATTTCAATCCACAATATAAAAGAGAGAAGTCTCAAAATTTGTGGACCGTAGAGAAACTTCAAGAAGCTCAATCTTCCTCTCCATATCAGTGGTTTCTTGCTTCAGACGCTGCACATATGGAGATTGTGAAATTTATGAATCCAGTGAATGGAACAATACAAACTGAACAAATTTGAAATTAGTAATGGATAAAACCAATCATAGTGAACAAATCTATAACACCACAGGATCCTGCAAAACTAAGACTGCTACTACAAGAACCCTAATGTTTTTGCAAAATTTGTAGCTGCCACAGTCAATTCTATGGCTTACCACCTCAGTAATTCTTGAGATCAAAAGCAGGGTTCTTATCAAGAACGCGGTTCGATACTATTACAATCTGCAAATATATACATATAGGTTCACACCAACAATCAATTTTAAGACTTACTTCAAGAAAACAATAAGATGCAATGCCCAAGGAGGGCATGTTTCTGAGGTATTAAGTGGTGGATGATTGAGTGGGATTTCAGAAGCTGAAAGCATTTTAGAGGACCAGTTAATGTCCTGAGGACATGTACAAAGATCGAAATAGCACTTTTAATGTTATCATTAACTTGAAACCTAGTTGTCTCTCTATACATATCAGCAGTTTCTCCTCTCTGCTACCCAGTCATTCCCAAACCACATGAATAAGAGTGTTAAGGCTTGCGATAATATTACAGGTCCTTTATCTAACCATAACAGCACTTTGATAGCACAGCTTTGGTGGCTCTCTCAAATTATTCCCACCTGTACCAGACTAAAATTTTGAGATACTTGACTTTTGCTGTAAAGTAAGAAATTTGGATGAGCTTTCTAGAATTTGGTTCACGAGAGGTAATGCATACTTAATAATAATTCTAGACATATTAAGACTTGTCTCCTAATCTTTTTTTACTTTATGACTCAAAAAAAAAAATCGTTTACTAATTGATGATGTAGATTCCCGATAGGTACTTAAACGAGTTTACTAACTTAAATAACATTGATGAAATGCCACATCGCTTAGCAAACCAATGTAGAAGGTAATCCCAGCATTCCTCATGCTTAAGAACCATGAAGCATCTCTCATGTACCAAAGCACGTGTCACATATATGTATTTATTTTTTCAAAGTGAAAGGTCTACTGCTATCACTCAGACAAGAGATGTATTTATGAATGTGCCTTCCAAGTTGCTGTCCCCATTAATGGTCATATTCTGTTGATGCAGACTAAAAGACTTGCAAGAGTTAAAATTTGAAATATTGGCGTTTTTACTAAACTCTGGTGACGATGGATGTAATGAAAATCAACAACTCAAATAAGAGTAAAAAATGATTAGGATTCTTCTTCTAGTTAAAATAGCGATCTTATCAATTAAGATTTGAGCACCGTTAGGATTTAATTAAGTTCATTATTCCAGTAGTGGGACATTGTATTTATTGTATAGATGTTTCCTATTTCAATCGTGCTTCTTATTGTGAAGTTTGCCATATAAAGTAAGAGTAGGATTTCTGGAATAATTTATGAATAAAAATCGAACTGCTCAACTTGCTTAACCTCTACATAATGTGCTTGAATAGTTAAAATATTACTAGTCCGACGTTATTGACTTCTATTGACTAACAAACATGGCAACTTGTTTAATTAAACTCAGAATCTTACTGAACTCCTTACGAATGCACCTAATGTATTATCATGGAAAGGTTAGAGAACTGACCACAATATATTGTTCCATATTAGCCTGGTACGTAGCCGCGTCATTTGTAGATCTGCGATATCGATCAATTGTCTTTCGGATTCTGAAAATTTTGCAAAGATAAGATATGAGCTTAGCCACTGGGAATACATCCTCCAAATTAATCAGGTATCATCAAAACTCAAGCAATCAAACATTAAACAAATTAATGATCTTTTTGGTGAATCATGCATGACTTCCAGTGAATATGTATAACCATCACTCACAAACAGAATATGCAAGGAGCATAAGCCTCTGCAAGAAGCTTTTACCCTCTCAGCCAACTTGTTTGCAACGATATGAAGTACTTCGAAAAGTCCTGGATGCGCACCTTATATTTTGTAATTAATTGATGCCAAAGAGAGTGTAGAGAAGTAGGATGCAACACAAATTAAAATTTAAATGGATAGGTCGCTCACAACTCGTAAGAATTCATCTAAGAGATAAGAGCAAAATAAGAAATACTTCTTGTTCTCAAGCCAAAGGCTAAATAATTATGAATCAAAACAAGTCTATCTTCTCATTCATCATAGCATGCTTATATAGATGAGTTTGGAACAACCATTGAAGCATGAGTAATTATCAAGACTCATTGAAAAGACAAAAAGACTCATAGGAAAGACAAAACTAGTTTTACCAGAAAACAACCCTAATTTAAATAAGGACTCCGGAAAATGACATTTACTAGACCTTGAAAATATGAGAATCAAATGTAGTTGCTGTAAGTCTCCTAGTTTTACTAGTTCTAAATTAATGGAATGCTCCAGCATCAATAATCATGCCAGCAATATTTTTCTTTAAAATTTAGCGTAAATGTTCAAGCATTATAAAAGTATATTATGTGCGCACGCGAAGTATATTTAAATGTGAGCGTAGAGTGAACTAATGCAATGTCTTTTGCCCAAGCCCAAAGTCTTCAATATATTCCACATGCCACTCCATGTAAGTAAGAAGTAAGAACAGCACATGATGCTCGAAAAATCATTGTGAAGCAGTACCAGGACTCACTACTTAGGAGAGAAATTGTAAGAGCAAGCAGTTGCACCTACATTTAACTTGTGAATTCAAGTCCTTTTTTTCCCGGTAAATGAAAAAGAGGGAATACTTACATGGTGAGCAACTAAAATGGCAAGCATGTACAATTGCAGTCACTTTTGGACATAAATACTCTATTTATAAGAAATGCAAGAGATCTGTGTGTCGTGTCACATTAGCCTTAATCTATTATACTGTTGAATGCACTCGATCCCATAAAAGCACCACTACACAAATCTAGTCAAGCCCATAATCTTATTCACCTTTCAGAGCACCCTATAATTAAAAGAACCTGAAGTTGAAGATGTCAGGACTTGTTTCACAGGCTTTTGCTTAGGGTTAAAGTACCATTAAAAAATCAACTTGAAAATCTTTTGCAGGTTTTGTTTGATTCAGAAGAGAGATTAATTATGCTTTAAGTTTCGATTTAATGAACCATGATTTGAAATGCTTCTTGATTATGGCGGTAGATAGGTAACACATTATTTGATTTCCCAACTAATATAATGCATTTCATATGAAATTTCTAGTTTTTGCCTTGTGTTATGGTCATAAACTTGAAACATGGATCTGCATGATTTGTAAGAGCTATTATCACAAAGGATACATAAAATAGTCTTAATTCACGTCTAAGTGGTATAATTACAACGAACTGAATCAAACAAGGTATGGTTTGAAGGCTTCACCCTTTTCAGCTTAAGTTTGGTTTTCTTCAACAATTTTCCAAGCAATCAAGTTTGTTTGGAAAAGATCTACTTCGAATAGAATAATACCTAACTGCATATACGCTTAATCATCATGCCCCAAGAATTAGTTATGGAGATCAATCCCTAGAAGAAGCCTTAACACCTATAACACTTCAAAAAGGAACACTACACGGCGTGTTCATTTCATATCAATGTGGAATTGGGGGGAAGGCTGAACTGTTACTTGTCAAAACCAGAAGGACCAAACAATATCAGTCCCTAGTTTCACTAACATCAAATTATGTTTTCATTCCCCAAGACAAAGTACTAACTATCCTAACGTGTGAAGTAGCTGGGGGAGATCAGTACTTGCAAGATATTCAACAATTCGTTTCCTCAGAAGAACCATTAAGAAAGAGGGAGTCCAACTCCAATGCCACCGCGTACACAATGAATGCCTTTGATCAGCTAATCCCCCACTCCTAGCCATTTGATTAGGTACACCCCAGTGCATTGACTATTCAAAAAAATGCGAAAGAGAAGATTCTATAGTTTCATACTTCCTTTCTTCAGCTAATTTCAACTAGGATATTTGAATAAAAGTCACTGTTTTTAAAAATTGTCCGAAAATGAGAACTAGATTGGTCATCATGGTGGGTTAGTCCATGATCGAAGGGGAATAGCACTGAACACTTGACCAAAACCAAAAATGGTAGGAAAAAAAAGCAGAATAAGAAAAAAAAAACCCATGCCATGATTCTGTCTCTTATTTGCACTTCACAAACACACAGCGTATATATGTGCATGTGCCCTCATTTTGGACATAAGAATGTCAACATGGCTCAATCACGTTGCCCATCTAAAATCAACTTGAGAAATTATAAAATCGGTACGTGAATGTACTTGGAAGTGCTTGAGAACTCATAAAGCCTTCCTTTCTGTGAAAAGATGATCACAGCGACTTCGGCATCGCAGAGGACAGAGAGCTCATAAGCTTTCTTCAGTAGCCCAGTCCGGCGCTTTGAAAAGGTGACTTGCCGGCTCGTCACGTTCTCAATTCGCCTCATCTGAACTTTGCCTCTCGCCATTATTAAATTCTTCCTACATACATGGTGGTTATCTGATGATTTATCTTTTTATCCACCTCCTATTGTCTAAACTTTAGACTGAAGTTCTTCAGAAGCTAAAAACACTGCAAGACAAATCACACTTTTTTTTCCAAACAGACATGAACTATATCATCATTCGAACACAAGCAAAAACCACAGGATAAAGATTTCACAATCAAAGGTCGAAGAATTATAGATTTGCCCAGGGCATTAAAGGGGTCTACTCTACGTCAGAAAAATGAACCACAATAAATTCAGAAACCCTAAAGAGGGATGAGAGCGCAGAGGCAAAAACAAAAAACCTGGAAGGAAAGCAAAGGATATTTGGCAGCTGACGGATCTCTCTTTATTTTGTGGCCACAAACATAAAAAGAAAAAAGAAATCTTTACTATTCGAAATTCAACGATCTTCTACTTATGTGAGCTACCCATGAAAAGGAAATGCAAACAAAAAAGGAAAGAAATAAGGAGGAAAGCAAAGCATTCAGGTTCAACCGAAACGGCATGGTCAATTTGGTAATGAAGATTCAAAGAGGCAGAAGGATTATCTTTTTTTGATAAAATTAAGAAAAAGAAAGTAAAGATACAGAGAGAGAGAGAGAGAGAAGATATTTTGTCTTTTTTTTTCGAAAAAACGTATATTATGCCAGTGGGTTTCAGCTTCGGCTGTTGTGGCCTGCGTGACCTTCGAAAGAGAGAGCTGTAAGAAACAAAACAGGTGAAAAGAAAGAAAAAAAGGTCGTGCGATAACTATAAATTGTCGACATCATCAGACCATGCCGTGCGCTATTACCGAATGGGCCGTTGACAAGTGGGAAAACATTATCTCTCACTTAAACTTAGTGGGCCTCCACTCGACCAATGGAAAGAGACTCTGTCCTTTTCTTGGGCCAAGTAGGAGCAGCCTCAGGGCTCTTCTTCGATCGGTTCCTCTCTTGATGGGTTTACGAGCACTAGGGGTACTCCAAATTATGACCATGATAAATTCATGGACAAAATCAATACAGATCTATCCTTTAGCTTATCCTTTCTTTATGTTCTTCTTATAATTCCTCATTATTTAGAAGTGTAAAAAATACCCGAAACTTTTCGATTTGGGTAAAACTAAAGGAACATGGAAAGTTTGACGCTATAATTTGGGTTTCGGTTTTTTTTTTTTTTTTTTTTGAATCATGCATATAGGAGATCAAAGGCCACTGGTGCACTAATCCTAGATCATTTGATTTTTTTTATTAGCAGAGATGTGATCTTTGACCACCCAACCACCAAAAGGAAATGTGATCTTCGAGAAGGTTGCTATGTTTTGATAGAAGACAAGTAGAGCAAACATATCACGATGTCAATAGTGAGATAGAGCTTGAAAACTCCGAAAACCTTAAAGGTAACAAAAGTTGAGGCTGCAGACGAGATCACAATTCCTAAAATCAATTATATTAATAAGCTAGCAAAATCGTAGCACTCTATAGTCATGAGTAGATAAAGAAGACAAGTTGGGCCACAGATACATTGTGATTGTGCATATATTACTCATGCATTGATTGTAAAGAGATAAGATAGAAAAATATGAGCTTTCATCTTATTTTGAGGCGATAGTGCTGAATCGTTATAATGGCTAGAGGTTATGAGTGAATAGATGAAATCACTCCATTGGAACTAGATGTGGCAGCTTGTTGAAGTGCCCAAGAGCCAGAACATCATTGGAAACAAGTGGATCTACAAACGGAAAGAGGCCATCAAGGTATAAGATGAGATTTGTTGCAAAGGGGTGTACACTACAAGAGAGCATCACTGGTTACAACGAGGTGTTTCCTCCTATTGTAAGGAATCCTTATATTTGAATATTACTTGCCTTAATTAATACACAGATCTCGAGCTAGAATAGCTAGATGTCGAGATGATAGTTTTTCACAATGAGTTGAAGGAGTAGATTTACATGAGGCAGCCTGAAGGATTTGTTATTCCAGGTAAGGAAAACCATGTCTGTTTATTAAAGAAATCATTTAATGGGTGGAAACAATCTCTTAAGCAGCGTTAGAATCGTTTTAATGCTTTTATGACTAGTCAAGATTATTTGAAAGTCAGTTGGATAGCTTACTTTAGGATTATGGAGGATGAATCTTTGATTTATCTATTATTATTTGTTAATGACATATTGACAATAGTTAAGATTTTGTATGAAATTGGTGTGTTGAAAAGGTAATTGAATGTTGGGTATTAGATGAAAGATTTGGGTAATACATAAAAGAGAAAAATGTCAAAAAGGCTTATTGGATCAATTGTATGAAAAGCTTTTGTTCTGAATTGTGCTGTGAGTTTTACTTGCAATTGAGTTGCTTATTTATAAATACCATATGTTTTAGTGTACTTTAAGTGTGGGAAAAAATTGAGCATGTAAGCGATTATTAACTCTACAATTCTTCAATTGTTAGTAATTAATTTGCTACTAGCTCTTCTCGTTAAGGAGTTACCAACACATAGACCAAACCACGCAAATTCCTAATGTTTTTTCTTCTTGACTTATTTCTATGGTGATTTTGCATTGATTTAATTTGCAATTTCCAATGTTTTCCACATTAATTTTACAAAAATTTAGATGGACAAGTCACCATATCAATTATAACATACAAAATATGAGGACAACATAGCTAATGCAATGTGGATTCATGAGGACACCAAGATAGCACAGGCCTTTGATTAAATCACATATCGATAACACCGGCCTTTAATTAAATCGCATATCTTTACTAATATATTAAGCCAAAGCACACACCTTATGCATATGACCAACATGCCTCATTTATCATGTTTCAACATCACAACAATCCTTGTGACATCCCGAATTTCCAATTCTATTTTCAATAAATTGAGACGGGCATTTCATCTGCATATATATAGTTCTTTTCCCTGAATCGGCTACTCATGTGAAAACTAGTCTATAAAGTAAAGCCGTTAAGAGATTCTAATGCATCAGATTTGATAATTTGACTAGGAAGCGACATTTCGACTGAGCTAATCTGCAAGGGTCAGTATGGCACAATTAAAAATCGATTAGAGACCGGAGATAGGTCGACTTAATAGAGGCATGTGATCAAGTGTGGATGATTCCACCAGATCGCACAATTCTTGTCGGTCGGCACTGGACCGACTTTTCTGTCGATTGGGTACCCTATGTTCGTATTTGAAACCTTGAGGTTACCACAACAACCGAGAGTCGCAAATGTGTCAAAGATGTACATTGTGGCTTGAATTGATCAACCACAGGTCAAATGCATGAAAGTTTCTAAAAGCTACTCGGTAGATCAAGACGCACTAGTATCGTGCTAGAGTGAAATTAACCGTGAATTTGAGATCGAATTTAGAAATTGGAGTCATGGTGTCACAAATCATTTTAGGAACATTGACTCATCTTCGAAAGATTTTTCATGCAAACCGAGTTTTTCAGCAAATTAATTAAAGTATGGTTAATTTGGCTCAAGAAATTAGTAGGCCCGCCTTTGGTCGTGTTTTTGGGACTCAAGTTGATTCTATGGTCAAGTGATTATGTGGATTTAAGTGTGGTGACATTGGATTAATTTTATGGACTTCAATTTGGTTCAATTAGAAGAGAATTGAAGAATGTGATGTACAAAGTTAAAAATTGTTATGCCACGGCGGAAAATGAAATTGAATCTATTGAGAAGATTGTGGTGGAAGCTTTGAGATAGTGGATTGTGACATCATCAAGTGATGTCATGGTGGGGCTTGTGTGACTAGGATCTTGACAAGTGGAGGGTGGATTTTGGCCCTTGGAAAGGTGGGGCATCACTTCCACCAATCCCCATCATTTTCAACCTTGGTTTTATTTTTTTGAAATTGGAGGAGAGAGAGGGTGGGAAGTGCGACCAGCAGCCAAGCCTGATCGGACGCCCTCCTTCGCCGCTTGCTCAACATCGCCATGCATCGCCGGACACCATCGCGATTGCTGTCGTCCACGCGCGCCGCCGGTGCCGCTCCTCCTTCGCTCGTGCAACCGGCCAGCCCGTGTTGCTCCGCCACTACCCACACGACCAGGAACCTCCAAGACCATCGTTCGTCGTTGCTTGTGGACGCCAGCCACCGTCAGAGTCGCCATCGCCGTCCGGCACCGCCCTGAGCCGTAGCTGCTGCTCGCCGGTCTTCCTCCGTCCGAACGACCACCGAGCCGCCCCTGTCCGGCCAAGCACAGCAGCCGTGAACCAGCAAGGTCGTGGGACCTTCAAGGAGCATTTCCAAGCTCTTCCCGGCCTCCTTTAGCCTTGCCCCGAGGAGATTTGTCATCGGGCTCGCCATCCTCTTCACCGGAGACTCATCGGAAATCGATTCCGGTGAGTTTAGTTCACTAAATCTCGATTAAAGGGTTAATTATGCTTTAGGTGTGCTTAGCTTAAGTTAATTAAGCTTAGGTGGTTAGTTTAATTTATTTAAGTGTAGATTAGATTAAGGTGTTTAATTAACTTAAAGTGTGTTTAATTTAGGGCTAAGTAGGTTATTATTAATATAAGCCTTGATGTGACTTGAAGGAATTTATTTTTGATTAAATAAATATTTCGGAATTATTTAATAATTTAATAATATATTATTATTCGAAATTATTAAAATATTATTATTTAATTAATTTTCGGAATAAATTTAATTATTTATTAAATTCCGAAAATTATTTCGGGACCTTATTTTTTCAGAATTTTGCACTCATCGCTGTTGTATATTCAGATTTGGAATTTGATGAGTGGATATTGCAAATTGAGTGTTGATTATGAAAAATATGGATTTTATTCGGAAAATCCCAAGTGTCGGGTTTTGATACCAAAATTGGATTTTAAGGATTATATAAAATTGTGGGGTTTGAAAAAGTGAGATATTGATTTTCTGGTTCAAAATTAACATGCCCCCACACACGTGAATAATTTATGGGATATTTTTAATATGAAGAAAAGAGACCGAGATCACTATTTTAAATTGGAGCATTGAGTGAAATGCAAAGTGTCTTAGGCCGAGTATGGATTGGTCGTGTGATAATTGAATGGAAATTGTCATGAGCTGTTGAGCCGGACTTGCCCCTATATGGGAGGCCCCACATCAATGAGCTTGGGTCGTAATTGATTTTGGGCCTATATTCCTTCGAGAACATCGTTGACGTAGTGACGAAGCCCCGCTCCAAGGTGGGGAGGATGTCAGTAGATAGTCGAATTGCGAGTAGGCCATGCCCTTGTGTGGCAGTGAATAACAATTGAAACGCATGCTGAGTATTATTAATGTGTCAGATTATGGGACGGAATCGTATGGCATGGTATGGGACGTGTCATAACAGTTTGGTCTTATAATCCGGACTCCTGTGGTTATTTGAAATGAGATTGTTGACATTCCAATTGTTTAAGTTCTTATTACTATCCGTGATTGAGTGATTTGAAATGTGTTAACCTGCATGAAGGAACTGAGGTGAGGTAAGTCATCTGTGTGGTATGGTTAGGCCATCATTGAGTGTATTTTCTTTCTAATAAGGGTTTAGGGGGTTAAACTTGCTAAGACAATGTCTCACCCCGTTGTGGGCTTACATTTTCAGATCCCTAGTGGACGGAGCGGCCCATTCATTATGCTTGGCCTTGTGGAGTTACAGAGGTGAAGTTAAAGGATTGGAGATCATGTTCGACTTGTAAGTCATAGGACGGTCCATTTTTATGTGCCGGCATTTTGTAGACTTTTGGTTGTAGACCTCTGTTTGTATACTCTATTGGTTTTTTGTAAGTGATTGGTTGTTAAATTGCTTCCTACTTTTCTATCCCGTATTTCATTGTCAGGGGTTTTATAGTACGCTTCCGCATGTGCATTAATAATGAATTGAGTCGGTGACGCGTCTTGGGAACGTCGCATTTGCATGACCATGGCGGGTTGTTCACGTGCTCGGGATTTGGGGTGTGACAATCTTAACCCTCTCAACTATTCCATATTCCTTTTTTTTTTTAATGACTAAGTACATTTTATAATGCAAATATCAACACAGTTGGAGAGCATCTTCTCTCTACCAACTCAACACAAAGGCAAGTTTTCAAAACAAAGATGCAATCTAACTTCTACTACTGCTAATAGTAATTGAGTTTCTTGAACAAATGGCAACCATAACATTCTCAATGACCTTTATACAAAGCTAAAAGGCTCCTAAGTTAGATTTGAAAATCTAAATATCCTAGGAATCACACAAATATTAATCAGTTAAGATGGTGGATATTTTTTTCCTTTAGCAAACCAACAACATTAAGTTGAGTTGACAAATAGAGTGTGTTTAGAAACTATATCATATATTTGCAATTATCTCCACGCTACTTACAGTATTTACACGTAATGGCTAATACTAAGAGAAGTATGTATGCATTTGTCTAATTTAAGTAATGGTTAAGTATTGGAGAAATGCTAAATCATGCATTGGCATTATATACGCATCGTCAATTGATTAAACATTTTCACCTATGGGTCATTATTTTGACATGTACAAAAGGGTATTTTGAAAAGTCATTATTTGGTTTATTGGCAATTTGGTTAAAATCATCAAAATAGAACTACTGATTACAAATAGCATTTTGCATAAATAGATAATCCAATTTTACTTTTAAAAAAATTCAAAAGGGATTCTTGTCATTTTAGTCAATGGGATTCGTCCTAACAAATTTTACATTTAAAAGTACTCTCATTTAATATTGATTTGCTTCCCCACGTCATTTCACGGGTTTATTTGATGCACAAAATCCATTTGTCTTATTCACAAGGACATTCAGGTACTTTTCTTGGTTTGGGATTGACTCATCCAAGACAATGTTCTTGTTTTAAGAAAAGGAATTATTGTAGTATGACGTTTTATAAAAAAAATCACACTGATATTATATTATAGTTGACAAGCTAACCATGGATCTTGATGTAGATCAACCCAAATTAATTCCTGACAAGTGACCATGTGACATTCCAGATTTTCAATCTTGTTTTCTATTGAATAAATCGGGCATTTCATTGACGCGCCTATAGGACTGTTCTCAGAACTGATCATTCTCGAGATAACTAGACTATCTGGGTAGGCCATTAAGACTTTTTAAGGCAATAGACTTGAGAATTCAACCATGAATTGGCTTCTCGACCGTGTCTATCTTTAGAGGCCATTACGGCACAGTTAAAAATCGATTTGAGATCAGAGATAAACTGGTTCGACAGAGATGTGTGGCTAATTGTGGGTGACACCACTAAATTATAAAATTCTCAGCAGCCGACACTAGACTGTTTTTCTTATTGTTTTGGTATCCCGTGTCCGTATTTGAATTCTCGAGATTTTCACGACAACCGAGAGTCGCCAATGAGTCGAGTGAGTTAATTGTGGCTCGAAGAAAATCGACCACGGGTCATTTGCCCTAAAAATTTCTAAAAGTTACCCGGTAGACTAGGTCATTCTAAAAACGTGCCAAATGGAAATTAATTGCGAATCCAAGTACGATTTCAGAAATTGAAGTTTCTGTCATGTCATAATAAATTCTAGAAGTGTCGACTCAGTCTCAGAATATTTTTTTGAAACTCGAGACTTTTTGGGAAAAAGTCGTCACGGGGCCGTTTTTGTGTAGAAAAAAGCTAAGGATTATTTTTGGTCGCACCTTTGAGATGCAAGATAGATTCTTGGATGAGGAAAAATGCCAATTGAAGCATTGAGGTGTTAATTGATTTTATGAAGGCCAAATGAGGTGGAATTGAAGTAGACCAAGCATCCAATTGAAGCCAATTGGTGCCAAATTCGTAACTCCCCTTCCCCTAGCCAAATGGACCAATTCAATGTTACAAAGGAGGCATTGGTGGCCTATGGACAACCAAGGGATGATACTTGGCCTAGGATGAGAGTAGAAGATATTTTTGTGGAAAATATTAGCCATATGGACCCCATGTCCCCTCCTCATCTCTATCCTCTCCCTCTCCTTCCCTTGGCCGGCCAAACCAGCACCCCATTCTCTCTCTCCCAGCTATTTTTGAACCAGCAACCAGCAGAGGAAGCCAACAGCCGGATCCAACCACCGTCGCATGCCAAGCCGTTGCTGGAGACCGCCGTCCACCCCTGCTCACCTCCCTCACGCCGTCCAGCCTTCTACTCATGCGTCTAGGTGATCGTCCAGCCACCCGAGTCATCGATTTGGACCCGAAACCACCCCGTTGTCCATCCCCGAGCCTTGCCGCTCATCTTGGTCTTGTTTTCTTCTGTTTTCGTAGCAAAAACAGAAGGTGTAGAAGTGGGTTTCTAGCCGCCTTTAGAACCCGTTTTGAGGTATTTCCAGGCCCCGGATCTTAGGCCCGCTTTGGAGAAAAACGTCCTCCGTGACGTTCTCGACATTTCAATCCAAACGGATTGTTAAACGGGTGAGTTTAACTCACTAAACCCCACTTAGTTTGCTAATGATATTTAGGGGTTGATTAATGTTAATTAAGCATGATTAGGAAGGAAGTTAGATTAGTTTAGAATAATTAAATTAGTGACTTACTAAGGCATGTTAGGTGGTTAGACATAGTCATTAGCGAGTAAATAGGCTCGGGTAATTATTGAACGAACCTCGAAAATTTTCTGGATCCGTCTCAGCTTCCAATTAGGCATTACAGACATAAATTGGATTTATTGCTATTTAATAATTAATTTTTGTAATTAATTAATTAATTAATTATTTTTCGGAAATTAGACCGGGATGGTCGACGACTGGAATTTTATATTGATTATCGTGGTGTAGTCCGTTTATTTATTTGAGCTTTGATTTGCACCGAATTGATTCAATTGTGGATTTTTAGGATATGTTCCTAAATGAATTAATTTTTGGTATTTGATTAAGGAACGATCGGGTATCGGTTGTTAGTATCAAAAATAGATTGGTGAACCACGAAGAATAGTGGAAATTTTGGTATTGGAATTGATTATGTATTGTATTACGCCGGCTCGATGACTAAGTACGTCATCTTGGAGAAAGGCGTTATGTATATTGGATTAATGGTAGGATATATATCACCTTGGAGAATGCACGTGAGCTCGGTGATTGAGTATGGCATCTCGAAAGGGACACGTGGGCTCGGTGACTTGATGCATCACCTTGGAGAATGCATGTGGGCTATATGATGAAAGTATGACATTTTGGAAAAGACACGTAGGCTTGGTGACTTGATGCATCACCTTGGAGAATGCATATGGGCTCGATGACTAAATATCCCATCTTGAAAAATGTATGTGGGTTCGATGAATAGGTACGTCGTCTTGGAGAAGGCACGTGGGCTCGGAGACTCGATATGTCATCTTGGAGAATGCACGTGGGCTCGACGACTAGATATTTCATCATGGGGAATGTATGGTACTGATTGAAATGACCGGAGAATGGTCTGATTGACATGTAATCGACTAAGTCGATTGATCAATAGTTTGATCTGTGTTGAATAATTGGGTGCCTATTATGAATTGTGCTGATTTGCAGGTGGAATCTGAGGCTAAGGTGAGTCCTCCGATCTGTGTGTGTCTAGGTAGCCCATAGTGTATTGATTTACTAATCGGGTCTTAGTGGGATAGAATTTGCTGAGACGTAGTCTCATTCCGATGTGGGACAATATTTCAGGCCCATAGATGGCAGTACCTTCACCTCCTCGTCCTCCTATACACTTTGGCATCCCATAAGAAGTCATAGAGATAGCATACCAATTTCACATACACCCTCACCCAAAAGGACTAGAATATGTGCTATTTAAGTCCACTGTCTGGGTTGACATTGGTCAGGACACCCTGAAGCCCCATGAGTATCGATTGTGGTACCGTCATTACTTCGATAGGCGAAGGGAGGGTCCCATACCTAAGGGTGATGTACCTATGTACGTTTTGGAAGAGGCGTTCGGAGAAGGGACAGCCGATCATAAGGATGGGTCGGTAATAAATGCTAAGGACCCTAAGGAAGAGGATGATGCTCGTACTCCTGTGTACTCAATTGATGACGACAATTGAAATAGAGAAGAAGGAAAGATCATAGAGTAGGAGGAGTGGCAGGAGGATGAACCTATGGAGGAGGAGCCTGAGGATGAACCTGCAAATGAGCCTGACGAGGTGGAACCAGAAGAGGAGTCTGAAGAAGAAGACCTTAAGGAAGAGGAGTTGAAAGAGGATCTAGGAGACGATCTAGAATATGATCCCGACGAGGACTGAGACCTCTACCTTGTTTTGCAAACTCTGAGTCTTGGTCTAGTGTGTGATAAATCAGACTTATGAATAGTATTGTATTATATACTATGTAGTTTGCCTTATACAAAAGTGTGGTTGGATTTTTTAGTTATGAAAAATATGACCCTACTTTTCTATCCTATTATTTTATCGTTTGGGGATTCTATTATATGCTTCCGCATGCACATATTAAAATAATGATGCGTCCTGGGATGTCATTATTAATCAACCAGGTGAGGGATAGGCATGCGTTCGAGGATCGGGGCGTGACAGACCCGGTGGAGGGACCCGTTGTCTTTCGAATCCAAGCTTGTCCATAGATTTTTCCATCACGAAGAATGAAAACAAAGGGAAAAATAAAAAGCTCATACATAAATTTTGTCTCATTTTTCTTATTTATTTGTATATCTTCTTATTAATTGTTAAGCTGGATGCACCGTAAATTTTAGTCATCTCATGTGTCACAGGAGAATTATCAAAAAAGTCCTAGACCTATTGCAGTTGGATCAATTTAGTCATTATTTTTTTTTTTACTGGTTTAGTCTTAAATATTTTGTAATTATTTTAATTCAATCTATCTGACCAAATTTGGCTGACTAGCCCTAACATGAATACTAGCCGGATGGTTGGCCGGTGAATGCTAAAGCGATAATATTTTTCAAAATTTTTATTTTTTCAAGTTTTAAAATTTTTTCCGTTTTTTTATCCCATCTTCTTCCTTCCTCAAGTTGATCAGAGGCATGGGCCAACAAGGGCGAGCCTCGTCGGCCAATGGTGAGGCTCATCCGAGCCTCGCCTAACCATAGTGAGGCCTTGCTAGATCTGGAGACGCAATCTCACCCAATCATGGTGAGGGTGAGCTTCACCGCCCACTGGCAAGGGGCCATGGCAAGCCTAGCAATAGGGAGGCCGAGCCTCGCCAAATTTGGTGGGGCCCCAACGTTGGCCTTGCCAGCTAGGCTAAGCTATGGTTAGCAGGGATCAACCAAAGGAAGGAGGAAGAAGGGGAAAAAAAAGAAAAAATAAAAGAAAAAGGAAAAAAACAAGAATTATTTAAAAATTTTAAAAAATTATTTAGAAATTATCATGTCAGCATCCACAAGATAGCCAGTACCAGTTGACGTTAGTGCCGATTGACTCAATTTGGCCAGATAAATTAAATTGGCACAATTGCAAAAAATTCAGAATTGAATTTGTTGATAAATAAATTTAAAACTGAATTGGAACAATTACAATAGATTTAAGATATTTCTAGTAATTTTCCCCATGTGTCATTGATTATCCTTAAATGTCCATCCCTCCTATCCCCTTCCAATTTAAGGCATCGCCTTGGAAACATGTCATCACTCACGAGCCCAGATGGAAGCTAGCTTCTCAGATGAAAAAAGTTAAGACCTTGTTGTTTGGGATGAGTTACAAATCTACTGAGTAGCCTCATGTCGCAACATGACAATTTTGATTCTAGAATATTTGAGATGCCCATGACCCTTACGTATGCACTTACGTCTGCCCATGTCTACGCTAAGGGAAATTATAGAGGTGATGGATGAAATTTTTTTTGGCTTAGCCAACCTTTAAGGGGTGTCCGACCAAAAACAAAACCTTAAAGAGGTGTCCTCAGACCGAAATATAAAATAAATTAAAAACCTCAGAGGTATCCAATGATGTTGTTGAAATGCACGCAAGCAATTAAAAAATATGCTTAACAGAGACGTTTGTTTCTTGGAATCAACCAACATGTAATCCAAATGTGAAGCCCAAGGTGTAGGCAAGTTATTTCCTTCATTAGGCTGAATCTTCCTCGTATATGTCTCTGTCATTGTTCATTTCTAATCTGATCTTTCTTTGCCTTCGCTATTCTTACTTGTGGATCTTGGAAATGACTACCATGAATCCCATGCAAAAGTTGCCGTGGCAGTGCTAAGGGGAATCTAGCTGAGTAAAGATATCACCGAGTTATATTGCCATAATTCTTATTTTATTCTATTGAACAGGTACTATTAGGGTGATGGCGAACCAGTTTAACTCTCTGGCAATCCAATGAACAACCCGGTCTCACCATCTGTACTCCGGCTGCTCTGGCTATGTATCGCTGTTGCTCTTGGATGAGCTGTTGATTGCCCGGGATTTGCAAGACACTGAAATTGGAAGAAAGAAAAAAAGGACCCAAAATGCTTTTAAATTTAATAAAATAACAAATGCAATTGAATGGTGATGGAGAACTTGGAAACCTTCACTCAATTAAAATGGGAAAAAGCTTCAACACAATTTGAGATTTACAATCAGAAAACAAGCCTTTCACAAGATCTAATTAGGTGACAAAGCATCTGTCTATGCACTCAGATCTATTAATGGTCACCGGGAGATTTCAACTTTTCCCAACATCTGACTCTAGAAGAGGTTCTCTCCTCCGTGGTCGGAAGAATAAAAGGAAAAAAATAAAAAAAAACTCTAACAATGGCTAGCTACGCAAGACATGAGTACATACTCTCTCATGAAAGTAACATACTCTATGCTGTAATTTTTTCAACAGTGGTCATATTAAAAGGCTATTAGTTTTTGTTATCGAGTTAGTATTTTCTAAACAATCGACTAGTGGTTACAAAATCATAGAAAGACATAGGAACTTTCAATCCTTCAACAGTACCATGTTAGAAGCATAGAATTGTACATGATGATGGTAAGTGGGGCAGTACTTTTCTCGACATTAATTACTCAAAACATTGTGCTACTAATTTTTATTGCCATATTGGCAATTACTAACTTTGTGATATTTTCACCAGGAAAGTTGAATTTATCCCAACAACTCTAGAAGTGATTCTCTTCCGTTCTCGAAAAAGACAAGAATTTAAAAAAAAAAAAAAAAAAAGTGATTATGTACGCCAAATGTGCTCACTAAGAACTTTTGCTGCATCTATAGTCACAGTTGGAAAACCCAATATATTCATCCGTGAAATAAATATTCTCAAAATTGTGATATTCACAACGTAGGTCACTAACTTAGTGCTAGTAACCTTTTTCTTTTCAAGTCAGTAACTTTCCAAGCATATCAAGTAATGGTCATGGGAGCAGAAAAAGACACAGAGATTTGGGTCCGTCTACAGTCCTGCCGTCCTATTGTCCAATACGCAGTTGTGTCTCTTGATCACAATTCCCCTAAAATTTGTTTTCCCAGCATGAGTTCGTAACTCTGTACTAGTAACTTCCATTATGGAGTCAATCACTTTCTTAACAGATCAAGTGCGGGATCATAGAAGAACACAGATTTGGGTTTGTCTACAATTCCATGTAAAAAAGAAAAATATAATTGTATCTTGTGACAGTAAATTTATCAGTGTGGTGATAATTTTCTCAACTTGGATTAGTAGCTTAGAGGTAGTATTAAGTTTCAAGCAGATCATACGGTCTCAAGATCATAGAATTCTTCGGTGATGTTGAATTTATCTGCTCATCCTAACTTATGCTATCAAAAACAAAACTTCTCGCGGATAGAGAAAGGTTCAATATAAAAACTGGTACATAACCCTGAAATTAAGTATCTCTCGTTATGTATTGTCCTTTTCATAAAAACTGATAACGTTGCAGCACTCTTTAAATGTTTTAACACCAGGACTAATAGAAAGCAGGACAAATTGATGACCAGCAAATTTAACCAGTACAATAAACTGTACAGCACACAATCTACTAATATTGGTTTGATGGACAAAAGCAACAAGCTTCTTCACTACACAAGCCTATTAGAACATTAGGGCAAAAAACATTATTAATCATTAAAGACCTCTCTTTCTGGTCTTAGCAGATCATAAAACTGCATTGTTAGATCATACATGAAAATTATTGACAGATTCTATTGCAGGTTTCACAAGTTTTTGGATAGTGGTTAATATATGCACAGAAGAGTGATGATGCATGGCAAGTAATAGGAAGGAAATTAAAGCACCGATGGGAAAGAGGGCGACACCTTTGCAAGAAGCTTTGCATTCTCTTCTTTCAGAGACCTCTCCTGAGGTAAACCAAATAAAGTTGCTAGATTAATATAACCAGGAAATTAACAATGCCTGATGAGTTCGGATATGCAATCATCATATTTGTCCACTTACCTTTGCTTGTAACTGCCGTATCTGATCGTTGAATAATTGAGCCTGTAAAAGAGTTTTGTAAAAATATTTATATTTTAACTTTCGTGTGTGTGCATGTTGTCCCCATACCTTATTACAAGGTAAAGTAAAAAAAAAAAGAAGAGAAAATAAGTTGAAATGATGGACGATAGAAATGAAAGGACAATGCTTTGCAACTTGTCCAGAAACATAGTTCAAGTGAGAAGTAGTACATGGAAATCGGCAAGATTAATATAATAAAAAACTCACGGTATTTTGGAAGGGGGAGGTGAGGGGTTCAAATCCCCACCTTCTCAGGAGTGATGGGGTGGGGACGCGTAAGTTTCAAGAGTGGGTTTCGACTCCCACGCCCTGCAAGAGGCAGGGCAAAAATCTGAGAGTAAGTGTAAAATATGAATAAAGTAGGACTGACAAAAAAAAAAAAAAAAAAAAACTCACGGTATTCTATTATTTCGTGCCGAAGAGTGCGGGCTATTTTTTTTTTTCGTGTTAATAAGTATCAATTTGTGTCAATAAGTGTCAAGAAACCATTGATAAAAAATGATCGATGATTTTTTCTTTTTTTTTTGTCAAAGAAGAAAAGCCAGTTATTTAACCAAACCGAATAAACTTGTTAACTAATCAAAGAAGAGTTGGTAACATGGAATTAGTTGGTTACTTAATCAGAGAAAAGTTAGTGACTCCTATAATTAAGATTGGTAATTTCTAGTTGGGTTCATAAGTAAGGCAAAAATTTATGTGTGCACGAGTCTCATAAGTGAAGGGTGAAGACGAGTGAGAGTATTTTTTTCAACAGAATTTATTTTATAACTAAGAAAGTGATAAAGAGAAGAAAGATCTGCTGAAGTTGTTGGCAAGTAAAACATAAGAGAAAGAGTAGACGTCACTCTCCACCATAAGACAGTGTTTCCACTCTATCTCAAAAGTAGTCAAAGGAAGGGTGAGAGCAGGAAAAATTGCACTAAGAAAGACCATATGAGCGTTGGCAACTTATTAGTCCCAAAAGAATAAGTCTATAAGTCTATAAAGTTAGTCAAACAGAGTTAGTAACCCAAAAAGAGTTAGTGATTTAAGCAAAACATAGGTCTATAAGTTATACAAATAAATATCTGCAAATATATATAAGAGCTATTAAATTTAAAGGAATGGCAAGAAAAAATAAATAAAATTTAATAAAAAATAAGAGATATTGATAATTGCACATTGTTGAAAAGAGTTGGTGATTTCATAAAAGTGTAAGTAAGTTACATATAAGTCACCTAGAAATCAGGTAATTGAAAACTTTTATTTTTTATTATGGTTTTTTGTCACTTACAACTCTTTCATAGGTTTATCAAAAACTATCCAATTTATTTTGGAAAGACGAACAATAGAGTCGTCCAAATAACTCTAAGAAAAATAATGATAGAAGAATAATCATGATTTTTTCCTTGTTTATTGGCAAACAAAGAACAGGTCAATAACTCTGAAGAAAAAGGGTGATTTCTAAATGTGCTTTCATTCTTTCATATAAGGTAGAAAATGCCATGTATGCTCGGAGAAAATTAATTCTCTCCTTTCAGATGCCAAGTTTACCGTTTTTAGTCTATTTAGTTCAATCTTACAATGCGATTAGAGTCTCTATTGAAATTGGTGTTTTGGCTCCTTTATGCATATGGTCAGTCTTGTTAGTCATTTGAGAGAAATTGTTTCTCATTGTTTTCTTTCCCTTCTCACCATATCCATGCCTCCCAACACAACGGCTACTCGATGAAAGTTCTCAAGACATCTACTTCGCTCAGAGAAAAGGACAAATATGCCAAAGACGCATGTACCTTTCTTTCCCTAATGCTGCTCAAACTTCGCTCGAGCTGATCCCCTATCTCTTGGATCTCGTCCATCGAGCAAGATCCAAGACATTGTCCTGATAGCTTCCTAATGTAAAAAAGAAAAGGAGTACCATAGTTTAGGGGGGAATTAGATATCAAGAATCCATTTCAACCCACAATATATAAGAGAGAAGTCTCAAAATTTGTGGACCTTAGAGAAACTTCAAGAAGCTCAATCTTCTTCTCCATATCAGTGGTTTCTTGCTTCAGACGCTGCACATATATGGAGATTGTGATATTTATGAATCCAGTGAACGGAACAATACAAACTGAACAAATTTGAACTTAGTAATGGATAAAACCGATCATAGTGAACAAATCTGTAACACTACAAGATCCTGCAAAACTAAGACTGCTACTATAAGAACCCTAATGTTCTCGCAAAATTTGTAGCTGCCATAGTCAATTCTATGGCATACCACCTCACTAATTCTTGAGACCAAAAGCAGGGTTCTTATCAAGAACGTGGTTCGGTATTATTACAATCTGCAAATACATACATATATGTTCACAGCAACAATCAATTTTAAGGCTTCCTTCAAGAAAACAATAAGATGTAAATGCCAAAGGAGGGCATGTTTCTGAGGCATAAAGTGGTAGATGATGAGTGGGATTTTAGAAGTTGAAAGCATACTAGAGGACCAGTCAATGTCCTAAGGACATGTACAAAGACCAAAATAGCAGTTTTAATGTTAAAATTAACTTGAAACCTACATATCAGAAGTTTCTCCTCTCTGCTTCCCAGTCATTGCCAAACGACATGAATAAGAGTGGTAAGGCTTGCAATAATATTACACGTCCTTTATCTAACCATAACAGCACTTGATAGAACAGCTTTGATGGCTCTCTCAAATTATTCCTACCTGTATTAGACTTTTGCTGTAAAGTATGAAATTTGGATGAGTTTTCTAGAATTCGGTTCACGAGAGGTAATGCATCCTTAAAGAATAACTCTAGACATATTAAGACTTGTCTCCTAAATTTTTTTACTTTATGACCCAAAAAAAATAAAAAATAAATCCTGATAGGTCTTGAATGAGTTTACTAACTTAAATAACATTTATGCAATGCCACATCGCTTAGCAAACCAATGTAGATGGTATTCCCACCATTCGGATGCTTAAGAACCATGAAGCATCTCTATTGTGCCAAAGCACATGTATCACATATATGTATTTAACCTTGTAAACGTTCAATTTTTCATTTTCTATATTTTATTTTTATTTTTTCAAAGTGAAACGTTTACTGCTATCAACCAGACAAGAGATGTATTTATGAATGTGCCCTCCAAGTTGCTGCCCCCATTGATGGTCATATTCTGTTAATGCAGACAAAAAGACTTACGAAGTTAAAATTTGAAATATTGACGTTTTCACTAGGCTTCGGTGACGATGGATGTAATGAAAATCAACAACTCAAATAAGAGTTGAAAATGATTAGGATTCTTCTTCTAGTTGAAATAGCAATCTTATCAATTAAGATTTGAGCACGGTTAGGATTTAATTAAGTTCATTATTCCAGTAGTGGGACGTTGTATTTCTCGTATACATGTTTCCTATTCCAATCGGGTTTCTTATTGAGAAGTTTCCCATATTAAGTAAGACTAGGATTTCTAGAATAATTTAGCAATTTTTTTTTTAATTCGTGATGCGATAATACCCTTACATGTGATGCCTAAGAAACCCCATTTGTGATACTCAGGCAGTTTTATGTCTGACACCTAAAATAATTAACTATTTTGAGTTCTCGTCCATTGAAAACTCTCTTCAAGTTCTTATTAAATTGAACTCCCTGCTCAGGGAGACATTATCCATTATATCAATTTTTTTATAATGGTAGAGATGATATGTCCTGAATGGTGAGCTTCAAAGAAAACTTGAAGAGAACAAACGATTCAAAACGAGTAAGTTTCTTCTGGCATCAAATCTATACTTTCTAAGCATCTCACCTAGGGTTTCAAAAGTTTCCCACTTCAGAGAACCATTCCATCACACAAGAAAGAATTACAACCATCCTTATAAACCCTTCTAGGATTAATCATACTCCTGCTAGGAAGGCTCCAAGCAAGAAAGAGAATTGAAATAGAATTCATCTACAAAAGAATTTAATATCCCGTTTGTGACATAAGTAGAAAATTTAATAAAATCCTGATGGTACTCAAATCATAATTGAGAAGACTACCACAAAATTCAACTAAAAGAAGAATCTGAATCCTCCATGTCACAAGCCAGTAACGACCATCCTTATCAAATCTTTCTAATAACATCGGCCTGTTTGATATTTTTGCCTTCATTAGTGGCTATAGTTCATGACTTATCCTCAATATAATAGACATCATCACAACAAACTCAAGTAGAAACTGATTCCAAAGGTTAAAATAACACACTGAGAATTCAAGTCATTTCTTTTCATCTCTTGCAATGAAATAACACTTATAGAGTGCCATGTCACTTGGTAAACCAGCTCAAAAAGTAATACTAGCATTCCTCATGCTTAAGAACCATGAAGCAGCTCTCATGTGCCAAAGCACAGGTATCGTGTTTATGTATTTTCCAAAGTGTGACGTGTTTTGCTATAACTCCGCCAAAAGATGTATCCATGAATGTGCCTTCCACATTAGTGTTCCCATCAATAGAGATATAATCTTGATGCAGACAAAAGGATTTACTAAGTTGATATTTGAATAGTGATGTTTTTACCAGGCTTTGGTGAGTATGGACGTTGTGAAATTCTACAACTCAATGACCCAAAAGTCATTGATCTGCAGGAAATAGGAAGGTTCATGATCCAAACTTTTCTGTATCTATTTAGATATTTCATAGAACAAAGGCTGTAAAGTAGTCCCTTGCGAGCTGCGAATTGTGAATTAGAGATACAATTATTTTTAACAAGAAGAATTAGCAAAAGGATGCATAACCATTCGTCATCTTAGTTCTATCGAGCCTGGTATATTTAGATTTAGCATTTGACTAGTAATTCAATATGTGAAGCCAGGAGCTGTCGCTCTCATTAATTACTCATTTCTTCATTCTATGGTTTCACTTGAAATGATCAAAAAGAAATTCAACAATTGACTTGGCATAAAGTAAGGATAATTAACATCGCATAAAGTAAGTTTATCCACAACTTATCTTGGATATATACACCCTCTCATTAATAGAAAACTTACCACATTAAAGATGTATTCGGAAGTTGAATGTCACTTGACTCTATCCCTCTTTGCACAAGGATATCATCATCATTAGTATGATCCCTACTTTGTGGTTCTAGTGATCCATTTAAATCGTGTATGCAGGTAGATTGTGGCGTGATCCTTTGCATATGAGGCGACTATTTATGTATACACAAGTATATATTTTAAGATTGTTGGGGAAATAGGATTTCTTGCCATTTGTTTTCGTATATAGACTTCTTTGTAAGTCCCATCCTGGAAAAAGTTATGTAATGTGATGTTATATGTTAATCCCCACACACACGAAAGCACCCAAAAAAACAAAAAAGATGAAGTTGCTTTCTTACATATAGCAAAATGAATAAAAATCGAACTGCTCAACTTGCTTAACCTCTACATAATGTGCTTGAATAGTTAAAATATTACTACTCCGAAGTTATTGACTTCTGTTGACTAACAAACATGGCAACTTGTTTAATGAAACTGAGAATCTCACTGTACTCCTTACGAATGCACCTAATGTATTATCATGGAAAGGTTAGAGAACTGACCAGAATATTTTGTTTTATATTAGCCTGGTACCTAGCCGCATCATTTGTAGATCTACGATATCGATCAATTGTCTTTCGGATTCTGAAAAATTTGCAAAGATAACATATGAGCTCAGCCACTGGGAATACATTCTCCAAATTAATCAGGTATCATCAAAACTAAAGTAATCAAACATTAAACAAATTAATGATCATTTTTGTGAATCATGCATGACTTCCAGTGAATATGTATCACCATCACTCACTAAACAGAATATGCAAGGAGCATAAGCCTCTGCAAGAACCTTTTAGCCTCTCAGCAACTTATTTGCAACGATCTGAAGTACTTGGAAAAGCCTTGGATGCCCACCTTATACTTTGTAAATAATTGATGCCAAAGAGAGTGTAGAAAAGTAAAAAGTAACACAAATGAGAACTTAAATGAATAGATCGCTTGCCACTCGTAGGAATTCATCTAAGAGATAAGAGCAAAACAAAAAATCCTTATTGTTCTCAAGCCAAAGGCTAAATAATATATGAATCAAAACAAGTCTACCTCCTCATTCATCAGGGCATGCTTATATAGATGAGTTTGGAACAACCCTTCAAGCATGAGTAATTACCAAGACTCATTGAAAAGACAAAAAGACTAATAGGAAAGACAGAACTAGTCTTTCTAGAAAATAACTATAATTAAATAAGGACGCTGGAAACTTAGATGACATTTACTAAACCTTGAAAATATGAGAATCAAATGTAGTTGGCTGTAAGTCTCCTAATTTTACTAGTTCTGAATTAATGGAACGCTCCAGCATCAATAATCACGCCACCAATATTTTTCTTCAAATTTTAGCGTAAATTTTCAATTTTACATCATAAAAGTATATTATGTGCGCACACGAAGTATATTTAATGTGAGCACAGAGTGAACTAATGCAATGTTTTTTGCCCAAGCCCAAAGTCTTCAATATATTCTACATGCTACTCCATGTCATTAAAAAGTAAGAACAGCATATGATGCTCGTAAAATCATTGCGAAGCAGTACAAGGACTCACTACTTCAGGGAGAAATTGTAAGAGCAAGCAGTTGCACCTCCATTTAACTTGTGACTTCAAGTACTTTTTTTCTCCGTAAATGAAGAATAAGGAGTACTTACATGGTGGAGCAACTATTGCAAACATGTACAATTTCAGTCACTTTTGGACAGAAATACTCTATTAATAAGAAATCGAAGGGATCAGTGTGTCGCGTCATGGTAGCCTTAATCTATTATACTGATGAATGCACTTGATCCCATAAAATCACCACTACACAAATCTAGTCAAGCCCAACATCTTATTCACCTTTCAAAGCACCATATAATTAAAAGAACCTGAAGTTGAAGATGTCAGCACTTGTTTCACATGCTTTTGCTTAGGGTTAAAGTACCATTAAAAATCAACTTGAAAATCTTTTGCAGGCTTTGTTTGATTCAGAAAAGAGATTAATTATGCTTTCAGTTTCGATTCAATGAACTGCAATTTGTAATGCTTCTTGATTATGGCAGTAGATAGGTAATTCATTATTCGATTTCCTGACTAATATAATGCATTTCATATGAAATTTCTAGTTTTTGCCTTGTGTCATGGTCATAAACTTGAAACATGACTATGTATGATTTGTAAGATAACTATTATCACATAGGATAGATAAAATAGTCTTAATTCACATCTAAGTGGTATAATTATGACGAACTAAATCAAACAAGGTATGGTTTGAAGGCTTCACTTTTTTCAACTTAAGTTTGCTTTCCTTCAACAATTTTCCAAGCAATCAAAAATGTTTGGAAAAGATCTACTTCGAATAGAATAATACCTAATTGCAAATATGCTTAATCATCATGCCCCGCGAATTAGTTATGGAGATCAATCAATAGAAGCAGCCTTAAAACCTATAACGCTTCAAAAAGGAACACTACACGGCGTGTTCATTTCATATCAATGTGGAATTGGGGGGAAGGCTGAACTGTTACTTGTCAAAACCAGAAGGACCAAACAATATCAGTCCCTAGTTTCACTAACATCAAATTATGTTTTCATTCCCCAAGACAAAGTACTAAATATCCTAACATGTGAAGTAGCTGGAGGAGATCGGTACTTGCAAGATATTCAACAATTAGTTTCCTCAGAAGAACCATTAAGAAAGCGGGAGTCCAACTCCAACGCCACGGCGTACACAATGAATGCCTTTGATCAGCTATCTAGCCATTTGATTAAGCACACCCCAGTGCATTGACTATTCAAAAAAATGCGTAAGAGAAGATTTTATAGTTTCATACTTCCTTTCCTCAGCTAATTTCAACTCGGATAATTGAATAAAATTCGTTGTTTTTAAAAATTGTCCAAAAATGAGAACTAGATTGGTCATCATGATGGAAGGGGAATAGCACTGAACGCTTGATCAAAACCAAAGATGGTAGGAAAAAAAAGGAGAATAAGTGGGGAAAAAAACCATGCCATGATGCTGTCTCATATTTGCACTTCACAAACACACAGCGTATATATGTGCATATGCCCTCATTTTGGACATAAGAATGTTAACGTGGCTCGATCACGTTCCCCATCTAAAATCAACTCAGAGAAATTGTAAAATCAGTATGTGAACGTACTCGGAATTGCTTGAGAACTCGTAAAGCCTTCCTTTCTGCGAAAAGATGATCGCAGCAACTTCGGCGTCGCAGAGGACTGAGAGCTCATAAGCTTTCTTCAGTAGCCCAGTCCGGCGCTTTGAGAAGGTGACTTGCCGGCTCGTCACGTTCTCAATTCGCCTCATCTGAACTTTGCCTCTCGCCATGATTAGATTCTTCCTACATACATGATGGTTATCAACCCTAGAATGAGAAGTATAAACATAGCGATGAACAAAACAAATATACCTCAACGATCAAAAGTAACAACTCACCAGGGACTTTGGTAGCTTCAACCAACTGAAGATTTATCTGTATATCCTCCTCCTATAGTCTAGATTTTAGACTGAAGTTCTTGAGAAGCTAAAAACACTGCAAGACAAATCACACTTTCCTTTTTTTTTCAAACAGACATGAAGTATACCATCATTCGAACACAAGCAAAAACCACAGGATAAAGATTTCACAATCAAAGGTCGGAGGATTATAGATTTGCGCAGCGTATTAAAGGGGGAAGCTTCTCTACTCTACGTCAGAAAAAGGAACCACAATAAAGTCAGAAACCCTAAAGAGGGATGAGAGGGCGAAGACAAAAGCAAAAAAACTGGAATGAACGCAGAGGATATTTGGCAGTTGATGGATCTCTCTCTTTATTTTTTGGCCACAAACATAAAAAGAAAAAAAAATCTTATTATTCCAAATTCAACGATCTTCTACTCAGGGCAAATATGGTGTGGGCTACCCATAAAAAGGAAATACAAACAAAAAAGGAAAGAAATAAGGAGGAAAGCAGAGCACTCAAGTTCAACGCAAACGGCATGGTCAATTAGGCATTGAAGATTCAAAGAAGCAGAAGGATAATCTTGTTTTGACAAAATTAAGAAAAAGAGAGTAAAGATAGACACGGAGAGAGAGAGAGAGAGAGAGAGAGAGAGAGCAGTAAGAAACGAAACGGGTGAAAAGAAAGAGAAAAAGGTCGTACGCTAAACTATAAATTGTGGACATCATCATACCATGGCGTGCGCAGCTAACCTATGGGACGTTGACAAGTGGGAAAACATTACCTCACTTAGCCTCGGGGCTCTTCTTCAATCGATTCTTCTATTGTATTTCGAAAGCTAGAAAATATAAAGCAATTTAACTCAAATATTTTGAATAAGTGCAAAAATCGTTTGATAAATTATATTTTGAAAAGATTTTGAAAAAATACCATTTGATAGAAAACATATTTGAAAAACTTTTTGAGAGAGTAATATTAGTTTTTAAAAATTTTATTTGTTTGATATTTTAAAAATAGTATATGAAAACTTTTAAATATAAATTTTGATAATAATGCTAAAAAAATAAAATATATACGACTGGTTTAGTCTTTTTTTTTTTAAATTATATATATTTTATTTTTTAGCATTTATATATATTTGATTTTTAGCATTTAAAAATAATAATGATGATGAAAAAATCAGAAATTTAAAGAATGGGTGGGGGTAGTTTTGAAATAAAAAACGAGTTTCAGCATTTGGTCAAATGCTGAACAATCAATTAGTATTGGGCATTCGGTCCTTTCTTAATGTTAGTTTCCATTTGAAAAGCCTATTTCAAAATGGTTGTCAAAACGATCCAAGATTATTTCTTTGGAGGTTGAAAGCTTATTAAAAATATTGAACTAAACGCACCAAATGGGTTTATGAGCACAAGGAATACTCAAAATTATTATTATTATAAATTCATCGATAAAATAAATATAGATCCATCCTTTAGCTTATCTTTTCTTTATGTTGTTCTTATAATTCCTCATTATTTAGAGGCGTCAAAAATACTCGAAACTTTTCGGTTTGGGTAAAAGTAAAGAATTCGGGAAGTTTGACAATTCAGTTCAGGTTTCAATTTTTTTTTTTTGGTTATGCAGACAAGAGATCAAAGGCTTCCGACTATGGCGCACTAATCCCAAATCAACTTAATTTTCTCATTAGCAAAGATATGATCTTCAACCAACCCACCACCAAAAAGAAAATATGATTTTAAATAAGATTGCTATGTTTTGACAGAAGATTAGTAGATTAAACATATCATGGTGTTAATAGTGAGATAACAAAGGTTAAGACTACAAATAAGTCCGTAACTTCTAAAGTCAGTGATATTAAACAGCTAGCAAAATCGTAACACTCTCTAGTTGTGAGTAGACAAAGAAGGCAAATTAGGTCACCAATACATTGTGATTATACATATATTACTTTTGCATTGATTGTAGAGGGATAAGGTAGAAACAAATTAGCCTTTGTCTTACTGTGAGGCGATAGCTAGTGCCGATAGTTATAATATAAGTGCATAAATGGAATCACTTCATAGGAAGTAGACATGAGAGCTTGTTAGTGTCCAAGAGCCAGAACATCATTGGAAACAAGTGGGTTCACAAACGGAAGGAGGGCATCGAGGTATAATGTGAGACTTGTTGCGAAAGGATGTACATAAGGAGAGAACAACATTGGTTACAACGAGGTGTTTTCTCCTATTGTAAGACATTATTATATTTGAATATTACTTGCCTTAATTGCTACATAAGATCTCGAGTTGGGACAGCTGGAAGTGAAAATGGCAATTTTTTATGATGAGTTGAATGAGCGGATTTACATGAGGCAACCAAAAGGATTTGTTATTCCAAGTAAAGGAGACCATGTTTGTTTACTAAAGAAATCATTTTATAGATTGAAACAGTCTCCCAAATAGTAGTATAATTGTTTTGATGTTTTTATAGCTAGTCAAGACTATTAAAATTCAATTGGATAGCTTACTTTAGGAGATTGGAGGATAATTTTTTTATTTATGTATTATTATTTGTTGATAACATATTGATAACAGTTAAGATTTTGTATGAAATTGATGTGTCAAAGAGGTAGTTCAATACTAGAGTTCAATACTAGGTTTCAGATGCAAGAGTTGGGTACTAAATAGAAGAAAAGATGTCAAAAACGCTTATTGGATCAACTGTATGAAGAGCTTTTGTTTTATATTGTACTGTAAGTTTTACATGCAATTGAATTGTTTATTCATAAATACTGTGGGTTTAGGTGAAACAATCAAGCATGTAAGCAATTACTAACTCTATTATTCTTCAATTATTAGTAGATAATTTGCTACTAGCTTTTCTCATTGAGGAATAACCAACATATAGAACAAACTGCGGTAATTCCTAATGTTTTTTTCTTCATGACTTATTGCTATGGTGATTTTGCATTAAATTAATTTGCAAGATCCAATATTTTCCACATTAATTTTACAAAATTTATATGGACAAGTCACCATATCAATTATAAAATACAAAAGATGAGGACAACATAGCTAATGCAACAAGGATTCATGAGGACACCAAAATAGCACAGGCCTTTAATTAAAATGCATATCTTTACTATTATATTAAGTCAAAGCACACAACTTATGCGTATGACCAACATGCGTCATTTATCATGCTTCTACATCACAATAATCTTGACCCACTAGACTATTCCACATTTATTTTTCAATAATTAAGTACATTTTATAGCGCAAACATCTACATTGTTGGTGAGCATCTTCTCTCGACCAACTCAATACAGAGGCGTGTATTCAAAATAAAGATGCAATCCAACTTCCACAATTGCTAATACTAATTGAGTTCCTTGGACAAAAGGCAACCATAACATTCTCAAAGACTCTTTGTCACGCCCCGATCCTTGGGCACGCACCCATCCCTTACCTTAGTCGATTAATAACGTGCGATATCCCAGGACTATGTATCGCCGACCCTTTAGATTTATTATACGCATGCGGAAGCAGTTATGAATCCCCAAACAATAAAACAATGGGATAGAAAAGCATGCCATATTTTTCATATTAAAATTCACAACCACACTTTTATTAACAGCACATCTCATAGTATATTTACAATACTATTTGCAGCAAACAAGTCTCACACCTATCTACACTAAGACATGGTTCACAAAAGGGATGAGATCTCAATCCACATCCAGGTTGACTCACAAGTTGTTGGACGCGGCAGCTTGAACGCGTGGAGATCTCTTCTTCTTCGGTGGATTGTTGATCATGCGGATGAATGGATGAAGAATCGTGGAGACATCCCCTTGAAGTTCTTGCCGCAAGGAGAAGAGGACACCATTTGTTGGCTTTCGGCCAAACAGCAGCAACAAAGAAGAAATTGATTCGGTGGAGCTTCGCTCGGTGGAGATTTGTGGCCTAATAACCTGCTGAGGTTGACTGAAATTCGGTGGAGATGGGATCAAAAGGCCGACTTCAACATGGGGAGGGAAACGGACATGTGGCTGCTTGAAATTGTTGGTGGTGGTAATGACTGAGCGAAGGGGTCAGTAGAGTGTGGGCGCTCGGTTCTTTTGAATGAAAGGAAGGGAAACAAAAGCTGTTTGTCCGAGGATGAGGTGCTCGCACGAAGAAGAAGCCAAAGAAGCGTGCGACCGAAGATTGAAGGGAGAGAAAGCTAAAGTCAATAAAAAATATCCATCTTCAATTAAAGCTTGGTCCCCTTAGAGCCCACTTAAATATCTAATGTTCCCAATACTTTCTTGCACCAATATTCATCTAAATTATTCAATTTGAAGCTCCAATTTCTGCTCTTTTTCCAATTTCGAAATTCGCCCAAATAAATTAAATTTTCTTACTTGAATTCCCAAATTGAGGTCCGATTTTGACCCATAAAATCTTGAACAATTTTCTATAAATCCCCGGCACTCTGAGGCTCGATTTAGAAGTCTCAATTTCCATCGATTTAGCCCATTTGAATTTCCGCTGATTTTTCACAACGTCGGAAATGATTTTCCATAAAAATCCCTGAATCTCCAAAAAATCTTCTGAGATTGAGTCGACACTCCTAGAATTTATTGTGACATGACCGAAACTTCAATTTCTGAATTCGGACTCGAATTGGCGGTTAATTTCAATTCGGCGTGTTTTTAGTGTGACCTAGGCTACCGGGTAACTTTCAGATATTTTAAGTGCAATTGACTCGTGGTCAATTTTCTTCGAGCCACTATAAACCCACTCGACTCATTGGTGACTCTCGATTGTTGTGAAAATCTCGATGATCTAAATACGAACACAGGGTACCAAAACAATAAGAAATCAATCTAGAGTCGGTCGACATGAATTTCCTAATTTAATGGTGTCACCCACAATTAGCCACACATCACTGTCGATCCAATCTACCTCTGATTTCAAATCGATTTTTAATTGTACCGTAATGGCCTCTAAAGATGGACACGGTCGAGAAGTCGATTTCTGGTCGAATTCTCAAGTCTATTGTCTTCAAATTCCTAATAATTTCTCCAGATAGTCTAAATATCTCAAGAATGATCAGTTTGAGAATAGCTTTATAGACACATCAATGAAACGCCCGATTCATTCAGCAGAAAACAGAATTAAAAATTTGGGATGTCACAACTCTTCCCCTCTTATAAAATTTTGTCATCAAAATTTAAACCTTACATTTAAGAAAAAAGGTAGGGGTACAATTCTCTCATCGACTCTTTAGTCTCCCAAGTTGCTTCTTCTGTACCGTGGTGTTGCTAGACCACTTTGACTAACGGGATAGTCTTTGTACGCAACACTTGTTCCTTTCTATCTACAATCTGGACCGGTCTCTCCACGTATGACACTCTGTCATCCACGTCCAATTCCTCAAAATTGAACACATTTGTCGAGTCAAGTTCATACTTCCTCAACATCGACACGTGGAAGACGTCATGCATTTGTGCCAACCTTGGTGGCAATGCAAGACGATATGCTAAAGTCCTGATTCTCTCAAGAATCTCAAATGGACCCACGTACCTCGGACTCAGTTTGCCTTTCTTGCCAAAGCGCGGAGTTCCTCTAATTGGTGACACTTTTAGAAAGACATGATCACCGATTTGGAATTCCAAAGATCTCCGGCACCTGTCTGCGTAACTTTTTTGTCTACTTTGCGCGGTCTTTAATCTGTTTCTGATCATAGCATCCACTGACTGTTGAACCAACTTTGGACTTGTGATCTTCCTTTCTTCGACTTCATCCCAACATACTGGTGTGCTGCATGTTCTGCCATACAATGCTTCAAATGGAGCCATTTGAATGTTCTGCTGATAACTATTGTTGCAGGTGAATTCTACTAGGTGAAGCTGATCTTCCCAACTTCCCTTGAAGTCTATTACACAAGCTCTCAACATGTCCTCGAGGGTCTGAATTGTCCTCTCAGACTGGCCATCCGTTTGAGGATGATACGCCGTACTGTACTAAAGCTTTGTACCAATGGCACTTTGCAAGCTCTTCCAAAAAGTGACAGTAAATCCTAGGTCTCTGTCTGAGGTTATCGTAACTAGCACTCCATGCATTTGAACCACTTGACGCACGTATAGGTCTGCATACCTATCAAGACTGAGGTCCATTCGAACTGCAATGAAGTGAGCAGACTTTGTCAGTCTGTCAACTACTATTCAGATTGAAGCACTTCCTCTTTGACTTCTTGGTAGTCTAGTCACGAAGTCCATCGTGATATGCTCCCATTTCCATTCTAGGATCGGAAGAGGTTGCAGAAGTCCTCCCGACTTGTAATGCTGGGCCTTTACTTGCTGACACGTCAAACACTTGGTGACATACTTGGCGATGTCCGCCTTCATACCTGACCACCAATAATGTTGACGTAAATTTTGATACATTTTAGTGCTTCCAGAGTGAACGCTGTAACTGCTACAATGTTCTTCAGATAAAATATCTTCTCTAAGCTCAACATCGTCTGGTACAACTAAACGTCCTTGGAACCATAAAATTCCATCATCAGAAATCTGAAAATCAGTCTTTCTTTTCTCAATGTCCTCTTGAAGAATTTTCTACACATCTGGATCTATCAGCTGAAGTTGTTTGATTCTGACCTGGACATCCGATTCAATTCTGAGGGTGACCATAAAATTAGAAAGGTGGCCTACCTTAAATTTGAATTCCAAATCCCGAGCTCTCTTGATTAAGTTCCATTCTTTAAGCAAGCCGAAGACTTCCGACTCAAAGTATCGGCGACCTTGTTCGCCTTTCCCGGATGGTATAGAATATCACAGTCGTAGTCTTTCAGCAATTACATCAATCGGCGCTGTCTCATGTTCAATTCCTTATGAGAGAATAGGTACTTGAGACTTTAATGGTCCGTGAAGATTTGAAATTTCTCACCACACAAATAATATCTCTAAATCTTCAGGGCAAAGATAATAGTTGTGAGCTCTAAGTCATGCGTTGGGTAGTTCTACTCATGGGTTCTTTAACTTACGAGAAGTGTACGCAACAACCCTACCATGTTGCATCAGCACGCAACCCAACCCTCTAAATGACGCATTGCTGTAGATCTCGAATCCTCCAAAACCAGATGGAATTGTCAGCATAGGTGCGGTAGTCAGCTTTTCCTTCAGCTCCTGAAAACTACGCTCGCACTTGTCTGACCATACAAATTTCCCTTCTTTCTTCGTGAGCTTAGTTAGAGGCGATGCTAATGCTGAGAAGCCTTCCATAAACCGTCTGTAATAACCTGCTAATCCCAAAAAACTTCTGATCTCTGTCACTGTAGTCGGTCTCTACCAATTGATCACGGCTTCTATCTTGCTCGAGTCGACGGAGATTCCTTCTCCGAAAATCTCATGACCTAAGAACACAACACGAGTCAACCAAAACTCGCATTTGCTAAACTTAGCATACAACTGATGCATCCTTAAAGTATGGAGCACTAATCTTAGGTGATTTTCATGCTCTTCATCACATCTCGAATAGACCAAGATATCATCAATGAACACGATCAGAAACTGATCTAAATATTCCTTGAATATCCGGTTCATCATATCCATAAAAGCAGCTAGAGCATTCGTCAACCCGAATAGCATCACTGTGAACTCATAGTGACCATACCGAGTACGGAATGCTGACTTAGGAATGTCCTTCTTCCTAATTCTCAACTGATGGTATCCTGTCCTATAATCAATTTTCGAGAATATTGACGCTCTTTACAACTGAGAACAGATCATTGATCCTTGGGAGGGGATACTTGTTCTTAATGGTTACCTGGTTGAGTTGTTAGTAGTCGATGCACAGACGTAACGAACCGTCTTTCTTCTTTACAAACAGAGCCGGTGCTCCCTAAAGTGATGCACTATGACAAATGAATCCTTTGTCCAATAATTCTTGCATCTGCACCTTCAGTTCCTTCAACTCTGATAATGCCATCCTGTACGGTGCCTTCAAGATCAGCTCTGTCCCTGGTGCTAATTCGATTACAAACTCAATCTCCCTTTCTGGCGGTAATCCTGGCAATTCTTTTGGAAAGACATTTGGAAATTCTTGTACCACTAAAATGTCTTCCATTTTCAATTCCTCAACTGTCGTGTCCATGACAGTTACCAGGTATCCTCGGCAACCCTCATCTAACAAACGAGTTGTCTCTTGCGACGAGATCAAGACAATTGAGGGTCCTCCTCGATTCCCGACAAACTCGAAGCTCTTACCCTTTAACGGGTCAAACTGAATCGTCTTACGACAACAGTCCATTTTAGCTCGTTGATTGGTGAGCCAGTCCATGCCAATTATTAAATCAAAGTCATACATGGCTAGGACTAAAAGATCTATCTTCCCCACTCGCTCACCAATCACTAACTTGCGCCCCAAACAACCCAAAGCAGCAATAACTTTATCTTTCAAGGGTGTAGATATGCACGTTGCCGACTCCAAGAATATAGGACTGACTCCTATCAACTTAACATACTGCTTAGCAATAAATGAGTGGGTTGCTCCTGGATCAAACAAAGCATAAGTAGGTTGGTCGTTGAGCGAAATCATACCTATTATCACGTCAGGCACAACTTTTGCCTGACCTTGGGTAATCGCGTACATGGTGCCCTGAATTGGAGGTCTCTACTGTCCTCCTTGTGGCGCGTTCTAAGGAGCATACCCTCTTATCTGTCCTCTTGGTGGTGGCGGCGGTAGCTGAGGTTGTCCATTTGGGTTCCTCGGACAATTTTTGGCCATGTGGCCCAGTTGGCCACATTCAAAACACACACCCGTCCTAGCCGGGCACGGTGCTGACCCGTGTCTTCTCCCACAGAAGCGGCATGGTTCAAATCTATTAGGCCCTGACCTATTGAATCCACCCTTCTTACTGAGCGGGCCTTGAAATCTATTCCCTTACATCGGCCTTTTTCCTTGCCTGATCGCTTCTCGGTTAACATCAAATCTCGACCTTGACGAGGCACCTTGTTCATTCAATCCTCGCTCTATCATCTGAGCTTAGCGATAGACCTCTCGATAGGTCGTCAAATCCAATGGCAGTAAGGGTTGCATCAACTTAGAACGAAGGCCATTTCTGAATTTTCTAGCTTTCTCTTTAGGGTCTTCTGCTAACCTGGGAGCATACTGCGAAAGCTCTGTGAACTTGACCCCATATTGGTCGACCGACATCGATCCTTGACAGAGGCATTGGAACTCCTCAATCTTTTGTTCTCGGGCCATACCCGAAAAATATTAATCGTTGAAAGCTCTTAGGAAGATGTCCCATGTCTAGACTACACCTTCCGAAAACACTGTATCCTTGGCGGCTCTCCACCAAATGTTGGCATTATCTTGCAACTGATAAATGGCCAGGGTTACTTTTTTTATTTCGATGCACCTCAGGAGTGTAAATGCCTTCTCTAGATTCTATATCCATTGCGAGGCGGCCTCGGGGTCTCCAGTACCCATAAATTTCGGTGGACTTAACTTCAGGAACTACTCCACTAGCTTGTGGATTGGTCTTTCAGCGACCACAATCCTTGGTGGACCTTCGACGTTCACGACAGCGGTAGGTGCAACAGCGGAGGGAACTACAGGGGCGGCTCCAGCGGTGGCAGCAGTAGCAACGGCCTGAACAACAGCTTCAACTATAGTGGCTTGTTGATTCGTTCTATTCCCCATTAATTCTAGAGCATGCAAGATCCCATCAAACTTGGGATCATTAAGGGGCTGCTACCTCGGCATCTACAACAGGTGGAATCGCTCCACTCGCGCTAGCCTGTGTTAGCGCTCGACCACGACCGCCTCGGGCATTTCCTCTAGTCGGCGCTCCACCTCGGCTCCTGATCGCTCATAGTGTAGCTTTAAACAACTAACACCTGCTTCCAATTCAACACCGAATTAGAAACAGAGCGATTCAAACAACAAATAATTTTAGAACTCAGCTAACACAGACATGCACCAGCATGAATTTAAAGGCTTTTCCTACCATCCCATGGTCAACGCTCCTTATCACTCCAATCTTGAACTTTGCTCTGATACCACTTAAACGAGATGTCATGCCCCGATTCTCAGGCACACACCCATCCCTCACCTTGGTTGATTAATAACGTGCGATATCCAAGGACTATGTATCGCCGACCCTTTTCATTTATTATACGCATGCGGAAGCAGTTATGAATCCCCAGACAATAAAGCAATGAGATAGAAAAGCAGGTCATACTTTTCATATTAAAATTCACAACCACACTTTTATTAACAGCACATCTCATAGTATATTTACAATACTATTTACAGCAAACAAATCTCACACCTATCTACACTAAGACAGGGTTCACAAAAGGGATGAGATCTCAATCCACATCCGGATTGTACTCAAGATCCCTCTTTGGATCATCTTCTTTTTCAAAAATCTTTCTTCTCCTCAAGTTCCTCCTCCTTAGCTCCTCCTCAGGGTCTTGAAATGGTTATTCAATAACCAATGAGACCACGTCTCAACGAGTTCTACCTCCTAAGGCTCGATTAGTAAGCCAATACACTATGAGCTGCCTAAACACGCACAGGTCAGAGGACTTACCTTGGCCTCATATTCCACCTGCAAATCAGTATAATTCATAATAGGCACCCAACTACTCATAATAAATCGAACCAATTGATTACATATCACCGAGAACACGTGCATTCTTGTTTGGAATTGGGCCTTGCTAAGTTAGGCTGAAGACACGGCCCAAAGGAGCTACTGGTCTTGTTTGGAGAAGCTAGGCCAAAACACAA
Source organism: Eucalyptus cloeziana (assembly GCA_014182715.1). Taxonomy (NCBI): domain Eukaryota; kingdom Viridiplantae; phylum Streptophyta; class Magnoliopsida; order Myrtales; family Myrtaceae; genus Eucalyptus; species Eucalyptus cloeziana. The sequence goes on from CM024644.1 coordinate 1,099,802, forward strand.
CTCAACCTGGCCTGTTTTGTCACAGGCTTCAAGAGACTAAAACAGAACTGAATTGGGCTTGACCTTTTTGTTGGGCCGAAAATGCCTGAAGATGGGCTTCACAATATCGTGCGGGCTGAGGACACACCGTTGGAAGAGACCGAAGACGGAAGTTGCTCAAGGACGCTGCTTCGCTGGAGGAGGTTCGAGCTGGGGAATTCGATCAAAGCTGGAGGAGTCACGGACGCACGTGGAGGAGGGCTTCGGTGATCTTGACTCACGAGTTGCTAGATGCAGCAGCTTGAACGTGTGGAGATCTCTTCTTCTTCGATGGATTGTTGATCATGCGGATGATTGGATGAAGAACCGTGGAGACGTCCGCTTGAAGTTCTTGCCACGTGGAGAAGAGGACACCGTTTGTTGGCTTTTGGCCAAACGGCAGCAACAAAGAAGAAATTGATTCGGTGGAGGCTTCGCTCGGTGGAGATTTGTGGCCTAATAACCTGCTGAGGTTGACTAAAATTCGGTGGAGATGGGATCAAAAGGCCGACTTCAACGTGGGGAGGGAAACAGACATGTGGCTGTTTGAAATTGTTGGTGGTGGCAGTGACTGAGCGAAGGAGTTAGAAGAGTGTGGGCGCTCGGTTCTTTTGAATGAAAGGAAGGGAATCAAAAGTTGTTTGTCCGAGGATGAGGTGCTCGTGCGAAGAAGAAGCCAAAGAAGCGTGTGACCGAAGATTTGAGGGGAGAGAAAGCTAAAGTCAATAAAAAATATCCATCTTCAATTAAAGCTTGGTCCCCTTAGAGCCCACATAAATATCTAATGTTCCCAATACTTTCTTGCACCAATATTCATCTAAATTATTCAATATGAAGCTCCAATTTCCGCTCTTTTTCCAATTTCGAAATTCGCCCAAATAAATTAAATTTTCTTACTCAATTTCCCAAATTGAGGTCCGATTTTGACCCAGAAAATCCCAAACAATTTTCTATAAATACCCGGCACTTTGAGGCTCGATTTAGAAGTCTCAATTTCCATCGATTTAGCCCATTTGAATTTCCGCTGATTTTCTGCAACATCCGAAATGGTTTTCCGTAAAAATCCCTAAATCTTCGAAAAATCTTCTGAGACTGAGTCGACACTCCTAGAATTTATTGTGATATGACCGAAACTTCAATTTTTGAAATCGGACTCGAATTGACGGTTAATTTCAATTCGATGTGTTTTTAGCGTGACCTAGGCTACCGTGTAACTTTCAAATATTTTAAATGCAATTGACTCATGGTCGATTTTCTTCGAGTCACTATGAACCCACTCGACTCATTGGCAACTCTCGGTTGTTGTGAAAATCCCGAGAATCCAAATACAAACACGGGGTACCAAAACAATAAGAAAATTAGTCTAGAGCGGTCGACATAAATTTTCTAATTTAGTGGTGTCACCCACGATTAGCCACATCACTGTCGATTCAGTCTACCTCTGATTTCAAATTGATTTTTAACTGTGCCGTAATGGCCTCTAAAGATGGACACGGTCGAGAAGCCGACTTCTAGTCGAATTCTCAAGTCTATTGCCTTCAAATTCTAATAATTTTCCCAGATAGTCTAGTTATTTCAAGAATGATCAGTTCTGAGAATAGCCTTATAGACACGTCAATGAAACACCCGATTCATTCAACAGAAAACATAATTGAAAATTTAGGATGTCACACCCTTATACAAAGTTAAAAGGCTCCTAAGCCAGATTTGGAAATCAGAATACCCTAGGAATCACACAAATATTTATTAATTGAGATGGCATATATTTTCTTCTTTAATAGACCAACAGCCTTAAGTCGGGTTGACAAGTAGAGTGTGTTTAGAAACTCTATCATACATTTGCAGTTATCTCTCCACTACTCACATTATCTACACATAATGGTTGATACTAAGAGAATTATGTATGTGTTTGTCTAAATTAAGTAATGGTTAAGTATTTGAGAAGTAATGCTAAATCATGCATTGGCATAATATACACATCGTTGATTGATTAAAGATTTTAGCCATGGATCATTATTTTGACATGTATAAATGGGTATTGTGGAAAGTCATCATTTGGTTTATTGGTAGTTTGGTTAAAATAATTGATAAAGGACCACTCATTACAAATAACATTTTGTGTAAACAAAAAATCCAATTTTACTTTAAAAAAAAAAATCAAAAGGAATTCTTGTTATTTTGATCAATGGGATTCATCCTAACAAATTTTACATTTAATAGTACTCTCACTTGATATTGATTTACTTCCCCACATCACTTTCACTTTCACGGGAAAAGTGTTAAAAAAATCATAAACCTTTTACATTTGTGTTAATTTAGTCATAAACCTTTTTTCGATGCCAATTTAGTCCTAAATCTTTTTACTTTGTGCCAATTCAGTCATTTCTAGCTAATTTTGGCCAGATTTTGTTGACTGAGCGCCAGTCAACTAACATGACACGATTGCAGTGACGACTTTTAATAATATTTTAATATTTTTTATTTTTATTTTTATTTTTCCTTCTCCTCCTCCTTCCTCTAACCACAGCCCAGTTGTTGGACCTTGGCGACTAACTAGAGGTGATGGTCGATGAGGCTCGAGCCCTCACTAGAGGCTGCGAGGGCAAGCCTTGTTGCTAGGCCACGATAGCAGCCTAGCCACCCAAGTAGCTTGGCCTCACGCTAGGCTGGCAAGGGTTGAGCCTCGCCCATGGCCAGCAAGGTTGATCTAGCGAGGTCGAGCCTTGCCCATGGCCGACGATGTTTGATCCTCACCGCGTAGCATGAGGCCGCCCTCACGGCCACTAGTAAAGGCTTGAGCCTTGATGGTCGTCGCCTCTAGCCAGTCATCGAGATCCGGCAACTAGCTAGAGGAAAAAAGAAGAGAAGGAAAAAAGAAAAATAAAATAAAATAATTCTAAAATATTAAAATATTATTAAAAGTTATTCACGTTAACACCAATTGTGCCACGTCAGCCGGCCGGCGCCCAGATAGTAAAATCCGGCCAAAATTAGTCGGAAAATGCTAAATTGACACAAAATAAAAAAGTTTAGGACTAAATTGATACCAAAAGAATGTTTAAGGCTAAATTGGCACAAATGCAAAATGTTTAAGACTTTTTTAACACTTTTCCCTCACTTTTACCACTTTGTTTGATGCACAAAATCCTTTTTTTCTTATTTATGAGGATTCTTAGGTACTTTTCTTGTCATGGAATTGACTCATCCAAGACAATGTTCTTATTTTAAGAAAAAGAATTATTCTAGTATGATGTTTTATATACAAATCACATTAGTATTGGATTATAGCTGACAAGCTGGCCATGGATCTTTACGTAGACCAACCCAAACCCATTCCTAACAAGTGACCAAGGAGAGGGGCCCATTGTCTTTCTAAGCCAAGTTAATCCACAGACTTTTCTATCACGAAAAAGGAAACCAAAGGGAAAAATAGAAAGTTTATACACAAATTTTATTTCCTTTTTCTTATTTATCTCTATATCTGCTTATTAATTTCTAAGTCAAATGCACTGTCCATCTTAGTCATCTCAAGTGTCATAAGAGAATTATCAAAAATGTCATAAACTTATTGCAATTATGTTAATTTAATTCTAAACTTTTTTTTTTTTTATCAATTTAGTCCTGAAACTTTTTAATTCAATCCATCTAGCCAAATTTAGTTGATCGGCATTAATGTGAACGTTGGCTAGTGTCAGCCATCTTGCAAATGCTAACATGACGATTTTTTAAATATTTTTTAGAATTTTCAATTTTTTTTTTTCATTTTCGTTTTTTTCCCATCTTCCTCCCTTTGGCCAATCAAAGGTGAGGGCCAACAAGGTCACCTCACTGACCAATGGTGAGGCTTGCCCCCACCAACCACTCGCTAGGGCAAGCTTTGCCCAGCCATGGTAAGGCCTTGCTACATTTGGCGAGGCTCGACCTCACCCAACCATGATGAGGGCGAGCTTTACCAGCCAATGGTAAGGTGGACCCTTGCCAAACCTAGCCATAGCAAGCCAAGTGATAGCGAGGCCGACCTCACCATGGTTGGGCGAGGCCAAGCCTCGCCAAATCTAGTGAGGCCTCACCAGTGGCCAAGGTGGCCAAGGCCGAGCCTCGCCCTTGCCACTGGCCAATGAGGGCAAGTCTCATCATTAGCTGACAAGGCTGATCTACTGCCGATAACGATCGACCGTTATCAGCCACAGAAAGGAGGAAGGGGAAAACAATTAAAAGAAAGAAAAAAAAAGGAATAAATAAAAAATTATTTAAAAATTCATCGAAAAAGTATTAAAAAATTATATCGTCAGCATTCACTGTCATCGTTAGCTAACCAAATTTGGTCAGATTAATTGAATTAACAAAATTACAAAATATTTAGGATTGAATTGGTAAAAAAAATATTTAGAAATGAATTGACACAAATACAATGAGTCTTAAGGCTTTTTCGATAATTTTTCCCATGCGTCACCCATTATCATTAAATGTCTGTCCCTCCAATCCCCTACCAATTAGGGCATCACTCACAAGCTCAAACGAAAGCTAGCTACTGTCAAATGAAAAAAGTTGGACCTCATCGTTTGGAATGAGTTACAAGTCTACTGAGTAGCCTCATTGCAACATGACAATTTTGATTCCAAAATATTTCAGATGCCCATGACCCTCACGTCTACATATGTCTACGCTAAGGAAAATTATAGAGGTGATGGATGAACATTTTTTAGCTTAGTTGTCCGACCAAAAACAAAAACCTTAAAGAGGTGTCTTTAGACCGAAAAACAAAATAAATTAAAAACCTCAAAGAGGTGTCCAATGATGTCGTTGAAATGCACGCAAGCAATTCGAAAATAAGTTCAACAGAGACGTTTCTTTCTTGGAATCAACCAATGTTGTAATGCAAATGTGAAGTCCAAGGTGCAAGCAAGTTATTTCCTTTGTTTTGCTGAATCTTCCTTGTATATGCCTTTGTCATTGTTCATTTCTAATATGATCTTTCTTTGCCTTCGCCATTCTTACTCTTGGATTTTTTAAATGACTACCGTGAATCCCATGCACATGTTGTCTTGGCAGTGCTAAGGGAATCCGGCTGAGTAAAGATATCACCGAGTGATATTGCTATAGTTTTTATTTTATTCTATTGAACAGGTATTATTAAAGTGATGGTGAACCAATTTAACTCTCTGGTAATCCGATGAACAACCCAGTCTCAACATCTGTACTCCAGCTGCTCCGGCAATGTATTGCTGCTACTCTCGGATGAGCTGTTGATTGCCCAGGATTTGCAAGACACTGAAATTGGAAGAAAGAAAAAAAAAAAAAAAAAAAAGGACCCAAAATGCTTTTAAATTTAATGAAATAACAAACGCAATTGAATGGTGATGGAGACTATGGAAACCTTTACTGAATTAAAATGGGAAAAAGCTTCAACACAATTTGAGATTTACAAGCAGTGAACAAGCCTTTCGCAGGATCTAATTAGGTGACAAAGCATCTGTCTATGCGCTCAGATCTATTAATTGTCACTGGGAAATTTCAATTTTTCCCAACATTTGACTCTAGAAGAGGTTCTCTCCTCCATGGTCGGCAAAAAAAAACACCCTAAAAGTGGTTAACTACACCAGCCATACCTACAAACTTCGATTCCACCTATAGTCAATGTCTAAAGTACAGACCAGTATCTCATGAAAGTAATATCCTCTATGTTGTTGTAATTATATAGAAAGTGGTCATATTAAAAGGCTATTAGTTTTTGTTATCAAGTTAGTGTTTTCTACACAGATCATCTAATGTTTACAACATCATAGAAAGACACAAACTTTCATTCCTTCTACAATCCCATGTTAGAAGCATAGAATTGTACCTAATGATAGCAAGTTGGGTAGTAGTTTTCTCAACATTAATTACTTGCTACTAATTTTTATTACCGTATTGGCAATTACTAACTTATTGATATTTTCACTAGGAAAGTTGAATTTATCCCAACAACTAACTCTAGAAGTGGTTCTCTCTTCCATTCTAAAAAAAGACAAGGATAAACAATAAAAAAGCTCGAAAAGTGATTAGGTATGCCAAATGTGATTACTAAAAATTTTGGCTGCATCTAAAGTCCCCAGTTGGAAAACCCAATATGTTCTTCGTGAAATAAATATTCTCCAAATTGTGATATCCACAATGAGGGTCACTAACTCAGTGCTAGTAACCTTTTTCTTTTCAAGTCAGTAACTTCTAAGCAGATCAAATAATGGTCAACACACAAAGACATAATTTGGGTCCATCTACAATCCTACAGTCCTACAGTCCAATATGCATAGTTGTATCTCTTGATCGTAATTCCCCTAAAATTTGTTTTCCCAACATGAGTTCCTAACTCTGTATTAGTAACTTCTATCATGGAGTCAACCACTTTCTTAATAGATCAAGTGCGGGACCATAGGAGCACACAGAGATCTGAGTTTGCCTACAGTTCCATGCAAAAGAGAAAAGTAGTATTGTATCTCATGACAGTAAATTTATCAATGTAACAGTAATTTTCTCAACTTGGATTAGCAGCTTAGTACTTGGAATAAGTTTCAAGAGGTCTCAAGATCATAGAATTCTTCGGTGATGTTCAACCTATCTGCTCTTTTTAACTTATGCTATCAAAAACAAAACTTCTCACAGATTGAGAAAGGTCCAATATAAATACAGGTACATAACCCTGAAATTAAGTACCTCTCATTATGCATTGTCCTTTTCATAGAAACTGGTCATGTAGCAGTACTCTTTAAAGGTTTTAACACCAGGACCAATAGAGAGCAAGACAAACTGATGACCAGCAAATTTAACCAGTACAATAAACTGTACAGCACACAATCTACTAATATTTATTTGATGGACAAAAGCAACAAGCTTCTTCACTACACAAGCGTGTTAGAACATTAGGGCAAAAACCATTATTAATCATTAAAGACCTCTCTGGTCTTAGCAGATCATAGAACTGCACTGTTAGATCATACATGAAAATGATTGAGAGGTTCTATTGCAGGTTTCACAAGTTTGTGGATAGTGGTAAATATATGCACAGAAACGTGATGATGCATGGCAAGTGACAGGAAGGAAATAAAAGCACAGATGGGAAAGAGGGTGACACCTTTGCAAGAAGCTTTGCATTCTCTTCTTTCAGAGACCTCTCCTGAAGTACACCAAATAAAGTTGCTAGATTAATATAACCAGGAATTTAACAATGCCTGATGAGATCGGATATGCATTCATCATATTTGTCCACTTACCTTTGCTTGTAACTGCTGTATCTGATCATTGAATAATTGAGCCTGTAAAAGAGTTCCGTAGAAATATTGTAACTTTCGTGTGTGTGCATATTTTCCCCATACATTTCTTAGCACAAGGTGGTAAAAAAAGAGAGAAAATAAGTTGAAATGATGGACGATAGAAATGAAAGGACAATGCTTTGCGAATTGTCCAGAAACATAGTTCAAGTGAGAAGTAGTACATGGAAATCGGTGAGGTTAATATAATAAAAAACTCACGCTATTCTATTATTTCGTGCCAAAGAATGCAGGGCATTTTTTTGTTTTGTGTTACTAAATATTAATTTGTGTCAATAAGTGCCAAGAAACCATTGATAAAAACTGATCAATGATTTTTATTATTTTTGTCGGAGAAGAAAAGTCAGTCATTTAGGGTGCGTTTAGTAACATTTCTGTTCAAAAATTATTCCAGAGAACAGAAATAGAAAAAACTATTTTTGTTTCGAGGAATAATTTTTTACTAAAAGAACGCATTTGGTAAACTTGTTCCTGGAATAAAAAAAGAACAGAAACACGTTTGGTAAACTTGTGTAACTTCTTTGTTTCTTTTAATTTTTTAATATTTTTATTTTACTTTTCCTTTTTTTCTTTCTTTTTTCTTTTTTCTTCTTTCTTCCTTTTGGCCGGTCGCCGGCCACCGGCCAAAGAAAAAGAAGAAGCAAAGAAAGAGAAAAAAAAACGAGGATAGAGAAAAATTGTTTCTTGAAAGTGTTCCAAAACAATAAATAAGTTTTTTTTATTTCTTGTTTTTGTTTCAAATTTGTTCCCGGGAACAAAACATAGATTTTGAACAAAAACTCAAACAAATGCGTTTATGTTCTTTTTTTGTTCACCGGAATAAAAAAACAGGAATTGTGCTCATGAACAAAAAAAATGAACACAAACAAACAGCCCTAACCAAACCAAATAAACTTGTTAAATAATCAAATAAGAGTTGGCGACACGGAATTAGTTGGTTACTTAATTAGAGAAAAGTTAGTAACTCCTATAATTAAGATTGGTAATTTCTAGTCGGGTTCCTAAGTAAGGCAAACATTTATGGGTGTACGAGTCTTATAAGTGAAGGGTGAAGAGGAGTGAAAGTATTTTTATCAACAGAATTTATTTTATGACTAAGAAAGTGATAAAGAGAATAACTATATGCTGAAGTTGTTGGCACGTAAGACAGAAAAGAAAGAGTAGACCTCACTCTCCACCAGAAGACAATGTTTCCACTCTATCTCAAGAGTAGTCAAAGGAAGGGCTAGAGTAGGAAAAATTACACTAAGAAACACCAAAGAGTTGGTAAGTTAGTCACACAAGAGTTGGTAACCCGAAAAGAGTTAGTAATTTAAGTGAAATATAAGTTTGTCTTGGTAAACATATAATAGCTATTACATCTAAAGAGATGGTAAAAAAAAAAAAGTAAAAGATGATAAAAAGAAAGGATATTGATAATTGCACATTGTTAAAAGGAGTTTGTGATTTCATAAAAGTGTTGGTAAATTATTAATAAATTAGTTAGAAATCAGGTAACTGGAAAAGATTTTATTACAGTTTTTTGTCACATACAACTCTTTCAAAAGTTTACCAGCCTTTAAAAATATTCAATCTTTTTTTTTTCTGTGGAAAAAGGAACAATAGAGTCGTCCAAATAACTCTAGGAAAAATAATGAAAGAAGAATAACCATGATATTTTCCTTGTTTGTTGGAAAAAGAGAACGTGTCAGTAACAATGAAGAAAAATGGCGATTTGTGAATGTGCTTTCATTCTTTCATATAAGGTAGAAAATGCCATGTATGCTCGGACAAAAATTGATTCTCTCCTTTCAGACGCCAAGTTTAATGTGTTTAGTCTACATGCAACTACAGTCTTTATTGAAACTGGTGTTTCCGCTCCTGTATGCAATTGTAGTCTTTATTGAAATTGGTCAGTCTTGTTAGTTGTTCGAGGGAAATTGTTTCTCATTGTTTTCTTTCCCTTCTCACCATATCCATGCCTCCAAAAACAGCAGCTACTCGATGAAAGTTCTCAAAACATCTTTAGGCTCAAAGAAAAGGACAAATATGCCAAAGACGCGTGTACCTTTCTTTCCTTAATGCTCCTCAAATTTCACTCGAGCTGATCCCCTATCTCTTGGATTTCGTCAATCGAGCAAGATCCAAGACATTGTCCTAATAGCTTCCTGATGTAAAAAAGAAAAGGAGTACCATAGTTTGGGGAATTAGATATCAAGAATCCATTTCAATCCACAATATATAAGAGAGAAGTCTCAAAATTTGTGGACTGTAGAGAAACTTCAAGAAGCTCAATCTTCCTCTCCATATCCGTGGTTTCTTGCTTCAGATGCTGCACATACATGGAGATTGTGATATTTATGAATCCAGTGAACGGAATAATACAAACTGAACAAATGTGAAATTAATAATGGATAAAACCAATCATAGTGAACAAATCTATCACACCACAGGATCCTGCAAAACTAAGACTGCTACTACTAGAACCCTAATGTTCTCGTAAAATTTGTAGCTGGGCACAAACCATGGTCGATTCTATGGCTTAGCGCCTCAGTAATTCTTGACATCAAAAGTAGGGTTCTTATCAAGAACGCGGTTCGATATTATTACAATCTGCAAATGCTTACGTATAGGCTCACACCAACAGCCAATTTCAAAACTTCCTTTAAGAAAACAATAAGATGTAGATGCCCAAGGAGGTGATGTTTTCGAGGTATCACGTGGAGGGTGATGAGTGGGATTTCAGAAGCTGAAAGCATTTTAGACGACCAGTTAATGTCCTGAGAACATGTACAAAGATCAAAATAGCACTTTTAATGTCTCAATTAACTTGAAACCTATTTGTCTCTCTATACATATTAGCAGTTTCTCCTCTCTGCTTCCCAGTCATTGCCAAACCAGAAAGTAAGTACATCCGCAACTTATCTCGGATATATACACCTTCTCATTAATATAAAACTTACCACATTAAAGATACATGCGGAAATTGAATGTCACTTGACTCTATCCCAATTTTTACAAGTATATCATCATCATTAGTATGATCCCTACTTTGTGGTTCTAGTGATTCATTTAAATCACGTATGCAGGGAGATTGTCACGTGATTCTTTGCATATGAGGCGACTATATATGTATACACAAGCACATATTATAAGGTTGCTGGGGAAATAGGATTTCTCGCCATCTGTGTTCGTGTATAGACTTCTTTGTAAGTGCTATCCTGAAAAAAGTTATGTTTGATGTTATATGTTAATCCACCAGAAAGAAGGAAAAAAAAAAAGGCCAGGAAGTTGCTTTCTTACATACAGCAAAATGAATAAAATCGAACTGCTCAACTTGCTTAACCACTAAAAAAACGTGCTTGAATAGTTCAAATATGACTAGTCCGACGCTATTGACTTCTATTGACTAACAAACATGGCAACTTGTTTAATTAAACTGAGAATCTCACTGAACTCCTTACGAATGCACCTAATGTATTATCATGGAAAGGTTAGAGCACTGACCAGAATATATTGCTCCGTATTAGCCTAGTACGTATCCGCACCATTTGTAGATCTACGATATCGATCAATTGTCTTTCGGATTCTGAAAATTTTGCGAAGATAGCATATGAGCTCAGCCACTAGGAATACATTCTCCAAAGTAATCAGGTATCATCAAAACTAAAGTAATCAAATATTAAACATTAAACATGATCAAATTTGTGAATCATGCATGACTTCCAGTGAATATGTATCACTACCACTCACAAACAGAATATGCAAGGACCATAAGCCTCCGCAAGAAGCTTTTAGCGTCTCAGCAACTTATTTGCAACTATGTGAATTACTTGGAAAAGTCCCGGTTGTCCTCCTTATACTTTGTAAATAATCGACGCCGGATAGAGTATAGAGAAATAGGAGGTAACACGAATGAGAACTTAATTGGAAAGCTCGCTTGCCATTCACAATTCATTTAAGAGATAAAAGCAAAACAAGAAATCCTTCATGTTCTCAAGCCAAAGCTAAATAAGTTATGAATCAAGACAAGTCTATCTTCTCACTCATAATAGCATGCTTATGTAGATGAGTTTGGAACGACCCTTTAAGCATGAGTAATTGCCAAGACTCATTGGAAAGATAAAAAAGACTCATAGGAAAGATAAAACTAGTTTTACTAGAAAACAACTATAATTAAATAAGGACTCCAAAAACTTAAACAACATTTACTAGACTTTGAAAAAATGAGAATCAAATGTAGTTGGTTGTAAGTCTCCTTGTTTTACTTGTTCTGAATTAATGGAATGTTCTGACATCAATAACCATGCCAGCAATATTTTCCTTCAAATTTTAGCGTGAAAATGTTCAATTTCACATTATAAAAGTATATTATGTGCGCACGTGAAGTATATATAATGTGAGTGAGTTAATGCAATGTTTTTTGCTCAAGCCCAAAGTCTTCAATATTCCACACACCACTCCTTGTCAGTAAGAAGTAAGAACAGCACATGATGCTTGTAAAATCATCAGTTGCATCGTGAAACAGTACAAGGACTCACTACTTCTGAGAGAAATTATAAGAGCAAGCAGTTGCACCTACATTTAACTTGTGACTTCAAGTACTTTTTGTCCCGGTCTATGAAGAACAGAGAGTACTTACATGGTGGAGCAACTAAAATGGCAACCATGTACAATTGCAGTACTCTATGAGTAAGAAATCCAAGAGATCAGTGTGTTGTGTCATGTTAGCCTTAATCTATTACACTAGTGAATATACTCGATCCCATAAAATCACCACTACACAAATCTAGTCAAGCCCATGACCTTATTCACCTTTCAAAGCATCGTATAATTAAAAGTACCTAAAATAGAAGATGTCAGGACTTGTTTCACACTTTTTTGTTTAGGGTTAAAGTACCATTAAAAAATCAACTTGAAAATCCTTTGCATGTTTTGTTTGGCTCAAAAAAGAGATTAATTATGCTCTAAATTTCGATTCAATGAACCACGATTTGAATTGCTTATTGATTATGGCGGTAGATAGGTAACACATTATTCAATTTCCCGACTAATAAATGTCATATAAAATTCTAGTTTTTGCCTTGTGGTATGGTCATAAACTTGAAACACGGATCTGCATGATTTGTAAGATAACCATTATCAGATAGGGTACATAAAATAGTCTTAATTCATGTCTAAGTGGTATAATTACAACAAACTAAATCAAACAAGGTATGGTTTGAAGGCTTCACACTTTTCAACTTAAGTTTGATTTTCAACTTCCAAGCAATCAAATTTGTTTGGAAAAGATCCACTTCGAATAGATTAACACCTAACTGCAGATACGCTTACCATCATCATGCCCCAAGAATTAGTTACGGAAATCAATCCCTAGAAGCAGCCTTCAAAACCTATAACACTTCGAAAAGGAACACTATTTGGCATGTTCATTTCATATCAACGTGGAATTGGGGCGAAAGCTGACGAAATAATATCAGTCCCCAGTGTCACTAACATTAAATTATATTTTCAATCCCCAAGACAAAGTACTGAGTATTCTAACATGTGAAGAAGCTGGAGGAGATCAGTACTTGCAAGATATTCAACAATTAGTTTCCTCGGAAGAACCATTAAGAAAGAGGGAGTCCAACTCCAACGCCACAGCGTACAGAATGAATGCCTTTGATCATAAAATCCCCCGCATCTAGCCATTTGATTAGGGTACACCCCAGTGCAATGACTATAAAATAAAAAAAAGCGAAAAGGAAGTTTTATAGTTTCATACTTCCTTTTCTCAGCTAATTTCAACTAGGATATCTGAATAAAAGCCATGTTTTTAAAAATTGTCCGAAAATTAGAACCAAATTGGTCATCATGGTGGGTTAGTCCATGATCGAAGGGGAAAGACACTAAACGCTTGACCAAAACCAAAAATAGTAGAAAAGAAGAGGAGAATAAGAAAAGAAAACCCATGCCATGATGCTGTCTCTTTTTAACACTTGACAAACACAGAGCAGATATGTGTGCATATGCCCTCCTTTTGGACATAAGAATGTTAACAAGGCTCAATCATGGTCCTTATCTAAAATCAACTCGAGAAATTAAAAAATCAGTATGCAAACGTACTCAGAATTGCTTGAGAACTCGTAAAGCCTTCCTTTCTGTGAAAAGATAATCATGGCGACTTCGGCATCGCAGAGGACCAAGAGCTCGTAAGCTTTCTTCAGTAGCCCATTATGGCGCTTCGAGAAGGTGACTTGCCGGCTTATTGCATTCTCAACTCGCCTCATCTGAATTTTGCCTCTTGGCATGATCGAATTGTCCCTACATACATGACGGTTATCAACCCTAGAATGACAAGTATTCAAACATAGCGATGAACTTAACAAATATACCTCAACAATCAAAAACCACAACTCACCAGTGACTTTGTGCGGCTTCAACCAGCTGAAGATTTATCTAGACTTTAGACTGAAGTACTTGAGAAGCTAAAAACACTGCAAGAGAAATCACGCTTTTCTTTTTTTTTTTCAAATAGAGATAGACTATTTCATCATTCGAACCCAAGTCAAACCCACGGGATAAAGATTTCACAAAAGCAATGGTCGGAGAAATATGGATTTGCCCAGCGTAATAAAAGGGGAAGCTTCTCTACTCTATGTCAGAAAAATGAACCACAAAAAATTCAGAAACCCTAAAGAGGGACGAGAGGGCGAAGACAAAAATCAAAAAACTGGGACGAACGCAAAGGATACATTAGCAGTTGATGGATCTCTCTTTATTTTGTGGCCACAAACATGAAAAGAAGAAAAACAAGTTATTATTCAAAATTCAATGATCTTCTACTCAGGGCAAATATGGTGTGAACCATGAAAAGGAAATACAAACAAAAAAGGAAAGAAATAGGGAGGAAAGCAAAGCATTCAAGTTCAACCAAAACGGCATTGTTAATTTGGTAATGAAGATTCAAAGAAGCAGATGGATTATCTTGTTTTGGTAAAATTAATAAAGAGTGTAGAGAGAAACGGAAAGACAGAGAAAGAGAGATGATTTTTTGTTTTTTCCGGAAAAAACGTATAAAATAGCGTAGAGAGAGAGAGAGAGAGACAGAGGGACATGCGAGAGAGAGAGAAGCGAGAAACGAAACAGGTGAAAAGAAAGAGAAAAGGTAGTACGATAAATATGAGAATTGTCGACATCATCGTACCATGACGTGCGCAGTTAACCAACGGGACGTTGACCAGTGGGAAAACATTATCTCTCACTCAAATTCAGTGGGCCTCCACTAGACCAATGGAAAGAGACCCTGTCTTTTTCTTGGGCCAAGTAGGAACAGCCTCGGCGCTCTTCTTCAATCGATTCCTCTCTTAATGGGTTTGTGAGCACTAGGAGTACTCGAAATTATTACCATGATAAATTCATGGGTAAAATAGATACCAGAACTATCCTTTAGCTTATCTTTCCTTTATGTTCTTCTTATAATTCCTCATTATATAAGGGAGTAAAAATACATGAAACTTTTCGATTCGGGTAATAAGTATAGAAATTTTTATGCTTTAATTCGGATTTTAGTTTTTTTTTTTTGCTTACGCACATGAGAGTTCAAAGGCTACTGACTTTGGTGTACTAATCCCATATCACTTAATTTTCTAATTAGCAAAAATGTGATCTCCAACGAGACTATTATGTTTTGATAGAAGACTAGCAGAACAAACATATCATGGTGTCACTAGAACAAAAATAATAAACAAAAAAAAAAATTTCTTATTTTCAAGAACAATTTCTAGAACTAAGCCTTCTATTTTTCTTTTGTTTATCTTCCTTGCTGCAGTCATCGCCTGCCGCTTGACTCCGTCGCCCAACCGCCGGCAACTATTGTCGCCGTCGCTCGATCGTCAACCGTTGCCGCCGCCCACAACCCATTGGTCATCGTCCGCTCAGTCCATGAGTAAGAAGAAAAAATTAATAAATGCAAAAATTTATGAATTGTACCAAACGCATTTCTATTCTTTTTCTATTTTGAAAATATAAATTTTGTATATTATTTGTTGATGACATATAGATAATAGTTTAGATTATGTGGGAAATTGATGTGTTAAAGAAGCAATTGAATGCTGAGTTTTAGATGAAAAATTTGGGTGCTACATAGAAGAAGAAGAAATGTCAAAAACACTTATTGGATCAACTATATGAAGAGATTTTGTTTTAAATTATGCTGTAAATTTTGCTTGCAATTGGGCTGATTATTTGTAAATACTATGGGTTTAGGTATACTTTAACTGTGGGAAATAATTGAGCATGTAAACGATTATTAATTCTATGATTCTCCAATTATTAATAGATTATTTGCTGCTAGTTCTTCTCGTTGAAGAGTTTCCCACACATAGACCAAACCACGTAAATTCCTAATGTTTTTTCTTGGTCCTAACTTATTTCTATGGTAATTTTGCATTGATTTAATTTGCAAGATCCAATGTTTTCCGCATTAATTTTACAAATTTTAGATGGACAAGTCACCATATCAATTATAAAATACAAAAGATGAGGACAACATAGCTAATGCAATGTGGATTCATGAGGACACCAAAATAGCACAGGCCTTTGATTAAATCACATATCGATAACATAGGCCTTTAATTAAATCGCATATCTTTACTAATATATTAAGCCAAAGCACGCACCTTACGCATACGACCAACATGTGCCATTTGTCATGTTTCTACATCACAATAATCTTGATCCTCTCAACTATTCCACATTTTTTTCAATAATTATGTACATTTTATAGTGCAAACATCAACATAGTTGGAGAGCATCTTCTCTCTACCAACTCAATATGGAGGCCTGTCTCTAAAACGAAGATGCAATACAGCTTCCATAGCTGCTAATACTAATTTAGTATCTAGGACAAAAGGCAATTGTAACATTCTCAATGAACTTTATACAAAGCTAAAAGGGTGGTAAGCCAAATTCAAAAATCTAAATACCCAAGGAATCACACAAATATTTGTCAATATTTGTCAATTGGGATGGCAGATATTTTCTCCTTTAGCAAACCAACAACCTTAAGTCAAGTTGACAAATAGAGTGTGTTTAGAAACTCTATCATACATTTGTAGTTATCTCCCTACCATTCACAGTATCTACATGTAATAGTTGACACTGAGAAAATTATGTATGTGTTTGTCTAAATTAAGCATGGTTAAGTATTGGAGAAGTAATGTTAAATCATGCATTGGCATAATATACACATCATTGATTGATTAAAGATTTCAACATATGGTTCATTATTTCGACACATATAAAACGGGTATTGTGGAAAGTAATCATTTGGTTTATTGGTAGTTTGGTTAAAATGAATGGAAAAGAACCACTCATTACAAATAGTATTTTGCATCAACAGATAATTCAATTTTACTTTTAAAAAAATTTCAAAGAGATTATTGTCATTTTGATAAATGGGATTCATTCAAATAAATTTTACATTTAAAAGTACTTTCACTTGATATTGATTTACTTCTTCCGTCACTTTCTCAAGTTTATTTGATGCACACAATCCCTTTTTCTTATTTATTAGGACACTGAGGTACTTTTCTTGGCATGGGATTGACTCATCCAAGACAATATCCTTGATTTAACAAAAGGAATTATAGTAGTATGATGTTTTATAAAAAAAAATCACATTAGTATTGGAGTATAGCTGACAAACTGGCCATGGATCTTGGTGTAGACTAACCCAAATTTAACCCTAACAAGTGGCTAGGGAGAGGATCCCATTGTCTTTCCAATCCAAGCTCGTCCATAGATTTTTCTATCACAAAAAAGGAAAACAAAGTGAAAAATAGAAAGCATATACATAAATTTTATTTCCTTTTTCTTATTTATTTATATATCTTCTTATTAATTGCTAAGCTGGATGCATAGTATATCTTAGTAATCTCATGTGTCACTTATTATCCTTAAATGTCTATCCCTCCAATCCCCTTCCAATTAAGGCATCGCCTTGGGAACATGTCATCATTCACAAGCTCAGATGGAAGCTAGCTTCCATTAGATGAAAAAAGTTGGACCTCGTTGTTCGGGATGAGTTACAAGTCTACTGAATAGCCTCATGTTGCAACATAACAATTTTGATTCCAGAGATGCCCATGACCCTTATGTTTGCATACGTCGACATGAGGAAAATCATAGAGGTAATGGATGAACCTTTTTTTGGCTTCGCCAACCTTTAAGAAGTGTCCGACCAAAAACAAAAACCTTAAAGAGGTGTCCTCAGACCAAAAAATAAAATAGATTAAAAACCTCAAAGAGGTGTCCAATGATGAAATTTACGCAAGCAGTACGAAAATATGCTCAACGGAGACGTTTCTTTCTTGGAATCAACCGATGTTGTAATTCAAATGTGAAGCCCAAGGTGCAGGCAAGTTAATTCCTTTATTTCTTTGAATCTTCCTCGTATATGTCCTTGTCATTACTTGTTTCTAATTTGATATTTCTTTGCCTTCGCTATTCTTACTCGTGGATTTTCGAAATGACTACCATGAATCCCATCATATTTTTTCATGACAGTGCTAAGGGGAATCCAGCTAAGTAAAGACATCACCGAGTGATATTGCTATAATTCTTATTTTATTCTATTGAACAGGTATTATTAGGGTGATGGGGAACCGGTTTAACTCTCTGGCAATCCAATGAACAACCCGGTCTCAACATCTGTACTCCAGTTGCTCCGCCTATGTATTGTTGTTGCTCTCGGATTAGCTGTTGATTGCCCAGGATTTGCAAGACACTGAAATTGGAAGAAAGATTTAAATAAATAAAAAAAAGACCAAAAATGCTTTTTAATTTAACGAAATAGCAAATGCAATTGAATGATGACGGGGAACCTGGAAACCTTCACTGAATTAAAATGGGAAAAAGCTTCAACACAATTTGAGATTTACAAGCAACGAACAAGCCTTTCACTGGATCTGATTAGGTGATGAAGCATCTGTCTATGCACTCAGATCTATTAATGGTCAAAAGGAAATTTCAATTTTTTCCAACATCTGACTCTGGAAGAGGTTCTCTCCTCCATTGTCGGAAAAATGAACTCTAAAAGTGGTTAGCTACACCAGACATGACCATAGACTTTGGTTCCACCTATAGTCAATGTCTAAAGTATAGACTAATATCTCATGAAGGTAATATCCTCTATGTTGTAATTTTTCAACAGTGGTCATATTAAGAGGCTATTAGTTTTTATTATTGAGTTAGTATTTTCTAAACAGATCAACTCATGGTTACAAAGTCATAGAAAGACAGAAACTTTCAGTCCTACAATCCCCATGTTAGAAGCATAGAATTGTACCTGATGATAGTAAGTTGGGTAGTAGTTTTTTCAACATTAATCACTAAGAAACATTGTGCTACTAATTTTTATTATCATAGTGACAATTACTGACTTTGTGATATTTTCACTAGGAAAGTTGAATTTATCTCAACAACTAACTCTAGAAGTGATTTTCTCTTCAGTTCTCAAAAGAGACAAGAATAAAAAACAAAACAAAAAACTCGAAAATTGGGTACGCCAAATGTGATCGCTAAGAACTTTGGCTGCATCTGTAGTCCTCAGTTGGAAAACACTATATTCTTCCGTGAAATAAATTTTCTCAAAATTGTTATATCCACAAGCGGGTCGCTAACTTAGTGCTAGTAACCCTTTTCTTTTCAGGTGAGTAACTTTCCAAGCATATCAAGTAATGGTCACGGGAGCACAGAAAGAAAAGGATTTGGATCCTTCTACAGTCCTACAGTCCAATAGACATAGTTGTATCTCTTGATCGTAATTCCCCTAAAATTTGTTTTCCCAACATGAGTTCCTAACTCTGTATTAGTAACTTCTATTATGGAGTCAATCACTTTCTTGACAGATCAAGTGCAGGACCATAGTAAGGACAGAGATTTGAATTTATCTACAATTCCAGGTAAAACAGAAAAGTAAAATTGTATCTCGTGACAGTAAATTTCTCAGTGTGGCAGTAATTTTCTCAACATAGATTAGTAGCTTAGTGCTAGTAATAAGTTTTAAGCAGATCATACGGTCTCAAGATCATAGGACTCTTTGGTGATGTTCAGCGAATCTGCTCATTCTAACTTATGCTATCCAAAATAAAACTTCTCACAGATAGAGAAAGGTTCAGTATAAATAACGGTACATAACCCAGAAATTAAGCATCTCCTTTATGCATTATCCTCTCCATAAAAACTGATCATGTTGCAGTACTCTTTAAAGGTTTAACACCAGGACTAATAGAAAGCAAGATAAACTGATGACCAGCACATTTAACCAGTACAATAAACTGTACAGCACACAATCTACTATTATTGGTTTGATGGACAAAAGCAACAAGCTTCTTGACTACACAGGCCTATTAGAACATGAGGGCGAAAAAAATTATTAATCATTAAAGACCCCTCTCCGGTCTTAGCAGATCATAAAACTACACTGCCAGATCATACATGAAATTCATTGAGAGATTCTATTGCAGGTTTCACAAGTTTGCGGAAAGTAGTTAATATATGCACGGAAGAGTGATAATGCATGGCAAGTGAAGGAAGGAAATAAAAGCACAGATGGGAAAGAGGGTGACACCTTTGCAAGAAGCTTTGCATTCTCTTCTCTCAGAGACCTCTCCTGAAGCACACCAAACAAAGTTGCTAGAATGATATAACCAGGAATTCAACAACAACTGATGAGATCGGACATGCATTCATCATATTTGTCCACTTACCTTCGCTTGTAACTGCTGTCTCTGATCGTTAAATAATTGAACCTGTAAAAGAGGTCCACAGAAATATTTTAACTTTCGTGTGTGTGCATGTTGTCCCCATTCCTTTCTTAGTAAAAGGTAACCAAAAAACGAGAAAATAAATTGAAATGATGAATGATAGAAATGAAAGGACGATACTTTGAAACTTGTCCAGAAATACAGTTCAAGTGAGAAGTTGTACACGGAAATCAGCGAGGTTAATAAATTAAAAAATTGGCAATATTCTATTATTTCGTGCCAAAGAAGCCAAATTTTTTTTTTTTAATATTTTGTGTTAATCAGTATAAATTTTGTCAATAAGTGTGAAGAAACCATTAGTAAAAAATGATTGAGTTTCCTTTCCTTTTTTGTTAGAGATAAGAAAAATTAGTCATTTAAGCAAACCAAACAAACCTGTTAACAAATCAAATAAGAATTGGTGACACGGAATTAATTGGTTACTTAATCGGAGAAAAGTCGGTAACTTCTATAATTAAGATTGGCAATTTCTAGTTGGGTTCATAAGTAAGGCAAACATTTATGCTTGCACAAGTCAAATAAGTCAAGCGTGGAGAGGAGAGATTATTTTTATCAACAGAATTTTATTTTATGACTCTGAAAGCAAATAAAGATAAGAAAGATCTGATGAAGTGAACTCGTTAGCACGTAAGACAGTGGAGAAAGAGTAGACCGCACTCTCCACCCTAACAAAATGTTTCCACTGTATCTCAAGACTAGTCGAAGGAAGGGGTTTGAGTAGGAAAAAATATACTAAGAAAGACCAAATAAGCGTTGGTAAGTTAGTCCCAAAAAAATCAGTCTATAAAGTTAGTCAAATAGAGTTAGTGAACCAAAAAGAGTTAGTAATTTATTGTTAAAAAGAGTCGACGATTTCATAAAAGTGTTAGTAAGTCACCAATAAGTTACTTAGAAATCAAGTAATTGGAAACTTTTTCTTTTTTTATCACAGCCTTCTGTCACTTACAATTCTTTCATAGGTTTACCAAAAACTATCCAATTTATTTTGGAAAACGAACAATAAAGTCATCCAAATAACTCCGGGAAAGATAACGATAGAAGAATAACCATGATCTTTTCCCTTGTTTATTGGAAAAAAAGAACATGTCAATAACTATGAAGAAAAAGGGTGACTTGTGAATATGCTTTCATTCTTTCATATAAGGTAGAAAATGCCATGTATGCTTGGAGAAAAATTGATTCTCTCCTTTCAGATGCCAAGTTTAACGTGTTAAGTCTATTCAGTTTCAATCTTACAAATGCAATTGCAATCACTGTTGAACTTCTTGTTTCGGCTCCTTTATGCATATGGTCAGTCTTGTTAGTCGTTTGAGGGAAATTATTTCTCATTGGTTTCTTCCCCTTCTCATCATATCTATGCCTTCAAACACAGCGGCTACTCGATGAAGGTTCTCAAAACTTCTTTAGGCTCAAAGAAAATGACAAATATGCCAAAGACGCATGTACCTTTCTTTTCCTAATGCTGCTCAAACTTCGCTCGAGCTGATCCCCTATCCCTTGGATCTCGTCAATCGAGCAAGATCCAAGACACTGTCCTGATAGCTTCCTGATGGAAAAAAAAGGAAAGGAGTACCATAGTTTAGGGAATTAGATATCAGGAAGCCATCTGCAATCCACAATATATAAGAGAGAAGTCTCAAAATTTGTATACTGTAGAGAAACTTCAAGAAGCTCAATCTTCCTCTCCATTTCCATGGTTTCTCGCTTCAGATGCTGCACATATATGGAGATTTTTATATTTATGAATCCAGTGAACGAAACAATACAAACTGAACAAATGTGAAATTAGTAATGGATAAAACCAATCATAGTGAACAAATCTGTTACACCACAGGATCCTGCAAAACTAAGACTGCTTCTACAAGAACCCTAATGTTCTTGCAAAATTTTGAGCTGGACAAAAACCATGGTCAATTCCACCACCTCAGTAATTCTTGAGATCAAAAGTAGGGTTCTTATCAAGACCGCAGTTCGATATTATTACAATCTGCAGATAAATACATATAGTTTCAGACCAACAATCAATTTTAAAACTTCCTTCAAGAAAAGAATAAGATTTAAAGGCCCAAGGAGGGCATGTTTCCAAGGTATAAAGCCGTGGATGATGAATGGGATTTCAGAAGCTGAAAGAATTGTAGGGGACCAGTTAATTTCCTGAGGACACGTACAAAGATCAAAATAGCACTTCTAACGTTATAATCAACTTGAAACCTATTTCTCTCTCTATACATATCAGCAGTTTCTCCTCTCTGCTTCCCAGTCACTGCCAAACCACATGAATAAGAGTGGTAAGGCTTGCAATAATATTACAGGTCCTTTATCTAACCATAACAGCACTTTGATAGCACAGCTTTGATGGCTCTCTCAAATTATTCCCACCTGTACCAGACTAACATTTTGAGATACTTGACTTTTGCTGTAAAGTATAAAATTTGGATGAGTTTTCTAGAATTTGGTTCACGAGAGATAATGCATACTTAAATAATAATTCTAGACATACTAAGACTAGTCTTCTAAATTTGTTTACTTTATGACCCAAAAAAAAAAATTCATTTACTAAGTGATGATGTAGATTCCTGGGAGGTACTTAAATGAGTTTACTAACTTAAATAACATTTATGCAATGCCACATCGCTTAGCAAACCAATGTAGATGGTATTCCCAGCATTCCTCATGCTTAAGAACCATGAAGCGTCTCTCATGTACCAAAGCATATATAACCCGTAAACGTTCAAATTTTCATTTTCTATTCTTTTATTTTTTCCAAAGTGAAACGTTTACTGCTACGACTCAGAAAGAGATGTATTTATGAATGTGCCTTCCAAGTTGCGGTCCCCATTAATGGTCATATTCTATTGATGTGGACAAAAAGACTTAAAAAGTTATAATTTGGAATATCGACGTTTTTACTAACCTTGGTTGACGATGGATATAATGGAAATCAACAACTTAAATAAGAGTCGAAAAATGAGTAGGATGCTTCTTCTAGTTGAAATAGCGATCTTATCAATTAAGATTTGAGCACCGTTAAGAGTAAATTGAGTTCATCATTCCAGTATTGGGACATTGTGCCTCTTGTATACATGTTTCCTATTTCAATCATGTTTCTTATTGAGAAGTTTCCCATATTAAGCGAGAGTAGGATTTCTAGAATAATTTAGCAATTATGGTAATGCAATAATACTTTTACATGCGATGCCTAAGAAACCCCATTTGTGATGCTTAGGCAGTTTTGTGTCTGATGCCTCAAAAAGTTACCTATTTTGAGTTGTCGTCCATTGAAAAATTCTCTTCAAGTTCTTATTAAGTTGAGCTCACTGCTTTGGGAGATATCATCCTATATTATAATTTTCTATCATGGTAGAGACGATATGTCCTGAATAGTGAGCTTCAAAGAGAACTTGAAGAGAATTGTTAAAATGTGATCCATTTTTGGAAAGCTCTAGACTACACCAGACTAGACTACACAGAGAAGGAAAAAGTGGCGGCAACAATTTGTCCAAAGTCAAAGTTGAAGATTCTCATATGTTGGAGAAATTTCTAGTACTATGTGGGCAGCAAGTGTATGTGTGAAGGAAGAAAAGCCAGCTGGAAGTTGGCTAAATAAAGTCAACAAAAGTGGCAGGGAGCTGCAGAGAATAGAAAAATGCAGAATAATGGAGAAGCAACCAGAAGTACTCAAAGTCAGTAGTGTAAGGCAGTGACTCATGCCTATAAATAGGAGTTGTGGATGTCTGTTCTATGTAGCAGAAAAACTAGAAATACTCCTTCCTTTGTAATACCAACTATCATAATAAAAGTCTTGTTTTTTACCCATACTCCCTTGCCATTGTAGTCCACTTATATCCACCCACATACACACTTGCACAAACGCGCTTCTGCAAAAATCCAACAATGGTATCAGAGCCACGTTTTTTGTTGGTATTGGGCGCTTATCCTACCTACCCATTCCTAAAACTACCATTTCCAAATACCCAATAATTAAACCATGGCCAACTCTATCCTCATCCTCATTTCCCATTCCCATTTTTTTTATGGGAACAACTATGACTCTTAGAGCATAAAAATGACTACATTCTTGATGGCCCAAGACTTATGGGACATCGTGGAAAAAGGTTGCGAGGCTCCGCATGAAGGTGCAAGTGTTTCAAAGAATCAACTACAAAAGGATGCAAGGGCACTATCCTTTATCCAGCAAGCACTCTCAAAACCGTATTTCCAAGAATTATTGGAGCGAGGACTGCAAAAGGGGCTTGGGATATACTACGAGAAGAATTTCAAGGATTGGAAAAGGTATGCACTATTCGCCTTCAAACTCTGAGAAGAGATTTTGAGAATTCTAAAATGAAAAATTATGAAACTGTACAAGAATTTTGTGGAAAATTAAAGGAACTAGTTCATCAAATGAGAGCCTATGAAGATGGGATAACTAATCAAAGGGTTGTTGAGAAAATATCGGTATCACTCACCAAAAAATACAACTCCATAGTTACAACTATAGAAGGAACTAAGGACTTAACGACTCTATCAGTGAGTGAATTAATTGGCTCTCTAGAAGCACGTGAGAAAAGATTAATGGCACAAGATGAAGATTTAGTTAAAAGTGCCTTTCAGTCTAAAGTAAATATACGGTCTCATCAATCTAAAAATCGTGGAAGGAGCTCATAGAAAAATAAAAAAAGAGGAGAAACTATACAAAAGGAAAATTATCCACCTTGTGGTATTTGCAAGAAAACAAATCATTTGGAGAATGATTTTTGGTTTAAAAATAAAAAACAATGCCACATTTGTAAAAGATATGGCCACATAGAAAAAGATTGTCGCTCGAAAACAAATAATCAAGCAAACTATGTAGAAAAAAAAGAAAGTAAAGAGAATACATTCTACGCAAGCCAAGCGGCAAATGATAATAAAAATGAAACACGGTACATTAATAGTGGGTGTAGCAATCACATGACGGGGGACAAATCTATATTTACTGATATTGATAAGTCGGTGAAATCCCAAGTAAAGTTGGGCAATGGTGCATTAGTAGATGTCAAAGGAAAAGGCACCATCGCCGTGGAAACGAATAAAGGCCCAAAATATATACATAATATATATCTAGTCCCTCGTCTTGCACAAAATCTCTTGAGTGTGAGCCAAATGATATAAAGTGGGTATTCTCTATATTTTAATGGAGATGCCTGCATTATCTATGATAAATATAAAAATTTCATTGCCTCTGTTAAGATGAAAAATAACAATTTTCCTATTCGATGGAAATATGTCAAAGATATAGCCATGATAGCTCAACTTGAAGATTCATGGTTATGGCATCGAAGATTTGGCCACTTCAATTTTGCTGGGCTAAAAACTCTCCATCAGAAAAATATGATGAGACTTTCCAGCTATTTTAGAAATTTCAGATATTTGTGAAGGTTGTCTCCTTGGAAAACAACAGAGACAGTCTTTCCCATCTAGAGGTGCATGGAAAGCTAAGAAGCCATTAGAGCTAGTTCATACGAACGTGTGTGGTCCAATGAGAACCCCCACACTCAATCAGAATAAATATTTTATCCTATTCATTGACAATTACACAAGAATGACGTGAGTATACTTTCTTCGAGAAAGATCGGAATTTTCTCTATCTTCAGAAAATTCAAGAACCACGTCGAGAATCAAAGTAGCCAAAGAATCAAAGTCCTAAGAAGTGACAGAGGCACAGAATACAATTCAAAGGAGTTTAATAAAATTTGTGAAGATGAAGGAGTCCATCATCAACTAACCGTTGGCTATGCTCTAGAGCAAAATGGAGTAGCCGAAAGAAAAAATAGAACCGTCATGGAGATGGCAAGGTCTATGCTAAAGGAAAAAGGACTTCCTAACTTGTTCTAGGCAAAAGTAGTCTACACGGCAGTATACATTTTAAATAGATGTCCAACTAAAGCAGTCCACAATAAAAGTCTAGTTGAAGCATGGAGTGGACGGAAGCCTTCAGCAAAGCACCTCAGGGTATTCGGATGCATATGCAACGTCCACATTCCTGCTCAAAAAAGGAGTAAGCTAGTTGAAAAGATAGAAAATGGAATAGTCCTCAGCGATAGCGACCAATCAAAAGGTTATCGTGTTTACAACCTAAGAACTAAAAAGCTTATGATTAGTCGAGATGTCGAGTTCGGCGAAAATACTGCCTGGAATTGGGAGGACGAGAAGATTGAGAAGAAGTACATCACCTTGCCATACGTATCACCTGCTCAAGAGGAGTCAACATCACAAGAAGGAGGAGAAGTACCGGATTTCCCCACTCATGACATAACTCCACCAAGCTCTCCAAGAGTGACGCAAGAAGAATCTACTCCAAAGTCTCCAGTACTAAGGGTAAAAGCCCTTGGAAGAATTTACGACACATGCAACATTGCTGTTTTGGAACCAGAAAACTACGAACAAGTATCCAAAGAAGTCTGGATAAAAGCCATGGAGGAAGAGATCAAGATGATCGAGAAAAATGAAACTTGAGAGCTTGTCGATCAACCTGAAGACAGAGATCATTGGCGTCAAGTGGGTTTACAAGACGAAGCTCAATGCGGATGGATCAATCTAGAAGCATAAAGCAAGGCTTGTGGCGAAAAGATACTCGCAACAACTAGGTATCGACTATACTGAAACTTTTGCCCCCGTCGCTCGCCTCAATACTATTCAAACACTCATAGCCCTAGCAGTACAAAAAGAATGGAAGATCCATCAACTAGATGTGAAGTCAACGTTCTTAAATGGATATCTTCAAGAAAAAATATACATAGAACAACCACAAGGCTTTATCCTCAAAGGCCAAAAAAAAAAAATTCTCAAACTCAAGAAAGCCTTGTATGGGTTAAAGCAAGCACCATGAGCGTGGTATAGTAGAATTGATGAGTACTTCGTCAAGCAAGGATTCAGGAGGAGTATGAGTGAGCCAACACTCTACATCAAGACCCAAGGTAAGTCCGACACTCTCATTGTCTCTCTATAATTAGAATATCTCATATATACAGGAAACAATGAGGCAATGATCCAAGAATTCAAAGAAGAAATGATGAAGACATTTGAGATGACGGACTTGGGCTTGATGCATTACTTCCTTGGCATCAAGATCGACCAAAACAAAGGAGTGTTTATCTCGCAAAAGAAATACACCGAGAACCTCCTAAAGAAATTCAAGATGAACTATTGTAAAGTAGTTTCAACTCCGCTCATGACAAATGAGAAACTATTGAAAGAAGATGGAGCAGAAAAAGCCGATGCCTCCCTCTACAGAAGTCTGATTGGCAATCTGCTATATCTCACTGCTACACGACCGGATATTATGTATGCGACAAGTCTACAATCTCGATTCATGCAAAGTCCAAGTCAAATCCAGTTTGAAGCTGCCAAGAGAATTCTCAGATATTTATGAGGAACTATAGATTACAGCATTCGGTATCGCCCAAGTGCAGATGCCAAGCTCATTAGCTACACTGATAGCGACTGCACAGGTTCAGCTGATGATAGGAGAAGTACTATTGGCTATGCATTCACACTGGGTTCTAGAATATTCTCATGAGCATCCAAAAAACAAGACTCATGGCACAGTCTACTGCATAAGCTGAATACATCGCAGTTGCTACGACCACCAGTCAAGCAATATGGCTTCGAAGAATTCTAGAAGACATTAGAGAAGCACAGATGGAATCAACTTAGAATTCTAGAAGACATTGGAGAAGCACAAATGGAATCAACTTAGATACTTTGCGATAATAAGTCTGCAATCGCTATATCAAAGAATCCAGTATTCCATGGAAGAACCAAACATCGACATCAAATATCACTTCATTTGTGAAGTGCAAAACAAAGGAGAAATAGAGCTGAAATATTGCAAGACGGAAGATCATATTGCAGACATATTTACTAAAGCACTACCAACAGCAAAATTCGAGACATTGAGAAGCATGCTCGGAGTATCACCAAAATGGATCAAGGAGGGGTGTTAAAAAGTGATCCATTTTTGGAAAGCTCTAGACTACACCAGACTACATAGAGAAGGAAAAAGTGGCAGCAACAATTTGTCCAAAGTCAAAGTTGAAGATTCTCATATGTTGGAGAAATTTCTAGTACTATGTGGGCAGCAAGTGTACTTGTGAAGGAAGAAAAGCCAGCTGGAAGTTTGGCTGAATAAAGTCAACAAAAGTGGCAGGGAGCTGCAGAGAATTAAAAAATACAGAATAATGGAGAAGCAACCATAAGCACTCAAAAGTCGGTTGTGTAAGGCGGTGACTCACGCCTATAAATAGGAGTTGTGGATGTCTGTTCTATGTAGCAGAAAAACTAGAAATACTCCTTCCTTTGAAATACCAACTATCATAATAAAAGTCCTGTTTGTTACCCATACTCCCTTGCCGTTGTAGTCCACTTATATCCACCCACATACACACTTGCACACACACGCTTCCGCAAAAATCCAACAAGAACAAACCATTCAAAATGAGTAAATTTCTTTTGGCATCACATCTACACTTTCTAAGCTTCTCGCCTTGGGTTTCAAAAGTTTCACACTTCAGAGAACCAATCCATCATATAAGAAAGAGTTAAAATCATCCTTATAAACCCTTCTAGGATTAATCATACTCCTAATTCAGATAGGAAGACTCCAAACAAGAAATAGAATTGAATTAGAATTCATCTACAAAAGAACTTAGTATCCCATTTGTGACATAAGTAGAAAGTTTAACAAAATCCTGATGATACTCAAATCCTAATTGAGAAGACTACCACAAAATTCAACTAAAAGAAGAACCCAAATCCTAGGTGTCACAAGCCAGTAACGACCATCCTCATCAAAGCTTTCTAAAAACATTGGCTTGTTTGATCTTGTTGCCTGCATTAATGGCTATAGTTGATGATTTATCCTCAATATAATAGACATCATCACAACAAACTCAAGCAGAAACTAATTCTGAAGGTTAAAATAACACATTGAGAATTGAGGTCATTTCTTTTCATCTCTTGCAATGAAATAACACTTATAGAGTGCCATGTCACTTGGTAAACCAGCTCAGAAAGTATCCCTAGCATTCCTCATGCTTAAGAACCACGAAGCAGATCTCATGTGCCAAAGCATAGATATCATGTATTTTAACATCGTGAAAGTTCAATTTTTCAAAGTGTGAGGTGTTTTGCTATAACTTAGCCAAAAGATGTATCCATGAATGTGCCTTCCATGTTAGTGTTCCCATCAATAGAGATATACTGTTGATGCAGACAAAAGGATTTACTAAGTTGATATTTGAATATTGATGTTTTTACCAAGCTTCAGTGAGTATGGATGTTGTGAAAATCCACAACTCAATAACCTAAAATATCATATTGAGATCAAATTGGAATTGATTTCGAAGTATGAAGTAACATGTTGAGAATTGAGATCATATCTTTTCATCTCTTGCAATGCAAATAAACCACACAAAGCATCTTCGTCAAACAAGAAAATTATGAAAATGAAGTTTTAAAGAGATTCAAAGAGAAAAGTCTTTGATCTGTAGGAAATAGGAAGGTTCATGACCAAAATTTTCTGTATCTATTTAGACGTTCAGTAGAATAAAGGTTGTAAACTAGTCCCTTGCAAGCTGCTCAGTGTGAATTAGAGATATAATTTTTTTTTTTTTTTGAACATGAAGAATTAGCAAAAAAGATGCATAATCACTCATCATCTTAGTTCTATCGAGCCTGGTATAGTTTCAGATTTAGCATTTGACAAGTAATTCAATATGTGGAGACAGAAGCTCTCGCTCTCATGAAGTTACTCATTTCTTCATTCCATGGTTTCACTTGAATTGATCGAAAAGAAATTCAATAATTGACTTGGCATAAAGTAAGTTTATCTGCATCTTATGTTGGATATATACACCTTCTCATTAAGAGAAAACTTACCATATTAAAGATATATTCGGAAATTGAATGTCACTTGACTCTATCCCTCTTTTTACAAGTATATCAGCATCATTAGTATGATCCCTACTTTGTGGTTCTAGTGATCCATTTTAATCATGTATGCAGGTAGATTATTGCATGATGCTTGGCATACGAGGCGACTATTTATGTATACACGAAAAATAGGATTTCTCGCCATTTGTGTTCGTATATAGACTTCTTTGTAATGTAATGTGATGTAATATGTTAATCCACACACACAAAAAAGCAGGAAGTTGCTTTCTTACATACAGCAAAATGAAAAAAAATCGAACCGCTCAACTTGCTTAACCTCTAAAAAATTTGCTTGAATAGTTCAAATATTACTAGTCTGACATTATTGACTTCTACTGACTAACAAACATGGCAACTTGTTTAATTAAACTGAGAATCTCACTGAACTCCTTACCAATGCACCTAATGTATTATCATGGAAAGGTTAGAGCACTGACCAGAATACGTTGCTCCATATTAGCCTGGTACGTATCCGCATCATTTGTAGATCCATGATATCGATCAATCGTCTTTTGGATTCTGAAAAATTTGCAAAGACACCATATGAGCTCAGCCTCCGGGAATACATTCTCCAAATTAATCAGGCGTCATCAAAACTAAAGGAATAGAACATTAAACAAATTAGTGATCATTTTTGTGAATCATGCATGACTTCCAGTGAATATGTATCACTATCACTCACAAACAGAATGTGCAAGGAGGATAAGCCTCTGCAAGAAGCTGTTGGCCTCTCAGCAACTTATTTGCAACGATATGAAGTACTTGGAAAATTCATGGATGCCCATCTTATACTTTGGAAATAATTGAGGCTAGAGAGAGTATAGAGAAGTAGGAGATAATACAAGTGAGAACTTAAATGAATAGGTCACTCGCCAATCGTAAGAATTCACATAAGAGATAAGAGTAAAACAAGAAATCCTTCTTGTTCTCAAGCTAAAGGATAAAATATTTATAAATCAAAACAAGTCCACCTTCTCATTCATCATAGCATGCTTATATAGATGAGTTTGGAAAAACCCTTCAAGCATTGGAAAGACAAAAACTACTTTCATTAGAAAACGACTATAATTATATAAGGACTCTGGAAACTTAAACAACATTTACTAGACCTCAAAAATATGAGAATTAAATGTAGTTGGTTGTAAGTCTCCTAGTTTTCCTAGTTATGAATTAATGGAATGTTCCGGCATCAATAATCATGTCCGCAATATTTTTCTTCAAATTTTAGTGTGAAAATGTTCAATTTCACATTATAAAAGTATATCATATGCTCATGCGAAGCGAAGAGTGAACTAATGCAATGTTTTTTGCCCAAGCCCAAAGTCTTCAATATTCCACATGCCACTCCATGTCAGTAAGAAGTAAGAACAGCACATGATGCTTGTAAAATCATCAGTTGCATTGTGAAGCAGTACAAGTACTCACTACTTCAGAGAGAAATTATAAGAGCAAGCAGTTGCCCCTACATTTAACTTGTGACTTCAAGAACTTTTTTTCCCCGTAAATGAAGAACAGGGGGTACTTACATGGTGGAGCAACTAAAATGGCAAACATGTACCATTGCAGTACTCTATGAGTAAGAAATCCAAGAGATCAGTGTGTTGTTTCATGTTAGCCTTAATCTATTATACTAGTGAATGCGCTCGATCCCATAAAATCACCACTACACAAATCTAGTCAAGCCCATAATCTTATTCACCTTTCAAAGCACCGTATAATTAAAAGTACCTAAAGTTTAAGTTGTCAGGGCTAGTTTCACAGGCTTTTTTTTAGGGTTAAAGTACCATTAAAAAATCAACTTGGAAATTTTTTGCCGGTCCGTTTGATTCGGAAAAGAGATTAATTATGCTTTAAGTTTTGATTTCAATGAACCAAGATTTGAAATGCTTCTTGATTATGGTGATAGATAAATAACACATTATTCGATTTCCCGACTAATATAATGCATTTCATAAGAAATTTCTAGTTTTTCCCTGGTGGTATTGTCATAAACTTGAAACATGGATCTGTATAATTTGTAAGTTAACCATTATCAGATAGGGTACATAAAATAGTCTTAATTCATGTCTAAGTGGTGTAATTACAATGAACTGAATCAAACAAGGCATGGTTTGAAGGCTTCACCCTTTTCAACTTAAGTTTGGTTTTCTTCAACAATTTTCCAAGCAATCAAATTTGTTTGGAAAAGATCTACTTCCAATAGAATAATACCTAACTGCAAATACGCTTACTATCCTCATGCCCCAAGAATTAGTTATGAAGATCAATCCCTAGAAGCAGCCTTAAAACCTATAATACTTCAAAAAGAAACACTACGGCATGTTCATTTCATATCAGTGGAATTGAGGAGAAGGCTGAACTGCTCTATGTCAAAACCAGAAGGACCAAACAATATCAGTCCCTAGTCTCACTAACATCAAATTATGTTTTCATTCCCCAAGACAAAGTACTAACTATCCTAACATGTGAAGTAGCTGGAGGAGATCAGTACTTGCAAGATATTCAACAATTAGTTTCCTCAGAAGAACCATTAAGAAAGCGGGAGTCCAACTCCAACGCCACAACGTACAAAATGAATGCCTTCGATCATCTAGTCCCCCGCATCTAGTCATTTGATTAGGGTACGCCTCAGTGCATTGACTATCCAAAGAAAAAGCGAAAAAGAAGACTTTACAGTTCTATACTTCTTTTTCTCAGCTATTTTGACTAGGATATCTGAACAAAAGTCATATTGTTTATAAATTTTGTTCGAAAATGGGAACTAGATCGGTCATCATGGTGGGTTAGGCCATGATCGAAGGGGAATAGCACTGAAAACTTGACCAAAACAAAAAATGGTAGGAGAAAAAGCAGAATAAGAAAAAAGAACCCATGCCATGATGCTGTCTCTTATTTGCACTTCACAAACACACAGCGTATATATGTGCATGTGCCCTCATTTTGGACATAAGAATGTCAACATGGCTCAATCACGTTGCCCATCTAAAATCAACTCGAGAAATTATAAAATCGGTACGTGAACGTACTCGGAAGTGCTGGAGAACTCGTAAAGCCTTCCTTTCTGTGAAAAGATGATCACGGCGACTTTGGCATCGCAGAGGACTGAGAGCTCATAAGCTTTCTTCAGTAGCCCAGTCCGGCGCTTTGAAAAAGTGACTTGCTGGTTCGTCGCGTTCTCAATTCGCCTCATCTGAACTTTGCCTCTCGCCATGATTAAATTCCTTCCTACATACATGGTGGTTATCAACCCTAGAATGGCAAGTACTCAAACATAGCGATGAGCATAACAAATATACCTCAACGATAAAATATAATAACTCACCAGGGACTTTGGCAGCGTCAACCAGCTGAAGATTTATCTTTTTATCCACCTCCTATTGTCTAAACTTTAGACTGAAGTTCTTCAGAAGCTAAAAACACTGCAAGGCAAATCACACTTTTTTTTTTCCAAACAGACATGAACTATATCATCATTCGAACACAAGCAAAAACCACAGGATAAAGATTTCACAATCGAAGGTCGAAGAATTATAGATTTGCCCAGGGTATTAAAGGGGGAAGCTTCTCTACTCTACGTCAGAAAAATGAACCACAATAAATTCAGAAACCCTACAGAGGGATGAGAGCGCAAAGGCAAAAACAAAAAACCTGGAAGGAAAGCAAAGGATATTTGGCAGCTGACGGATCTCTCTTTATTTTGTGGCCACAAACATAAAAAGAAAAAAAAAATCCTTACTATTCGAAATTCAACGATCTTCTACTTAGGGCAAATATGGTGTGAGCTACAGATGAAAAGGAAATGCAAACAGAAAAGGAAAGAAATAAGGAGGAAAGCAAAGCATTCAGGTTCAACCGAAACGGCCTGGTCAATTTGGTAATGAAGATTCAAAGAGGCAGAAGGATTATCTTTTTTTGATAAAATTGAGAAAAAGAAAGTAAAGATAGATGGAGAGAGAGAGAGAGAGAGAGAGAAGCTATTTTGTTTTTTTTTTTTTTTTCGAAAACACGTATATTATGCCAGTGGGTTTCAGCTTCAGCTGTTGTGGCCTGCGTGACATTCGAAAGAGGGAGCTGTAAGAAACAAAACAGACGAAAACAAAAAGAAGAAGGTCGTGCGATATCTATAAATTGTCGACATTATCAGACCATGCCGTGCGCTGTTACCGAATGGGCCGTTGACAAGTGGGAAAACATTATCTCTCACTTAAACTCAGTGGGCCTCCACTCGACCAATGGAAAGAGACTCTGCCCTTTTCTTGGGCCAAATAGGAGCAGCCTCAGGGCTCTTCTCCGATCGGTTCCTCTCTTGATGGGTTTACGAGCACTGGGGGTACTCCAAATTATGACCATGATAAATTCATGGACAAAATCAATACAGATCTATCCTTTAGCTTATCCTTCATTTATGTTCTTATAATTCCTCATTATTTAGAATCGTAAAAAATACCTGAAACTTTTCGATTTGGATAAAATTAAAGGAACATGAAAAGTTTGACGCTATAATTTGGGTTTTGGTTTTTTTTTTTTTTTTAATTATGCATAAAGGAGATCAAAGGCCACTAGTGCACTAATCCTAGATCATTTGATTTTTTTATGAGCAGAAATGTGATCTTTGACCACCCAACCACCAAAAGAAAATGTGATCTTCAAGAAGATTGCTATGTTTTGACAGAAGACAAATAGAGCAAATATATTATGGTGTCAATAGTGAGATAGAGTTTGAAAACTCCGAAAACCTTAAAAGTAACAAAGGTTGAGGTTGCAGACGAGATCATAATTCCTAAAATCAATTATATTAATCAGCTAGCAAAACTGTAGCACTCTATAGTCATGAGTAGGCAAATTGGGCCACAGATACATTGTGATTGTGCATATATTACTCATGCATTGATTGTAAAGAGATAAGATAGAAAAATATGAGCTTTCATCTTATTTTGAGGCGATAATGCTGAATTGTTATAGTGGCTAAAGGTTATGAGTGAATAAATGAAATCACTCCATTGGAACTAGATGTGGCAGCTTGTTGAAGTACCCAAGAGCCAGAACATTATTGGAAACAAGTGGATCTACAAACGGAAAGAGGCCATCAAGGTATAAGGTGAGATTTGTTGCAAAGGGGAGTACACTACGAGAGAGCATCATTGGTTACAACAAGGTGTTTCCTCCTATTGTAAGGAATCCTTATATTTGAATATTACTTGCCTTAATTGCTACACAAGATCTTGAGCTAGAATAGTTGGATGTTAAGATGATAGTTTTTCACAATGAGTTGAAGGAGTAGATTTACAAGAGGCAGCCATAAGGATTTGTTATTCCAGGTAAGGAAAACCATGTTTGTTTATTAAAGAAATCATTTTATGGGTGGAAACAATCTCCTAAGTAGTAATCATTTTAATGCTTTTATGACTGGTCAAGATTATTTGAAAGTCAATTGGACAACTTACTTTAGGATTGTGGAGGATGAATATTTGATTTATCTATTATTATTTGTTGATGACATATTGACAACAGTTAAGATTTTGTATGAAATCGGTGTGTTGAAAAGGTAGTTGAATGTTGGGTTTTAGATGAAAGATTTTATGACATCTCGATTTTCTAATTCTATTTTCAGTAAATTGATAAGAGCATTTCATCTGCATGCATATAGTTCTTTTCTCTGAGTTAGCCACTCACGAGGAAACTAGTGTATCAGGTGAAGCTGTTAAGGGATTATAATATATCAAACTTGAGAATTTGACCAGGAAACGACCTTTCGATCGAGCTAATCTGCAAGGGTTATTACGGCACAATTAAAAATCGATTAGAGACAAGACATAGGTCGACTCAACAAAGGCATGTGATCAAGTGTGGGTGATTCCACCAGATTGCACAATTCTTGTCGATCGGCATTGGACCGGCTTTTCTGTCGTTTGGGTACTCTATGTCCGTGTTTGAAACATTCGCCGGCTCGCATTGTTGCTCCATTCCACCTTCACCCGAGCCTTCAGCACTTCGTCTGATCGTCCAGCCGCTGCTCGCAGCCGCCATGGTCGCCGGAAGACCGTTGGAGCCACCGCTGATCACCGCCCGAGCTGCTGTCATCCCTCTCCGCCAGTTTCACACACAACCGGCCGTCGTGCAGCCCTCCTCCGGCCAAGGTTAGCACTGGAGTTCTAGCCCTAGTCCAGATCTTCAAGGCCCGTTTTAGGTGCTTTCCGGTCTTCCTTTAGTGTTGCCTTGTGGAGGTTTGTCAACCGCCTCGCTGTTGTTTTCGTCGGAGACTCATCGGAAAGCGATTCCAATGAGTTTAGCCCACTAAACCTTGATTAGAGGGTTAATGATGCTTAGGGAGGTTTAGTTTAAGCTAAGTGAGATTATATGGTTAGATTAATTTAGTTAAGTGTGGATTAGATTAAGAGGTGTGATTAGTTTAATGCATGTTTAATTAATGCTAATTAGATGTTTATGTTAGTATAATAATGATTTGGCCTTAATTGATATTTTTTAATAAATAATTATTTCGAAATTATTTAATTATTTAATAATATTTTATATTATTAAAATATTCTTATTTAATTAATTTTTGGTATAAATTTAATTATTTAATAATTCTGAAAATTATTTCGAGACCCTAAATTCTCAGAATTTTGCGCCGATCGCCGCTATGCATTCAGATTTTGAATTTGATGAGTGTACATTGCAAATTGAGTATTGATTGTGAAAAATAGGGATTTTACTCAAAATCCCAAGTGTCAGGTTTTAATATCAAAATTGGATTTTAAGGATTATATTAAATAGTGGGGTTTGAAAAAGTGAGATATTAGTTTTTTGGTTCGAAATTAACGTGCCCCCACACACGTGAATAATTTCTTAATATTTTAAATATAAAGAAAAGAGGTTGGGATACCTCCGCCCTCAGCGGTGCAGCTAGCTCGAGCTCTCTCCCCCTTAGGAAGGGGAGAAGTTCGAATCTCAAAGGCGGCGTTAGGGATTCTTACTTGGAGTATTGTGTGGTAGGTCCTGCAGTCGCTCCCCCAGGGTTTGCTCACCGGATGTCGACTTACAGGGTTCCCTGGGTTACCAAAAAAAAAAAAACAAAAAAGAAAAAGAGAGGCTGGGATCACTATTTTAATTGGAAACATTGAGTTAAATGCAAAGTGTCATGGGCCGAGTATGAATTTGGTCGTGTGATAATTAAAAGGAAATTGTCTTGAGCTGTTGAGCTGGACTTACCCCTATATGGGATGCCCCAATACAACGGATGTGGGTTACAATAGATTCTGGGCCAATGCTCCTTCGGGAACGCCGTCGACGTAATGACGAAGCCGTGCTCCAAGGTGGGGAGACGATGCCTAGCTAAATACTAGTAGATAGTTGAACTGCGAGTAGGCTATGTTCATTTGTGGTAGTGATTGAAAATTGGAACGCATGTTGAGTGTGACTGACGTGTCGGATTATGGGCCGGAATTGTATGTCACAGTATGGGACGTGGCATAATGATTTTGTCTTATAATTAGGACCCCAGTGGTTGTAGATTTTGTGAAAGTGATTGTGTTCCAACTATTTAAGTTCTTATTACTACATGTGATTGAGTGATATGAACTATACTAACCTGCAGGAAAGAAATAAGACAAGGTAAGTCTTCTGTGTAGTGTGGCTAGACCAGCCTTGGGCGTATTTTCTTTCTAATAGGGGTTTAGGGGGTGAACTTGCTGAGACAATGTCTCACCCCATTGTGGGCCAAATATTACAGGATCGTAGATGGCGGAATCCCTGGAGCGATATGGTATTCCCGCGGGTGCAAAGTTTTCCTGATCCTAATAGTCATTGGATCTATGAACTGATTAGGACCACGGTATGGATCTAGGAGGCCATGTTTGTCAGGGTGCCTCATAGATATAGGGCGTGGTTCCGCTTTGGACCCAATGATTTCAGGGTTGGTCCACTTGATGGTTTTGATATTCCACCTGCTGTGATGGAAGCCATTCTAGGTGATGGTGTAGCTAACCTTCTCAATGGTGGGGTGGATGACCTGTCGTCTCCGGAGGCTAATCAATCCGAAGTGGGGTTGACGAACCAGTCCAACTAGTGGTCATAGGACGGTTCCTTCTTTTTGGTGAACTGATCTTTTTGGTAGACTGACCCATTTTTTATGTATGTAAACTCTGGTGTGATTATATATGAAAGTATGTTGGTTTGTAAAACAGTTGGTTTCCCTGCTGTCCTATCCCGTAATTTTTGTTAGGGGTTTTATAATACATTCTGCATGCACATAATAAATGAATAGGGTCGGTGACACTATCTAGGAATGTCGCATTTGCATGACCATGGTGGATTGTTCGCGTGCTCGAGGTTTCGGGGCGTGACAACCTCGTTTAAGTGATATCAGAGCATGGTTTGTGTATTGAGTGATAAGGTGCGTGGGAGTCATGGATTCTAATGTGGTATTGGAATTTGCAAACATGTATCTATACTGAGCTTGTAGCATGAGTGATCGAGTGCCGAGGGCTGCTAGGAAGAGGGCTGGAGGCCTGTGTTTCGAGGTGGGCTACCGACGAGAGTCGGTGCCTGTCACGCCCCGATCCTCGAGCACGCACCCATCCTTAAGCTTTGGTCGATTTTAAAATGCAATATCTCAGGATTACATATCGCCGACCCTTTTCCTTTTTATAGCACATGCAGAAGCAGTTATAAATTCTTAGACAATAAAACATTGGGATAGATTAGTAGGACTAAATTTCAAACCTTCACTTTTATATACATTGCAAATCAGTGCACATATATATACAAAATGAACTATTAGATTCAATTCACAATAAGCCAGCTAAAAACAAGGTCTACAAATAGAAGTGGAGTTCAGGTCCATGTTGTCACGTCCCGATCCTCAGGCATGCGCACATCCTTTACCTTTGATCGATTTTCAAATGCGATATCCCAAGCTACATATCTCCACACTCCAACTAGAGCCTTCAGCAGACTGCATTGGACTTCGAGATCTTCAACATCCAAGTCTACTGCATCTAGGGACCTAAAATGGTTATTCAATAACTAATGAGACTACGTCTCAGCAAGTTCTACCCCCTAAGACCCGATTAGTAAACCAATATACCTTAGGGCTGCCTATGCACAACACGAGTAAGAGGGCTTACCTTGGCCTCAGTTTCCACCTGCATATTAGCACAGATCAAATAGGCACCCAAGCAATCACATCATTGATCGAAGCATCGATCAAATCGACATAGTCAATTTCACACCAACAAGACCACCACGGTTATATCCATTCAATCAATCACTTTACAACATCAAACTCAAGCAATGATCAATCACATTAAATCACACTCAGATCGGATCATCGATCAATCGGACCATTTCTCGATCATTCATTCCATCCCATATAACCTCCAATAGTATACTTAGTCATAGAGCTCCATTAATGCTCTCGGACGTCATTTTCGCCAAGGTGACATAAGTAATAGACGGTCTACGTGCGTTCTTTAAGGCGCCGTTTTCGCACAGTGATGTCCTTTATCACTGAACCACACCTGTCACGATTCATAAGCAGTCTACGTGCGTTCTTTAAGGCGCCGTTTTCGCACAATGATATCCTTAATCACCGAACCACGCATATCTATACTTCATACTTGATCAGTCTCAACCAATAGAGTTCTCAGTTCACTCTCACGACTCTCTCCACTTCACAGCTCAACAAGGCATTAAAAAAATGCTAAATAGCCATACTCGGCCATCTACCAAGCAATCATTCAATTCCACTTAATTTCAATCAATTTAGGGAAAAATCCCTAAAATATCACAATTTATTTAATTCCATGCAATGTAGAGCTTAAATAAATAAACAAATCGCGCCACGACAATCAGTACAAAATTGCAATCACTGGTCATCCCGGTTGAATTTCCGGAAAAATAAATAATTAAATAATTAATTTTAAAAAATAAAAATATAAAAAATCCAATTTAACACAATATAAAGTTCAATTAAATAAACGAATTGCACCATAATCATCAGCATAAAATCTCGGTCACTGGCCATCCCAATTGAATTTCCGGAAAAATAAATAATTAAATAATTAATTTCGAAAATTAATATTTAATTCCTAAAAATTCCATTTAGGCCCGAATTGCTAAATTAACACACGATAAGGGCTGGGAAAAATCCCAAGAAGCATCCAATAAATACTATAGGCAATTCTTTAGTTTACACAAGTCATCTAACTAATATGCAATGAAATTAACTAATAATTGCTAATCCATTCTAGTCTAACAACCTAATTACACTTAACTAACACTAATCAACCTTTAAAATAATTAGCAAACTAAGCAGGGACTAGTGAGCTAAACTCTCCGAAATAACGCGTAAGTCGAATCAAACCGATGGGAACGGCACGGGGAACAATAAACTCCAAAGCGAGCCTAGAAACCAAGACCCGGAACTCTTCCAAAACGGGCCTAAAGGCAGCTGGAAACATATTGAAAAACTGCACTGATCTTGGCTGGAAATTGAAGCAAACAACTCGGTTAAGCATGGGAATTGACTGGTAAGGAGGAAATAGGCCAAACCGGGCCATGGCGGGTCTTTACCGGCGAAGAAACACTCAAAACCAACCCCGGCGAGGCCCCCACAGACCATGGACAGCAGCTGGACACACGGTGAAGCGGAGAGGGACACGGCCAGGTGTGGCCAAGCACACCCGCGCGCGAGCGGCCCGCGGGGGAGCGAACGGCGGCGACGGCTGGGTGGCGTACGGTGGCTGGTCAGCGGCAACTTCTTCCCCTACCATGCTGGTCGAAAATTGAGAGAGAAGAGGAAGGATGGGCTGATCAAAATGGAGGAAAGGAGAAGGGATAAGAGAGGAGGGAGACAAGGGTCCCATGGGGCCTTAATTTCCACCAACTTATCCCCTCTTGCCTTGCCCATGAAGTCTCCAACCCATGGCTGAGAATTGGCCACCAACACACTCCAAACAACCTCCCAAGTGGTCCAAAAATGCTAAGGGGGAGGGGCATACGAATTTTGGTTCACATCTCTCACAAATGGATTCAATTCTTTCTTGATTCAACCTTAAATGGCTTTAATAAAATCATTGATGTCTCAATTATCAAATTGACAATTTTCCTTATCCAAGAATCCCTCATGCTCCTCAAAGTTGTCATCAAAATAATTTCTCGGCTTCAATCCCATAAAACGATCCGCCGACGACTTTTTCCCAAAAAGTGTCGGTTGTCAGAAAAATCTTGTGAAACTGAGTCGACACTTCTAGAATTTATTGTGACATGATAGAAACTTCAATTTCTAAAATTGGACTTGGATTGGCGGTTAATTTCACTCGGACGCGTTTTGAGCGTGACCTAGGCTACCGAGTAATTTTCAGAACGTTTTAGGATAAATGACCAGTGGTCGATTTTCTTCGAGCCACGATGAACCCACTCGACACATTGACGACTCTTGGTTGTCGTGAAAATCTTGAGGATTCAAATACGAACACAGGGTACCAAAACAATAAGAAAATCAGTCTAGTGCCGGTCGACGAGAATTTTCTAATTTAATGGTGTCACCCACGATTGGCCAGACATCTCTATCGAATCAGCCTATCTTTGATTTCAAATCGATTTTATACTATGCTGTAATTGCCTCTATAAATAGTCATGGTCGAGAAGTCGATTCCTGGTCGAATTCTCAAGTCTATTTGCCTTAAAGTTCTTAATAGCTTACCCAGCTAGTCTAGTTATCTCGTGAGTGGCCAACTCAGAGAAAAACACTGTAGCCACGTCGATGAAATGCCCAATTTATCTAATCGAAATCAGAACCCAAAAAATCGGGATGTCACACACGTCCTCCTCTTCGTCATCCTCCACACTCCCATTGGAGCCTCCAGCAAACTGCCCAACACTTTTGAGATCTTCAAAATCCAAGTCTACTGAATCTAGGGACGTGAAATGGTTATTCAATAACCAATGAGACTACGTCTCAGCAAGTTCTACCTCCTAAGACCCGATTAGTAAACCAATACATCTTAGGGTTGCTTATGCACAACACGAGTAAGAGGGCTTACATTGGCCTCAGTTTCCACCTGCATATTAGCACAAATCAAATAAGCACCTAAGCAATCACATCACTGATCGAAGTATCGATCAAATCGACCTAGTCAATTTCACATCAACAAGACCACTCACGATCAAATCCATTCAATCAATCAATTTACAACATTAGACTCAAGCAATGATTAATCACATTAAATCACACTTAGATCAAATTATCGATCAATCGAACCATCTCTCGGTCATTCATTCCATCCCATATAACCTCCAATAGTACACTTAGTCACAGAGCTCTATCAATGCTCTCGGGTGTCGTTTTCGCTAAGGTGACATAAGTAACAGACGGTCTACGTGCATTCTTTAAGACTCTATTTTTGCACAGTGATATTCCTCATCATCGAACCACACCCGTCATAGATCACAGACAGTCTACGTGAGTTCTTTAAGGTGCCATTTTCGCACAGTGATGTTCTTCATCACCGAGCCACGCCTGTCACGATTCATAGGTAGTCTACGTGCGTTCTTTAAGGCGCCGTTTTCGCACAATGATACCATTAATCACCGAACCACGCCTACCACAAGTCATAGATAGTCTACGTGCGTTCTTTAAGGCACCGTTTTCGCACAGTGATATCATTAATCATCGAACCACACTTGTCTATACTTCATACTCGATCGGTCTCAGCCAATAGAGTTCTTAGTTCACTCTCATGACTCTCTCCACTTTACAGCTCACAAGGCATTATAAATGCTAAATAGCCATACTCGGCCACCTACCAATCAATTATTCAATTCCACTCAATTTCAATCAAATTAGGTAAATCCCTAAAATATCACAATTAATTTAATTCCATGCAACGTAAAGCTCTAATAAATAAACAGACTGCACCACGACAATCAGTACAAAATTCCGGTCACCGACCATCCCGGTTGAATTTCCGGAAAGTAAATAATTAAATAAATTAATTTTGAATATTAAATAAATAAATACAATAAATTCAATTTAACACAATATAAAGCTCAATTAAATAAACGGACTGCACCACGATCATCAGCATAAAATCCTGGTCACTGGCCATCCCAATTAAATTTTCGAAAAAATAAATAATTAAATAATTAATTTCGAAAATTAATATTTAATTCCTAAAAATTCCATTTAGGCCCAAATTGCTAAATTAACACCCGATAAGGGTCGGGAAAAATCCCAAGAAGCATCCAATAAATACTATAGGCAATAGTTAATTACACAAGTCATCTAACTAATATATAATGAAATTAACTAATAAACACTAATCCATTCTAATCCAACAACCTAATTGCACTTAACTAACACTAATCAACCTTTAAGTGTAATTAGCAAACTAAGAAGGCATTAGTGAGCAAAACTCACCGGAATAAAGCGCAAGTCGGATCAAACCAACGGGAACGGTGCGGGGAATGCTTTTCTCTAAAG
This sequence comes from Eucalyptus cloeziana, assembly GCA_014182715.1. NCBI lineage: Eukaryota > Viridiplantae > Streptophyta > Magnoliopsida > Myrtales > Myrtaceae > Eucalyptus > Eucalyptus cloeziana. The sequence continues at coordinate 1,143,379 of CM024644.1, forward strand.
CGGACCTAGGAACCGAGGCCTAGAAGCACCTCAAAACAGGCCACCAAGGTGCTGCGATAACCACTCCCTGAGTTGCCGTTCTTAGCTGCAAATTGAAGGAATTCAACTCGGTTTGGTGCGGTGAGGCTCGGGGATGAAGAAATATACCAACCCGGGCCTTAACGAGGCTTTACAGGTGAAGAAATGAAGAAGACCAGCTCTTGTTGAGCTTCCACAAACCAAAAACAATAGTTGGGCGAGAGAGAGAGAGAGAGAGAGAGACGGCCAAGGGGAACAGCGATGCGCGGTGAGGCGGGCGCGCGCGAAGGGCAAGGGCAGCGGTTCAACGCGGTGACGGGCTGCTCTTCTCTTCCTCTGGTGGCTGCTGGTTTCGCACAAGGAGGAGGGGGAGAGAGGGTATTGGATGGTGGAAATGAAAGAGAGATGGAGAGGAAGAGATAAGGGTTGGAGGGGGAGCCCACATGCCTTCATTTTCCACCAAATTGTCTCCCAAGACTTACCCACTAAGTCAACATCCCTTGGCTTTCATTCGACCACACACACACCCCTCACAACTTCTCCAATGGTCCAAAATGCTAGGGCATGGGGGGAGTTACGAATTTTGAACAAATATCCCTCAATTGGACACTTCCTCTCTCTTGATCTAATCTCATATGGCTTCAATTAATTCAATTGGTACTCAATTGCTTCAACTGATATTTTTCTTTGCCCAGGAATCCATCATGCTTCTCAAATGTGTGATAAAAAATAATCACTGACTTTTTCTGCACAAAAACGATCTAGTGATGACTTTTCCCCAAAAAGTGTCAGGTGTCAAAAAGATTTTCTGAGACTGAGTCGTTACTCCTAGAATTTATTGTGACATGACAAAATCTTCAATTTCTGAAATCGGACTTAGATTGGCGGTTAATTTCACCCCGATGCGTTTTTAGCGTGACCTAGGCTACTGGGTAGTTTTTAGAACTTTTTAGAGCAAATAACCCGTGGTCGATTTTCTTCGAGCCACACTAAACCCACTCGACACATTGGCGACTCTCAATTTTCGTGAAAATCACGAGGATTCAAATACGGACACAAGGTACCAAAACGATAGTAAAATCAAACTAGTGCTGATCGACGAGAATTTTCCAATTTAGTGGAGTCACCCACGATCGGCCACACATCTCAATCGACTGGCCTATCTCTGATCTCAAATAGGTTTTATACTATGCCGTAATGGCCTCTAAAGATGAGCACGGTCGAAAAGTCGATTTTTGGTCGAATTCTCAAGTCCATTGCCTTAAAATTCATTAATGGCTTCCCTGAATAGTCTAGTTATTTTGTGAGTGGCTAACTCGGAGAAAAATACTGTAGTCGTGTTGATGAAATGCCCAACTTATCTAATCGAAATCAGAACTTGAAAACTAGGATGTCATAGTGCCCGAGTTGCCCTAGGGAGAGCGTAAGCTAAGGCTAGCGCGAGTGGTGCGGTATTGCCTCCAGTCGATGTTGGGGTAGTAGCCCCTGAGGATCCGAGGTTTGCTGGAATCATAAGGAGGCTTAAGTTGATGGGTGACTGAATGGATCAGCAGGCCGCCGCTTCAACCGTCACTATCGCCGCTGCCACCAATGCCGCTAACACCGCCAATGCTGCTACTGCTGCTGTAGTTGCCGCTGCCCCTACCGTTGCACAGGTCATCAAACCTGAGGTAGCACATGTTGGAGTTCCACCCGAGAATGTGGCTGTTGGGAGGCCTATGCATAAGTTGGTGGAGCAATTCCTGAAGTTGAATTCGCCGATGTTCACGAGAGCAAGAGATCTCGAAGCTGCAGCACTATGGATTCAGGAGTTAGAGAATGCCTTTGATTTCCTGATGTGCACCGAGACAGAGAAGGTTGTCTTGATAGCCTATCAGTTGAAAGGGATCGCAGGTACATGGTGGAAGACCACTAAAGGGATAGTGTTCCCTGAAGGCGTAGTTCTAGAGTGGAATGTCTTTCTCGAGGTCTTCTACGAGAAATACTTCTCTAACTGTGCTAGAGAGATGAAGATAGCGGAGTTTAGCGCCTTCGCCAAGATACGATGTCGGTTGACCAGTACAAAGCGAAGTTCGCTGAACTGTCGCAGTATGCCCTTGATCTAGTCCAGAGATCGTCAGACCGAGCTCGAGGGTTTAGAGACGAGCTCCGACGGTATGTAAAGAGCTCGTTGGTGCCACTAGATCTAAAGGAGTAAAAAGACATTTATAAACGGGCTCAGCTGATTGAGAAAGACCAGAATGAGAGAGCCGCTACATCTGGGTCACGGTTTAATTCGAATAGAGAATGTAATCGGTTTGGGAAGAGGCCGATGTTTGGAGGAAAATATCCTGTTCCACCCAACAGAAAGGGTGGGATAGTGAAGTCGTCGTCGAGCTTTAATGGAGTATGTCGTTCATGTGGAAGACGACATGATTCAACTCGTGTCCTTCTAGGACGAGTGCCTGTTATGAGTGTGGCCAACAAGGTCACATAACTAGGAATTGTCCCAGGAGACCGATGGGACAGTGTCAGTTGCCACCACCGCCACCGTTGGGTCAGAACAGAGGAAATGTGCTGTAGATCATGCCGCAAGGTGGATTGGTTCGACCTCCAGCTCAGGGAAGGACGTATGCAATCACCATAAGACAGGTGGAGGATGCGCCTAATGTGATCACAGGTATGGTCTCATTGAACGACCAACTTGCTTATACTTTATTTGATCATAGAGCTACACATTCATTTATAGTTGAAAGATATGTTAAGTTGGTAGAATTGATACCTAAGTTGTTGGAGTCAGTGATGAGTATATCTACGCTGTTGAAAGATAAAGTGTTAGCTTCAGTAGGTTGTCTTGATTGCAAGTTAGTGATTGGTGAGCGAGAGGGGAGGATAGACTTGATAGTCCTAGCCATGTATGATTTTGATGTGATAATTGGCATGGACTGGCTTGCCAAGCAACAAGCTAAGATGGACTATTATCGCAATGCGAATCAGTTTAACACATTAGAGGGTGAGAGTTTCGAGTTTATTGGGAGTCAAGGAGGATCCTCAATTTCCTTAATCTCGTCACTCGAGGCAACTCGTTTGTTAGACGAGGGTTGCCAAGGTTACCTGCCAACTATCGTGGACACGACAGTAGACGAATTGAAGATTGAATACATCGTAGTGGTGCAAGAGTTTATAGACGTGTTCTCGAAAGAATTACCAAGTTTGTTGCCAGAGAGAAAGATAGAGTTCGTGATTGAGTTAGCCCCTAATACCGAGCCAATCTCTAAAGCTCCTTACTGAATGGCCTTGTCAGAACTTAAGGAACTGAAGGCGCAGATGCAAGAGTTGTTGGATAAATGATTTATCCGCCCTAGTGCATCACTTTGGGGAGCACCGGTTCTATTCGTGAAAAAGAAGGATGGTTCTTTGCATTTGTGCATCGACTATCGACAACTCAATCAGGTGACAATCAAGAACAAGTATTAGTTGCCGATGATCAATGACTTGTTTGACCAGCTACAAGGAGTGTCGATATTTTGTAAGATCGACTTGAGGGCAAGGTATCATCAACTAAGGATCAGGAAGGAAGACATACCGAAGTCGGCGTTTCGCACTCAATACGGCCATTATGAGTTTACTGTAATGCCATTTGGGTTGACGAATGCCCCAGCTGCTTTCATGGATCTGATGAACCATGTGTTCAAAGAGTACCTAGATCAATTCGTAATTGTTTTCATCGACGACATCCTAGTGTACTCGAGGAGTACTGAGGATCATGAAAGGCACCTAAGGATAGTGCTCCAAACTTTGAGGGATCACAAGCTATACGCCAAGTTCAATAACCTAAGTCATGTCATCTCCAGAGAAGGAATCTCAGTGAACCCAGCCAAGATTGAAGCAGTGATCAACTTGCCAAGATCGATTATAGTGACAGAGATCAGAAGTTTTCTAAGTTTAGCAGGGTATTACAGACGGTTTGTAGAAAGGTTTTCAGTATTAGCATTGCAGTTGACAAGACTACTGAAGAATGAAGAAAAGTTTGTGTGGTCAAATAAGTGCGAGAGTAGTGATGCACCTATGCTTACTATTCCATCTGGTTCACGAGGGTTTGAGATCTACAGTGATGCGTCATTTAAAGGACTAGGTTGCGTATTGATGCAGTATGATAGGATCGTTGCATATGCGTCTCGTCAGTTGAGACCTCATGAGTTAAATTATCCGATGCATGACTTAGAACTCGCAACGATCATCATTATCTGTGTGGAGAAAGATTCCAGATCTTTACTGACCATCAGAGTCTCAAGTACTTATTCTCGCAGATGGAGCTGAATATGAGACATCGCCGATGGATGGAACTCCTGAAGGACTATGACTGTGAGATTTTGTATCACCTCGGAAAGACGAATAAGGTCGCTGATGCACTGAGTAGGAAGTCTTCAATTGCGCAGATGGTACTCAAAGAGTGGAGTCTACTCAAGAGAGCACAAGATTCGGGTTTCAAATTTGAGGTGGGCTACCTTTCAAATCTTATGGCCACCCTCAGAATTGAGCTGAAAGTGCAGGTCAGAATCAGAACGCTTCAACCGACAAATCCAGATGTTCAAAAAATCCTGCAAGAGGATACCGAGAAAATGAGAGCTAACTTTCAGATTTCTGAAGATGGAACATGGAGGTTCCGAGAACGATTGGTTGTACCTAACGATGTGGAGCTTAGAGATGAGATTTTGTTAGAAGCGCATCGTAGCAGTTACAACATTCATCCTGATAGTACCAATATGTATCAGAATCTGCATTAACACATTGATAGTCAGGTATGAAGGCGGACATCGCCAAGCATGTCACCAGATATTTGATGTGTCAGCAGGTTAAGGCCCAGCATTGCAAACCGGGAGGACTTCTGTAACCTCTCGAGATCCCGAAATGGAAATGGGAGCATATCACGATGGATTTTGTGACTGTACTACCGAGGAGCCAAAGAGGAAATGATTCGATTTGAGTAGTAGTCGACAGACTGACAAAGTCGGCTCACCTCATTGCAGTTCGAAATGACCTAAGTTTAGATAGACACACAGATCTGTATGTGCGTCAGGTGGTTCGTATACATGGAGTGCCGGTTACGATTACTTCAAATAGAGACCCGAGATTCACCGCCGCTTTTTGGAAGAGCTTGCAAGCTGCTTTAAGAACGAAGCTGCAGTACAGTACAGTCTATCATCCGTAAACTGATGACTAGTCTAAGAGGACAATTCAAACCCTCAAAGACATGCTGCGAGCTTGCGTTTTGGACTTCAAAGGAAGCTGGGAGGAAAAGCTTCATCTAGTTGAGTTCGCCTACAACAACAGTTACCAATAGAGTATTCAGATGACTCATTTTGAAGCGTTGTATGGTAGAGCTGCAGAATGCTAGTGTGTTGGGATGAAGTCGGGGAAAGAAATATCATAGGCTCAGAATGTGACATCCCGATTTTCCAATTCTATTTTCAGTAAATTGAAATGGGCATTTCATCTGCATGCATATAATTCTTTTCCTTGAACTGATCACTTATGGGATAACTAGTCTATCAAGTGAAGCTGTTAAGAAATTCTAATGCATCAAACTCGAGAATTTTACCAGAAACGACCTTTTGACCGAGCTAATCTGTAAGGGTCATTACGGCATAATTAAAAATTGATTAGAGACCGTAGATAGGTCAATTTGACAGAGGCATGTGATTAAGTGTGGGTGATTCCACCAAATCGTACAATTCTTGTTGATCGGCACTAGACCGACTTTTCTGTCGATTAGGTACCCTGTGTCCGTATTTCAAACCTTGAGATTACCCGGACAATCGAGAGTCGCTAATGTGTCGAAGATGTACATTGTGGCTTGAATTTATCAACCACAGGTCAAATGGATGATAATTTCTAAAAGCTATTCGGTAGATCAGGACGCGTTAATATCGTGCCAGAGTAAAATTAATCGTGAAATTGAAAGTGAATTCAGAAATTGGAAGTCCTATTATGTCACAAATCTTATTAGGAACATGGGATTAATTTTTGGACTTTAATTGGACTCAATTAAAAGAGAATTGAAGAATTAATGTACAAGATTTCATGCCACTGTGGAAAAGAAAATTGGACCTATTGAAGATAGTTGTGGAGGATTTGAAATGAGTGGAAGATGACATCACCTTAGGTCATGGTGGTTGGGCCAAAGATAAGAAGAAATTGACAAGTGTAAGGTGTAGATTTAATCTCAAAAAGGGCCCATCACTTCCACCAATCACACTTCATCTTCAAGCTTGGGAAAAGAGAGGGGGGGAAGCTTCGACCGGACTAGCTATGCGACGCCTCCTCCGCCCACTCGTGCGTCGCCGAAGACTGTTGCCGTCTCATGCCGTCCGCCGCCTTGCACGCCGCTGCTGCCGCGCGACTTCGCCTCCCTCTCGCCCAACTCGCCGTTCCAGCAAGTGGTTCAGCTCGTCCTCGCCTTCGTGAGCTGCTGCCGATCACCGTTCAGCCTCACCGGAACTCCCTCCGCCATCGTACGACACCGCCTAGACCCTTGAAGCTCCGCCGGACTATCACCAGCCTTGTCCAGCTCAACCCGACCCCAAATCCGCCCTCTATCGACAGCAACCAGCAACTAATTTTGTGGGTATCTCAGCCCGATTTTGGCTTGTTTTGGCCGGCTTCCTGACCCCAGAAGCTCGGCCCGCTTTGAGGAAAGTCGATCCCCACGACGTCCCCGTCGTTTTGGTCCAATCGGTTTGTTAATCGGGTGAGTTTAGCTCACTAAACCTCAATTAGAGAGTTAATTATGCTTAGGGAGGTTTAGCTTATATTAAGTGTTATTAGGTAGTTAGTTTAATTTATTTAAGTGTAAATTAGATTAAGATGTTTAATTAACTTAAAGTATGTTTAATTTAGGATTAAGTGAATGTTTAAATTAAAATAAGCCTTGATGTGACTTAAATGAATTTATTTTTTATTTATTTAAATAGTTCGAAGTTATTAAATAATTTAATAATATATTATTATTCGAAATTATTAAAATATTATTATTTTATTATTTTCGGAATAAATTTAATTATTTAATAAATTCCGAAAATTATTTTGGGACTCTAAATTCTTAGAATTTCACGGTGATCACTGTTGTGTAGTCAGATTATGAATTTGATAAGTGGATATTTCAAATTGAGTGTTGATTGTGAAAAATATACATTTTATTAAAAAAACCCCAGGTGTCGGGTTTTGATACCAAAGTTGGATTTTAAAGATATTGGTTTTTTGGTTCAAAATTAACGTGCCCCCACACATGTGAATAATTTATGGAATATTTTTAATATGAATAAAAATGGCCGGGATCATTATTTTAAGTGAAAGCATCGAGTGAAATGTAAAGTGTCCTAGGGCCAAGTATGATTTCGTTGTGTGATAATTAAGAGGAATTGTCCTAAGCTATTGAGCCGGACTTGTCCCTATATGGGAGGCCCCACATCAACGGGCTTGGGTCACAGTTGATTCTAGGCTTATACTTCTTCGGGAACACCGTCGACGTAGTAACGAAGCCGCATTTCAAGGTGGGGAAGCGATGTCTGGCATTAATATTAGTAGATAACCTAACTGCGAGTAGGCTATGCTCATGTGTGGCAGTGACTATCAATTGAAACGCATGCTAAGTATTATTGACGTGTCGGAATCGTGTGATATGGTATGAGACGTGTTATAATGATTTGATCTTATAATTCGGACTCCTGTGGTTACTTGAAATGATATTGTTGGCATTCCAATTTTTTAAATTTCTTATTACTATCGATAATTGAGTGATATGAACATGATTAAGTGATTGAATTATGCTAACCTGCAATAAAGAACTGGGGTGAGATAAGTCCTCTGTGTGATGTGGCTAAGCCATCTTTGAGTGTATTTTATTTCTAATAGGGGTTTAGAGGGTTGAACTTGCTGAGACAATGTCTCACCCCCGTTGTGGGCCAAAATTTCAAGGTCGTAGATGGCAGAACCCCCAGAGCGTTATGGTCTTCATGTGCATAGTATGAAGCAGAAGTTCAGTTGTCCTGATCCTGATAGTCATTGAATCTATGAGCTTGTTAGGACCACAGTCTGGGTCCAAGAGGACTTGGTTGTCAGGGTACCTCATAGATATAGGGCGTGGTTCCGCTTTGGAGCCAATGGTTTCAAGATTGGTCCGCTTAATAATTTTGATATTCCACGTGCCGTGATGGAGGCCATTCTAGGTGAGGGCATAGCTAACCCTCTCGATTGTAGGCTGGAGGACCCATCGCTCCGGAGGCTGTTCAGTCTGAAATGGAATCAAAGAGCGAGTCCGACTAGTAGTCTTAGGACCGTTCCTTCTTTTTGGGGAACTGATCCCTTTTTTGTAGACCGACCCTTTTTGGTATATATGTAAACTCTGGAGTGAATACTTATGAAAGTATATTTGTTTATGAATGAGTTGGTTTCCTGCTTTTCTTATCCCATGAGTTTTTGTCATGGGTTTTATAATACGTTCCACTTGTGCAATAATAAAAGAATTGCGGTCGGCGACACTACCTAGGAATGTTGCATTTGAATGACCATGATGGGATGTTGGCGTGCTCGAGGTTCGAGGCGTGACACAGAGTTGGTACAACAGTCAGTGGAGGCAATTCCCATTATCATAAACATATTGAAGACAGCTCAGAGTCGCTAAAAGAGTTATGCCGATAAGCGTCGAAGGCCATTGGAGTTCCAAATCGGTGAGCATGTCTTTCTGAAGGTGTCACCGATGAGGGGTACTTCTCGCTTTGGCAGAAAGGGGAAACTGAGTCCGAGGCATGTAGGTCCCTTTGAGATTTTTGAAAGAATAGGAGCTTTAGCGTATCGTCTTGTACTGCCACCGAGGTCGCACAAGTGCACGATGTCTTTCACGTGTCGATGTTAAAGAAGTATGAACCTGATCCGACACACGTTCTAAATTTTGAAAAATTAGACGTGGACGACAATGTGTCGTACGTTGAAAGCCCGATTCAAATCGTGGATTGTAAGGAGCAAGTTCTGCGCACCAAGACCATCCCGTTAGTCAAAGTGGTCTGGCAACACCACGGTACTGAAAGAGCAACTTGGGAAACTAAAGAATCGATGAGACAATTGTAGCCCCACTTTTTTGCTTAAAATTTGTAATGGTTTAAATTTCGAGGACGAAATTTTTATAAGAAGGGAAGAGTTGTGACATCTCGATTTTCCAATTCTATTTTCAGTAAATTGAGATGGGCATTTCATTTACACGCATATAGTTCTTTTCTTTGAGTTGGTCACTCACAAGGAGACTAGTATATCAAGTGAAACCGTTAAAGGATTTTAATGCATCAAACTCGAGAATTTGATTAGAAAACGACATTTCAACCGAGCTAATCTGCAAAGGTCATTACGGCATAGTTAAAAATCGATTAGAGACCGGATATGGATCGACTCGACAAATGCATGTGATCAAGTGTGGGTGATTCCACCAGATCACAATTCTTGTCGATCGGCACTGGACCGGCTTTTCTATCGTTTGGGTACTCTGTGTCCGTATTTGAAACCTTGAGATTACCTTGATAACTGAGAGTCACCAATGTGTCGAAGAGGTATATTAGGGCTTGAATTGATCAACCACAGGTCAAATGCACGAAAACTTCTAAAAGTTACCCAATAAATTAAGACGCGCTCGTATCGTGCCAGAATGAAATTAATCGTGAAATTAAAATCGAATTCTAAAATTGCAAGTTCTGTCGTGTCACAAATCATTTTAGGAACGTTGACTCATCTTCGGAAGATTTTTCATGCAAATCGAGTTTTTCGGCAAAAGAACCAAAGTATGGCTAATTTGATCGGGGAAATTGGTAAGCCCGCTTTTGGTCGTACTTTTGGGACCCAAGATGGTTCTTTGGTCAAGTGAATATATGAATTGAAGTGTGGTGACATTTGATTAATTTTATGGACTTCAATTTGGCTTAATTAGAAGTGGATTGAATGAAATTGAAGAATTTGATGTACATGATTTCAAAATCCGCATGTCATGGTGCAGGAGCCATTGGAGGATTATTGTAGAAGATTTGAGTGAGTGGAAAGTGAGGTCATGTGAGGTCATTGTGGGGCCAAAGTGGAGGAGATTTGGACAAGTGTAGGGTGCACAATTGCTCTAAAAAAGGTGGGCTCTCACATCATCTTCCTCCTTGAATCAAGGGTGTCTTGGAACTTGGGAGGGGACGAGAGAGAGAGGAAGTTGCGATCGCCAAGCCCGATGCTCGATCGGCCGCCCCTCCGACCACTCGCTTGACGCCGCTGCATGTCACCGGAGCCACTCGCCATCGCCGCCCGTTCGCACGCGCTGCCCCGCGCGCCCGCTCGCCAGCTCACGTCGCTGCTCCGTTCTGCCTCCGCCCGAGCCTCCAGCACTTTGTCCAATCGTTCAGCTGTTGCTCGTCGCCGCCGCCAGGATCGCCGAAAGACCGCCGGAGCCACCGCCAGTCATCGCCCAAGCTGCCTTCGTCTCTCTTCGCCAGTTCCGCGCACAACCGGCCGTCGTGCAGCCCTCCTCCAGCCAAGGTCAGCACCGGAGTTCCAGCCCTAGTCTGGATCTTCAAAGCCCGTTTTAAGTGCCTTCCGGTTCTCCTTTAGTGTCGCCCCATGGAGGTTTGTCGACCGCCTCGCCGTTGTCTTTGCCGGAGACTCATCGGAAAGCGATTCCGGTTAATTTAGCCCACTAAACCTTGATTAGAGGGTTAATGATGTTTAGGGAAGTTTAGTTTAAGCTAAGTGAGATTATGTGGTTAGATTAGTTTAATTAAGTGTGGATTAGATTAAGGGGTGTGATTAGTTTAGTGTATGTTTAATTAAGGCTAATTAGATGTTTTTGTTAGTATAATAATGATTTGGCCTTAATTGATTATTTTTGAATAAATAAGTATTTCGAAATTATTTAATTATTTAATAATATTTATATTATTAAAATATTCTTATTTAATTAATTTTCAGAATAAATTTAATTATTTAATAATTCCGAAAATTATTTCGAGACCCTAAATTCTCATAATTTCGCACTGATCGTTGCTATGTATTCATATTTTGAATTTAATGAGTGGATATTGCAAATTGAGTGTTGATTGTGAAAAATATGGATTTTATTCATAAAATCCCAAGTGTCGGGTTTTTATATCAAAATTAAATTTTAAGGATTATATTAAATAGTGGAGTTTGAAAAAGTGAAATATTAGTTTTCTGGTTCAAAATTAATGTGCCCCCACACACGTGAATAATTTCTTGAATATTTTTAATATAAAGAAAAGAGGCCGGGATCACTATTTTAATTGGAAGCATTGAGTGAAATGCAAAGTGTCATAGGCTGAGTATGAATTTTGTCATGTGATAATTAAAAGAAATTGTCCTGAGCTGTTGAGTTGGACTTACCCCTATATGGGATGCCCCAATACAACGGATGCGAGTTGCAGTAGATTCTAGGCTCATGTTCCTTCGAGAACGCCATCGACGTAACGACGAAACTGTTCTCCAAGGTGGAGAGACGATGCTTGGCTAAATGCCAATATATACCTTAACTACAAGTAGGCTATGTTCATGTGTGGTAGTGATTGAAAATTGGAATACATATTGAGTGTGATTGACGTGTCGGATTGTGGAACAGAATTGTGTCATGGTATGGGACGTGGCATAATGATTTGGTCTTATAATCAAGACCCATATGGTTGTAGATTTTGTAAAAGTGATTGTGTTCCAGTTGTTTAAGTTCTTATTACTACATGTGATTGAGTGATATGAAATGTACTAACATGCAAGAAGGAAATAAGACGAGGTAAGTTTTCTGTGTAGTGTAGCTAGGCCACCCTTAGGCGTATTTTCTTTCTAATAGAGGTTTAGGGAGTGAATTTACTGAGACAATGTCTCACCCTATTGTGGGCCAAATATTACAGAACCGTAGATGGTAGAACCTTTGGAGCGATATGGTATTCCCGTGCAGATTATGGAGCAGGTGCATAGTTTTCCCCATCTTGATAGTCATTGGATCTATGAGCTGATTAGGATCACGGTTTGGATCCAAGAGGCCATGTTTGTCAGGGTGCCTCATAGATATAAGGCGTGGTTCCGCTTTAGACCCAATGGTTTCGGGGTTGGTCCACTTGATGGTTTTGATATTCCACTTGCTGTGATGGAAGCCATTCTAGATGAAGGCGTAGCTAACCCTCTCGATGGTGGGGTGGATGACCCGTCGTCTCCGAAGGCTGATCAGTCAAAAGTGGGGTCGACGAACCAGTCCAACTAATGGTCATAGGACGGTTCCTTCTTTTTGGTAAACTGATTTTTTTGGTAGACTGACCCATTTTTTATGTATGTAAACTCTAGTGTGATTATATATGAAAGTATGTTGGTTTGTAAAAGAGTTGGTTTTCCTGCTGTCCTATCCCGTAATTTTTGTTAGGAGTTTTATAATACGTTCTGCATGCGCATAATAAATGAATAGGGTCGGCGACACTACTTGGGAATGTCGCATTTGCATGATCATGGCGGGTTGTTCGCATGCTCGAGGACCGGGGCTTCCCTGTCATCAGGTCACCAACTTCCTTTTCGAGGCGTGACAGATTTGGGTAATACATAAAAGAGAAAAATGTCAAAAATGCTTATTAGATCAATTGTATGAAGAGCTTTTGTTCTGAATTGTGCTATGAGTTTTACTTGCAATTGAGTTGTTTATTTATAAATACCATATGTTTTGGTGAACTTTAAGTGTGGGAAAAAATCGAGCATGTAAGAGATTATTAACTCTACAATTCTTCAATTGTTAGTAAATAATTTGCTGCTAGCTCTTCTCATTAAGGAGTTACCAACACATAGACAAAACCACGTAAATTCCTAATGTTTTTTCTTCTTGACTTATTTCTATGGTAATTTTGCATTGATTTAATTTGCAATTTCCAATGTTTTCCACATTAATTTTACAAAAATTTAGATGGACAAGTCACCATATCAATTATAAAATACAAAAGATGAGGACAACATAGCTAATGCAATGTAGATTCATGAGGACACCAAGATAGCACAGGCCTTTCATTAAATGGAGGCGAGCCTCGCCATTGGCCAATGAGGCTAACCTATGGCCGCTAGCAATCAACCAAAGGAAGTAAGAAGAAGGGAAAAAAACAAAAAAAAAAAAAATAAAAAAATTATTTAAAAATTGTCATGTCAATATTCACAAGATAGCTAGCACTAGCTAGGCACTAGTATCCATGTCAGCATCAACTAACTAAATTTGGTTAGATGGATAAAATTAACACAATTGCAAAAGTTTTATAACTGAATTGACAAAAAAAACAAGAGATTTAAAATTGAATTGACACAATTACAAATGGTTTAAAACTTTTTTTGATAATTTTCCCCACGCATCATTGATTATCCTTAAATGTCTGTCCCTCCAATCCCCTTCCAATTAAGACATCCCCTTGGGAACATGTCATCACTCACGAACTCAGATGGAAGCTAGCTTCTCAGATGAAAAATGTTCGACCTCATTTTTTGGGATGAGTTACAAACCTACTGAGTAGCCTCATGTTGCAACATGACAATTTTAATTCCAAAATATTTCAGATGCCCATGACCCTTACATCTGCATATGTCAACGCTGAGGAAAATTATAGAAGTGATGGATGAAATTTTTTTGGCTTAGCCAACCTTTAAGGGGCGTCCGACCAAACACAAAACCTTAAAGAGGTGATGTTGTTGAAACACACGCAAGCAACTCAAAAATATGCTCAACAAAGACGTTTCTTTCTTGGAATCAACCGATGTGTGATTCAAATGTGAAGCCCAAGGTGCAAGCAAGTTATTTCCTTTGTTTCGCTGAATCTTCCTCGTATACGTCTTTGTCATTGTTCATTTCTAATCTGTTCATTGCCATCGCTACTCTTACTCGTGGATTTTTGAAATAACTACCATAAATCCCATGCACATGTTGTCGTGGCAGTGCTAAGGGGCTTCTAGCTGAGTAAAGATACCACTGAGTGATATTGTCGTAATTCTTATTTTATTCCATTGAACTGGTATTATTAGGGTGATGGCGAACCAATTTAACTTTTTGGCAATCTAATGAACAACCTGGCCTCACCATTTGTACTTCGGCTGCTCCGGCTATGTATTGTTGTTGCTCTTGGATGAGCTGTTGATTGCCCGCGATTTGCAAGACAATGAAATTGGAAGAAAGAAAAAAAGGACCCAAAATGCTTTTAAATATTTAAAATAACAAACGAAATTGAATGGCAATGGAGAACATGGAAACCTTCACTCAATTAAAATGTGAAAAAGCTTCAACACAATTTGAGATTTACAAACAAGCCTTTCAATTAGGTGACGAAGCATCTGTCTATGCACTTAGATCTATTAATGGTCACTGGGAAATTTCTAACTTTTCCCAACATCTGACTCTAAAAGACGCTCTCTCCTACATGGTCGGGGAAAAAAAACTCTAAAAGTGGCTAGCTACACCAGATATGACTACAAGCTTTGGTTCCACCTATAGTCAATGTCTAAAGTACAGACTAGTATCTCATGAAAGTAATATACTCTATGTTGTTGTAATTTTTCAACAGTGGTCATATTAAAAAGCTATCAGTTTTTGTTATCGAGTTAGTAATTTCTAAACAGATCGACCAATGGTTACAAAATCATAGAAAGACACAAAAACTTTCAGTCCTTCAACAATCCCATGTTAGAAGCATAGAATTGTACATGATGATGGTAAGTTGGGTAGTACTTTTCTCAACATTAATTACTTAGAAACATTGTGCTACTAATTTTTATTGCCGTATTGGCAATTACTAACTTTGTGATATTTTCACCAGGAAAGTTGAATTTATCCCAACAACTCTAGAAGTGATTCTCTTCCGTTCTCAAAAAAGACAGGAATAAAAAACAAAAAAGCTCAAAAACTGATTAGGTACACCAAATGTGATCACTAAGAACTTTGGCTACATCTATCGTCCCCAGTTGGAAAACCCAATATATTCTTCCGTGAAATAAATATTCTCAAAATTGTGATATTCACAACACGGGTCGCTAACTTAGTGCTAGTAACATTTTTCTTTTCCAGTCAGTAACTTTCCAAGCATATCAATTAATGGTCATGGGAGCACAAAAAGACAGATTTGGGTCCGTCTACTGTCCTACAGTCCTACAGTCCAATACACAGTTGTATCTAAAATTTGTTTTCCCAACATGAGTTCGTAACTCTGTACTAGTAACTTCCAGTACGGAGTCAATCACTTTCTTAACAGATCAAGTGTGGGACCATAGAAGGACATGGAGATTGAGTTTGTCTACAATTCCATGTAAAAAAGAAAAGTAGAATTGAATATTATGACAGTAAATTTATTGGTGTGGTGATAATTTTCTCAACTTGGATTAGTAGCTTAGAGCTAGTAATAAGTTTCAAGCAGATCATACGGTCTCAAGATCACAGAATTCTTCGATGATGTTCAACCTATCTGCTTATTCTAAATTATCCTATCAAAAACAAAACTCCTCACGAATAGAGAAAGGTTCATTGTAAATACCGGTACATAACCCTGAAATTAAGTATCTCTCGTTATGTAGTCCTTTTCATCAAAACTGATAATGTTGCAGTACTCTTTGAATGTTTTAACACCAGGACTAATAGACAGCAGGACAAATTGACGACCAGCACAATAAACTGTACAGCACACAATCTCCTAATATTGGTTTGATGGACAAAAGCAACAAGCTTCTTCACTACACAAGCCTATTAGAAAATTAGGGCAAAAAACATTATTAATCATTAAAGACCTCTCTCTCTGGTCTTAGCAGATCATAAAACTGCATTGTTAGATCATACATGAAAATTATTGACAGATTCTATTGCAGGTTTCACAAGTTTGTGGACAGTGGTTAATATATGCACAGAAGAGTGATGATGCATGGCAAGTGATAGGAAGGAAATAAAAGCACCGATGGGAAAGAGGGCGACACCTTTGAAGAAGCTTTGCATTCTCTTCTTTCAGAGACCTCTCCTGAGGTAAACCAAATAAAGTTGCTCGATTAATATAACCAGGAAATTAACAATGCCTGATCAGATCGGATATGCATTCATCATATTCGTCCACTTACCTTGGCTTGTAACTGCCGTATCTGATCGTTGAATAATTAAGCCTGTAAAAGAGCTCCGTAGAAATATTTTAACTTTCGTGTGTGTGTGTGTGCATGTTGTCCCGATACCTTTCTTAGTACAAGGTAAAAAATAATAAAAGAGAGAAAATAAGTTGAAATGATGGACGATAGAAATGAAAGGACGATGCTTTGCAACTTGTCCAGAAACATAGTTCAAGTGAGAAGCTGTACATGGAAATCGGCAAGGTTAATATAATAAAAAACTCACGGTATTCTATTATTTCATGCGAAAGAGTGCGGGCTACTTTTTTGTTTCGTGTAAATAAGTATCCACTCGTGTCAATAAGTGTCAAGAAACCATTGGTAAAAATTGACCAATGACTTTTTTTTTTTTTTTTTGGGTCAGAGAAGAAGAGCCAGTTATTTAACCAAACCAAATAAACTTATTAACTAATCAAATAAGAGGTGGCAACACAGAATTAGTTGGTTACTTAAACAGAGAAAAGTTAGTAACTCCTATAATCAAGATTGGTAATTTCTAGTTGGGTTCGTGAAGGGTGAAAGTATTTTTATCAACAGAAATTATTTTATAACTAAGAAAGTGATAAAGAGAAGAAAGATCTGCTGAAGTTGTTGACACCTAAGACAGAAGAGAAAGAGTAGACCTCACTCTCCACCATAACACAATGTTTCCACTCTATCTCAAGAGTAGTCAAAGGAAGGGTTAGAGTAGGAAAAATTGCCTTAAGAAAGACCAAATAAGCGTTGGTAAGTTAGTCCCGAAAAAAATAAGTCTATAAGTCTATAAAGTTAGTCAAATAGAGTTAGTAACCCAAAAAGAGTTAGTAATTTAAGCGAAAAAATAGGTCTATAAGTTATTCAAATAAATATTTGCAACTATATATATAAGAGCTATTAAATTTAAAGGAATGGTAAGAACAAATAAATAAGAGTTATTAAAAAATAAGGGATATTGATAATTGCACATTGTTGAAAAGAGTCGGTGATTTCATACAAGGGTAAGTAAATTACCAATAAGTCACTTAGAAATCAGGTAATTGAAAACTTTTTTTAATCACGGTTTTTTGTCACTTACAACTCTTTCATAGGTTTATAAAAAACTATCCAATTTATTTTGGAAAGACAAACAATAGAGTCGCCCAGATAACTTGGGGAAAAATAATGATAGAAGAAAAATCATGATCTTTTACTTTCTTTATCGGATAAAAAAAAAAAAGAATAGGTCAATAACTATTAAGAAAAAAGGGTGATTTCTGAATGTGCTTTCATTTTTTTCATATAAGGTAGAAAACGCCATGTATGCTCGGAGAAAAATTCATTCTCTCCTTTCATATGCCAAGTTGAACATTTTTAGTCTATTCAGCTCCAATCTTACCATGTGATTGCAGTCTCTATTGAAATTGGTGTTTCGGCTCCTGTGTGGATATGATCAGTCCTGTTAGTCATTTAAGGGAAATTGTTTCTCATTGTTTTCTTCCCCTTCTCACCATATCCATGCCTCCAAATACAGCGGCTACTCTACAAAAGTTCTCAAGACATCTACTTCGCTCAGAGAAAAGGAAAAATATGCCAAAGACGCATGTACCTTTCTTTCCCTAATGCTGCTCAAACTTCGCTCGAGCTGATCCCCTCTCTGTTGGATTTCATCGATTGAGCAAGATCCAAGACATTGTCCTGATAGTTTCCTGATGTAAAAAAGAAAAGGAGCACGATAGTTTGGGAATTAGATATCAAGAATCCATTTCAATCCACAATATATAAGAGAGAAGTCTCACAAATTTGTGGACCGTAGAGAAACTTCAAGAAGCTCAATCTTCCTCTCCATGTCAGTTGTTTCTTGCTCCAGACGCTGCACATATATGGATATTGTGATATTTATGAATCCAGTGAACGGAACAATACAAACTGAAAAAATTCGAAATTAGTAATAAATAAAACCAATCATGATGACCAGATCTGTAACACCACAGGATCATGCAAAACTAAGACTGCTACTATAAGAACCCTAATGTTCTTGCAAAATTTGTAGCTGCCATAGTCAATTCTAAGGCATACCACCTCACTAATTCTTGAGATCAAAGGTAGGGTTCTTATCAAGAACGCAGTTCAATATTATTACAATCTGCAAATACATACATAAAGGTTCACACCAACAATCAATTTTAAGACTTCCTTCAAGAAAACAATAATATGTAAATGCCCAAGGAGGGCATGTTTCTGAGGCATAAAGTGGTGGATGATGAGTGGGATTTCAGAAGCTGAAACCGTTTTCGAGGACCAGTTAATGTCCTGAGGACATGTACAAAGATCAAAATAGCACTTTTAATGTTATAATTAACTTGAAACCTATATGTCTCTCTGTACATATCAGCAGTTTCTCCTCTCTGCTTCCCAGTCTTTGCCAAACCACATAAGAGTGGTAAGGCTTGCGATAACATTACAAGTCCTTTATCTAACCATAACAACACTTTGACAGCACAGCTTTGGTGGCTCTCTCAAATTATTCCCACCTGTACTAGACTAACATTTTGAGATACTTGACTTTTGCTGTAAAGTATGAAATTTGGATGAGTTTCTAGAATTTGGTTCACGAGAGGTAATGCATACTTAAAAAGAATAATTCTAGACATATTAAGGTTTGTCTCCTAAATTTTTTTACTTTATGACCCCCAAAAAAAAAAAAAAAAAAAAAAATCATCTACTAATTGATGATGTAGATTCCTGATAGGTACTTAAACGAGTTTACTAACTTAAATAACATTTATGCAATGGCACATCGCTTAGCAAACCAATGTAGAAGGTATTCCCAGCATTCCTCATGCTCAAGAACCATGAAGCATCTCTCATGTACCAAAGCACATGTATCACACATATGTATTTAACCTTGTAAACGTTCAATTTTTCATTTTCTATTTTTATTAATCTTTCAAAGTGAAACATTTACTGCTATCACTCAGACAAGAGATGTACTTATGAATGAACCCTCCAAGTTGCTATCCCCATTAATGGTCATATTCTGTTGCTGCAGACAAAAAGACTTACAAAATTAAAATTTGAAATATTGATGTTCTCACTAAGCTTTGGTGACAATGGATGTAATGAAAATCAACAACTCAAATAAGAGTTGAAAATGATTAGGATTCGTCTTCTAGTTGAAATAGCGATCTTATCAATTAAGATTTGAGCACTGTTAGGATTTAATTAAGTTCATTATTCCAGTAGTAGTGGGACATTGTATTTCTTGTATAGATGTTTCCTATTTCAATCAGGTTTGTTATTGAGAAGTTTCCCATACAAAGTAAGAGTAGGATTTCTAGAATAATTTAGCAATTTTTTTTTTGTAAATTCGTGATGCGATAATACTCTTACATGTGATGCCTAAGAAACCCCATTTGTGATGCTCAGGCAGTTTTATGTATGATGCCTAAAAAAATGGCCTATTTTGAGTTGTCGTCCATTGAAAATTCTCTTCAAGTTCTTCTTAAGTTGAACTCACTACTTAGGGAGATATCATCCACTATATCAATTTTGTATAATGGTAGAGACGATATGTCTTGAACAGTGAGCTTCAAAGAAAACTTGAAGAGAACAAACAATTCAAAACGAGTAAGTTTCTTTGCATCACATCTATACTTTCTAAGCATCTCACCTAGGGTTTCAAAAGTGCCACACTTCAAAGAACGATTCCATCACACAAGAAAGAAATACAATCATCCTTAAAAAGCTTTCTAGGATTAATCATACTCCCACAAGGAAGACTCCAAACAAGAAATAGAACTGAAATAGAATTCATCTACAAAAGAATTTAATGTTCCATTTGTGACGTAAGTAGAAAATTTAATAAAATCCTGATGGTACTCAAATCCTAATTGAGAAGACCACCACAAAAATCAATTAAAAGAAGAATCCAAATCCTAGGTGTCACAGGCCAGCAACGACCATCATCATCAAATCTTTCTAAAAACATCAGCCTGTCTGATATTGTTGCCTTCATTAGTGGCTATAGTTCATGATTTATCATCAATATAATAGACATAATCACAACAAACTCAAGCAGAAACTGATTTCGAAGGTTAAAATAACACATTGAGAATTGAGGTCATTTCTTTTCATCTCTTGCAATGAAATAACACTTATAGAGTGCCATGTCACTTGTTAAACCAGCTCAGAAAGTGTTCCTAGCATTCGTCATGCTTAAGGACCACGAAGCAGCTCTCATGTGCCAAAGCACATGTATCATGTATATGCATTTTAACATCGTGAAGGTTCAATTTTCCAAAGCGCAACATGTTTTGCTATAATTCTGCTAAAAGATGTATCCATGAATGTGCCTTCCACGTTAGTGTTCCCATCAATAGAGATATACTGTTGATGCAGACAAAGGGATTTACTAAGTTGATATTTGAATATTGATGTTTTTACCAAGCTTCAGTGAGTATGGATGTTGTGAAATTCTACAACTCAATGACCTAAAAGATCATATTGAGATCAAATTGGAATTGATTCAGAAGTATGAAGTAACAAGTTGAGAATTGAGATTATATCTTTTCATCTCTTGCAATGCAAATAAATCACACAAAGAAGCATCTTCATCAAACAAGGGAATTATGAAAGTGAACTTCTAAAGAGATTCAAAGAGAAAAGGTCATTGATCTGCAGGAAATAGGAAGCTTCATGATCCATATTTTTCTGCATCTATTTAGACTTTTCGTAGAACAAAGGTCGTAAAGTAGTCCCTCGCGAGCTGCAAATTGTGAATTAGAGATATAATTTTTTATTTTTATTTTTCAACATGAAGAATTAGCAAAAAAGATGCATAACCATTCATCATCTTAGTTCTATCGAGCCTGGTATTTTTAGATTTAGCATTTGACTAATAATTTAATATGTGGAGCCAGAACCTGTCCCTCTCATGAATTACTCATTTCTTCATTCTATGGTTTCACTTGAATTGATCAAAAAGAAATTCAATAATTGACTTGGCATAAAGTAAGTTTATCCGCAACTTGTCTTGGATATATACACCTTCTCATTAAGAGAAAAATTACCACATTAAAGATGTATTCAGAAGTTGAATGTCACTTGACTCTATCCCTTTTTGTACAAGTATATCATCATCATTAGTATGATATCTACTTTCTGGTTCTAGATTAAATCATGGATGCAGGTAGATTGTCGCGTGATTCTTTGCATACAAGGCGACTATTTATGCATACACAAGTATATATTATAAGGCTGTTGGGGAAATAGGATTTCTCGTCATTTGTGTTCGTATATAGACTTCTTTGTAAGTCCCATCCTAAAAAAAGTTAGGGAATGTGATTTTATATGTTAATTCACACACACAAAAAAGAGGAAGTTGGTTTCTTACATACAGCAAAATGAATAAAAATTGAACTGCTCAACTTGTTTAATTAAACTGAGAATCTCACTGAATCCTTACGAATGCACCTAATGTATTATCATGGAAAGGTTAGAGAACCGACCAGAATATATTGTTCCACATTAGCCTGGTAGGTAGCCGCATCATTTGCAGATCTACAATCTCGATCAATTGTCATTCGGATTCTGAAAAATTTGCAACGATAACATATGAGCTCAGCCACTGGGAAATACATTCTCCAAATTAATCAGGTATCGTCAAAAGTAAAGTAATCAAACATTAAACAAATTAATGATCATTTTTGTTAATCATGCATGACTTCCAGTGAATATGTATCACCATCACTCACTAACAGAATATGCAAGGAGCATAAGCCTCTGCAAGAAGCTTTTAGCCTCTCAGCAACTTATTTGCAACGATATGAAGTACTTGCAAAAGTATTGGTTGCCCACCTCATACTTTGTAAATAATCGATGCCACAAAGAGTGTAGACAAGTAAAAAGTAACACAAATGAGAACTTAAATGAATAGATCACTCATCACTCGTAGGAATTCATCTAAGAGATAAGAGCAAAACAAGAAATCCTTCTTGATCTCAAGTCAAAGGCTAAATAAGTTATGAATCAAAACAAGTCTACCTTCTCATTCATCACAGCATGCTTATATAGATGAGTTTGGAACAACCCTTCAAGTATGAGTAATTACCAAGACTCATTGAACAGACAAAAAGACTCATAGAAAAGACAAAACTAGTCTTACTAGGAAACAACTATAATTAAATAAGGACTTCAGAAACTTAAATGACATTTACTAAACCTTGAAAATATAAAAATCAAATATAGTTGGTTGTAAGTCTCCTAGTTTTAGTAGTTCTGAATTAGTGGAATGCTCCGGCATCAATAATCGTGCCAGCAATATTTTTCTTCAAATTTTAGCGTAAATGTTCAATTTCACATTACAAAAGTATATCATGGGCGCGTGCAAAGTATATCCAAATGCGAGCGCAGATGCAATGTTTTTTGGCCCAACCCAAAGTCTTCAATATATTCCACATGCCACTCCATGTAAGTAAGAAGTAAGAACAGCACATGATGCTCTTAAAATCATTGTGAAGCAGTACAAGGTCTCACTACTTCAGAGAGAAATTGTAAGAGCAAGCAGTTGCACCTACATTTAACTTGTGACTTCAAGTACTTTTTTTCTCGGTAAATGAAGAACAGGGAGTACTTACATGGTGGAGCAACTAAAATGGCAAACATGTACAATTGCAGTCACTTTTGGACGTAAATACTCCATTTATAAGAAATCCAAGAGATAAGTGTGTCGTGTCGCATTAGCATTAATCTATTATACTAGCGAATGCATTCAATCCCATAAAATCACCACTACACAAATGTAGTCAAGCCCATAATCTTATTCACCTTTCAGAGCACCCTATAATTAAAAGAACCCGAAGTTGAAGATGTCAGGACTTGTTTCACAGGCTTTTGCTTAGGTTTAAAGTACCATTAAAAAATCGACTTGAAAAACTTTTGCAGGTTTTGTTTGATTCAGAAAAGAGATTAATTATGCTTTAAGTTTCGATTCAATGAACCATGATTTGAAATGCTTCTTGATTATGGCAGTAGATAGGTAACACATTAATTGATTTCCTGACTAATATAATGCGTTTCATATGAAATTTCTAGTTTTTGCCTTGTGTTATGGTCATAAACTTGAAACATGGATCTGCATGATTTGTAAGGTAGCTATTATCACATAGGATACATAAAATAGCCTTAATTCACGTCTAAGTGGTATAATTACAACGAACTGAATCAAACAAGGTATGGTTTGAAGGCTTCACCCTTTTCAACTTAAGTTTGGTTTTCTTCAACAATTTTCCAAGCAATCAAATTTGTTTGGAAAAGATCTACTTCGAATAGAATAATACCTAACTGCAAATACGCTTAATCATCATGCCCCAAGAATTAGTTATGGAGATCAATCCCTAGAAGCAGCCTTAACACCTATAACACTTCAAAAAGGAACAGTACAAGGCGTGTTCATTTCATATCAATGTGGAATTGGGGGGAAGGCTGAACTGTTACTTGTCGAAACCAGAAGGACCAAACACTATCAGTCCCTAGTTTCACTAACATCAAATTATGTTTTCATTCCCCACGACAAAGTACTATCTATCCTAACATGTGAAGTAGCTGGGCGAGATCAGTACTTGCAAGATATTCAACGATTCGTTTCCTCAGAAGAACCATTAAGAAAAAGGGAGTCCAACTCCAATGCCGCAGCGTACACAATGAATGCCTTTGATCATCTAATTCCCCACATCTAGCCAATTGATTAGGTACACCCCAGTGCACTGATTATCCAAAAAAATGCGAAAGAGAAGATTTTACAGTTTCATGCTTCCTTTCCTCAGCTAATTTCAACTAGGATATTTAAATAAAAGGCATTGTTCTTAAAAATTGTCTGAAAATGAGAACTAGATTGGTCATCATGGTGGGTTAGTCCATGATCGAAGGGGAATAGCATTCAACGCTTGACCAAAACCAAAAATGGCAGGAAAAAAACAAAACCATGCCATGACGCTGTCTATTATATACACTTAACAAACACACAACGTATATATGTGCATGTGCCCTCATTTTGGACATAAGAATGTCAACATGGCTCAATCACGTTGCCCATCTAAAATCAACTTGAGAAATTATAAAATCGGTATGTGAACGTACTCGGAATTGCTTGAGACCTCATAAAGCCCTCGTTTCTGTGAAAAGATGATCACGGCGACTTCAGCATCGCAGGGGACCGAGAGCTCATAAGTTTTCTTCAGTAGCCCAGTCCGGTGCTTTGAGAAGGTGACTTGCTGGCTCGTCGCGTTCTCAATTTGCCTCATCTGAACTTTGCCTCTCGCCATGATTAAATTCTTCCTACATACATGATGGTTATCAACCCTAGGATGGCAACTACTCAAACGTGCGATGAACATAACAAATATACCTCAACGATCAAAAATAATAACTCACCAGGGACTTTGGCAGTGTCAACCAGCTCAAGATTTATCTTTTTACCCACCTCCTATTGTCTAAACTTTAGACTGAAGTTCTTCAGAAGCTAAAAACACCGCAAGACAAATCACGTTTCTTTTTTTCAAACATACATGAACTATATCATCATTCGAACACAAGCAAAAACCACAGGATAAAGATTTCACAATCAAAGGTGGGAGAATTATAGATTTGGCCAGGGTATTAAAGGGGGAAGCTTCTCTACTCTACGTCAGAAAAATGAACCACAATGAATTCAGAAACCCTAAAGAGGGATGAGAGCGCGAAGGCAAAAACCAAAAAATTGGAACGAAAGCAAAGGATATTTGGCAGCTGACGGATCTCTCTTTATTTTGTGGCCACGAACATAAAAAGCAAAAAGAAATCCTTACTATTCCAAATTCAACGATCTTCTACTCGGGGAAAATATGGTGTGAGATACCTATCAAAAGGAAATACAGACAAAAATGGAAAGAAATAAGGAGGAAAGCAAAGCATTCAAGTTCAACCGAAACGGCATGGTCAATTTGGTAATGAAGATTCAAAGAGGCAGAAGGATTATCTTTTTTTGATAAAATTATGAAAAAGAGAGTGTAGAGAGAGAGAGAGAGAGAGAAGATATATTTTTTTTTTTTTTTTCGAAAAAACGTATATTTTGCCAGTGGATTTCAGCTTCGGCTGTCGTGGCCTGTGGGACATTCGAAAGAGATAGCGGTAAGAAACGAAACAGGTGAAAAGAAAGAGAAAAAGGTCGTATGCTAAACTATAAATTGTCGACATCATCATACCATGGCGTGCGCTGTTACCGAATGGGACGTTGACAAGTGGGAAAACATTAGCTCTCACTTGAATTCAGTGGGCCTCCACTCGACCAATGGAAAGAGACTCTGTCCTTTCCTTGGGCCAAATAGGAACAGCCTCGGGGCTCTTCTTCAATCGGTTCCTCTCTTAAAGGGTTTACGAGCACTCCCGGTGCTCGAAATTATTACCATGATATATTGATGGATAAAATAAATACAGATCTATCCTTTAGCTTATCTTTTCTTTATGTTCTTATAATTCCTCGTTATTTATGAGTTAAAAAATAACTGAAACTTTTTTATTTGAGTAAAAGTAGAGGAATTTGGAAAGTTTGACTCTTCAATTCGGATTTAAGTTTATTTTTTGGATTATGCACACAAGAGATCAAAGGCCACTCACTATGGTACACTAATCTTAGATCACTTGATTTTCTAATTAGCATAAATGTAATCTTTGACCACCCAACCATAAAAAAGAAATGTGGTCTTCAATAAGATTGCTATGTTTTGACAGAAGACAAGTAGAGTAGATACATTATGATGTCAATAGTAAAGTGAAGCTTGGAAACTCTAGAAACTTCAAAGGTAACAAAGGTTGAGGTTGCAGATGAGATTGCAGTTCCTGAAGTTAGTGATATTAAATAGTTAACAAAATTGTCGCTCTCTATAGTCATGAGTAGATAGAGAAGACAAATTGGGCTACCGATACATTATGATTATGCATTGATTGTAAAGAGATAAGGTAGAAAAATATGAGCCTTCGTCTTATTTTGAGGCGATAGCTAGTGCTAAATCGTTATAGTAACTAAAGACTATGAGTGAATAGATGAAATCACTCCATTGGAACTAGATGTGGTAGCTTGTTAGTACCCAAGAGCCATCATTAGAAACAAGTGGATCTACAACACAAGGAGGGCATCTAGGTATGAGGTGAGATTTGTTGCAAAGGGGTGGACACTTTGAGAGAGCATTACAACGAGGTGTTTTCTCCTATTATAAGGCATTCTTATATTTGAATATTACTTGCCTTAATTGCTACACAAGATCTCGAGCTAGAATAGCTGGATGTCAAGATGGCAGTCTTTCACAATGAGTTGAAGGAGTGGATTTACATGAGACAGCCAAAAGGATTTATTATTCTAAGTAAAGAAGATCATGTTTGTTTATTAAATAAATCATTTTATGGGTGGTTTGATACTTTTATAACTAGTCAAGACTATTCAAAGTCAGTTGGATAGCTTAGGAATTTGGCGGATGAATCTTTGATTTATCTATTATTGTTAATGACATATTGATAATAGTTAAGATTTTTTATGAAATTGGTGTGTTGAAAAGACAGTTGAATGTTGGGTTTAGACGAAAGATTTGGGTAATACATAAAAGAAAAAAAAATGTGTATGAAGAGCTTTTGTTTTGAATCGTGCTGTGAGTTTTACTTGCAATTGAGTTATTTATTTATAAATACCGTAGGTTTAGGTGTACTTTAGGTGTGGAAAAGAATCGAGCATGTAAGTGATTATTAACTCTATAATTTTTCAATTATTAGTAAATAATTTGCTGCTAGCTCTTCTTGTTTAGGAGTTACCAACACATAGATCAGCCCACATAAATTCCTAACGTTTTTTTCTTCTTGACTTATTTCTATGGTGATTTTGCATTGATTTAATTTGCAAGTTCCAATATTTTCCACATTAATTTTACAAAAATTTAAATGGACAAGTCACCATATTAATTATAAAATACAAAAGATGAGAACAACATAGCTAAGGCAATGTGGATTCATGAGAACACCAAAATAGCCCAAGCCTTTGATTAAATCACATATTGATAACATATGCCTTTAATTAAATTGCATATCTTTACTAATATATTAACTCAAAGCACGCACCTTATGCATACGACCAACATGCCCCATTTATCATGTTTCTACATTACGACAATCTTGATGTAATCTTGACCATCTCGACTATTCCATATTTTTCTTTTTTCAATAACTAAGTACATTTTATAGCGCAAACATCAACATAGTTGGAGAGCATCTTCTCTCTACCAACTCAATACGGAGGCATGTCTTCAAAACAAAGATGCAATCCAACTTCCACTACTGCTAATGCTAATTGAATTTCTTGGACAAAAGGCAACCATAACATTCTCAACGACCTTTACACAAAGCTAAAAGGCTTCGAAGCCAGATTTGAAAATCTAAATATCCTAAGAATCTCACAAATATTTATCAATTGAGATGGCAAATATTTTCTCCTTTAGCAAACCAAAAAAAAAAAAAAAAAGTCGAGTCGACAAATAGAGTGTGTTTAGAAACTCCATCATACATTTTAGTTGTTACCCCACTACTTACAGCATGTATATGTAATGGCTAATATTAGAGAAGTATGAATGTGTTTGTCTAATTTAAGTAATGGTTAAGTATTGGAGAAGTAATGCTAA
The DNA here is from genome assembly GCA_014182715.1 of Eucalyptus cloeziana. Classification (NCBI taxonomy): domain Eukaryota; kingdom Viridiplantae; phylum Streptophyta; class Magnoliopsida; order Myrtales; family Myrtaceae; genus Eucalyptus; species Eucalyptus cloeziana. The sequence goes on from CM024644.1 coordinate 1,171,212, forward strand.
ATCATGCATTGGCATAATATACGCATCGTCGATTGATTAAACATTTTAACCCGTGGGTCATTATTTCGACATGTACAAAAGGGTATTTTGGAAAGTCATCATTTGGTTTCTTGGTAGTTTGGTTAAAATGATTGAAATGGAACTACTCATTACAAATAGCATTTTGCATAAACAGATAGTCCAATTTTACTTTAAAAAGAAAAAATTCAAAAGGGATTCTTGTCATTTGGTCGATGAGATTCATCCTAACAAATTTTACATTTAAAAGTACTATCACTTAATATTGATTTGCTTCCCCACGTCACTTTCATAGGTATATTTGATGCACAAAATCCTTTTTTTCTTATTTCCAAGGACATTTTAAGTACTTTTCTTGGCTTGGGATTGACTCATCCAAGACAATGTTCTTGTTTAAAGAAAATGAATTATTGTAGTATGATGTTTTACAAAAAAAAAAAAAAAAAAAAATGACACTAGTATTGGATTATAGTTGACAAGCTAGCCATGGATCTTGATGTAGACCAACACAAATTCATTCCTGACAAGTGACCGGAAATAGGGGTCGGTTGTCTTTCACATCCAACCTTGTCCATGGATTTTTCTATCATGAAAAAGGAAAACAAAGGAAAAAATAGAAAGCTCAAACATAAATTTTATTTCCTTTTTCTTATTTATTTGTATATCTTCATATTAATTGTTAAGCTAGATGCACAATACATCTTAGTCATCTCATGTGTTGTGTGAGAATAATAAAAAAAGTTTTAAACCTGTTATAATTGTGTCAATTTAGTCATAAAACTTTTTTTAACCAATTCAGTTTTAAACATTTTGCAAGTATGCTAAATTAGTCCATTCAGCCAAATTTAACTAGCCGACGCTAACATGAACGCTGGCTGATGTTGGCTGTCCAGTGTCAACCATCCTACCAACGCTGACATGGTAATTTTTAATATAATTTTTTAATTTTTTCGAGTTGTTTTTTTTTTAAGGTTTTTCCTTTATTTTCTTTTTCTTTTTTTCCCATCTTCCTCCTTCCTCTTGCCAATCGAAGGCATGGGAGTCTCGCTGACCAATGGTGAGGCCCGCCCTCACTGACCACTGGCATGAGTGAGCCTTGCCCAACCATGGCAAGGCCTTGCTAGATTCGAAGAGAATCGGCCTCACCCAACCATGGTGAGAGCGAGCTTCATCAACCATGGGCAAGGTTGACCCTCACGAGACCTAGCCATGGCAAGCCTAGCAACGACAAGGCCGAGCCTCGACAAGGCCTCTACGTTAACCTTGCCAATGGCCAATGGAGGCGAGCCTCGCTATTGGCCAACGAGGCTAACATATGGCCGATGACAATCGACCAAAGGAAGCAAGAAGAAGGAGAAAAAAAAGAGAAAAATAAAAATATATTAAATTATTTAAAAATTGTTAGGTCAACATCCACCGGATAGCTAGCATCAGTTGGCGTCCACAATAGCACCGACCAACTAAATTTGGCTAGATAGATTGAATTTACACAATTGCCAAAATTGTATAATTGAATTGACTAAAAAAAGATTTACAACTAAATTAACACGATTACAAAAAATTTAAGTCCTTTTTTGGTAATTTTCCCCACACAACACATCCCTGATTATCCTTAAATGTCAGTCCCTCCAATCCCCTTCCAATTAAGGCATCGCCTTGGGAACAAGTCATCACTCACGAACTCAGATGGAAGCTAGCTTGTCAAATGAAAAATGTTGGACCTTGTTTTTAGGGATGAGTTACAAATCTACTAAGTAGCCTCATGTTGCAACATGACAATTTTGATTCTAGAATATTTCAGATGCCCATGACCCTTACGTCTGCACATGTCTATGCACATGTCTACACTGAGGAAAATTATAGAGGTGATGGATGAAAATTTTTGGGCTTAGCCAACCTTCAAGGGGTGTCCGACCAAAACCAAAACCTTAAAGAGGTGATGTTGAAATGCACGCAAGCTCAAAAATATGCTCAACAGAGACATTTCTTTCTTGGAATCAATCGATGTATGATTCAAATGTGAAGCCCAAGGAGCAAGCAAGTTATTTCCTTTGTTTCGCTGAATCTTCCTCGTATAAGTCTCTGTCATTGTTCATTTTTAATTTGTTTTTTGCCTTCACTACTCACTCGTGGATTTTCTGAATGACTACCATGAATCCCATGCATATGTTGTCATGGCAGTGCTTAGGGGAGTCTAGCTGAGTAAAGATACCACCGAGTGATATTGCCATAATTCCTATTTTATTCTATTGATCAGGTATTATTAGGGTGATGGCGAACCAATTTAACTTTCTGGCAATCCGATGAACAACCCGGTCTCACCATCTGTACTCCAGCTGCTCCGACTATATATTGTTGTTGCTCTCGGATGAGTTGTTGATTGCTCGGGATTTGCAAGACACTGAAATTGGAAGAAATTAAAAAAGGACCCAAAATGCTTTTAAATTAATAAAATAACAAATACAATTGAATGGTGATGGAGAACCTGAAAACCTTCACTCAATTAAAATGGGAAAAAGCTTCAACACAATTTGAGATTTACAAGCAGTGAACAAGCCTTTCAATTAGGTGACGAAGCATCTGTCCATGCACTTAGATCTATTAATGGTCACCGAGAAATTTCTAACTTTTCCCAACATCTGAATCTAGAAGAGGCTCTCTCATCCATGGTCGGGAAAAAAAAAACTCTAAAAGTGCCTATGTCACATTCCAAACCCCAAGACACGTTAACATCCCACAATGGTCATACAAATGCGACATTCCCAGGTAGTGTCACCGACCCAATTAATTCATTATGCGCATGCGGAACGTGTTAATTAACCCCTGATAAAACCTCACAAGATAGGAAAGCGGAAATAATTACAATTACAACCAAACATACTTTCATAAAATTATAACCTCCCAAGTTTTACATATATACCAAAAAGGGACAAGTTCATAAAAAGGGATAAGTCCACCAAAAAGAGTAAACGGTCCTAGGACTACTAGTCGGACACGTTCTTCGATCCCACTTCAGTCTGAACAGTCTCCAGAGGCAGTGATTCCTCCATCTACAGTCCTGAAAAATTTTGGCCCACAATGGGGTGAGACATTGTATCAGCAAGTTCCAACCCCCTAAACCCCTATTAGAAAGCAAATACACCTAGGGTGGCCTAGCCCCTCACACAGACGACTTACCACGTCTTAATTCCTCCCTGCAGATTAGCACAATTTATATCACACAATCTCAGGTAATAATAATGATTCAAATAATTGGAACGGCATCACTTTCATATAAGTCACAATCGCACTCAAAGATATATACCAATCATTCATCTGCTACACAAAGGCATGTACCCCACTCGCACCATTTATCTACGACACTCGTGTCAAGCATCGCCTCCCCCATGGAGCGCGGCTTCGTCACTACGTCGACAGCATTCCCGAAGGAGCATGGGTCCAGTTGGCCTAACCTCTACTGCGACTCGAGCCACGTCACTCACTGACGGCAATTCACGAGGAGAACACGTCCAGTTGGCCTAGCCACTACTGCGACCAAGTTTACCAACCAGCACACGACAAATTATTGCTGACTTCCGGACCTTCCACAATTCATTCACATATTCCAATTTCAATAGTAAACCTTAACAAACAAATTTCTGCATCAAAATCCAACACTTAGGTTTTTATGGTTAAAAACCCTATTTATCACAATCAACACTCAATTTGCCACAAATGCCATTCGTCAAATTCAAATTTTAAATGTACAAATGACGATCGGCACGAAATTCTAAGCAATTGAGGTCAAAAATAATTTTTCAAGTTTTTTTTTTATAAATTAAATAATAATAATAGTCAACACTCAATTTTGCCACATCCGTTCATCAAATTCAAATTCTAAGAAAGACAAAATGACGATCGGCACGAAATTCTAAGCGGTGGGGTCAAAAATAATTTTTCGAGTTTTTTTAAATAATAATATTTTAATGAATTTCGGAAAATAGTAAATTGTTAATTTTTTTCCAGAATTTCGAAACAATAAAATAAATCAAAACAAAACACAATAAGTCACATCAAAACTTATATCAAATAAACCCACTTAACTTTAAACTAAACACACTTAATACTAATTAAATCTTTTAATCCAAATCACAATTAAATAAACTAAACTAACTACCTAAACCTAATTAACCTAGGCTAAGCACACTTAGGGCATCATTAACCCTCTAATCAAGATTTAGTGAGCTAAACTCACCTGGATTAGCGAGCCGAGCATGCCAAACGACGGGGCCGACACGAGATCGACTTTCCTCAAGGTGGGCCGAGCAACCGGGCGGGAAGTCGGCCAAGGGCCCCTAACTTCCGGATCTGAGCTGGAAGTTCAAGCTCCGTCCATGGCCGAATGGGGGAGGAAGGAGGGCGGTTCGGGCGTGGGACGGCGGAGGAGGGCGGCGGCGAGCTGGCGACTGGCCGGCAGCAGCTCGGCGGAGCTCCGGCGACGGCGGCAGCAGCTTCAGCTTGGGCGAGGCGGGCGACGGTGGGAGGCGGGCGGCGGATGGGCGCCTGGGCGGCTCCGCGGCTCACGGCGGCGGCGGGCGGACGGACAAGCGGTTGGGCTCCGACCCAAGGCTCCTCCCATTTCTGGTTGCTGGTTTTTGAAGAAAAAGGCAGAACAAAAATGGAGGAAATCAATGGGGAAGAAGAAGAAGAAAGAGGGAGGAGAGAGAAAGGCCATTTTCTTTTCTTTTTCTTTTTTTTTTTCTTTAATCCACAAAAAACCCCACCATGACATCATCATGTGATGTCATACCCCACTATCTCAACTTCTCCTACAACTTTAGTCCAATGGGTCCAATTTCATTTTCCGCTGCAGCAAAAAAAACAAAAATCTCGTACCTTGATTTCTACAATTCTAATCAATTCTCGTCCAATTGAGCCCAATTAAAATCCATAAAATTAATACATGATCCTCATAAGGTATGTGACACCCAAGACTTCCAATTTCTTAATTCACCACAATTTCACGGTTAATTTCATTATGGCGCGATATTAGCGCATCCCGACCTACCTTAGCTTTTAGAAATTTTTATGCATTCGACTTGTGGTTGATAAATCTCAAGCGACAATGTACATCTTTGACACATTGGCGACCCTCGATTGTCGTGAAAATCTTAAGGTTTCAAATATGAACACAGGGGACCTAATCGACAGAAAAGTCGGTCCAGTGTCGACTGACAAGAATAGTGTAATCTAGTGGAATCACCCACACCCGATCACATGCCTCTGTCGAGCCAACCTATCTCCGGCTTCTAATTGATTTTTAATTGTGCCATAATGACCCTTAGCCCGGTCGAAAAGTCGTTTCCTGATCAAATTCTCGAGTCTAATGCATTAGAATCTCTTACCGGCTTCACCTGATAGACTGGTTTTCACATGAGTGACCAACTCAAGGAAAGGAACTATATGTGTGCAGATGAAATGCCCGTATCAATTTACTAAAAATAAAATTGAAAAATTCGGGATGTCACAGCCTAGCTACGCCAGACATGACTACAAGCTTTGGTTCCACCTATAGTCAATGTCTATAGTAGAGACTAGTATCTCATGAAAGTAATATCCTGTGTGTTTTTGTAATTTTTTCAACTGTGGTCATATTAAAAGGCTATTAGTTTTTGTTATCGAGTTAGTATTTTCTAAACAGATCAACTAATGGTTAAAAAATCATAGAAAGACAGAAATTTTTAGTCCTTCAACAATCCCATGTTAGAAGCATAGAATTTTACATGATGAGGGTAAGTTTTTTTTTTTTTTTTTGGTAAAAGGTAAGTAGTATAAATAGACAAAGGCGCAAAAGCTATACAGCAGTACAGAAGGGGACCCTGGCACCAGCTTACACTCAGAAAGATAGGAAGTCTAAACGAGTGGAGGGGGGCCAAGGGGGGAATGATGAGGGTAAGTTGGGTAGGTACTTTTCTCAACATTAATTACTTTGAAACATTGTGCTACTAATTTTTATTGCCGTATTGGCAATTACTAACTTTGTGATATTTTCACCAGGAAAGTTGAATTTATCCCAACAACTCTAGAAGTGATTCTCTTCCGTTCTAAAAAAAGACAGGAATAAAAAACAAAAAAGCTCAAAAAGTGATTAGGTACACCAAATGTGATCATTAAGAACTTTAGCTGCATCTATAGTCCCCAGTTGGAAAACCCATAATATTCTTCCGTGAAATAAATATTCTCAAAATTGTGATACTCACAATGCGGGTTGCTAACTTAGTGCTACCAACATTTTTCTTTTAAGTAAGTAACTTTCCAAGCATATCAAGTAATGGTCATGGGAGCACAAAAAGACAGAGATTTAGGTCTGTCTACAGTCCTACTGTCCTATGGTCCAATACTCAGTTGTATCTCTTGATCGTGATTCCCCTAAACTTTGTTTTCCCAACATGAATTCGTAACTCTGTACTGGTAACTTCCATTATGGAGTCAATCACTTTCTTAACAGATCAAGTGCGGGACCATAGAAGGACACAGAGATTTGAGTTTGTCTACAATTCCATGTAAAAAAGAAAAGTAGAATTGAATATTATGACTGTAAATTTATCAGTGTGGTGGTAATTTTCTCAACTTGGATTAGTAGCTCAGAGCTAGTAATAAGTTTCAAGCAGATCATACGTTCTCAAGATAATAGAATTCTTCACTGATGTTCAACCTATCAGCTCATTCTAACATAGGCTATCAAAAACAAAACTTCTCACGGATAGAGAAAGGTTCAATGTAAATACGGGTACATAACCCTGAAATTAAGTATCGCTCATTATGTATTGTCCTTTTCATTAAAACTGATAACGTTGCAGTACTCTTTAAATGTTTTAACACCAGGACTAATAGAGACCAGGACAAATTGATGACCAGCAAATTTAACCAGTACAATAAACTGTACAGCACACAATCTCCTAATATTGGTTTGATGGACAAAAGCAGCAAGCTTCTTCACTACAAAAGCCTATTAGAACATTAGGGCAAAAAACATTATTAATCATTAAAGACCTCTCTCTCTGGTCTTAGCAGATCATAAAACTGCATTGTTAGATCATACATGAAAATTATTGACAGATTCTATTGCAGGTTTCCCAAGTTTGTGGATAGTGGTTAATATATGCACAGAAGCGTGATGATGCATGGCAAGTGATAGAAAGGAAATAAAAGCACCGATGGGAAAGAGGGCGACACCTTTGCAAGAAGCTTTGCATTCTCTTCTTTCAGAGACCTCTCCTGAGGTAAACCAAATAAAGTTGCTCGATTAATATAACCAGGAAATTAACAATGCCTGATGGGATCGGGTATGCATTCATCATATTTGTCCACTTACCTTTGCTTGTAACTGCCGTATCCGATCGTTGAATAATTAAGCCTGTAAAAGAGTTCCGTAGTAATATTTTAACTTTCTTGTGTGTGCACGTTCTCTCCAAACCTTTCTTAGTATACGGTAAAAAATAATAAAACAGAGAAAATAAGTTGAAATGATGGACGATAGAAAAGAAAGGACAATGCTTTGCAACTCGTCCATAAACATAGTGCAAGTGAGAAGTAGTACATGGAAATCAGCAATGTTAATATAATAAAAAACTAACGGCATTCTATTATTTCGTGACAAAGAGTGCGGGCTATTTTTTTGTTTCGTGTTAATAAGTATCAATTTGTGTCAATAAGTGTCAAGAAACCATTGGTAAAAACTGATCGATGACTTTGTTTTGTCAGAGAAGAAAAGCCAGTTATTTAACCAAACCAAATAAACTTGTTAACTAATCAAATTAGAGTTGGTAACACAGAACTAGTTGGTTACTTAAACAGAGAAAGGTTAGTAACTCCTATAATTAGGATTGGTAATTTCTAGTTGGGTTCCTAAGTTAGGCAAACATTTATGTGTGTACGAGTCTTATAAGTGAAGGGTGAAGAGAAGTGAAAGTATTTTTATCAACAGAAATTATTTTATAACTAAGAAAGAGATAAAGAGAAGAAAGATCTGCTGTAATTGTTGGCACGTACGACAGGAGAGAAAGAGTAGACCTCACTCTCCACCATAACACAATGTTTCCACTCCATCTCAAGAGTAGTCAAAGGAAGGGTTAGAGTAGGAAAAATTGCACTTAGAAAGACCAAATAAGCCTTGGTAAGTTAGTCCCGAAAAAATAAGTCTATAAGTCTATAAAGTTAGTCAAATAGAGTTAGTAAACCAAAAAGAGTTAGTAATTTAAGCAAAAAATAGGTCTATAAGTTATTCAAATAAATATTTGCAAATATACATGAGCTATTATTAAATTTAAAGGAATGGTAAGAAAATATAAATAAAAGTTAGTAAAAAATAAGAGATATTGATAATTGCACATTATTAAAAAGAGTCAGTGATTCCATACAAGTTACCAATAAGTCACTTAGAAATCAGGTAATTGAAAACTTTTTTTTATCATGGTTTTTTGTCAATTACGACTCTTTCATAGGTTTATCAAAAACTATCCAATTTATGTTGGAAAGACAAACAATAGAGTTGTCCAAATAACTCTGAGAAAAATAATGATAGAAGAACAATCATGATCTTTTCCTTGTTTATTGGAAAGAAAAGAACAGGTTAATAACAATGAAGAAAAAGGGTGACTTGTGAATGTGCTTTCATTCTTTCATTTAAGGTAGAAAACGCCATGTATACTTAGGGAAAAATTGGTTCACTCCTTTCAAATGCCAAGTTTAACGTTTTTAATCTAGTCAGTTCAATACTTACAATGCGATTGCAGTCTCTGTTGAAATTGGTGTTTCGGCTCCTGTATGCAAATGGTCAGTCTTGTTAGTCATTTGAGGGAAATTGTTTCTCATTGTTTTCTTTCCCTTCTCACTATATCCATGCCTCCAAACACGGGCTACTCGATGAAAGTTCTCAAGACATCTACTTCGCTCAGAGAAAAGGACAACTATGCCAAAGACGTATGTACCTTTCTTTCCCGAATGCTGCTCAAAACTTCGCTCGAGCTGATCCCCCATCAGTTGGATTTCGTCGATCGAGAAAGATCCAAGATATTGTCCTGATATCTTCCTGATTAAAAAAAGAAAAGGAGTACCATAGTTTAGGGAATTAGATATCAAAATCCATTTCAATCCACAATATATAAGAGAGAAGTCTCAAAATTTGTGGACCGTAGAGAAACTTCAAGAAGCTCAATCTTCCTCTCCATATCAGTGGTTTCTTGGTTCAGACGCCGCATATATATGGAGATTGTGATATTTTTGAATCTAGTGAATGGAACAATACAAACTGAACAAATTTGAAATTAGTAATGGATAAAACCAATCTTAGTGACCAAATCGGTAACACCACAGGATCCTGCAAAACTATGACTGCTACTATAAGAACACTAATGTTCTTGCAAAATTTGTAGCTGCCAAAGTGAATTCTATGGCTTACCACCTCACCAAGAATCAAAAGTAGGGTTCTTATCAAGAACGCGGTTCGATATTATTACAAGCTGCAAATACATACATAAAGGTTCACAGCAACAATCAATTTTAAGGCTTCCTTCAAGAAAACAGTAAGTTGTAAATGCCCAAGGAGGGCATGATTCTGAGGTATAAAGTGGTGGATGATGAGTGGGATATCAGAAGCTGAAAGCATTTTAGAGGACTAGTTAATGTCCTGAGGACATGTACAAAGATCAAAATAGCACTTTTAATGTTATAATTAGCTTGAAACCTATTTGTCTCTCTATACATATCAGCAGTTTCTCCTCTCTGCTTCCCAGTCATTGCCAAACCACATGAATAAGAGTGGTAAGGCTTGCAATAATATTACAAGTCCTTTATCTAACCATAACAGCACTTTGATAGCACAGCTTTGGTGGCTCTCTCAAATTATTCCCACCTGTACTAGACTAACATTTTGAGATACTTGACTTTTGCTATAAAGTATGAAATTTGGATGAGTTTTCTAGAATTTGGTTCACGAGATAATGCATGCTTAAAAAGAATAATTCTAGACATATTAAGACTTGTATCCTTAATCTTTTTACTTTATGACCGCAAAAAAAAAAAAAAAATCTTTTACTAATTGATGATGTAGATTCCTGATAGGTACTTAAACGAGTTCGCTAACTTAAATAACATTTATGCAATGCCACATCACTTAGCAAACCAATGTAGAAGGTATCCCCAGCATTCCTCATGCTTAAGAACCATGAAGCATCTCTCATGTACCATAGCAACATGTATCACATATATGTATTTAACCTTGTAAACGTTCAATTTTTTATTTTCTACTTTAATTATTTTTTCGAAGTGAAACTTTTACTGCTATCACTCAGACAAGAATGTGCCTACCAAGTTGCCGTCCCCATTAATGGTCATATTCTGTTGATGAAGACAAAAAGACTTACAAAGTTAAAATTTGAAGTATTGATGTTTTCACTAAGCTTTGGTGACGATGGATGTAATGAAAATTAACAACTCAAATAAGAGTCGAAAATGATTAGGATTCTTCTTCTAGTTGAAACAGCGATCTTATCAATTAAGATTTGACCATGGTTAGGATTTAATTAAGTTCATTATTCCAATAGTGGGACATTGTGTTTCTTGTATAGATGTTCCCTATTTCAATCGGGTTTCTTATTTAGAAGTTTCTCATATATTAAGTAAGAATAGGATTTCGAGAATAATTTAGCAATTTTTTTTTTAATTCGTGATGCGATAGTACTTTTACATGTGATACCTAAGAAACCCCATTTGTGATGCTCAGGCAGTTTTATGTCTGATGCCTAGAAAATTACCTATTTTGAGTTGTCGTCCATTGAAAATTCTCTTCAAGTTCTTGTTAAGTTGAACTCACTGCTCAGGGAGATATAATCCATTATACCAATTTTGTATAATGGTAGAGACAATATGTCCTGAATAGTGAGCTTCAAAGAAAACTTGAGGAGAACAACTGATTCAAAATGAGTAAGTTTTTTTCAGCATCACATCTATACTTTCCAAGCATCTCCCCTAGGGTTTCAAAAGCTTTACACTTCAGAGAACCATTCCATCACACAAGAAAGAATTACAATCATCCTTATAAACCTTTCTAGGATTAATCATACTCCTACTAGGAAGACTCCAAACAAGAAATAGAATTGAAATAGAATTCATCTACAAAAGAATTTAATATCCCATTTGTGACATAAGTAGAAAATTTAATAAAATCCTGATGGTACTCAAATCCTAATTGAGAAGACCACCACAAAAATCAACCAAAAGAAGAATCCAAACCCTAGGTGTCACAGGCTAGTAACGACCATTCTCATCAAATCTTTCTAAAAACATCGGCTTGTTTGATATCGTTGCCTTCATTAGTGACTATAGTCCATGATTTATCCTCAATATAATAGACATCATCACAACAAACTCAAGCAGAAACTGATTCCGAAGGTTAAAATAACACATTGAGAATTGAGGTCATTTCTTTTCATCTCTTGCAATGAAATAACACTTATAGAGTCCCATGTCACTTGGTAAACCAGCTCAGAAAGTGTTCCTAGCACTCCTCATGCTTAAGAACCATGAAGCAGCTTTGATGTGCCAAAGCGCAGGCATCATGTATATGTATTTTAACATGGTGAAAGTTCAATTTTACAAAGCGCAACGTGTTTTGCTATAACTCAACCAAAAGATGTATCCATGAATATGCCTTCCATGTTAGTGTTCCCATCAATAGAAATATACTGTTGATGCAGACAAAAGGATTTACTAAGTTGATATTTGAATATTGATGTTTTTACCAAGCTTCGGTGAGCATGGATGTTGTGAAATTCTACAACTCGATAACCTAAAAGATTATATTGAGATCAAATCAGAATTAATTCAAAATTATGAAGTAACACGTTGGGAATTGAGATCATATCTTTTCATCTCTTGCAATGCAAATAAACCACACAAAGAAGCATCTTTATCAAACAAGAGAATTATGAAAGTGAATTTCTTAAGAGATTCAAAGAGAAAAAGTCATTGATCTGCAGGAAATAGGAAGCTTCATGATCCAAATTTTTCTGTATCTATTTAGACATTTCATAGAACAAAGGTTGTAAAGTAGTCCCTTGCGAGCTGCGAGTTGTGAATTATATATATATATATATATATATATATATATATATATATATATATATATATATATATATATATTAACATGAAGAATTAGCAAAAAAGATGCATAACCATTCATCATCTTAGTTCTATCGAGCCTGGTACTTTTAGATTTAGCATTTGACTAGTAATTCAATATGTGGAGCCAGGAGCTGTCCCTCTCATGAATTATTCATTTCTTCTTTCTATGGTTTCACTTGAATTGATCAAAAAGAAATTCAATAATTGACTTGCAATACAGGAAGTTTATCCGCAACTTATCTTGGATATACACACCTTCTCATCAAGAGAAAACTTACCACATTAAAGATGTATTCGGAAGTTGAATGTCTCTTGACTCTATCCCTTTTTGTACAAGTATATCATCATCATTAGTATGATATCTACTTTCTGGTTCTAGTGATCCATTTAAATCATGTATGCAGGTAGATTGCCACATGATTCTTTGCATACAAGGTGACTATTTATGCATACACAAGTATATATTATAAGGTTGTTGGGGAAATGGGATTTCTTGCCATTTGTGTTCGTATATAGACTTCTTTGTTAGTCCCATCCTGAAAAAAGTTAGGTAATGTGATGTTATACGTTAATCCACACACACAAAAAAGAGGAAGTCGGTTTCTTACATACAGCAAAATGAATAAAAATTGAACTGCTCAACTTGCTTAACCTCTACATAATGTGCTTGAATAGTTAAAATATTACTAGTCCGAAGTTATTGATTTCTATTGACTAACAAACATGGCAACTTGTTTAATTAAACCGAGAATCTCACTGAACTCCATACCATGCACCTAATGTATTATCATGGAAAGGTTAGAAAACTGACCAGAATATATTGTTCCATATTAGCCTGGCACGTAGCCGCATCATTTGTAGATCTACAATATCGATCAATTGTCTATTGGATTCTGAAAAATTTGCAAAGATAACATATGAGCTCAGCCATTGGGAATACATTCTCCAAATTAATCAGTATCATCAAAACTAAAGTAATCAAACATTAAACAAATTAATGATCATTTTTGTTAATCATGCATGACTTCCCGTGAATATGCATCACCATCATTGACAAACAGAATATGCAAGGAGCATAAGCCTCTGCAAGAAGCTTTTAGCCACTCAGCTACTTATTTGCAACGATATGAAGCACTTGCAAAAGTCTTGGTTGCCCACCTTATACTTTGTAAATAATTGATGCCAGAGAGAGTGTAGGGAAGTAAGAAGTAACGCAAATGAGAACTTAAATGAATACGTCGCTTGTCACTGGTAAGAATTCATCTAAGAGATAAGAGCAAAACAAGAAATCCTTCTTGTTCTCAAGCCAGAGGCTCAATAAGTTATGAAACAAAACAAGCCTACCTCATAATTCATCATAGCATGCTTATATAGATCAGTTCGGAACAACCCTTCAAGCATGAGTAATTACCAAGACTCATTGAAAAGACAAAAAGACTCATAGGAAAGACAAAACTAGCCTTACTAGAAAACAATTATAATTAAATAAGGACTCCGGAAACTTGAATGACATTTACTAAACCTTGAAAATATAAGAATCAAATGTAGTTGGTTGTAAGTCTCCTAGTTTTACTAGTTCTGAATTAATGGAATGCTCCAGCATCAACAATCATGCCAGCAATATTTTTCATCAAATTTTAGCGTAAATGTTCAACTTCACATTATAAAAGTATATCATGGGTGCATGCGAAGTATATTTAAATGTGAGCGCAGAAGTGAACTAATGCAATGTTTTTTGCCCCAGCCCAAAGTCTTCAATATATTCCGCATGCCACTCCATGTCAGTAAGAAGTAAGAACAGCACAGGATGCTCGTAAAATCATTGTGAAGCAGTACAAGGACTCACTACTTCAGAGAGAAATTGTAAGAGCCAGCAGTTGCACCTACATTTAACTTGTGACTTCAAGTACTTTTTTTCCCGGTAAATGAAGAACAGGGAGTACTTACATGGTGGAGCAGCTAAAATGGCAAACATGTACAATTGCTGTCACTTTTGGACATAAATACTCTGTTTATAAGAAATCCAAGAGATCAGTGTGTTGTGTCACATTAGCCTTATTCTATTATACTAGTGAATGCACTCGATCCCGTAAAATCACCACTACACAAATCTAGTCAAGCCCATAATCTTATTCACCTTTCAAAGCACCCTATAATTAAAAGAACCTGAAGTTGAAGATGTCAGGACTTGTTTCACAGTTTTTTGCTTAGGGTTAAAGTACCATTACAAAATCAACTTGAAAATCTTTTGCAAGTTTTGTTTGATTCAGAAAAGAGATTAATTATGCTTTCAGTTTCAATTCAATGAACTGCGATTTGTAATGCTTCTTGATTATGGTGGTAAATAGGTAATTCATTATTTGATTTCCTGACTAATATAATGCGTTTCATATGAAATTTCTAGTTTTTGCCTTGTGTTATGGTCATAAACTTGAAACATGGATCTGTATGATTTGTAAGATAACTATTATCACATAGGATATATAAAATAGTCTTAATTCACGTCTAAGCGGTATAATTACAACGAACTAAATCAAACAAGGTATGGTTTGAAGGCTTCACTCTTTTCAACTTAAGTTTGGTTTTATTCAACAATTTTCCAAGCAATCAAATTTGTTTGAAAAAGATCTACTTCGAATAGAAGAATACCTAACTGCAAATACGCTTAATCATCATGCCCCAAGAACCTAGAAGCAGCCTTAACACCTATAACACTTCAAAAAGGAACACTGCACGGCGTGCTCATTTCATATCAATGTGGAATTGGGGGGGAAGGCTGAACTTTACTTGTCAAAACCAGAAGGACCAAACAATACCAGTCCCTAGTTTCACTAACATGAAATTATGTTTTCATTCCCCAAGACGAAGTACTAACTATCCTAACATGTGAAGTAGCTGGGGGAGTTCAGTACTTGCAAGATATTCAACGATTCGTTTCCTCAGAAGAACCATTAAGAAAGAGGGAGTCCAACTCCAACGCCACAGCGTACACAATGAATGCCTTTGATCATCTAATCCCCCGCATCTAGCCAATTGATTAGGTACCCCCCAGTTCACTGACTATCCAAAAAAATGCGAAAGAGAAGATTTTATAGTTTCATGCTTCCTTTCCTCAGCTAATTTTAACTAGGATATTTGAAAAAAAGGCATTGTTCTTAAAAATTGTCCGAAAATGAGAACTAGATTGGTCATCATGGTGGGTTAGTCCATAACCGAAGGGGAATAGCATTCAACGCTTGACCAAAACCAAAAATGGCAGGAAAAAAAGGAGAATTAAAAAAAAAAAAAATGCCATGACGCTGTCTATTATTTACACTTCACAAACACGCAGCGTATATATGTGCATGTGCCCTCATTTTGGACATAAGAATGTCAACATGGCTCAATCACGTTGCCCATCTAAAATCAACTCAAGAAATTATAAAATCGATATGTGAACATACTCGGAATTGCTTGAGAACTCGTAAAGCCTTCCTTTCTGTGAAAAGATGATCACGGCAACCTTGGCGTCACACAGGACTGAGAGCTCATAACCTTTCTTCAGTAGCCCAGTCTGGCGCTTTGAGAAGGCGACTTGCCGGCTCGTCATGTTCTCAATTCGCCTCATCTGAACTTTGCCTCTCGCCATGGTTAAATTCTTCCTACATACATGATGGTTATCAACCCTAGGATGGCAAGTACTCAAACGTAGCGATGAACATAACAAATATACCTCAACGATCAAAAATAATTACTCACCAGGACTTTGGCAGCGTCAACCAGCTCAAGATTTATCTTTTTATCCACCTCCTATTGTCTAGACATCAGACTGAAATTCTTCAGAAGCTAAAAACACCGCAAGACAAATCACAATTTTTCTTTTCAAACAGACATGAACTTTATCATCATTCGAACACAAGCAAAAACCACAGGATAAAGATTTCACAATCAAAGGTGGGAGAAATATAGATTTGCCCAGGGTATTAAGGGGGAAGCTTCTCTACTCTACGTGAGAAAAATGAACCACAATAAATTTGGAAACCCTACAGAGGAATGAGAGCTGCGAAGGCAAAAACCAAAAAACTGGAACCAAAGCAAAGGATATTTGGCAGCTGACTGATCTCTCTTTATTTTGTGGCCACGAACATAAAAAGCAAAAAAAAAATCCTTACTATTCCAAATTCAACGATTTTCTACTCAGGGCAAATATGGTGTGAGATACCCATCAAAAGGAAATACAGACAAAAAAGGAAAGAAATAAGGAGGCAAGCAAAGCATTCAAGTTCGACCGAAACGGCATGGTCGATTTCGTAATGAAGATTCGAAGAAGCATAAGAATTGTCTCGTTTTGATTAAGTTATGAAAAAGAGAGTAGAGAGAGAGAGAAGATATTAAGTTTTTTTTTTTTTGGTCGGTGAGAAGATATTAAGTTTGAAACGTATACATTGCCAGCTTGCTTCGGCTTCGGCTGTTAGGGCCTGTGGGACATTCGAAAGAGAGAGCACTGAGAAACGAAACGGGTGAAAAGAAAGAGAAAAGGGTCGTACGATGGCCATAACTTTTGGACATCATCGTACCATGGCGTGCGTGCGGTGTTAACGAATCGGACGTTGACAAGTGGGAAAACATTATCTCTCACTTAAACTCAGTGGGCCTCCACTCGACCAATGGAAAGAGACTCTGTCCTTTTCTCGGGCCTACTAGGAACAGCTTCGGCGCTCTTCTTCGATCGGTTCCTCTCCTAATGGGCTTACGAGCACTAGGAGTACTCGAAATTATTAACACGATATACTCATGGATAAAATAAATACAGATCTATCCTTTAGCTATCTTTTCTTCATGTTCTTCTCATAATTCCTCGTTATTTAGGGGCGTAAAAAAATCTGAAACTTTTCAGTTTGGTTAGAAGTAAAGAAATTCGGGAAGTTTGATGCTTCAGTTCGGATTTCAACTTTATTTTTTTTAGGTTATGCATATCAGAGATCAAAGGCTACTAGTTATGGTGCACTAATCCAAAATCACTTGATTTTCTAATTACAAAACTACTATGTTTCGACAGAAGATAAGTAGAGCAAATATATCACGGTGTGAATAAGGAGGTGGAGCTTGGAGACTCCGAAAACTTTAGAGGTAACAAAGGTTGAGGCTGCAAATAAGATCATAGTTCCTGAAGTTGGTGATATTAAATAGCTAACAAAATCATAGCACTCTATAGTCATGAGTAGATAGAGAAGGCAAATTAGGCCACCGATACATTATGATTATGCATATATTACTCATGCATTGATTGTAATGAGATAAGGTAGGAACACATGATCCTTTGTCTTACTTTGTGGCGATAGCTAGTGCCGAATCATTACAGTGGCTAGAGGCTATCGATGGAATCACTCCATTGGAATTAGACATGGGAGCTTGTTAAAGTAGCCAAAAGCCAGAACATCATTGGAAACAAGTGGATCTACAAATGAAAGGAGGGCATCAAGGTATAACGTGAGACTTGTTGTGAAGGAGTGTACATAATGAGAAAGCATCATTGGTTACAACGAGGTGTTTTCTCCTATCATAAGACATTCTGATATTTGAATATTACTTCCCTTAATTGCTACACAAGATATTTTTATAAGTGGAAACAATCTCCTAAGTAGTGATATAATCATTTTGATGTTTTTATAACTAGTCAAGATTATTCAAAAGTCATTTGGATGGCTTACTTTAGAAAATTGGAGGATAGATATTTGATTTATCTATTAGTATTTGTTTATGACATATTGATAATAGTTAAGATTTTTTATGAAATTGATGTGTTGAAGAGGTAGTTGACTATTATATTTCAGATGAAAGATTTGGGTACTACATAGAAGAAAAAAATGTCAAAAATGCTTATTGGATCAATTGTATGAAGAGCTTTTGTTTTGAATTATGCTGTGAGTTTTACTTATAATTGAGTTGTTTATTTATAAATAATGTAGGTTTAGGTATACTTTAAGTGTGGGAAACAATCGAGCATGTAAACGATTATTAACTCTATGATTCTCCAATTATTAGTAGATAACTTCCTGCTAGCTCTTCTCGTAAAGAAGTTACCAACACATAGACCAAACCACATAAATTCTTAATGTTTTTTCTTCCCGACTTATTTCTATGGTGATTTTGCATTTATTTGATTCGCAAGTTCCAATATTTTCCACATTAATTTTACAAAATATTAGATGGACAAGCCACCATATTGATTATAAAATACAAATGATGAGGACAACATAGCTAATGCAATGTGGATTCAAAAGGACACCAAAATAGCACAAGGCCTTTGAATAAATCACATATCGATAACACAGGCCTTTAATTAAATCGCATATCTTTACTAATATATTAAGCCAAAGCACACACCTTACACATACGACCGACATGCCTCATTTATCATGTTTCCACATCACAACAATTTTGACCCTCTCAACTATTCCATATTCTTTTTTTTTTTTTTTTCAATAACTAAGTACATTTTATAATGCAAATATCAACACAATTGGAGAGCATCTTCTCTCTACCAACTCAATACAAAGGCAAGTCTTCAAAACAAAGATGCAATCTAACTTCTACTACTGCTAATACTAATTGAGTTTCTTGAACAAAAGGCAATCATAACATTCTCAATGACCTTTTTACGAAGCTAAAAGGCTCCTAAGTTAGATTTGAAAATCTATATATCCTAGGAATCACACAAATATTTATCTGTTGAGATGGCAAATATTTTCTCCTTTAGCAAACCAACAACATTAAGTTCAGTTGACAAATAGAGTGTGTTTAGAAACTCCATCATACATTTGCAATTATCTCCCCACTACTCACAGTATTTACACGTAATGGCTAATACTAAGAGAAGTATGTATGCGTTTGTCTAATTTAAGTAATGGTTAAGTATTGGAGAAGTAATGCTAAATCATGATTTGGCATAATATACACATCGTCAATTGATTAAACATTTTAACTTATGGGTCATTATTTCGACATATACAAAAGGGTATTCTGAAAAGTCATCATTTGGTTTATTGGCAGTTTGGTTGAAATTATCGAAATAGAACTACTGATTACAAATAGCATTTTGCATATACAGATAATCCAATTTTACTTTTAAAAAAATTCAAAAGGGAATCTTGTCATTTTAGTCAATGGGATTCATCCTAACAAATTTTACATTTAAAAGTACTCTCACTTAATATTGATTTGCTTCCCCACATCATTTCGCAGGTTTATTTGATGCACAAAATCCCTTTTTCTTATTCATGAGGACATTTAGGTACTTTTCTTGGTTTGGGATTGACTCATCCAAGGTTCTTGTTTTAAGAAAAGGAATTATTGTAGTATGACGTTTTATAAAAAAAAGCACACTAATATTAGATTATAGCTAACAAGCTAGCCATGGATCTTGATGTAGACCAGCCCAAATCAATTTCTGACAAGTGACCAGGCAGAGGGACCCATTGTCTTTCGCATCCAAGCTTGTCCATAGATTTTTCCATCATGAAGAATGAAAACAAAGGGAAAAATAAAAAGCTCATATATAAATTTTGTCTCATTTTCTTATTTATTTGTATATCTTCTTATTAATTGTTAAGCTGGATGAACAGTACATTTAAGTCATCTCATGTGTCATGAGAGAATTATCAAAAAAAGTCCTAAACCTATTATAGTTAAGTCAATTTAGTCATAATTTTTTTTTTACTAATTCAGTCTTAAATATTTTGTATTTATTTTAATTCAGTCTATTTGGCCAAATTTAGCCGGCTGGCTCTAACATGAATACTGGCCGGACGATCAGCTGGTGAATATTGATGTGATAATTTTTTCTTAAATTTTTAATTTTTCAAGTTTTTAATTTTTTTTACTTTCCCATCTTCCTCCTTCCTCGGGCTAATCGAAGGCATGGGCCGATAGGGGCGAGTCTCGCCAGCCAATGGTGAGGCCCGTTCGAGCCTCGCCTAACCATACTGAGGCCTTGCTAAATCTGGATACTCAACCTCACCCAATCATGGTGAGGGCAAGCTTCACCGACCACTGGCAAGGTCACCTTACCAAGCCTGGCCATGACAAGCCTAGCAACTATGAGGCCGAGCCTCGCCAAATTTGGTGGGGCCTTGACGTCGGCCTTGCCAATGGCCGGTGGAGGCGAGCCTCGCCAATGGTTAGTGAGGCTAAGCCATAGTCAGCGGCAATCAACTAAATGAATGAGGAAGAGGGGGAAAAAAAGAAAAGGAGCAAAAAGGAAAAAAAAGAATTATTTAAAAATAAAAAAAAAAATTAAAAATTGTCATGTTAGCATCCGCAAGATACCTAGTACCAATTGACGTTAGTGTCGACTGACTCAATTTGGCCACACAAATTAAATTGGCACAATTGCAAAAAATTCAAAATTGAATTGTTGAAAAATAAATTTAGAACTAAATTGACATAATTACAATAGATTTAAGACTTTTATAGTAATTTCCCCCATGTGTCATTGATTATCTTTAAATGTTTGTCCCTCCAATCCCCTTCCAATTTAAGGCATCGCCCTGGAAACATGTCATCACTTATGAGCCCAGATGGAAGCTAGCTTCTCATATGAAAAAAGTTGAAACTCGTTGTTTGGGATGAGTTACAAATCTACTGAGTAGCCTCATGTTGCAACATGACAATATTGATTCCAGAATATTTCAGATGTCCATGACCCTTACGTTTGCCTATGTCTTCGCCAAGGGAAATTATAGAGGTGATGGATGAAATTTTTTCGGCTTAGCCAACCTCTAAGGGGTGTCTGACCAAAAACAAAACCTTAAAGAGGTGTCCTCAAACCGAAAAATAAAATAAATTAAAAACCTCAAAGAGGTTTCCAATGATGTTGTTGAAATGCACGAAAGCAATCCAAAAACATGCTTAACAGAGACATTTGTTTCTTGGAATCAACTGATGTGTAATTCAAATGTGAAGCCCAAGGTGCAGGCAAGTGATTTCCTTCATTTCGCTGAATCTTCCTCGTATATGTCTCTGTCATTGTTCATTTCTAATCTGATCTTTCTTTGCCTTCGCTATTCTTACTTGTGGATCTTGGAAATGACTACCATGAATACCATGCATATGTTGCCGTGGCAGTGCTAAGGGAATCTAGCTGAGTAAAGATATCACCGAGTTATATTGCCATAATTCTTATTTTATTCTATTGAACAGGTATTATTAGGGTGATGGCGAACCAGTTTAACTCTCTGGCAATCCGGTGAACAACCGGGTCTCACCATCTGTACTCCAACTGCTCCAGCTATGTATTGTTGTTGCTCTCGGATGAGTTGTTGATTGCCTGGGATTTGCAAGACACTGAAATTGGAAGAAAGAAAAAAAGGACCCAAAATGCTTTTAAATTTAATAAAATAACAAACGCAATTGAATGGTGATGGAGAACCTGGAAACTTTCACTCAATTAAAATGGGAAAAAGCTTCAACACAATTTGAGATTTACAAGCAGAGAACAAGCCTTTCACAGGATCTAATTAGGAGACGAAGCATCTATCTATGCACTCAAATTTATTAATGGTCACTGGGAGATTTCAACTTTTCCCAACTTCTGACTCTAGAAGAGGTTCTCTCCTCCGTGGTCAAAAAATAAAAAGAAAAAAAAAAAAAAAAAAAAACTCTTAACAGTGGCTAGCCACGCCATACATGACTACAGACTATCTCATGAAAGTAACATACTCTATGTTGTAATTTTTTCAACAGTGGTCATATTAAAAGGCTATTAGTTTTTGTTATCGAGTTTGTATTTTCTAAACAATCAACTAATGGTTACAAAATCATAGAAAGACACAGGAACTTTCAGTCCTTCAACAATCCCATGTTAGAAGCATAGAATTGTACATGATGATGATAAGTTGGGTAGTACTTTTCTCAACATTAATTACTCAAAACATTGTCCTACTAATTTTTATTGCCATATTGGCAATTACTAACTTTGTGATATTTTCACCGGGAAAGTTGAATTTATCCCAACAACTCTAGAAGTGATTCCCTTCCATTCTCGAAAAAGACAAGAATTTAAAAAAAAAAAAGAAGAAGAAGAAGAAGAAGCTCAAAAAGTGATTATGTATGCCAAATGTGCTCACTAAGAACTTCTGCTGCATCTATAGTCACAGTTGGAAAACCCAATATATTCATCCGTGAAATAAATATTCTCAAAATTGTGATATTCACAACGTAGGTCACTAACTTAGTGCTAGTAACCTTTTTCTTTTCAAGTCAGTAACTTTCCAAGCATATCAAGTAATGGTCATGGGAGCAGAAAAAGACACAGAGATTTGGGTCCGTCTACAGTCCTACAGTCCTATAGTCCAATACGCAGTTGTGTCTCTTGATCACAATTCCCCTAAAATTTGCTTTCCCAGCATAAGTTCGTAACTCTGTACTAGTAACTTCCATTATGGAGTCAATCACTTTCTTAACAGATCAAGTGCGGGATCATAGAAGAACACAGAGATTTAAGTTTGTCTACAATTCCATGTAAAAAAGAAAAATATAATTGTATCTTGTGACAGTAAATTTATCAGTATGGTGATAATTTTCTCAACTTGGGTTAGTAGCTTAGAGGTAGTATTAAGTTTCAAAAAGATCATACGGTCTCAAGATCATAGAATTCTTCAGTGATGTTGAACCTATCTGCTCATCCTAACTTACGCTATCAAAAACAAAACTTCTAACGGATAGAGAAAGGTTCAATATAAGAACTGGTACATAACCCAGAAATTAAGTATCTCTCACTATGTATTGTCCTTTTCATAAAAACTGATAACGTTGCAGCACTCTTTAAATGTTTTAACACCAGGACTAATAGAAAGCAGGACAAATTGATGACCAGCAAGTTTAACCAGTACAATAAACTGTACAGCACACAATCTACTAATATTGGTTTGATGGACAAAAGCAACAAGCTTCTTCACTACACAAGCCTATTAGAACATTAGGGCAAAAAACATTATTAATCATTAAAGACCTCTCTTTCTGGTCTTAGCAGATCATAAAACTGCATTGTTAGATCATACATGAAAATTATTGACAGATTCTATTGCAGGTTTCACAAGTTTTTGGACAGTGGTTAATATATGCACAGAAGAGTGATGATGCATGGCAAGTAATAGGAAGGAAATTAAAGCACCGATGGGAAAGAGGACGACACCTTTGCAAGAAGCTTTGCATTCTCTTCTTTCAGAGACCTCTCCTGAGGTAAACCAAATAAAGTTGCTAGATTAATATAACCAGGAAATTAACAATGCCTGATGAGTTCGGATAAGCAATCATCATATTTGTCCACTTACCTTTGCTTGTAACTGCCGTATCTGATCGTTGAATAATTGAGCCTGTAAAAGAGTTTTGTAGAAATATTTTAACTTTCGTGTGTGTGCATGTTGTCCCCATACCTTATTACAAGGTAAAGTAAAAAAAAAAAGGAGAGAAAATAAGTTGAAATGATGGACGATAGAAATGAAAGGACAATGCTTTGCAACTTGTCCAGAAACATAGTTCAAGTGAGAAGTAGTACATGGAAATTGGCAAGGTTAATATAATAAAAAACTCACGGTATTCTATTATTTCGTGCCGAAGAGTGCGGGCTTTTTTTTTTTGTTTCGTGTTAATAAGTATCAATTTGTGTCAATAAGTGTCAAGAAACCATTGATAAAAAATGATCGATGACTTCTTTTTTTTTTGTCAGAGAAGAAAAGCCAGTTATTTAACCAAACCGAATAAACTTGTTAACTAATCAAAGAAGAGTTGGTAAGATGGAATTAGTTGGTTACTTAATCAGAGAAAAGTTAGTGACTCCTATAATTAAGATTGGTAATTTCTAGTTGGGTTCATAAGTAAGGCAAAAATTTATGTGTGCACGAGTCTCACAAGTGAAGGGTGAAGACGAGTGAGAGTATTTTTTTTCAACAGAATTTATTTTATAACTAAGAAAGTGATAAAGAGAAGAAAGATCTGCTGAAGTTGTTGGCAAGTAAAACATAAGAGAAAGAGTAGACGTCACTCTCCACCATAAGACAATGTTTCCACTCTATCTCAAAAGTAGTCAAAGGAAGGGTGAGAGCAGGAAAAATTGCACTAAGAAAGACCATATGAGCGTTGGCAACTTATTAGTCCCAAAAGAATAAGTCTATAAGTCTATAAAGTTAGTCAAACAGAGTTAGTAACCCAAAAAGAGTTAGTGATTTAAGCAAAACATAGGTCTATAAGTTATACAAATAAATATCTGCAAATATATATAAGAGCTATTAAATTTAAAGGAATGGCAAGAAAAAATAAATAAAATTTAATAAAAAATAAGAGATATTGATAATTGCACATTGTTGAAAAGAGTTGGTGATTTCATAAAAGTGTAAGTAAGTTACATATAAGTCACCTAGAAATCAGGTAATTGAAAACTTTTATTTTTTATCATGGTTTTTTGTCACTTACAACTCTTTCATAGGTTTATCGAAACCTATCCAATTTATTTTGGAAAGACGAACAATAGAGTCGTCCAAATAACTCTAAGAAAAATAATGATAGAAGAATAATCATGATCTTTTCCTTGTTTATTGGCAAACAAAGAACAGGTCAATAACCATGAAGAAAAAGGGTGATTTCTAAATGTGCTTTCATTCTTTCATATAAGGTAGAAAACGCTATTTATGCTCGGAGAAAATTGATTCTCTCCTTTCTGATGCCAAGTTTAACGTTTTTAGTCTATTCGGTTCCAATCTTACAATGCGATTAGAGTCTCTATTGAAATTGGTGTTTTGGCTCCTGTATGCATATGGTCAGTCTTGTTAGTCATTTGAGAGAGATTGTTTCTCATTGTTTTCTTTCCCTTCTCACCATATCCATGCCTCCAAACACAACGGCTACTCGATGAAAGTTCTGAAGACATCTACTTTGCTCAGAGAAAAGGACAAATATGCCAAAGACACATGTACCTTTCTTTCCCTAATGCTGCTCAAACTTCGCTCGAGCTGATCCCCTATCTCTTGGATTTCTTCCATCGAGCAAGATCCAAGACATTGTCCTGATAGCTTCCTGATGTAAAAAAGAAAAAGAGTACCATAGTTTAGTGGGGAATTAGATACCAAGAATCCATTTCAATCCACAATATATAAGAGAGAAGTCGCAAAATTTGTGGACCGTAGAGAAACTTCAAGAAGCTCAATCTTCCTCTCCATATTAGTGGTTTCCTGCTTCAGACGCTGCACATATATGGAGATTGTGATATTTACGAATCTAGTGAATGGAACAATACAAACTGAACAAATTTGAAATTAGTAATGGATAAGACCGATCATAGTGAACAAATCTGTAACACCACAGGATCCTGCAAAACTAAAACTGCTACTATAAGAACCCTAATGTTCTTGCAAATTTTGTAGCTGCCATAGTCAATTCTATGGCATACCACCTCACTAATTCTTGAGACCAAAAGTAGGGTTCTCTTCAAGAACGCAGTTCGGTATTATTACAATCTGCAAATACATACATATACGTTCACAGCAACAATCAATTTTAAGGCTTCCTTCAAGAAAACAATAAGATGTAAATGCCAAAGGAGGGCGTGTTTCTGAGGCATAAAGTGGTAGATGATGAGTGGGATTTTAGAAGCTGAAAGCATATTAAAGGACCAGTCAATGTCCTAAGGACATGTACAAAGACCAAAATAGCAGTTTTAATTTAAAATTAACTTGAAACCTATTTGTCTCTCTTTACATATCAGAAGTTTCTCCTCTCTGCTTCCCAGTCATTGCCAAACCACATGAATAAGAGTGGTAAGGCTTGCAATAATATAACACGTCCTTTATCTAACCATAACAGCACTTGATAGAACAGCTTTGATGGCTCTCTCAAATTATTCCCACCTGTACTAGACTAACATTTTGAGATACTTGACTTTTGCTGTAAAGTATGAAATTTGGATGAGTTTTCTAGAATTCGGTTCACGAGAGGTAATGCATCCTTAAAGAATAACTTTAGACATATTAAGACTTGTCTCCTAACTTTTTTTACTTTATGACCCCAAAAAAAAAAAAAAAAATCCTGATACGTACTTGAATGAGTTTACTAACTTAAATAACATTTATGCAATGCCACATCGCCTAGCAAACCAATGTAGATGGTATTCCCACCATTCGGATGCTTAAGAACCATGAAGCATCTCTATTGTGCCAAAGCACATGTATCACATATATGTATCTAACCTCGTAAACGTTCAATTTTTCATTTTCTATATTTTATTTTTATTTTTTCAAAGTGAAACGTTTACTGCTATCAACCAGACAAGAGATGTATTTATGAATGTGCCCTCCAAGTTGCTGCCCCCATTGATGGTCATATTCTGTTAATGCAGACAAAAAGACTTATGAAGTTAAAATTTGAAATATTGACATTTTCACTAAGCTTCGGTGACGATGGATGTAATGAAATCAACAACTCAAATAAGAGTTGAAAATGATTAGGATTCTTCTTCTAGTTGAAATAGCAATCTTATCAATTAAGATTTGAGCACTGTTAGGATTTAATTAAGTTCATTATTCCAGTAGTGGGACATTGTGTTTCTCGTATAGATGTTTCCTATTCCAATCGGGTTTCTTATTGAGAAGTTTCCCATATTGAGTAAGAGTAGGATTTCTAGAATAATTTAGCAATTTTTTTTTTTTTTTTTTAATTTGTGATGTGATAATACTCTTACATGTGATGCCTAAGAAACCGCATGTGTGATACTCAGGCAGTTTTATGTCTGACGCCTAAAAAAATTAACTAATTTGAGTTCTCGTCCATTGAAAACTCTCTTCAAGTTCTTATTAAATTGAACTCTCTGCTCAGGGAGATATCATCCATTATATCAATTTTTTATAATGGTAGAGATGATATCTCCTGAATGGTGAGCTTCAAAGAAAACTTGAAGAGAACAAACGATTCAAAACGAGTAAGTTTCTTCTGGCATCACATCTATACTTTCTAAGCATCTCACCTAGGGTTTCAAAAGTTTCCCACTTCAGAAAAACCATTCCATCACACAAGAAAGAATTACAGTCATCCTTATAAACCCTTCTAGGATTAATCATACTCCTGCTACGAAGGCTCCAAGCAAGAAAGAGAATTGCAATAGAATTCATCTACAAAAGAATTTAATATCCCATTTGTGACATAAGTAGAAAATTTAATAAAATCCTGATGGTACTCAAATCATAATTGAGAAGACTACCACAAAAATCAACTAAAAGAAGAATCTGAATCCTCCGTGTCACAACCCAGTAATGACCATCCTCATCAAATCTTTCTAATAACATCGGCGTGTTTGATATTTTTGCCTTCATTAGTGGCTATAGTTCATGACTTATCCTCAATATAATAGACATCATCACAACAAACTCAAGTAGAAACTGATTCCCAAGGTTAAAATAACACACTGAGAATTCAGGTCATTTGTTTTCATCTCTTGCAATGAAACAACACTTATAGAGTGCCACGTTACTTGGTAAACCAGCTCAGAAAGTAATACTAGCATTCCTCATGCTTAAGAACCATGAAGCAGCTCTCATGTGCCAAAGCACAGGTATCATGTTTATGTATTTTCCAAAGTGTGACGTGTTTTGCTATAACTCCGCCAAAAGATGTATCCATGAATGTGCCTTCCACATTAGTGTTCCCATCAATAGAGATATAATCTTGATGCAGACAAAAGGATTTACTAAGTTGATATTTGAATATTGATGTTTTTACCAGGCTTTGGTGAGTATGGACGTTGTGAAATTCTACAACTCAATGACCCAAAAGATCATATCGAGATCAAATGGGAATTGATTCAAAAGTATGTAGTAACATGTTGAGAATTGAGATCATATCTTTTCATCTCTTGCAATGCAAATAAACCACACAAAGAAGCATCTTCATCAAACAAGAGAATTATAAAGTGAATTTCTAAAGAGATTCAAAGAGAAAAAAGTCATTGATCTGCAGGAAATAGGAAGGTTCATGATCCAAACTTTTCTGTATCTATTTAGATATTTCATAGAACAAAGGCTGTAAAGTAGTCCCTTGCGAGCTGCGAATTGTGAATTAGAGATACAATTATTTTTAACATGAAGAATTAGCAAAAAGGATGCATAACCATTCGTCATCTTAGTTCTATCGAGCCTGGTATATTTAGATTTAGCATTTGACTAGTAATTCAATATGTGAAGCCAGGAGCTGTCGCTCTCATTAATTACTCATTTCTTCATTCTATGGTTTCACTTGAAATGATCAAAAAGAAATTCAACAATTGACTTGGCATAAAGTAAGGATAATTGACTTGGCATAAAGTAAGTTTATCCGCAACTTATCTTGGATATATACACCCTCTCATTAATAGAAAACTTACGACATTAAAGATGTATTCGGAAGTTGAATGTCACTTGACTCTATCCCTCTTTGCACAAGGATATCATCATCATTAGTATGATCCCTACTTTGTTGTTCTAGCGATCCATTTAAATCATGTATGCATTTAGATTGTGGCGTGATTCTTTGCATACGAGGCGACTATTTATGTCTACACAAGTATATATTTTAAGATTGTTGGGGAAATAGGATTTCTCGCCATTTGTTTTCGTATATAGACTTCTTTGTAAGTCCCATCCTGGAAAAAGTTATGTAATGTGATGTTATATGTTAATCCCCACACACACGAAAGCACCAAAAAAAGAAGAAGAAGAAGTTGAAGTTGCTTTCTTACATACAGCAAAATGAATAAAAATCGAACTGCTCAACTTGCTTAACCTCTACATAATGTGCTTGAATAGTTAAAATATTACTATTCCGAAATTATTGACTTCTGTTGACTAACAAACATGGCAACTTGTTTAATTAAACTGAGAATCTCACTGTACTCCTTACGAATGCACCTAATGTATTATCATGGAAAGGTTAGAGAACTGACCAGAATATTTTGTTTTATATTAGCCTGGTACGTAGCCGCATCATTTGTAGATCTACGATATCGATCAATTGTCTTTCGGATTCTGAAAAATTTGCAAAGCTAACATATGAGCTCAGCCACTGGGAATACATTCTCCAAATTAATCAGGTATCATCAAAAATAAAGTAATCAAACATTAAACAAATTAATGAAAATTTTTGTGAATCATGCATGACTTCCAGTGAATATGTATCACCATCACTCACTAACAGAATATGCAAGGAGCATAAGCCTCTGCAAGAACCTTTTAGCCTCTCAGCAACTTATTTGCAACGATCT
This sequence comes from Eucalyptus cloeziana, assembly GCA_014182715.1. Lineage (NCBI taxonomy): Eukaryota > Viridiplantae > Streptophyta > Magnoliopsida > Myrtales > Myrtaceae > Eucalyptus > Eucalyptus cloeziana. The sequence continues at coordinate 1,200,652 of CM024644.1, forward strand.
GAAGTACTTGGAAAAGTCTTGGATGCCCACCTTATACTTTGTAATTAATTGATGCCAGAGAGAGTGTAGAAAACTAAAAAGTAACACAAATGAGAACTTAAATGAATAGCTTGCCACTCGTAGGAATTCATCTAAGAGATAAGAGCAAAACAAAAAATCCTTATTGTTCTCAAGTCAAAGGCTAATTAATATATGAATCAAAACAAATCTACCTCCTCATTCATCACGGCATGCTTATATAGATGAGTTTGGAACAACCCTTTAAGCATGAGTAATTACCAAGACTCATTGAAAAGACAAAAAGACTCATAGGAAAGACAGAACTAGTCTTTCTAGAAAATAACTATAATTAAATAAGGACACCGGAAACTTAGATGACATTTACTAAACCTTGAAAATATGAGAATCAAATGTAGTTGGCTGTAAGTCTCCTAATTTTACTAGTTCTGAATTAATGGAACGCTCCAGCATCAATAATCACGCCACCAATATTTTTCTTCAAATTTTAGCGTAAATTTTCAATTTTACATCATAAAAGTATATTATGTGCGCACACGAAGTATATTTAATGTGAGCACAGAGTGAACTACTGCAATGTTTTTTGCCCAAGCCCAAAGTCTTCAATATATTCTACATGCTACTCCATGTCATTAAAAAGTAAGAACAGCATATGATGCTCGTAAAATCATTGTGAAGCAGTACAAGGACTCACTACTTCAGGGAGAAATTGTAAGAGCAAGCAGTTGCACCTCCATTTAACTTGTGACTTCAAGTACTTTTTTTCTCCGTAAATGAAGAATAAGGAGTACTTACATGGTGGAGCAACTATTGCAAACATGTACAATTTCAGTCACTTTTGGACGGAAATACTCTATTAATAAGAAATCCAAGAGATCAGTGTGTCGCGTCATGGTAGCCTTAATCTATTATACTGATGAATGCACTTGATCCCATAAAATCACCACTACACAAATCTAGTCAAGCCCAACATCTTATTCACCTTTCAAAGCACCATATAATTAAAAGAACCTGAAGTTGAAGATGTCAGGACTTGTTTCACAGGCTTTTGCTTAGAGTTAAAGTACCATTAAAAAATCAACTTGAAAATCTTTTGCAGGCTTTGTTTGATTCAGAAAAGAGATTAATTATGCTTTAAGTTTCGATTCAATGAACCGCAATTTGTAATGCTTCTTGATTATGGCGGTAGATAGGTAATTCATTATTCGATTTCCTGACTAATATAATGCGTTTCATATGAAATTTTCAGTTTTTGCCTCGTGTCATGGTCATAAACTTGAAACATGAATATATATGATTTGTAAGATAACTATTATCACATAGTATACATAAAATAGTCTTAATTCACGTCTAAGCAGTATAATTACAACAAACTGAATCAAACAAGGTATGGTTTGAAGGCTTCACCTTTTTCAACTTAAGTTTGGTTTTCTTCAACAATTTTCCAAGCAATCAAATTTGTTTGGAAAAGATCTACTTCGAATAGAATAATACCTAATTGCAAATACGCTTAATCATCATGCCCGCAAATTAGTTATGGAGATCAATCCCTAGAAGCAGCCTTAAAACCTATAACGCTTCAAAAAGGAACACTACACGGCGTGTTCATTTCATATCAATGTGGAATTGGGGGGAAGGCTGAACTATTACTTGTCAAAACCAGAAGGACCAACAATATCAGTCCCTAGTTTCACTAACATCAAATTATGTTTTCATTCCCCAAGACGAAGTACTAACTATCCTAACATGTGAAGTAGCTGGAGGAGATCAGTACTTGCAAGATATTCAACTATTCGTTTCCTCAGAAGAACCATTAAGAAAGAGGGAGTCCAACTCCAACGCCACGGCGTACACAATGAATGCCTTTGATCAGCTATCTAGCCATTTGATTAAGCACACCCCAGTGCATTGACTATTCAAAAAAATGCGTAAGAGAAGATTTTATAGTTTCATACTTCCTTTCCTCAGCTAATTTCAACTAGGATAATTGAATAAAATTCATTGTTTTTAAAAATTGTCCAAAAATGAGAACTAGATTGGTCATCATGATGGAAGGGGAATAGCACTGAACGCTTGACCAAAACCAAAGATGGTAGGAAAAAAAAAGGGAATGAGTGGGGAAAAAAACCATTCCATGATGCTGTCTCATATTTGCACTTCACAAACACACAGCGTATATATGTGCATATGCCCTCATTTTGGACATAAGAATGTTAACATGGCTCGATCACGTTCCCCATCTAAAATCAACTCAGAGAAATTGTAAAATCAGTATGTGAACGTACTCGGAATTGCTTGAGAACTCGTAAAGCCTTCCTTTCTGCGAAAAGATGATCGCGGCAACTTCGGCGTCGCAGAGGACTGAGAGCTCATAAGCTTTCTTCAGTAGCCCAGTCCGGCGCTTTGAGAAGGTGACTTGCCGGCTCGTCGCGTTCTCAATTCGCCTCATCTGAACTTTGCCTCTCGCCATGATTAAATTCTTCCTACATACATGATGGTTATCAACCCTAGAATGAGAAGTATAAACATAGCGATGAACATAACAAATATACCTCAACGATCAAAAGTAACAACTCACCAGGGACTTTGGCAGCTTCAACCAGCAGAAGATTTATCTGTATATCCTCCTCCTATACACTAGATCTTAGACTGAAGTTCTTGAGAAGCTAAAAACACTGCAAGACAAATCACACTTTCCTTTTTTTTTCAAACAGACATGAAGTATACCATCATTCGAACACAAGCAAAAACCACAGGATAAAGATTTCACAATCAAAGGTCGGAGAATTATAGATTTGCCCAGCGTATTAAAGGGGGAAGCTTCTCTACTCTACGTCAGAAAAAGGAACCACAATAAAGTCAGAAACCCTTAAGAGGGATGAGAGGGCGAAGACAAAAGCAAAAAAACTGGAATGAACGCAGAGGATATTTGGTAGTTGATGGATCTCTCTCTTTATTTTTTGGCCACAAACATAAAAAGAAAAAAAAATCTTATTATTCCAAATTCAACGATCTCCTACTCAGGGCAAATATGGTGTGAGCTACCCATAAAAAGGAAATACAAACAAAAAAAGAAAGAAATAAGGAGGAAAGCAAAGCACTCAAGTTCAACCCAAACGGCATGGTCAATTTGGCATTGAAGATTAAAAGAAGCAGAAGGATAATCTTGTTTTGACAAAATTAAGAAAAAGAGAGTAAAGATAGATACGGAGAGAGAGAGAGAAGCTATCTTGTATTTTTTCGGAAAAAACGTATATTTTGCCAGTGGGTTTCAGCTTCGGCGGTCGTGGCCTGTGGGACTTTCGGAAGAGAGAGCAGTAAGAAACGAAACGGGTGAAAAGAAAGAGAAAAAGGTCGTACGCTAAACTATAAATTGTGGACATCATCGTTCCATGGCGTGCGCAGCTAACCTATGGGACGTTGACAAGTGGGAAAACATTATCTCACTGAGCCTCGGGGCTCTTCTTCAATCGATTCTTCTATTGTATTTCGAAAGCTAGAAAATATAAAGCAATTTAACTCAAAATATTTTGAGTAAATGCAAAAATCGTTTGATAAATTATATTTTGAAAAGATTTTGAAAAAAATACCGTTTGATAGAAAACATATTTGAAAAACTTTTTGAGTGAGTAATATTAGTTTTTTTAAATTTTTATTTTAATATTTTAAAAATAGTATATGAAAATTTTTAAATATAAATTTTGATAATGATGTTAAAAAAATCAAATTTATACGACTGGTTTAGTCTTTTTTTTAATTATATATTTTTATTTTTTAGCATTTATATTTTTTATTTTTTAAACATTTATATATATATATTTGATCTTTTAGCATTTAAAAATAATAATGAGGATGAAAAAATCAGAAATTTAAAGAATGGGTGGGGGTAGTTTTGAAATAAAAAATGAGTTTCAGCATTTGGTCAAATGCTGAACGATCAATTAGTATTGGGCATTCAGTCTTCTTAATGTTAATTTCCACTTGAAAGCTATTTCAAAATGGTTGTCAAAGGATCTAGTATTTTTCCAATCTCCAAAGGGTTTTGGAGGTTGAAAGCTTATTAAAAATATTGAACTAAACGCACCATATGGGTTTATGAGCACAAGGAATACTCAAAATTATTATTATGATAAATTCATGGATAAAATAAATATAGATCCATCATTTAGCTTATCTTTTCTTTATGTTCTTCTTATAATTCCTCATTATTTAAAGGCGTCAAAAATACCCAAAACTTTTTGGTTTGGGTAAAAGTAAAGAATTCGGGAAGTTTGATGCTACAGTTTGAGTTTCGTTTTTTTTTTTTTTTTTTTTTTTTTTTTGGTTATGTAGACAAGAGATCAAAGGCTTCCGACTATGGCGCACTAATCCCAGATCACTTGATTTTCTCATTAGCAAAGATATGATCTTCAACCAACCCAACACCAAAAAGAAATGTGATTTTTAATAAGACTGCTATGTTTTGACAGAAGATTAGTAGAGCAAACATATCATGGTGTTAATAGTGAGATAACAAAGGTTAAAACTGCAGATAAGTCCGTAACTTCTGAAGTCAGTGATATTAAATAGCTAGCAAAATCATAACACTCTCTAATCGTGAGTAGACAGAGAAGGCAAATCGGGTCACCAATACATTGTGATTATACATATATTACTTTTGCATTGATTGTAGAGGGATAAGGTAGAAACAAATTAGCCTTCGTCTTACTGTGAGGCGATAGCTAGTAAATAAATGGAATCACTTCATAGGAAGTAGACACGAGCTTGTTAGAGTGTCCAAGAGCTAGAACATCATTGGAAACAAGTGGGTTCACAAATAGAAAGAGGGCATCGAGGGATAAGGTAAGACTTGTTGCGAAATGATGTACATAACGAGAGAACAACATTGGTTACAACGAGGTGTTTTCTCCTATTGTAAGACATTATTATATTTGAATATTACTTGCCTTAATTGCTACACAAGATCTCCAGTTGGAATAGTTGGAAGTGAAAATAGTAGTTTTTCAAGATGAGTTGAAGGAACGGATTTACATAAGACAACCAAAAAGATTTGTTATTCCAAATAAGAAAGACCATGTTTATTTACTAAAGAAATCATTTTATGGATTGAAACAGTCTTCTAAACAGTAATATAATTGTTTTGATGTTTTTAAAGCTAGTCAAG